>CM062812.1:165647353-166317056 GCA_031772625.1 Pinus tabuliformis | reverse complement strand
CAGCCCCCATGTAGTCCTTAGATCTTGCCTCTTCTCACCTCACTCCTAACCCTTCTTTGGAGAATGCAAAATTGGTTTCAGATCTAGTCCCTTCACCTCCTCCCAAGGAAATCTATGTTGGATAATAAACAGCAAGACAGGATGGAGCTAGATGCAGCTCTAGCTCTCAGTCTACATGAAAAGCAAGAGGAAGAAAAGTAGCTACCTATTATGGAGAAGATCAGGTGATGTCAGCTTAGATGGTCTTGACATCTTCAAACTTGAAATGGCATGCAAGCAAAAGGAATACAATTCAATTCCCCCCTGGCAAATAGACAGACTTGAAGGAGTCCTGACCAAGGTGCAGCACAATAAAAGTCTTGGCATACAACGAGGCAGCCCCTGGGATGGAAAAAAGGCGCTCAAAGAAACCAAAAAAAGGGGAAGAAAGACAGACCTTCAGAGGACCATAATAGTAGGTGAAATACTGATGGAATCGGGGCGATTCCCTAAGTTGACAAAGTTCTATAAACCTAAACCTCAGTTTACATGAAGCTCATCTCCTGGAATGTGAGAGGACTCAACAGTCCCTCAAAACATAGAATGATCAAAAACTTGATTCAACAAGAAAAACCATCCATAGTTTTTCTTCAAGAGACAAAAAGCAGAAACGTAGCTATTGAAAGAATTCGAAACAAGATTTGGGCAGGAAGCAGCTCTATTTTAGTAGACGCCTCTGGAGCCTCAGGCGGTCTGGCCATTCTGTGGAACCCGCAGATTATTTCATTATATGACTTCCATGCCACCCTTCATCTTATCCAAGCTTCCTTCCACCTTATAGGCACCAGTATCCATGGGCATCTCACAAATGTTTTTTTTCCGCAAACAATACAACAAAAAATGGATCTTCTGGAAATGATCTCCATCCTCAATGAAAATAGGCAATTTCCCCTCTGGATCGGCGGCGGCGACTTCAACATAATAACATCCATGGAAGAGAAATAAGGAGGCAGAATCAGGCTCGACAGTGACAGCAATGGCCTCAGACAATTCATACAGACCAATCAACTTATGGATATTCCAACCTCCAATGGAATTTTCACTTGGACTAATAAGCGTCGAGGTATTCACCATATTGCCTCCAGGCTCGATAGATTCTTCATCTCGGATAATGCGATCCACCTGGGAGGGGACTTCAATGCTTCCATTATTCCCCAAGGAGGATCAGATCACTGGCCAATTTTGCTACAATGGTCCAGGCCAGGTAACTGTTGCAATAGACCTTTTCGATTCGAAGCCTTCTGGCTCACAAATACCAATTTTAAGGCAGTGGTCAACGAGGCATGGACATCTTATATTCCGCCAGAGGGAGCCAAGATGTATCAATTCCAACAAAAGTTGAAAAACTTGAAACAAGTTCTCAAAGTATGGAATCGCACACATTTTGGTAATATACAGGCAAATCGCCAAAAATTGGAGCAGCAAATGAAAGTACTTCAACAAACTTTCATTCTAGAAGGCAGAACAGATGAACAAACACAACAGGAGCAGATACTCTGGAACCAAATTGAAGAGCGTCGAAAACAAGAGGAAATTCTCTGGCGGCAAAAGTCCCGAATCAGTTGGCTAAAAGAGGGGGAGAAGAATACAAAATTCTTCCATAAAACCACAATCCAAAGGCGAATGCACAATAACATTACCTTCATCAACAATCAACAAGGTGAAAGAATCGAAGCACATGAAGACATGGAGAAGGAATTCACAGGATATTTTAAGGATATTCTTAAGGAACCCATAGACAACAGGGATGAAGCAATCAGAGCCATCACGCAGCACATTCCTCGCATCATAACTGAGAATCACATTAATAAACTGCTTC
The DNA here is from genome assembly GCA_031772625.1 of Pinus tabuliformis. Classification (NCBI taxonomy): domain Eukaryota; kingdom Viridiplantae; phylum Streptophyta; class Pinopsida; order Pinales; family Pinaceae; genus Pinus; species Pinus tabuliformis. The sequence continues at coordinate 166,315,198 of CM062812.1, read as the reverse complement.
AGCCCACGTCACTAAAGGAAGTTGAAGAAGCCATGGCTCAGCTTAAAGATGGAAAGGCTCCTGGGCCTGATGGCTTTACAGCCAATTTCTTTCATGAATTTTGGGAGCTCATCAAAGTTGAGGTTTGGGAACTCGTTGAGGAATCTAGAATCATGCACTGGATCCTCCCGACCCTTAATACCACCTTCATGGCATTGGTACCCAAGGGAGAAGAACCAAACAGGCCGGAAAAATAAAGACCAATAGCATTATGCAATGTGATCTACAAGCTTATCTCAAAGGTCATCGCGAACAGGCTCAAACCACTCCTTCCCCTACTCATCTCTCCAGAACAGACGGGATATGTAGAAGGCCGGCAGATCATGGATGGAATAATCCTATCAAATGAGGTAATTCACTCATTAAAGATTCTCAAAAAACCAGGTATGATTCTAAAACTAGACCTTTCTAAAGCTTTCGATAAGCTCAGTTGGAATTTCATTCACAAAATGCTTTTGGCTTTTGGCTTTAGTGCAACTTGGACCAGATGGATCATGAACCTTATCACCTCTCCCAGCTTCTCTGTCTTGCTGAATGGTTCTCCCTCATCTCCTTTTCGTCCCTCTCGTGGCATCAGGCAGGGGGATCCACTTTCACCTTTTCTCTTTGTTTTAATGGCAGAAGGACTAAGCAGGCTTCTCAAATCCACTGTCTCCTCTCAAGCTCTTAAAGGTATCTCCATCCATGGCCTCAATCCTCAGTCCCATCAGCAGTTCGTTGATGACACCATGTTATTCGGTCATCCTTCCTCGAGAGAAGCCTCTGTATTCAAATCTTTACTTTCCCTCTTCTCCGATGCCTCTGGCACTACCATTAACGCCACGAAATCTCAGCTCTTCTTCTTCAATACCCCCCCACTACGCAAAGGAATATTGCCAGAATTTTGGGGTTCACCATATCCCATTTGCCGTCCAAATACCTTGGGGCTCCCCTTTCTGATTCGGCCATCAAACATGCTTCTTGGAGGTCTCTCCTTGATAAATTAGAATCAAAGCTTTCATCTTGGACTTTCCGTGCTCTAAATATGGCAGGCAGACTCGTCTTAATCAAATCGGTCTTACAAGCAATGCCATTGTATCTCTTTTCCATCATGGCAGCTCCAAAATGGGTCCTTAAAGCCATACGCAACCTTCAGCGCAACTTCCTATGGGGCTCCACTGGACTGAATCAAAAATGGGCTCTTGTTAATTGGAAAGAAGTTTGCAAAATCAAATCAGAAGGAGGACTAGGATTACGGGATCCGCTTCAAAGCAACAATATAATGGGAGCACGAATGTGGTGGAACTGGATCTCCAAACCTCATTCACCATGGGCTAGATTATGGCAAGAAAAATATGCCCCGGGAAGTCAATGGAGCGATCTCATAAGAATCAACTCCACAACCCAAGGATCACCCATCTGGAACACTACAAAGATTCACAGCAACTTCATTCAAGAACACAACTTCTGGGAAATTCACTTAGGTGTGACAGCAAGGTTTTGGGAGGATTCGTGGTAGCAACTCCCTAAACTCGCAAATTTATTTCAAAAGCCTCTCTGGCAAACTCATATGCAGCAAGCGAACCTCACCCATGTTCACCAATTCTGGCAACAATCCACGCATCATGACTTCCAAACATGGAAACCAGTGAGCATCTGGCAGATGGATTGGCAGGGAGAAATGTATTCTGATATCGATCAGGAACTCACATACCGAAGAATTCGTTACTCCAACCAGCAGGACAAACTCAGATGGGGTCACACACCCAAAGGCACATTTACCACTAAAGAAGCCCATCAACTGCGCTATTCAGACCTCCAAGCGGACAAAGATCAAATATGGGGACAAGTTTGGCTACCAGGGCTATGGCCCAAGATCTCAACTTTCTTATGGCTTCTAAGTAAAAGACGCATTCTCACATGGGACAATTTGATAAAACGGGGATTCATTGGGCCATCAAGATGCCCAAATTGCAATCTCAACTCTGAAACCATCAGTCATTTAATGGAAACATGTCCGCTAGCTAAGCAACTTTGGGAGAAAGTTGAGAAATGCAACATGAGAATGGAACCAAGGATGGAGGATGTAACGGAAAATATCAGGAATTGGACCAAGAACCCGTTCAAAAGCCAGCTTCTCAACTCTCTATGGAGTCTTATACCAGGCTTTTTGTATTGGATTCTCTGGAAGGAGCGAAACTACAGAATCTTTAACAACACATACCGGTCAATAGACGCTCTGTGGCTCATCTTCAAAAAAAACATACAGGAAACCTTAGCCATAAGAACCTGGTATGATACAGACATGCCAGAATCTCAGCAGGAGCATAATATATTGAAAGAATGGAATCTAGACCTTTCCGCCTTAGCCAAGGTCATCACCCGTCCCCCAATCAGCTCCACCTCCCCGTCATCCTGGTCCCCACCAGCAACCAACTCATACAAGCTGAACTTCGATGGGGCGGCTAAAGGAAATCCTGGACCTGCCGGATTTGGAGGAATCTTCAGAAGCCACACAGGAGCATTATTGCACATTTACTATGGATCAATAGGCAAAGACACTAACAATGCAGCAGAACTGGAAGGACTCTGGGAAGGGATCTGTCTAGCAGAACAAAAGCACTTCTTCCCTCTTGAGGTCGAAGGAGATTCTCTCATCCTTATAGCCGCGGCTAAAAGAATACAGGCTGGGGCTACTGCAGTCAAGATCGCAACAAGTTGGAGACTGCTCAGTAGATTGGAATCCCTGGAGGAAAAGCTAAAAAATCCCCAAAGCATAACCTTCCAGCATGTAAGAAGAACAACAAACCAGGTAGCAGATAGAATGGCTAACCAAGGTGTATCTCAGCTATTACCATACTTCTCAGGCTCATTGGATATGGTAGATGATGACCAACTCAAAAAGGACTGCATCTCTTTGGTGCAAAAAGACCTCTCCCTCCCGGATGCGGGTGTCTTACACGCGTAGCAGCCCAGAGGCTCGTCACATGGGCATGTGTCAGCCCGAACGAGCCACGCAGTACCCGGCAGATGGTTTCATAAGGGTGCCTGCAGTTGATCCTCTGCGAGAGTTAATACCAGTCCTTTCAGTCTTTATTGTCCTCCTGCGAATTGGTGAGATGGCGCTACAAATGCCCGGAACCTCTGTCACATTCCCGCATTCTTTCATAGCGTATGGGCACTCGGCGGCAGCGTTGGAACATCCTCTGGTTCTGTGGGGGATTGCGCAGGGACATTCCTGCTCTTTGGTAAACTTGGCAATGCAGCGCGAGCGTCTGAGAATGAGCAGCCGTCGAGGAAGCTCAAGGGGTCGAGCTTCTGCTCAGAGGTCCGCAATTTCTCCCTCTTCCTCAGTTGAGGTAACTTCTGACCATCACCGCTCCCAGGGTCGAGCAGCAGGCCGTGGCAGGGCACCTGGGTATGGAGAAATCATGGAATGCGGACACACAGCGCATCCCACTGTCAGGTATAGAATACCCTGCACTCTGGCAAATTCCACATTCATCGTATCGGTTTCTGTTGAGCATTGTGGTAATTCTAGAGGTCAAGTGGAAGCACCGCAGGGAAACCCTCCTCCGGTTCAAGGGATTGTACCCACAATTGATATGCAGGTGCCTACTATTGATCTGCAACGCCCTATCAAGGAAAGCTCTTCCCCAGACTCTCAGGCTGCCCTTGCGGGCCCCAGCGAACCGGCTCAGAGGATCCAGCTCTCCGACTCGGATGACCCCAAGCAATTCAGGGGCAAGGTGGAGGACGAGCCGTATACCACCGACGATGAATAATTCAACCAACAGTTCGCTCTCAGTAGCCGGGAAGGGAAAGCTTTTCTCTGTTTTCGCTCATCGTTATCTGTATGTGTTCGGTTTCAGTCTAGATCTCAAAATCTATGTGTTGGCTATCCATATGTTCTATGTGTCGGCCATAAGCAATGTCATGTGTCGTAATGTTAGTCTGTCATCGCATCCAATTTTTGTACCTGTTCAATTTCGGATATGTCTAAACTTGGGCAAACTGTCAATCTCTCGGCAGGAGTTACAGGGCTAAGGCCCTGTTGTAATACTGATGTAATTTTTGACTTTTTGTAATATAATAGAATAGCCTGATTCAGAAAAAAAAATAAGTGGTGACAAAAAGCGACAGTCACTCTACATTCTGTAAAATTCATTATCTCATCTCACTTCACTCTATTTTACTTTTACAGTTTCACTTCATTCCATTGCCATATTTCACCAATAAAATTTTCCTTTTCTAGTATTTCTTTCATCTCTATTTTCATTTATCATATTGTCTTATTTTCACTTACACAACTATTTCCATTTCATTCATTCTAAGCCATATTTCACTCTCTGTTCCATGTTCTACAACTGTTTTCACATTCTGCAGCTGATTCCGTTTCGCAGTTGATCCTGTTCTGTAGCTAATTTGATTCTGCAGCAACAATTTGTTTATCAGTCCAAGCAATTCATAATAAAATCATGTATGTAGGTAATTGAAGAAAAATCAACTTTGAAGACCAATCATGCCTAAAGTACCTGTGGATCAAAACGTCAAAATATTAGCAAGCGGAAGGTAAAGGTTCCAAAGGTAAATACAAAAATTTATTTCAAAAAGCGGTTTGAAACATAAGCTTGTATAACATGTATGATCACATGTCTCCTTAATTAATCATAATGTGATTTGACCACCACGATGTCTCCACCATATCTTCCGCCTTCAATGACAAATGGTCCAGTGATTCCTTCATAACTGATCTCTGTTTCAAACTCCATAACTTGTACTTAACCGGTCCTTCACAGCTACACCTATTAACGATCAGATTAATGACATGACCTACTTATCTATGACTCTTCAAACCCTGACTGTTTATTTATTACATGCCAACTATTAAGATTTTCTCTCATATTTATGTAGCCATTTTGTGTATACAATCATTCTGTTTCCATATCCATAGTCTCTATGTTTTCATATACCCAGTCACTTTATTTCCATATACACAATCATTCCATATACACAGTCTCCCTATTTTTGCATACACAGTATTCTTATTTCCATATATGCAGTCATTCCATTTCTTAGACAATGAGAGTAATTTTGAAGGGTAACTGAGAATAGAGGATATGGGGCTTATTGTTAGAACTGAGGGGATAAAATACATGGAGGGTATCCACAGCTAAAGGGAATGTTATAGAAGGTAGGTTGGTTGTTTTTTATTGAAAAGTTTGATTGCTACCACAAGGAAATCACTAAATCCTTTGCAAGGTCATTTGATGTCACGAAACTGGAAATAAGGGATATTAGATTTGTAGTCACTGAATCCTTCATAGCAGAAGCAATAGAACTCCCAAGGCTAGGAGAAATATGGTTTAAAAATAAAGAGCTTCATGATGAATCTTGGAAGGTGATTCTTAAAAACCCAGGTATGGATGTTACAGTCTTTAGAAAAGGGGTTCCAATTTCAGCTCTCAAAAACAAATGGAGTAGCATGTTGTTAATACTAAAAAATTTCATTACATGTGAAGGAAGGTTTGGGTCTATGTATATTTATCATATACATTTGTTAATAAATTTTCTAGAGAATGGAACCCTCAATCTTCCCTTTTTCCTTCTGAATAGCCTGAGAATAATGGCAACCAATGTCCAAAATAAAGCTGAATCAATAGAAACAACTCTATATCATTATGGATTAGTGAAGATTTTAGTTGAATTTCATTTTATAAGTGTAGGGGATACATGGGAAGACTTCTTGGTAAGGAATTTATTCCAAGATGCTCCATATTTATCTGAAGGAAGTCCTATTAAAAGAAGTAGAAGAAGAAATATCAACGTTAAAAGCTCCCCGCAAAAAGATGATGCAGAGATAGCTCTTAAACCAGAGGTTAGGGAGTAGACCAAACAAAAGAGAAAAATGAAAGAAAGGGTTGAAGAAATCAATAAGGACATTCCTGAACCTTCATCACCTCAAGAAGATGAACAACTGCTCTCTGAAAGACTAACCAAGATCAAGGAGCAAATCAAGAAAAATAAGGAGAAAGGAAAGAGGAAAAAGGACACAAAAGAAGAAACCATAAGCTTCCAAAACTTGAGGAGGAGCTCTAGACTCTAAGGTAAGGTGAAGAGGGTGAAATCAAAAGAGGCCCAGTTTATAAACTTAGAGGAAGAAACCCCAGTTCAGTCCCCTGACAGTATTCCATTTGAACAAAGTCCACAGAACTCTCCTCCACAGAATTTTGAAGGCAGCCCAAGTAGAGCTTCTCCTGGCATAGATCCAATACAACAACAAATCTATGACTACATAGAGTCATTAGAGAAAAATAATACCTCAACAGATCCAAGAACTTCAGCTAATCTAGAGCAGCCTGTCACCCCACAAGAAACTCTAATTAGCTCTCTCAAACAAGAAATTTTTGAGCTAGAAATTCTGAACAGGCACATCCAAAAAGAAAATGAAACCTTGAGGGAACAGAATAAGCTGGATAGAGCTATTCATGACAACAAAATGCTACACTTGGGATTATGGCACAAGAAGAACAGGAAGCTGAAAAGGAAAAATAAGAAGCTGAGCAGAACACTCATTAACCTCAAATACAAATTTCTTATGAGGAAGCCAAGGATGGTAGTCAGTGCAAAGAAAAGCAAGAAGAGGAAGTTGGATGTGTTGGCAGAAGTGTCAGAACAAATGCACTAGGAGGAAGAAGTTCACAATTTTGATTGCATGGGGACATGCAATTGTTTTGCAGTGGGGGTATGTTGAGCCTCCAAACTGCTCTTTCCTTAGCAACTCTTCTCATCCATTTTTCTTTGTGTTTCCATGAAGAAATGCATTCCTATCATCAATGACCAGTATATATTGCCTTAAGGAGGACATTTAGTGATTTACATGTTATGCTTTTATGTTTTTCTATTTGAATAAGTTTTTGTCTTTTAGCTACGGAACGTAGCCTATTCTGCAGCTAATCGGCTGTTCCGCAGCTACTTCCATGCTTTAATAGGTTCCAGGTGTCAGGAGGAGAAACTAACTACATGGGTAGCTTGGAAATCATCGTGACATGGACCGTGTCCTATTCACCTAGCCCAGGTCGACAAGGAAGATGGTACAAGACTCCGGTTAATGGAGAAGTCAAACATAGAGACCGAAGGCAACAAGACTTTGTTTTGTGGATAATCAACACATTTCATAGTGATGGGAAGCGTTATCCGAAAGAAATTCTTGAACCCATGGACTCCAAAATCCATCTGTGCAATCAACTCCAACAACGATCATCTTGGATTTATATCGTCAACAACTGAGGAAGAAAATTCCATGTGCCTGTCTTCTACGTGTTTTTGGTTGTAGCTTATTTTTCTCCACAAACAGTTGCATATTTTTCTTATAAATACCTGTGTAAAGAACTCAGAAGGAGTTCAAATTTCCTCATGTATTAAGCTTAGACTACTGCTCTGTAATTTTGAAAAACTCATTTCCTGTGTTTTTTTTAATATGAAGACTGCAAGTTTTATGGATATGTGAAGGAGTTTCTTGGAGTTTGATTAAATACGCATAACCTAATCAGTTGCAAAGGGCCCCTGCACTAACTGAGGTTTTATTTCATTTTGTTTTATCTTTTCTAGTTAACTGTAAATTCATCATTTCTTCCATAGTGTTCATAACCATTTTTCATACTAACCTTGTTTATAATGCAATCCTTATCATTTTCTTACTAATGCAGAATAGCTTCTTTCAGTACAGAATAGCTCCTTTTTGCTTAATTTCTTTCTAGTTTTTATCAGTAGTTAGAAGTTGAAATGCAGTAGTGTAATGTAGTTTGTTTTATTTACTGTTTCACTAGTCTTTAAGTTTTCAATTAGACTGATCAGTGCCATTACTATTCTTGCCATTTTATTACTAGTTTATTGACTCATGGTGTAGATGAATGTTTCTAAAAAGCCCTTCTAGTTGATAACTCATCTTAAACTAAGTGATTGAATACTTAATTCATACCATGAGTCTTTTCTGCATTTTTGTATTTATCTTCTCTTAGAACAATGAAATACAAAATTCCTCAAAATGTCATCACAAGGAGGTTTTTCTCCCAAAATTGAGAGGCAGAGTAATTAAGCACTTCATTTAGTTTTTAGACATTAATTGCAATTTCACTTTTAGTTTTAGTATTTCATTTGGTTTTGTAGATTAGACATTAGTTGCAATTTTAGTTTTAGTATTTCATTTAGTTTTGTTTCTGTAATTGATTAGACAGTAGTTGCAATTTTACTTTTTACTTTTTAGTTCATAATTTGGAAATAATGATGAGAGCACAAATAGAAACTCTGTTTTCATTTCTTGATTAAACTTTGCCTCCAAATCCTACTTAATCTCTTTAGGTTCTTAGCCATATTTACAAGAAGTTAGATTTAAGAATAGTTCCATTTTAAATCATTAGGGATTAAAAGACCAAAAACCCCCAAAACAACATAAAAGATAGAAACAATGAAGTAAGAAGGGTCATCTAGCACAAACAGTGCACTACACTTCATCCGTTTACGATACCTGGATTGATAATTTATGTAGAGCAATTTAGGACCCTAAATTGACCAAACACATGGGTAGGTAGAACTTTACATCTAGCTTGAAGAACGGCTTCTTAGAGGTCTTCTTGGAATTTCGCTGAGAGTGATGAGAACTATCATTGGAAGAAGGAGAGGTAGGAGGATCTTCTCCACCACCTTCCTAATTTCCTGATCCATGATCATCGACATCCTTCTTCTCATGCCCAAGTGCATTCTCATACTCTAAAAACAACTTCTCCACTTTTCCTGCCATATTGTAGAATACCTTTTAGAAATTCTATTCCTCTTCCCAACGAGCTTCTTCATTGGCCATGTTTCAAATTCGCTATGCATGTCCTACTTCAGGATCAAACGAATTAAGAATTCCTTCTCCTCTTTGTAGCTTGTTCTGTGTTAGCATAAACTCATGTAATTTGTTGGGCATGGGATCCCCCGCGTAATGGTTTTGGGGCTTAAAGCCCACATTTTTGGGATATTGATATGGTAAAAACTCCGCAAAGTGCACAACGTGCGAAATGTAAAAGGTCAAGTCTAAAGGTAGTCCACCCTAAAATATTGTAAATTAATCTAGAATGTGTCGACCTACCCATGGTCCGCGGACCATGGGAATGTATAAATAGAGTGAGGCTCTAAGTGTAGAAGGGAGCTTTGGTATGTAGAGTTGAGATATATATGGGTTTCTGAAAGTAAGAATGGATCGAAGCCTATAAGTTTGAGTCGTGGGTCATAGTAGTAGAGGAGGCTCTGTAGATGTGTGCGTAGAGGCCTAGTAGAGTCCGTAGCTGAGTGCGCGGACCCCTGCAGCTGAGTGTGTAGGGTAGGAAGCAGATTGTAACTGAAAAAAATCATTAATAAAGATAAGTTTGTTTTGGGAATATCACATATCTGTTCCTATATTCTGGTCTATGCATCTATTAGAATTTATGATTGCGCGTGCTTCTATTTATGTTAATTGATAATTGAAAATACTAAACCTATTCAAGATTTATAATAATACTAAGCACATAACATGGTAAAGAGCATTCGCACTTGTCCTTTGGACCGTGAGAAGGTATTTGCTTTGAATAGACGGCTGAGCGGTAGTAGCGCTGCACAAGGGATCAAACAACGAACCTTTCAGACCTCATCAAGACATCCCTAGGGTGCGGAAACCTAGTTCTAGCACCCTCCCCTACTACCTCAGGTGAGACCTCAATCCACGCTCTACGGACTGTTGCCGAAAGGGCCGGTGGTTTGGGATTTGTTTGGCTAAACATTTAAGAACCTGGGTCAGCCCCCATCAAGCCAACAAATGGTTCTGTTGCCGGGACTGGGATCTCCCTAAGGGATGTCTGATGTCGGAACACTGGAACCCTACATGCTACAGGAAAATAAAACCCCGCAGATATCTGAAAAGAGGTGGCTGGATCACTATGTATATACAGAAATCCACGAGATCTTCTTCGCGTCTTTCTCTTCAGAACTGTATGAGTGGATCACGAGGCTAGCAGACAGCCAGGGAAGGTGCAAGCTTGATCAGCCCATAGTGTGGACTCCAGAGTTGGTGCGCAGGCTAGAAGCATCTGAAGATAAGATCACACGGGTTGTAGACCACTGGCTGGATCAGATCATAGGAGGGTTTATCACTGAATTTGCGATAGACACAACTGTCAGCTATAGCGAAGCAGAAAGACATTTTCTTAAGGGACTACGAGGTAAGTACGTCAAATCGTTGAATACTTGGATTAAGATGCTCTTATGTGAAAAACAAGTGATGAAAATCCATTAATGAGTGGAGCGATGTGGAGCAGAAAGGCCTACAAAGGTATCGAAGGGTTAGGAAACAGTCCTTTAATTTCACCTCCATGAGCAAGTGACGAAGAGCGTGCTTGGGTCTCTCCAAGGAGTGTGATTAATTTGATCAAGCAGCGCATTCCACAGATATCATCCCCGCTAATGCCACCACTCCTGTCACCTTCTTCACCTCCGACTTCACCCACGCTGCCTCCACCGAACTAGCAGTTTAGCATGGCGAGTGCGATCAAGTTGCATGTATTCAGAGGAGTAGGAAATGAATACCTAGATCAGTTTTGGTTCGTAGTAAGAGCAGTATAGGAAGCACAAGGGGTTATGGATGATAACATCAAGAAGGCCACATTGGTAAGTGTGTTGTAGGATCGCGCGCTGACATGGTATGTCAAGCACTCAAATGATCACCTGAATGATGGAATAGCAAAGATCCAGATTGCATTGAACAAAGAATTTAGTCAGCCGAAATCAGAAATGCATTTGATCATTAGATTCAAGGAGATAGTGATGCTTCCAGGCGAAACCCCTTGGGATTTAGATCAGAGGCTGAAAAGTATGATCTGCGAGGCTATTATGACACTGACAGATGCGCAACACCGCACGTGGTTTGTGACATCTTTGACACCACACCTGAGGATGGCATTGTCACAATAAAAGCTCTCAACCCAGGTGGAGGCCTTGGAAACGACGATGAGGTTGCACGAAACACCGATACAGGACCCGAGGTTGGGAGTCCAACAAGTCCACGTGCAACTACAAACCATATGCTTAGAGATGCAAAGTCTGAAGCAAGATAGGGCGCCCCGGCTAGAGGCATGCGAAGAGGTGTGGTGTATAAAATGTAAAGACCAAGGTCACGACAAGGATCACTGTCCTACATTTGTGAACTATTTGGTGGGAGGAGGACTGATTGCATTAATACTAGAGGTACAAGCAGGGCCAAGTGTGGCACTTGCACTCTTGTGTGCAATTTGTCAAGTGGGAGGAAAGCACGCGACAGACAACTGTCACCTGTTGCAGAAGCATACCTAGACTTAGTAGTAACTGATGAGCCCCAATTTTGGTACAATTTGGGCTCATTTTGGCCTATTCTACTTGCTCAAACCATTCATTTTTTATTGCTTATGCATGCATTTCTTAGTTTATTCATGTTGTTTGTAGGAAGAAGGGTAGGCACTTTATCTACGTGACTAATGCATTATGATTCCAGGTTTTGGCATTAAAAGGGAGCAAGAGACAACGAAAAAGGAGATAAAGAGACAATGAGGTGGCACTGCTGGTTTTTAGGAGAGGATGTCCACGGTCTTGGGACATTCCTCGTGATTCCCACCAAGAACTCCGAGCTCCAATCCATCTCCCCTCCGAGCTTAAGAAGCAGCCAGCTGTTCTACAGGAACAACAGTTATAAACTGCTCTACAGGAACAACAGTTATGACTGTCCTACAGGATCAGCAGTTAAACTCTAGTTGGACAGCCGAGCTCCTAAAATCAAGGACACTTGTTGGATCATCATTTTTGTATAAGTATAGAGGCCTTAGCCTTGGATAGGTTGTTGAAACTCTCGTATTACTATTGTAATTTTGGAGCACATTTCAGTTTTCATTCCTTTTTGTAAGCCAATTTGGCATAACATCAGATTATGAATAAAGAAGGCAGTTTGTGATCTAGTTCTGAGTTTCTTAAGGAGACTATAGCTCTCAGGTTAGGGCCCAACCTGAGAGCCATAGATCCCCTCTGCTGTAGTGTTGTTTCCATTTCATTTTAGCACTTTGAGCTTTTTATTTGCACATGCAATTCAAATTACAGGTTGTTAAGTTGGTCTTTTTCACGAGTTAGATAGGATTTGCTTATGGTGAGTTTGTTCACAGTTGTTTAGTGTAGCAGAGGATAGATATAGTCCATTGGAGCTCCAACAAAAAGGGTTGTTAAGGCTCACTGCCGTCTCATTTGGGATTGGGGTGCAGTCCATGACTAACCACCAAAAACACACATTTCTTTATCTCATGATTACTGCAAACACAGTCACGTTATGTTAGATGCTTCCTTGTCATTCACACCTGCACCACGCTCCTTTACCACAGCTTCATGCACATTCTCCTTCGCGTTTTGGATTGCTGTTCATTGAATTTACAAGCACAGGTAGTTTAGGTTAATGCATTTTCGGTTTGGTAACAGTCATAAGCATTCGTTTCACTTGCACTGCCCTCTCTCATCCATTACTTCATTCTCCATCTTGAGCATGCATGCATCACATCTCCTCAACCTTTACCCCGCTCTGTTATCTCCCAAAGCCTTCCACTCCTCACGTAACTTCATTTCCTAGCCTTTTGTTGACCTAGCCCTCTATCTTCCAACCTACCCCCTACACTCATTTCTCATCTCATTCCTCCACTTCTAGAGCCATCACCAGCCTCATTCCCACCTTGCACATCTCCCCCTACCATTCCATCACTCCTCCATCTCTTAAAACACTCACGGTAGGTCATCCTGTAGCAGTTTATAGACATCCTATAGAAACCTCTAAGTATCCTGTAGGATCCCCTGCAGACATCCTGTAGGAGGCCACTCACTCGGTTGCTGAGCTCCTGAATGCAAGGAACCTCTGTGGATGGATGCTAAGGATCCCTAGGGACCTCTCCTAGCCTTCCCAACCTGTCCCACGTTCTCCTTCCTTCTCCATCCCATCTGCACAACCAAACCCTAATTAGCACACAATCACAATCATTCCACACACTTAAAGGAAAAATACAAAAACATGTCTTTTGTGATGCAAGCAGCTTAGATCCATGCATTTTCACTTATTAGAGGTAACAACAGCATTGGTAGAAGTTTCCTTCACATTCTTTGCATTATAGAGGTTAGACTAGTTAAATTAGGGTTTCCTAGGTTTACATGCTTTGATTTGCTTTCAGTTCATTTTTGTCAAGTAGATTAGTCTCCTTTGAGCTAGCTTTCGTCCATCATTGATAAAGCTTCTTCTGTGAGCCTATAGAAGTTGGCTTGAGCCCTAGCGGACTTGTGCCAGCTGACCAAGTGACAGCTGCGACAAGAGCTAGTACTTGTGCATACAGCACCGTCGCTTCCAAGTTTGTACGAACTACCGGGTTGATAAAATGAGAGACAGGAAGCCCCAGGAGTTGTAGCATTATTGCTACAATACTAGAGCTCACCATATTTTTGGCGCCGTTTCCGGGGAAGCGTCAGAGTATTAGTAATTGTTGCTTTTCTTCTACTTTCGTACTCTTACTTCTGCTCAGTAGTTTATTTCATTTCCATTCTGCAAAAGTAGCTTAGCATTTCCTGCTTTCATAGATTAGCATTTCCTGCTTTCATAGCTTAGTATTTCCTGCTTTCATAGCCTAGTATTTCTCGCTTTCATAGATTAGCATTTCCTGCTTTCATAGACTAGTATTTCTCGCTTTCCTAGATTAGCTTTCTAATTCTGCAATTTCATTTGAGCAATATAGTTAGTTGTAGATCACTTTGTTTCAGTTTTGCAGGTACCAAAGAAAAAGCAAAAGCACTCGAAAAAGAAAAGTCCTTTCCATTTCATGCCTCGTAGGAACCGAGATAGATCAGGCAAATTCCTACCTAACACCCCCACCACATCACTTAGTCACCCTTCACTCTTCGATGGCGACAGTGATCCAGAGGAAACTATAGGTGAACATCCTAAGATATACCAAGACCCTATAGAAGAAGAAGAGTTAGAGACCACTCCATCCGAAGCTATGGCTGACAATAGAGAAGATGAGAGAAAAGAAGGAGCTTTCCCCATCCGAGAGACCAATGGAGAGATGAAAATGAAAAACATTAGCCCCTCTGCTTTGCCTCACTTCCATGGACTGACCACTGAGGATCCTGATACCTTCCTATTTGAGTTTGCTGTCCTCTGTAGAACCTATGACTATACTGAAGATGAACAAAAGCTAAAACTTTTCCCTTCCACTCTCAAGGATGCAGCATTACGCTGGTTCATGGGTTTGCCTCGGAATAGTATCACCACATGGGCCCAGATGCAGCAAGCCTTCAACACCAAGTACCGGGATTATTGTAGGTCCAAGGAAACGAAAGGGGAAATCTTTCGGATGATCATGGGAAACGATGAGTCTTTAGAGGATTATGAGGAAAGGTTCCAACTTAGTTACAAGCGGGCCAGGTGCACACTTGACCCTGAATCCCTTAAGTTGGTTATGCTCCGAGGAGTACCTGAAGAACTCATAGATACCCTTCACATGTTAGTTGGGGGGGACATTTACCAACTGCCTTATGAGGACATCAAAACTGTGTTTAGAAATCATTCTAGGGCAGCTAGGAAACGGGGTAGAGGAAATCTCCTCTCCACTGGTGTCCCTTTCTCCAAACATGAGTTTACAAACCAATTAGAAGATCTTAAGAGTGAGGTGAGACAGACCATTGCCATGCAGCTGGACACATTCAGGATCCAGCAGAAGAAAGAAGAAGCTGAGAGAGCCCTGGCTGTCTTCTGCCCTAGGTGCACAAGAATACATCCTAAGAACGAATGCCCATTGCATTCGGTTGAAGTGTGTTTTGTTTGTGAGGAGGACCATCCTACCAATCAGTGTCCCACCTTACCTGGGTTTAAAGCCATGTACCAAGGGACTGAAGCCCCCACTGAACCTCTCTACTTCATCAACCAAAGGAGACCACAAGGATCTAGACCCTATCAGCAGGGAATGCAAGGGGCACCACAAGCCTATTACAACCCCAACCAATCGACTCCTATGCCTTCCTGGGGTCCCCCTGCTCATCCTTCTTGGTCCATGCCTCCTCCATGGTCTTATCCACCTCAGTATCCTACTCAACCCACTACTCACTCATATCACTCACATGCCCAGTCACAGCCTCAATGGAGTGCACCTCAGTCGAGGTGGAGGCCCCAGTACAATACTCCTCCCGCCATTCTGCCTCCACCTCCAGTTCAGCCACAACCATTACCTCCTGCTCCTCCAAGGCAACCTCGAATGCCTGCTCAACCGAACCCGAACCCCAACAATAGACAGGCTCAGCAGGTATATGCTGGGGAGACCTCATGCCCTACCTATGCTGTGGAGATCCAGGAGATCAATCTTAGATCTGGAAAGACTCTTCCAGATCGCCAACCTCCTCCCCCAGAGGATGAGGAAGACCATCAGGAAAGTGAACCAAAGCCTATTCCACCCTTTCCTGAGAGACTTACAGCCACCACACAACCCAACCCAGAAGAAGATGAGCTTATAGGAGAGCTCAAGCAGTTGTGTGTGAAGATACCCCTTCTCCAGGCCATCAAGGATGTGCCAATCTATAACAAGCTGGTTAAGGAGAAGTGTTTCAAGCATCCAGGCAGACGGAAGAAAGATGCTTCAACTATCAATGTCATAGGACAACTGTCTGACCTTATGCTAGGACAAGTCATCTGCCCAAAGTACTTAGATCCTGGAAGTCCTGTAGTAGATGTCCACATCAATGGCACCATCATACCCCACACCCTGATTGATCTGGGGGTTGCCATTAATGTAATGACCAGGGATACCATGCTCAAGCTCAATCTTCAAGGTTCCTTGAGGAAGACCTCGACAGTACTGCAATTAGCAGATCGCTCCACTGTGACTCCCGAGGGGATTGTGGAGGATGTCTTGGTCTCTATTGACTCTTGGGAGTATCCTGCAGACTTCCTGGTTCTGCAACCAAAGGCAAAGCTTACTGGATATCCCCTCATTTTGGGAAGGCCTTGGTTAGCCACTACAGATGCCTATATTAGTTGTCGTGCCAGAAATATGACCATCAAAAATGGTCCTATGTCCAAGCAACTTGTCCTATACCCTCCTGCCCAACCCTCTTTGGAACATGACTTACCACTCTGGTTGGAAGAAGGAGAAGAAGACGAGGTGTATTCAGCTCCTCTGTGTATCATAGAAACCAATAGAAGAAATCCCCCAACCGAGGATGATCTGATCGAGAACTTGATCCAAAACCCACCTACCAGTGCACTACCTTTAGAAAAATTGGTGGAGGATGCCCAAGCTAGCACCTTAGTGGATCTTTGTACAACCAACCCTGTCACTCCCAGAGTTAAGAGTGTGGAGTTCGGCCCTGAGAGAGCATTGAAAATCAGCTCCTCCCTATCTCCTTCTCAGGAAAAGGAGCTGTGCAACCTGTTAGCCAGCCACCTAGATGCTTTTGCTTGGAGCTATAAGGAGATGAAAGGAGTCCATCCCTTGGTCTGTACTCATCATATATACATCAAAGAGGACTGTAAACCGGTTAGGCAACCTCAGAGGAGAATGAATCCAGCCCTTAAAGACATTGTCAAGGAAGAATTGCAAAAACTGTTGGATGCCGGATTCATCTACCCCATCTCAGATAGTGAATGGGTGTCCCCTCTAGTGTTGGTTCCCAAGAAGAATGGGAAGTGGAGAATCTGTGTAGATTACCGTGAGCTGAACAAAGCTACCAAAAAAGACCATTTTCCTCTACCTTTCATAGATCAAGTGTTGGACGGACTGGCAGGAAAGAAATTCTTCTCTTTCCTGGATGGGTTTAGTGGGTACAATCAAATCCAAATCAGCCCGGAAGACCAAGATAAGACCACCTTCACTTTCCCTTGGGGTACCTTTGCCTACCGAGTCCTTCCCTTTGGGTTATGCAATGCTCCTACTACTTTCCAGAGAGCCGTCCTAAGCATCTTCTCAGAGCTGGTCCATGATGCAGTGGAAATCTATATGGATGACTTTACTCCTTATGGGGCCAACTTCCAGGAAGCATTGTCCAATCTGAGGAAAGTCCTAACCAAATGCATTGAGATGAACCTATCCCTCAGTCCCGAAAAATGTGAATTCCTGATGACTGAAGGGACCGTGCTAGGCCATACCATCTCTAGCCAAGGATTACAGGTGGATCCTAACAAAATTGCTCTCATCAAGAGGGTTCCACCTCCTCAAAAAGTAAGGGATGTCCGGAGTTTCTTGGGATTAGCAGGATACTACCGGAGATTCATTAAGGACTTCAGCAAGTTAGCCTCACCATTGTTTGGTCTGTTGGCAAAAGATATGGAGTTTAAGTGGACTGACGATTGTCAGAGGAGTTTGAATGAGTTAAAGGACAAGTTGGTGTCAGCACCAATCTTGAGAGGTCCACACTGGGCCCTACCTTTCCACATCCACACTGATGCCTCAAACAAAGCCATAGGTGCAGCCTTAGGACAAGTTGAGCAGAAACTTCCATATGCCATTTACTTCGTTAGCAAAAACTTGTCCAAAGCAGAGCTGAATTACACTGTAACCGAGAAGGAGTTCTTAGCTGTGGTCCATGCACTGAACAAGTTCCGACATTATATTACTGGTTACCAGACTTTTGTACATACTGACCATGCTGCTATTAGATATTTGATGAATAAACCCGATGTGAATGCTCGTATTATTAGATGGTTACTTTTATTGCAGTAGTTTGATCTAACCATTGTTGATAAACCAGGTAGAGAGAATGTTGTTGCTGACTTTTTATCTAGATTGGATTTGTCTGCAGGTGAAGATGGGATGGTGGATGACTAGATGCCTGTTGAGCATCTGTTTTCTATCTCAGTACTCTCTCCATGGTTTGCTGATATAGCGAACTACCTTGTTTCAGCTCAGTTCCCTCCGCACCTCTCTTCAAAAGAGAAGAGCAAAATCATCAGAAAAAGTGCCTCATTCACTTGGATTGGGGGCAACCTGTTCAAGCTTGGCCCTGATCAGATCTTAAGGCGTTGTGTAAGGGAAGAGGAAGTCTTTGACATCCTCCTCACCTGTCATGATGGGCCTTGTGGAGGACATTTTGCAGCAAAGAGAACTGCCTTCAAGATCCTGCAGGCAGGCTACTATTGGCCCACACTTCATCAAGATGTCAGAAGATATGTCAGCCAGTGTCACCAATGCCAAAGGATGGGGAAACCAACCCAAAGGGATGAGATGCCTCTCCAACCTCAAGTGACTCTTGAGCCATTTGAGAAGCGGGGCATGGACTTTGTGGGTCCAATCAATCCCTCTTCGAGGCAGAGGTCCTACATCATTGTGTGTACTGACTACTTGACAAAGTGGGCAGAGACTAAAGCAATCAAAGCAGCAACAGAAGAGAAGGTGGTCGAGTTCTTAAGAGAGAACATCTTCTACAAGTTTGGCTACCCAAGAGAGCTGGTGACCGATCAGGGGAGCCAGTTCACATCCAACTTGATTGAAGATCTTCTAGCTCATCACAAGATCAAGCACAGGACTTCCACCCCCTATCACCCTCAAGCAAATGGGCAGGTGGAAGTCACCAATAGAGCATTAGAAGGGATCTTGACCAAAGTGGTGAGCAGCAGCAGAAAGGACTGGGCAGATCGCCTGGTTGAGGCCACATGGGCTTACAACACCACCTGGAAGACCACCACCGGCTTCACACCTTATGAGCTGGTCTATGGGAAGAAAGCTTTGCTGTCCATTGAGTTTGAGTATAACACTTTGAGGATGGCAGCTCAGCTGGACCTAGATCTCAGCCATGCACAGCAAGAAAGGTTATTGCAGCTGAATGGACTGGATGAGCACCGCATGCAGGCCCTCCTTCACTCAGAAGTGGTTCAACTTCAGAGAAAGGTGTGGCATGATCAACATCTCCATGACAAGCAGTTCCAGCCGGGAGATTGGGCTTTGTTGTATGACTCCAGATTCAAAGATTTCAAGGGGAAGTTGAGAACCAGATGGCTAGGACCATATGTAGTGGAATAGTGCCATGACAATGGATCTGTCCTCATTCGAACCATTGATGAGGAAGCCATTCCCATGCTTGTCAATGGGCACCGATTGAAGATCTACAGAAGACCTCTCTCAAGACAAGAGTTTATCAGCACTATGGAGAAATCTGTTTTGGTCATAGAGAAGGGTTCTGCCTCCACTTTGGGCATACCCTGAAGAGAAAAAGAAAAAAAAAAAAAAAAGAGAAAAAGAGAGAAAAAATAAAGATCCTTGGGTGGAAACCTCTCTGAGGTGCCCAAGGCAGGCAGTAGGGGTGAAAACCTCATTGAGGCGCTCCTATTGTCTTTCAAAAAAAAAAAGAAGAAAGTTAAAAAAAAAAAAAAGGATCCTTGAGTGAAAACCTCTTTGAGGCGCTCAGGGCAGGTAGCAAGGGTGAAAACCTCTTTGGGGCGCCCCTGCTATCTTTTAAAAAAAAAAAAAAACAATAAGCACAATAAAAGTTTTGCATGCAGATGTTCTATGGAGGAGAAGAAGCCTCTCCACTCCAAGCCAGGGGCCTTCATCATGCTATCAAAGGATGTCATCAACACCTCCTCCAAGAATAACAATGCTTTTCAAGGTATGTGCAATTTTTATCATGGTTTGGATCTTCTACAGGAAGATACAGTTTTCTACAGGAACAGACAGTCTTCCTACAGGAAGACGCAGATCTTCAACAGGAAAGTGCAAAAGTTCTACAGGAAGCTATGTGTTCTACAGGAAACTTCCTGTAGAAGGTTGCGACGGCCGAAATGTGTTTCAAGTGAAGATCTAGCGACTGAGGAGTGGATTGAACGCACGCATGCCACTGATGGCACCCCTGAACATTGCTATTATCTTGCTCCACCATCCTCGTCGCCATGCAACCAAGATCCCTGCAGCAGCACAACAAAGCAATGAGTTCTCGTAAAAAAACATCTGTCAAAGAAAAACCAAGCATCGAGAGCCATACCACATCCACGTTATGCATCAGAAGCGCTGGGATCGTGATCAAGAAGTCAGAACCGCCAGCATGCAGCATGTACCCAAGGAGAAAGGACTGTGACAAGACCCCTCGCGGGGATCCTGTAGCAGTTCAACCTGCTCGAGTGAATACCGTCCACAACACCGCCATCCGAGATAAAACACGGGCACATGAACGCGAAACCATCCACTCCAGCGTCAGCAATCAGTAGCCATGTGCCTCCAGGTCTGTGTAAGCCACGTGCAGCAGGTAAATCCATCGTCCACAAACTGGAAATCATGTGCAGCCGCGCGCAGGTAAGTGTTCTAATCCTTCTCTCCGTCAAATCGCATGGATATTACTTTGATTTGTTTTGCATGGCATAAAGGTGAATGTTTGAGCGGCCGTAAGGCCAGTTGATTGGCCACATCGGCTAGTGAAAGGATAGTCAGATGATGAGGTGGCAGCCACGACAAAAGACAAACGTAGCACGCACGTGAAGATTAGTCCCGTCAACCGTGAAACGAGTTTAACCAAAAAGGGCGGCGGCAGATCTGTGGGAATGAATGCGGCAGCAAGCGAATGTGCAGGCGGACGATGGGTGACGTCACCCAACGGTCCGGCGGGGACAGCTCACCCCCCGCGCCACGAGCTGCGCCGATTCAAAATCTAATCGGCTCGATTAAGCGTGTATATCCATCAACCTCACTTCAAAACTCGAGTAGCTCCTCTGATTACCTCTGCATGTTGATACGCCAAGCTCTCGGCTACCTGAACGCTGGTAAGGCACCTCTCGACCGCTGTCCAACTATAGCTCCCCCCGAAGTCTGCGCACTGCTCCTACAGGAACAGTTTCTACAGGAACGCAGTCCTACAGGAAGCAGTATCTACAAAAAGCAGTCTCTACAGGAAGGTGAAGTCTTCACGTAAAAAATGTGGCGGAAAAGAGGTAACCCTGAAACTCCTTCCGCAATTGGTTTTCAAAGGTGAAAAGGTCATTATTCACAGTCTGGTCATAAAAGATATTGGATTGTCGTGCCCATACTATCGCTTCTACAGGATAGAGGTATAATTAGACTGTGGTTCTGAGAATTCATTGCATGCTCCGTCTATAAGACCGAATTTCCTTTGTATCTACCGCCTTTGGTCAAAACCACTGTGTTCATCATGCCTGGTGGGTTTATTAGGTGAGAGCCCACCGATTCAAATACACTAAGAAGAAATGCGGCAGTGGTTGAGCTCTTCACTAGAGCACAATGGATGCCTTTTTGTGATAAACTACAGGGCTACGATGAGGAAGTGGCCAAGGAATTCTTGCAGGCCCTGAGGCCAAAATCCAAGGTGCTGGCCACAGTCAATTTCAGAGGCCTAAGCCTCAAGATAACCCCGCAGTCCATCAGTAGAATCACTGAGCTTCCTATGGGTCTCCTGTGGGATAAAGAAGAACGAAAACAGAGCCAGCAAGTGAAGAAGGAATTCTTTCCACCTGAGGAAGAATTCTCTGAAGATAAGAATGGAGTACGAAGGAATAGTTTGACACCACCTTGGAACGAGGTTAGCTTGCAGATTATGAAATATATTACATGTGAGGGGCGCTATAGCATCGTCTACGGGTACCATTTCCGATTGCTGAACGAGTTAAGGCACCGAAGTGAGCTTCCTGTAGAAAAGAAATTAAGCATTCCTTATTTCCTGTTGCAATCTTTAATGGAATGTGCTAAGAAGCTGAAGGGTGGCATCCCAGATCAGGTGGCACACCATGGGCTGATCAAGTTGCTTGTAGAGGATGCACTGCACTCCTATAAAATTCCCCTCTCCTGGGAGTCATTTAGAAATCTAACACGAGATGGGGACATCAAAATGCTGGTCGAAGATAGTGGCCCCTCCGGCAGTGAAGACAAAGAGGCAGTGGCCAAAGAAAAAAGGGAACCAGGTCAGAAGACCCCTGCCACGGTGCAGAGGAAGGAACAAAAGAGGAAGCAAGAAGAAAAGGAAGACGAAGAGGAGGGTGACACACCTGTTTTGACAGCAAGAGAACAGAGGATGAAGAGCAGAATGGACAAAGCAGCGGTGGTCCCTGTCAGCCCAAGCACCTCGTCAGCTCCTGCAGTCAAAGCCAAAAGCAAAATCCATGCAACCAAGCAAGAAAAGGTGGTGACAGTTGCATCTACAGGGAAACAAATGCAGGCTTCTACAGGAAGACCCAGAACAACGCCTACAGGAAAGCAGACGAAGGCTTCTCCAGGAGGCTCGAAAACAGAGAAGGGATCTTCTACAAGAAACCCACAGAGCGTAAAGAAAGAGTCTTCTACAGGAGGGCCGAAAGTGGACAAAGTAGGGTCTTCTACAGGAAGCCCGAAAATCACTAAGGAACAGACTTCTACAGGAAGTCTAGAAACAAAGACAAAGGCTTCTACAGGAAGCCCAAAAATTCAAGAAAAGGCTTCTACAGGAAGCCCAAAACTACTAAAGGAAAAAGCTTCTACAGGTAGCCCGAAAGAAAAAGGAAAATCTCCTGCAGGAAGCCCAGATGTGCTAAAAGAAAAGGCTCCTACAGGAAGCCCAAGAGCTAAGGAAGATGCTCCTACAGGGAGCCCAAAACCAATCAAGGAAGGGTCTTCTGCAGGAAGCCCGAAACCAAAGGAGGAGGGACCCTCTACAAGGAGCTCCGAGAGAGCAAAGCACAAGAAAGAGAAGGCTAGCATCCTCGAAAAGGAGGCGGCAGCGGTACTGGCTACCCTCAGCACACCGGCAAAACCCAAAGAAAAGAGAGAGAGGGAGATCCCTCTACCTTCCGAAGCAAGGAGGAGTCAGAGAATGAAAACAGACAAGTCGCAGCCTCCACCCAGCAGCCAACCCACTTCAGGAGACATCCCTACTTCACCCAGTACAAGAACTCCCTCCAAAACACAGGCCACCCCTGAGAAGGGAAGCCCAAAAGTCACTTCCTGGACGCGAAAAATAGGCCAGTCGCCTTCTGAAGCCCAGCTCAAGGAAATGAAAAAGGGGGAAGAAGCACCACCCTCGTCTCCACCTGAGGCAGAGAAAACGGAGGCCCCAAAAGTAGAGAAGAAGGAGCAGGTTCTGGGCCCCAGCTCTCGGCCAAGGACAAGGAGCCGGGGCAAAATTGCTCAAGGATGAGCAAATGGTTCAGCTGGGGGGTGATGATGAACCCCAATTTTGGTACAATTTGGGCTCATTTTGGCCTATTCTACTTGCTCAAACCATTCATTTTCTATTGCTTATGCATGCATTTCTTAGTTTATTCATGTTGTTTGTAGGAAGAAGGGTAGGCACTTTATCTACGTGACTAATGCATTATGATTCCAGGTTTTGGCATTAAAAGGGAGCAAGAGACAACGAAAAAGGAGATAAAGAGACAATGAGGTGGCACTGCTGGTTTTTAGGAGAGGATGTCCACGGTCTTGGGACATTCCTCGTGATTCCCACCAAGAACTCCGAGCTCCAATCCATCTCCCCTCCGAGCTTAAGAAGCAGCCAGCTGTTCTACAGGAACATCAGTTATAAACTGCTCTACAGGAACAGCAGTTATGACCGTCCTACAGGATCAGCAGTTAAACTCTAGTTGGACAGCCGAGCTCCTAAAATCAAGGGAACTTGTTGGATCATCGTTTTTGTATAAGTATAGAGGCCTTAGCCTTGGATAGGTTGTTGAAACTCTCATATTACTATTGTAATTTTGGAGCACAGTTCAGTTTTCATTCCTTTTTGTAAGCCAATTTGGCATAACATCAGATTATGAATAAAGAAGGCAGTTTGTGATCTAGTTCTGAGTTTCTTAAGGAGACTATAGCTCTCAGGTTAGGGCCCAACCTGAGAGCCATAGATCCCCTCTGCTGTAGTGTTGTTTCCATTTCATTTCAGCACTTTGAGCTTTTTATTTGCACATGCAATTCAAATTACAGGTTGTTAAGTTGGTCTTTTTCACGAGTTAGATAGGATTTTCTTATGGTGAGTTTGTTCACAGTTGTTTAGTGTAGCAGAGGATAGATATAGTCCATTGGAGCTCCAACAAAAAGGGTTGTTAAGGCTCACTGTCGTCTCATTTGGGATTGGGGTGCAGTCCATGACTAACCACCAAAAACACACATTTCTTTATCTCATGATTACTGCAAACACAGTCACGTTATGTTAGATGATTCCTTGTCATTCACACCTGCACCACGCTCCTTTACCACAGCTTCATGCACATTCTCCTTCGCGTTTTGGATTGCTGTTCATTGAATTTACAAGCACAGGTAGTTTAGGTTAATGCATTTTCGGTTTGGTAACAGTCATAAGCATTCGTTTCACTTGCACTGCCCTCTCTCGTCCATTACTTCATTCTCCATCTTGAGCACGCATGCATCACATCTCCTCGACCTTTACCCTGCTCTGTTATCTCCCAAAGCCTTCCACTCCTCATGTAACTTCATTTCCTAGCCTTTTGTTGACCTAGCCCTCTATCTTCCAACCTACCCCCTACACTCATTTCTCATCTCATTCCTCCACTTCTAGAGCCATCACCAGCCTCATTCCCACCTTGCACATCTCCCCCTACCATTCCATCACTCCTCCATCTCTTCAAACACTCACGGTAGGTCATCCTGTAGCAGTTTATAGACATCCTGTAGAAACCTCTAAGTATCTTGTAGGATCCCCTGCAGACATCCTGTAGGAGGCCACTCACTCGGTTGCTGAGCTCCTGAATGCGAGGAACCTCTGTGGATGGATGCTAAGGATCCCTAGGGACCTCTCCTAGCCTTCCCAACCTGTCCCACGTTCTCCTTCCTTCTCCATCCCATCTGCACAACCAAACCCTAATTAGCACACAATCACAATCATTCCACACACTTAAAGGAAAAATACAAAAAACATGTCTTTTGTGATGCAAGCAGCTTAGATCCATGCATTTTCACTTATTAGAGGTAACAACAGCATTGGTAGAAGTTTCCTTCACATTCTTTGCATTATAGAGGTTAGACTAGTTAAATTAGGGTTTCCTAGGTTTACATGCTTTGATTTGCTTTCAGTTCATTTTTGTCAAGTAGATTAGTCTCCTTTGAGCTAGCTTTTGTCCATCATTGATAAAGCTTCTTCTGTGAGCCTATAGAAGTTGGTTTGAGCCCTAGCGGACTTGTGCCAGCTGA
The DNA here is from genome assembly GCA_031772625.1 of Pinus tabuliformis. Classification (NCBI taxonomy): domain Eukaryota; kingdom Viridiplantae; phylum Streptophyta; class Pinopsida; order Pinales; family Pinaceae; genus Pinus; species Pinus tabuliformis. The sequence continues at coordinate 166,290,005 of CM062812.1, read as the reverse complement.
CCAAGTGACAGCTGTGACAAGAGCTAGTACTTGTGCATACAGCACCGTCACTTCCAAGTTTGTACGAACTACCGGGTTGATAAAATGAGAGACAGGAAGCCCCAGGAGTTGTAGCATTATTGCTACAATACTGGATCTCACCAGTAACTGTACTGTAATTTCTGTAGATCAGTAGGTCACGATGAGTGAACGTGTAGGGAGCTATGAGCTAATGATGGAGAGGACCCCAGTCTATCGAATGTAGATAGAAATGCAAGGTTTCGATCCAGCCACAACAATGGCATGTGGTGGAGTCCAAGGATGCAGATGAGGGTGAGGAGGAATGGGACTTGGACGACGGCGCAAACAACTGATCTGTTACAATTGTGGAGGATCGGGGAACTACGCTCGCGATTGTACCAACCCGACGAGAATATCTTGTCCATACTGTGAGCAGTTTGATCATGAAATGGTAGATTGTCCAACGCTGATTGCACAAATGCATGAGAAAGGGGTACTACAACCTACTCCAACTCAAAATATCCAAATGATGAGGTCTGAACCACGCGAAGAAGACCCCAATGTGAATATGGTGCTTAGAAGTGGCATGACTATAGGGGAAGATAAGGGGAAGCAGCCTGAAGAAGATACCTGGGTATGCAAGGCTCCTACAAAGGAACCTGGGTTTGACTTGGAGCGCACAAGAGAAACATTTATGGAAGCTAAGAAGAGCTTCGTGGAGGTCTCTACGTCAGGTAGTAAGGATCAACCAGAAACAGGAATGGATCCTTCTATGCTTACTACCTTTTTAGAGACATGCATGAAGCTGCTGCATGACAATAAGGCAGTTAAGGGACTACAAGAGCTGATCGCTAGGTGCGCAGGACCGGGTGAACCGCATGTAGTCCGAAAATTGGGGAGGCATTCACTGTGCACTGGATGGGAAATTAGATTGATGGTGTAAATCAACAAATATGAGATGGATCAGGTCATTTTAGACCTAGGATCGGACACGAACGTGTTACCAAAACAAACTTGGGAACGCATGGGCAAGCCTGTGTTACAATGGTCTCCTATTCAGTTACGGATGGCGAACCAACAAAAGATCTTGCCCATGGGGAGATTGCAAGGGGTAACAGTGGATATCGAAGGTGTGAGCATGCAGATGGACTTCGAGGTAATAGAGATTGTAGATGATAGTAACCCATACCCCGCATTACTAGGAATAGACTAGGCTATGGATATGAATGGAGTCATCAACCTAAAAAGTTGGAAGATGATATTTGAGAAAAAGTCCCTACGTGTGATAGTTCCACTAGATCCTGCTGAAGGAGAATGCTACACCGAACCCGTGCGCGATGATGGAGGTGATGAGGAGCTAGATTGTATCTACAAAATAACCGCACGAAACTAGGATTGGCTAAATCTGACTGCAAATGGAAGGGTCTTGTGGGAACGCGCAGAATCCTGCCTTGCAGATTCAAACGAAGAAGATGAATGATGGCACAATCAGTTAAGTGAAGTGACTACGCTAAATTGTAATATGATGACCAAATCACTACATTGCATAACCACCCAGGCTCAAGATCTACCAACTTATGATGGATTGACAATGGTGGATGAATTCTTGGACAAGTTTGAGAGTGTAGTACCAGAGCATCAGAGGTTCGATGCATTAAAATGGGTACTACATGCAACACCTGCGCGTTGGTGTGGAACACATGAAGGAAATTTTGAAAACTGGTGTGATTGCAGAAGGATGATGCAGCTAAGGTTTGGGAAGTCGGAATTGTGAATAACCAAGAAGTACGATGGACGCAATGACCTACGCATGCACCTCACAAAATGGACCAAAGCCTATGGTGAAGAGCCCCAGCCTGAATGGGTACACTTATTCTATCATACCCTGGATGTTATCCCAAGAAACTAGTATACTGAGACGGAGCTCCGACATGGTATGGGCGAATGGGATATCTTGCATGAGGGATTTTTGTTAACGTTCTTATTTGAAGACCAATGGGTGGATACTGTTGATGATGCGCTACAAGTTGTGAAAGCTGCCATTTTCAAAATACCACAGGAACCACGAGAAATCATTCAACCTGCCTGGTCACATCAGTTAAGCCAGGCCCTAGAATGTTACAATGTACAAGTAGAGGATGAGGATGAGGACCCCCAAAATATTAATATTCCAAAAACTGAAGGGAGTCGTGAAGTTCGAGGACTGCTAATCAAGGACCCTGAAATCACTATGCCACTGAAAAAGAAACAGGTAAACATTGGTACAGATGAGGAGCTGAAGTACGCAACACCGGGGGAATATTGGGATGATGCCACGGTGGATAAGGTCGTTGAGTTACTTCGCGAATATCAAGACTTATTCCTAACCAAAATCACGGAGTTAAAAGGGATCCTCGGTGACCTAGGAATGATGAAGATAACTCTGAAACTGGATGCGAAACCAGTTAAGCAACGTCCTTACTGTTTGAATCTGAAGTATAAGGAAAAGGTCTGAGAAGAATTGGACAAAATGCTTGCAGGAGGAATTATTGAACTAGTGAAAGAGTCTAACTGGGTAAGTCCTATGATAGTGCAGGAGAAAAAATAGAAGGGTGAAATTTGAATCTGCACGGACCTCCAAAAATTGAATGGTGCCTATGTTCATGATCCATTCCCGACACCATTTACAGATGAAGTCCTGGAGAATATTGGCGGATGGGGAGTGTACTCATTCACAGATGGGTTCTCAGGGTACCACCAGATCAAGATGGCGTCAGAAGATAGAAGAAAGGAAACCTTCATGATTGAATGGGGATGTTTTCAGTACACTATTATGCCATTTGGGTTGAAGAATGCGCCAATGATATTTTCCCACGTAGTAGTGGCTGCATTCAAGGAATTCATCCATAAGTTTTTGGAGGTTTATTTTGACGATTGGACTATATTTGGGCTAGTCAAGAAACATGTAGCAAGCTTATGTTTGATGTTGGAAACTTTTTGAAGACACCAGATTGCACTAAATATTAAGAAGTGCACCTTCCTCATCCACTTTGTAAATTTGCTCGGCCATGTGGTCTGTAGACAAGGCCTGATGGTGGATCTGACAAATATTGTTGTCATACTCAATCTACAAGCGCTGCGAAGTGTCAAACAACTCTGCACCACGTTGGGGCACATTGGCTACTATCAAAAGTTTATTAACGGTTATGCACAAATCATAGAACCAATGGAACAGTTGTTAAAAAAAGGACACTACATATCATTGGAATGATGATTGTAAGAGAAGTCTGGAGATTCTCAAGGAAAAGATGGCATCCGCGCCCATTTTGGTTTTCTCAAAGTGGGACATCAAATTTCATGTACATGTTGATGCGTCGTGTATCGTGCTGGGCACTGTACTAACGAAAGAAGGAGAGGAAGGCATTGATTGCCCGATCGTGTTCTCAAATCGACAATTGTCCAAAGCTGAAAATAACTATTACCGCCACTATCAACTCGGGGGAAACTTCAAGATGTATACTAATCATTCTGCGATGAAATACTAGGTGAAAAAGCTTGTGTTGTGGGGGTGCATTTGTAGATGGTTTTTGCTATTTCAAGAATATGATTTTGAGGTCATCGTAAAGCTCGGATGCCTAAATGCAAGCCCAGATCACCTGTCACAAATTGAGAATGATGAGGAGCCAACGAATTTGGAGGAAGGACTACCGGATGCATAGCTCTATGTAGTGTGCATCGCGGATGACCATTTTGAGGATATAATCAACTTCTTAACTACAGGGACTATGCCACAGGGATATTCAGTTCAATAGAAAAAATAATTGGTGGTACGCATAGTAGATTTTATTATTATCGTGGGACACCTCTATAAAATGGGAAATGACAAAAATATTACGCAGATATGTACTAGAATTTGAAAGAGGGTAGATCCTCGTAGAAGCACATGGGTGGGCTATAGGAGGACATTATGTGGTATAGGCGACAGTACAAAAGATTCTTTGTTCCAGACTATGGTGGCCAACCCAACATCAAGACTCGAAAGCATACTATCGGGCCTGTGACATCTGTCAACAAACTGGGAAACCATTGTGAAGGGATGAGATGCCACTCAATCCATAGATGACGTTGCAACCATTCGAAAAATGGGTGATCGACTTTGTGGGGCCTATCACACCTCAAGGGAAGACGGGTGCGCGCTACATCATCATTGCCACAAAGTATTTGACTAGATGGGTGGAAGCATAGCTGGTTAAGGACTGCACGACTGCTACAGCTACAAAATTTTTATTCGACAACATCTTGACATGGTTTGGATGCCCAAAAATTTTAATGAGTGACCGTGAAACACACTTCCTAAATGAAACTATCAGTGCACTTACTGAGGAATTCCAGGTGTATCATCAGCAAAGCATGCTGTACCATCCACCAGGGAACGGGACCATAGAAGCGTTCAACAATATTCTAGAAACTGTATTGACCAAAGTATGTAACGTGCAGTGAACCAATTGGGATTTACGTATACCTGCCGTGCTATGGGCATACAAAACCACATGCAAGAAACTGATGGGGCAGACACCGTTCAGATTAGTCTATGGCATGGAGGCTGTCATGCCAATGGAATACATTGTACCCAGTTTATGGATAACAACGATGACTGGCATGGTAGACCATGCAGCCTTGGAAGAGAGGCTTGTTCAACTGGAGGAACTAGAGGAAGAACGGTTTCTGGTAGGATTCCATTAACAGGTACATAAAAACGCGAGAAAGCTTGGCATGATCACCATATCAAGTTGCGCACATTCAAAGTAAATGATTTAGTATTGTTGTATGACAGCAAGTTCGAGAAATTCCCTGGAAAACTTCGAATGCATTGGTTGGGATCATATGTAGTCAAAGAAGTCATAAATGGAAGCACGGTCTAGCTCGGCAAGCTTAATGGAGAGCCCTTCCCAGGAAGAGTAAATGGCAGTTGCCTGAAGCTCTACACAAGTGGGCCAGTTGACTGAATAATCAACTGAAGAATAGTCTCAGCACTCCAAGTAGTTGATAGAAGGCACGGGACTATAAATGAGTCTAAAGGAAAGTTGCACGGAAACAGGGTTCCGTGTACGGCATGGTTAGCATAGGAATCGTGGTTGCATGTAAAGGGATGCGTTGCTATGCAGAAAGGCGGGACAGTGATTGTTGTGGTCACTTTTCATGACAAGACGGTTAATCTGATACAATGAGGAGTTGACAACAGGCATTTAAGGCAGGAAGTCAGAACTGGATTTGAAACGATCTCTCGTCAGTATCGCATTAATGCACTAGAAAAGGAGGGAATGGTCGAATTTAAATTTTGGCTGGCCTGTAAATCACAATTGGTCATCTACCAAACAACCCCTGGCACCATAAGGCCTAATTTATTGAGCTATCTGATAGATATGGACCCGTCCAAATTCAATGCTTTGCGAATACCCCTAGTGGTTGCAACATTGCCAAAAGAGACGTTGAACCCTCGGGATGGTATAATGCTGATAGTTGAGGTCGTCGTGCCAAGCCCAATGCTAGTGGTGGGTGATATATCGCAAGTTCCTAGACTGATAGCAAGACTGGTCCAAATGTTGCCGCAAAACCTGTGGTCTCGTAAGCGATATATGAAAGATAAGGGTGAGATGGTGAATCTTGGGATAAAAGATTGAATTTCGTTGAAAAATGCATCCCTGACGAAACTTGAAGATTGGGACCTCGCAGACAGCAACATCTCTCTTGCAAAAATGCAACACAAGCCTCAGCAGACATTGAATATACGGGACCAGAGATTGCAGGCTTGCCGCTCTTGCACAGAGAATTCATGGCTTTGGTAGCCCAGCTAGAGCTAAAATCCTATGAGAAGCCACTTTGTGTTAACTGAGCAGAGCAGAATGAGCATCATCGGTTATGCGAATTAGCAGGGGCAATGGAGCAGGAGCTTGAAGAAGTATTGCAGGAGGCAAGGATGGAGCAATGAAGAGTTGGGCGTCACTCACAGGGATGGTGGACCGCGAAGCCTTGGCAGCGCGTCTCGCCGCATCAATGAGTGACTCGGGACGAGTCACGATGATTGTGTTGGGGGCTTGTTGGGCAGTAGATACCCCACATAATGGTTTTGGGGCTTAAAGCCCACATTTTTGGGATATTGGTATGGTAAAAACTCCGTGAAGTGTGCAGAGCATGAAATGTAAAAGGTCAAGTCTAAGGGTAGTCTGCCCTAAAATATTGTAAATTAATCTAGAATGTGTCGGCCTACCCATGGTTTGCAGACCATGGGAATGTATAAATAGAGTGAGGCTCTAAGTGTAGAAGGTAGCTTTGGTATGTAGAGTTGAGATGTATATGGGTTTCTGAAAGTAATATTGGATCGAAGTCTATAAGTCCGAGTCGTGGGTCATAGTAGTAGAAGAGGCTCTGCAGCTGTGTGCGCAGAGGCCTAGTAGAGTCTGCAGCTGTGTGCACGGACCCCTGCAGCTGAGTGCGCAGGGTAGGAAGCAGATTGTAACTGGAAAAAGCATTAATAAAGATAAGTTGGTTTTGGGAATATCACATATTTGTTCCTATATTCTGGTTTATGCATCTGTTATGATTTATGATTGCGCGTGCTTCTGTTTATGTTAATTGATAACTGAAAATACTGAACCTATTCAAGATCTATAATAATACTAAGCACAAAATGTGGTAAAGAGCATTCATGCTCGTCCTTTAGACCGCGCGAAGGTAGTTTCTTTGAATAGACGGCTGAGTGATAGTAGCGCTGCGTGAGGGATCGAACAACGAACCTTCCAAACCTCATCAAGACATCCCTAGGGTGTGGAAAACTAGTTCCAGCACCCTCCCCTACTACCTTTGGTGAGATCTTAGTCTGTGCTCCACAGACTATTGCTGAAAGGGCCGGTAGTTCGGGATTTGTTTGGCTACACATTTTTGAACCTGGGTTAGGCCCCGTCAAGCCAACATAATTCGTATCTACAAAGACCTTCTTTGATACCAAACTTGATCCAAGATCTTTTACTACAAATGCATCAGAATTACATATAACAAAGTTAAATAAACATGGAACTTAAAAGCACATAAACAATTTAGAAATAATTAGAAGAACACAAAAACCATGACACAATGATTTGATTACAGATTTCATCTAGGCCTTGCTCAATAGTGGGGAGGCCTTCTTTCTATTAGTGGCATAAAAGAGATAAAAAGTACAAGCAACAAGTAATGAAAACCCTTATACATCCAAGCTGATAGATGGTTAGAGAATGTAGAGCTTAGTTTTAGAAATAGACAATACCACTAAACTCCTGTTGAAAAATAGTGAAAAAACGCCTATACAAACTCCCAATTTGGATAATCAGGCCTTCTGCAACCTTCTAAGAACCTCCCTATTTCTCAAGGCAAGGTTTTGGTATGCTTCCATGGTTAGGGTGTGCTATGTGCAATATATTTTGTGTATTTGGCTGGTCCTCTCCACTTTCTCCTGACACAAACATTCATATATATAAGCATGGCGACATCCCTCAAAATCAAGCTAGTTCTAACATAAGAACCCAAGTTAGCAAGCAGAATTGGGCTGGAAGGATTCATGACAACAACCTTACTGCAATAGTGGAACCCATTTCCAATAAGGAAACCCATTCAACTATGCATGGGTCTCGGAGGTGGGTTTATCGGTGCTTCCAACTTATCGACAAAAAGTCCAAGCCAAGACATAGGCATCTTGCGATAACCATGGACCTGACAAGAGTGTTAACCATAGAAAATAATGTTTCACGTCCGACAATCCCATCGAAATAGCAATCAGAACGAAACCATCGGTGTATTGGTCAAGTGCTCTGCAACATTTGCAGACCCACCAGGTTTATTAATCACAATATATAACATTTTGTGTCCTACCCCCCATCATAATATAGAAATCGACATCTATCGCAAAATCACAATCGGCGCTTTCCATCGAGGACTTTTATAACACCATCCCTATTCTGTGATTGTAAGATGATATAATATCGCATCGCAAACGGTCTTCGCTAGGGTTGATTCTTAACCTTTTTATTCCTCCTCCAGCCTGTGATATGTGATATTGCAATCGCAACTGGAAATTCCAGGGGCTAATTCTCCTTAAGTTGATCCTCATTTTCATCGATATGTGATATGTGAGGCCCAGTGGCAACCTACCACGTGGTGTTCCCTCATTCGCTGAAACGTTTCCATGTCATCTTCTCCTACCACTTGGACAAGTCAAACTCAAACTTCGACTTATTCTAACTTTGTCATCTGGACTTGGATTTGAGTGTCATTTGCATCGTTGGAATCAGGATGACGAGCACTTTGATCTGATGCTAAGTTTATCTAGATTCTACCACTTTGAGTTTTGATCCTTTCACCATGCCATTAGTACTTTTCTGAAGATCCACCTGGATCAATGATTTAGGTGGTTGTTATTATGAATTGAGGTGAATTAAATTAACTCTATGTACATTATTTTTTTTCATTATTAATTTTATGATGGGTAAAATCTTGATGTGCTTATGTGATGGATTCATTATAATTATATAATAAGCACTTGGTACCATGTGTTTTCAAATGGATCATACATCCAGGAAATGACATGGGCTTTCATAATCAAGTTAGAAACCATAGATTTTAGCACTTGGACACTGATCATGTGAGCGAAAGATATTGGGCTTAATCATTTATGATTTTTATGTGATTGATATCCTTTCGCTCTAGTATTGTCATCCCTTTTACCAATAGGTTATCTTGATGCTTCCAGTCTCATTTATGAATGCCCTACATTCTAGCTTGGTTTTTCCTATGTGTGTTTTGGCTAAGTGAGATTAGGGTTTACCCCTTGAAACTATACCAAGCTTGCATGACAACCCTTTTGAGAAAAATCACCATTAAGTCTTCTTGAACGTACTAGAATGGATCCTATAGTTTGAACAAAACTCATTGGAGGTGAGATTGTTGAGTCCTATTAGGAATACTTTGCTCTTTTCCAGGAAGCTGGCTGGTGGGATTTCATTCAAAACTTTTGGGGTTATAATGACAATGTGTTAAAAGCCATCACTTTCACTTACATTGACCAAAAATCCAAAGTTGGTGATATAGAAATGTGGATAGTTGTAAGCTTCATTGTTGAGGCAATACATCTTCTAATTGAGGGTGGAAATAGGTCTAAAAATTTCCTTGTGTGTAACATTCCTTGGAACATGGTTCTAGTTTCAAATAATTTCACCTATAATGTGAAATATCTGCCAGTCCAATCCCTCAAAACTAAATGGAAAGGCTTGCTTTATTTTATTAGACTTTTTATTACCTGTTAGGGTAGATATGGACTCATATTTCTGTACCATATTCACCTTTTAATGATATTTCTTGGCTTTAAGCTCAATTTTCCATTCTATTTACATAAAAGCTGTTGAGTTCCAAAACTACTTTTCCCTTAACTACTTTTCTCATCCTTCCTTATTTGTTTTTCCATGAAAAATGCATCCTTATCATCAAAAACCATTATACATTTCCTCAAGGAGTATATTTCAGTAATTTACATGTTATACTATTATGTTTGCTATTTGAATAAGTTTTTGTCTTTTAGCTATGGAACGTAGCCACATTCTACAGCTAATTGGTTGTTCCACAACTACTTCCACGCTTTTGTAGGTTCCAGGTGTCAAGAGAGGAAAAGGACTACATGGGTAGCTTGGAAAACATCATGGCATGGATCTTATCCTATTCATTTGGCCTAGATCGACGAGGAAGACTCCAGTCAAAGGGAAGTCAAACATAGAAACCTATGGCAAACACAACTTTGTTCTATACACGTTTCTCAGTGATTGGATCTGAAACAGTTTCCTAAGGCCACGGACTTCATCTGCCACATGCGCAAACAGAATCCAACAACAATTACCATAAGATTTATGTTTCCAAGCAGCCAAGGACAAGAATTCCGCATACTTGCCTGCCTACGTGTTTTGTTGTAGCTTATTTCTCTCTTTAAAATAGTTCTATAATTTCTCTGTAAATACCAGTGTGAAGAACGCAGAACAAGTTCATCTTTTTCTTATGTGTTAAGTGTTTTTAATATAAAGACTGTGTTTCATGGATACCTGAAGCATCGTTGGAGTGTTGATTAAGTGCTTATAATCCGAGACCTTTGCAGAGGGCCCCTGGGTTGGTCAAGGTTACATTTTATTTTTGTTTTGTCTTTCATAGTTAACTGTAAATTCATTGTGTTTTTTCCATGATGTTTATAACCACTTTCTAACTCTGTTCATAATGCAGCTTGTGTCATCTTCTTATTAGCACAGAATAACTCTTTTGTTTCACTACTTTCTAGTTTCTTATTAGTAGCTTGAAGTTGATGTCAGTAGCATAGAGTAATTAGATTTGTTGATCATTAGTCTAGTTTCTTTCATTTACTGTTCATTAGTCTTTAGATTTTGAATTTAACTGATCAATGCCATTTTGTTGTTAGTTTCATAACTCATGTTGTAAGTGAATTTTTCCGAAAGCCCTTTCAGTTGATGGTTCATCTTAAAACTAAGTGGTGAAATATTTCATTTATGAATGAGTCTTTCTCTGCATTTTTATGTTTACTTTTTCTTAGAACAATGAAGTATGGAGTCCCTCAAAATGCTATCACAAGGAGGTAGTTCTCCCAAAATTGTGTAGCAGAGTGATAAAGCACTTCATTTAGCTGTTATAGTAGATTAGTTGCAATTTCACTTTCAGTCTTAGTCTTTCATTTAATTTTGTTGCAATTTCATTTTCAGTTTTAGAACAATGAAGTATTGAATCCCTCAAAATGCTATCACAAGGAGGTAGTTCTCCCAAAATTGTGTAGCAGAGTGACAAAACACTTCATTTAGTTTTTATGATAGATTAGTTGCAATTTCATTTTCAATCATAGTTTTTCATTTAGTTGCAATTCCATTTTCAGTTGTTCATTAAGTTTTGATTTAGCAATTAGACAATAGTTGTAATCTTATTTTCAGTATTTCATTTTTGGTTCATCATAGATAGCTACAATCTCATTTTCAGTTTTAATATCTCATTTAAGCTTTGGTTTTGTAATTGATTAGATAGTATTTGCAATTTCACTCTTAAGTCCTTTTAGTTCATGTTTTGGAAACAATCATAATAGCAAGAAGAGAAACTCTGTTTTCATTTTCTTGGTTAAAACTTTACTTCCAAATCTGGCTTAAAGCACTTTTAGCTCTCATTTCATTTTCTCTAGATTATTAACAGCAGTAGATTTAATATTTTGTTAGGAATTAAAAGATCAAAACCCCAAAACAACTTAAAACTCAAAAACACTGAGGTATGAAGGGCCATCTAGCACATATAGTGCACTACACTTCATCAGTTTACAATACCCGGATTGATGATTTATATGGAGAAATTTAGGACACTAAATTGACCAAACATTTTGGTGCTATTTCCGGGGAAGTGTAACTGGGTATCCTTATCTCTTACATTCATAAAAAAAAAAAAAATAACAAAACAAAACAATGACATGCATAGAGAACGAAACTCTAGGGGTAGATTTATAGCTAGGGGTAGAAGTTTGATTCCTACAACTCCACCTACTCCATCAAGAATTAGAAAAGACACACCTCCATCCCAAACTCGTACTCCTAGCCATAGGATCTCTCATAGTCGATTAATAGAAGAACTAGAGGAAGAGGGAATAACCTTGCAATTTGAGCCCTATACTAACTTTGAAGAAACTATAATGGCAGAAGAAGAACAAGATGGAGAATTCATACTGTTTTGAGGAGGGAGTAGAGGGAGAGGTAGAGGAAACAATGGAGGCGGTAGAGGTAATAATGGATGAGGCAAAGGAAATACGGAAGTAGATAACTCATTTGGATTCCCTATAGTAGATGAGGAAACACATACCACAATGAAAAACATTTCACCATTTGTCCTCCAAAACTTTTATGGGTTGAGAAGTGAGGATCCTGAAACATTTTTGTTTGAAGTCTTGTGCAGAACCTATGACTATCTAGAAGACTCTCAAAAACTCAAATTGTTCCCTTCAACACTAAAAGGGGCTACTTTGAAATGGTTTATGGGGTAAGTCACTCAATCCATTAGAACTTGGAATGACATGAAATAGGAATTTTTGGATAGATATTTGGACTATTGTATGCCTACCAATCATAAAGATGAGGTGTTCAAAATGATGAAAAATGAAGATGAAAACTTAGAGGATTTGCTTGAGAGATTCAACTATAATTTGAAAAGAGCAAAGATGAACAATTTAGATGAAGAAAATTTGAAAGCTCTTTTGTTAAAGGCCATTAGAGATGAATGGATAGATATCCTTAACATGATGGGGAAGGGAGATATCTCTTAACTTCCCTTGAGTGACTTAGAAGAACTATGTCTTCATCTCTCAAGAGGGAAATCTAAAACTGTGAAAGGGCCGAGAGATCCTTCTCTTGTTAGAGCAAACAAATATGCAACGAGATATGTAAATAGGGAAGAAATTGGCGATATGCTTGATCAGTTCAAAAATGACATTCTAGGGAGCATTAGTGAGCAACTAAACACCCTTAAAATTCAAAACAAGTAGAAAACAGAGGCTGATGCTTTAGCCATTTTTTGTCCAAAATGTAGAAAGAAACATGCTCTAAGGGAATGCCCTTTAGATGCAAAAATTGTAGAAACTTGTATGATTTGTTCATAAAGTCATGAGAACAAGGATTGTCCTTCAATCCCAAGTCTTAAGGTTGTATTTCAAGAGGAAACAGTCCCAAATCCTGTAGAATCTCTTTGTTTTGTTGCAACAAGACCTTGGCAAGGGCCACAAAATCAAGGATTCAACAATCCAATGTATCTTCAACCGCCACCAAACTAGAATTCTTGGCAACAACCTTGGCCTCAAACTCAATCTCAATATCAATCTCAAACATGGGCACAATCGGTACAAAATCCTTATGGGAGATTTGCCCAATATTACCAATATCCTCCATCTTATCAGAATTATCCTCCTTCAAAAAATCAGCCACAAAATCAGCAACAACTTCCAAATCAAAACCCTCAACTTTCATTGCCATTTCCACAACAACCTCCACAACAAGGTCAAAATCCTTAACTTTTAGTTCCATTTCAACAAAAACCAAATCAGTTACCTACTCAACCATTGCCAAACCCCAATAATAAAAACCCTCAGAATGCTTACATGGTAGAAGGACAACAATTTCCAACTTACATGATTACTCCTCTAGATCTTAATGATGTTCAACTTCGATCTGGTAGGATATTAGAAAAGGAAAAACCTTCTATAGTCATTCAAGAACAAGACACTTTTGAGGAGGATTCTCTGAAAGTCAATAAAATTTTTGAGGGAACGTCCCTCCAAAACCAAAACATTGAAAAAGAAAAACAAAAAAAATCAATAAACACAACTCCTATCATTGAGCAACCAACATCTACTCCTACACCTCTTTTTCCTGAGAGACTACATATTGATAGAGGGGTAGAAAAACAGATCTTGTTTCCCAGTTATGATTTTCTAGATGAATTGAAGAATGTGTGTATCAAAATTCCTTTGTTACAAGCCATTAGAGAAATTCCTATTCTAGCCAAGACAATAGAGGAGTTGAGCATCAAAATACCAGGAAAAAAACCAAGAGAAACAAAAAGAATTCACCTGGTAGGAAAGATAGCAGATATCATGATGGGAAATATTTCCATGCAGAAATATATGGATCTAGGAAGTCCAATTGTCAAGACACATATAAATGGGATTGAAATTCCAAATACATTGGTTGACTTAGGGGAAGCAATAAACATTATGATTAGACAAACTATGGAGTAGCTTAAACTTCCTAACCTTCTTTACACACCTACCCTAATGCAACTTGTAGATAGATCAGTAATTAAACCGGATGGTGTGCTAGAAGATATTTCAGTCTCCTTAGATTCCTGGGAATATCTTGTTGATTTCATGATTTTAACTCCCAAGAATAATTTAGGAGGACACCCACTCATATTAGGAATACCTTGGCTGGCCACAGCTGATGCTTTTATTAGTTGTAGATCTGGTGACATGTATATTTTTGATGGTAATTCAACAAAGAAATTTACTTTGTATCCTCCAGCAAAAGTAGTAACATAAATAGATGATAAGGAATGGATTAATGATGAAGATGATGTTCAACCTCTCTTTACTATATCAGAAATTAGTGAAGATAGTCAAATTTTGAACACATTGGAAAATTTTGAAACATCTTCAGAATATGATCATGCACAATTTCAAGAAATATCTAATATTGAATACTTCTCATCTAGGCAGGTGTCTCTCTATTCTATGGAAGATTTTGGTAGCTCTACAATTGAAATTTTTCCAGGTAGGACATTGAACATAAACAATGACTTGGATAAACTACTACAAGAAGAGCTAACCAAAATATTACAAAAACATTCTGCTGCATTTTCATGGGAGTATACCAACATGAAAGGTATTGATCCTAAGACTTGTATCCATCATATCTATATTGAGGAAAATAGTATACCAATCAGACAACCTCAAAGAAGAATGAATCCAAATCATAGGGAAATTGTGAAAGAAGAGCTCCACAAATTATTCAATGTAAACTTCATTTATCCAATTTCAGATAGCTAATGGGTTTCTCCTTTGGTAATTGTGCCTAAAAAGAAAGGTAAATGGAGGGTGTGCATTGATTACCAAGAATTGAATAAAGAAACCTTGAAAGATCACCTTCCTTTGCCCTTTATAGATCAAGTGTTAGATACATTAGCAGGTAAAAAGTATTTCTCATTCTTGGATGGTTTTAGTGGTTATAATCAAATTTAGGTAGCACCTGAGGATCAAGATAAAACCAGATTTTCTTGTCCATGGGGAACTTTTTCCTATCGAGTGCTTCCTTTTGGGTTATGTAATGCATCTGCAACATTCAAAAGAGCAGTACTAGGAATTTATTTTGATCTAATACTGTTGGCATTATGATGCATGTGTTGTACTTGATGGCAACCCTCTCATAGAAGAACATCTCACTTGTATACATTCAGATGAATCCACAGAAGAGATATCAGATATGACAGAATACAAGGATGTAGGACAATTCAAAGGGATCAGATGACAATTCACAAGTAAGCTTTGCCATCAATTCCAAAGGGGGAGATTGTTGGCATTATGGCTAAAGTGTTGTACTTGATGGCAACACCCTCAAGTAGCAATGCTCTGATCAGGCTCTCAAAATGGTAAAAATTAAGAGGTACGCATGTGCTCAGTGAAAAGCGTGCATACCTGCAGGTACTCCGTGCAGGAGCTGTGGCCATACACGCAGGTCACCCATTCAGAAGGTGCGGACCCCCAGTTCACTTACTTCAAGGCAGAGAAGCGCGCTCACGTGGGGTTTCTTATGTTTGGCCCGTGGTATTTAGCCCGTCGTTCTTGATTCTATGGGTTTGGCCTGTGGTATTGTTTTATATTATTATTATTATTATTGAGCCCCATGTTTTGGTTATCTATGGTATTGATCCATGATTTTAGGAAGAGCTTGCCTATATAAAGCAAAGGAGATCATTTGGCTAGACACTTGTGAAATTAGAAAATCTTAAGTGAAGCTACATCTGAAATTCTTGTAATTGGTTTGTGAGAGAGAGTTGAATCAATATCAAGGAGAAACATGAGAATTACAAGTCGGATCTACTAATGGGTTGATATCTCCTCGGCGCATGTTCAGATCTGTAGATTTGACAGTCTGGGTTATTCTTGAAGTCTTGAAATTATCTATACCCACAGATACACAAGTACAGTGAAAGAAAAGTGCGGAGATACGCAGGTGCAGAAGTGCTGCAGGAGCGCAGATACACAGGCCCAGAAGCGCTGCAGATGCGGAGGCGCGCAGGCAGTTCATTGGACACAGAGCGCAGGTATGCAAGAAGTCTGTGAGGCACAGTGTGTGGGTACGCAGGAACGCAGTTGGAAACAGTGCGTACTTCTACGCAGGGGTTATATGGGTGAAGCTGCGTACTTCTCATGAAATCTATTTAGTTTCCCCTGCTTATTGTTGTGTTCTGGGTTTTGAAGTGATGTCTGGTTTCTGGTATTAAGTTTTGATAACAACAGTGATTGATTAAATGTTTATACATTGATGGATGATTGGATCAGGTTCTTATTGACTCATTTTATGTGATCTGATGGACTAGATCTGATTGATGACTCACTTGTATATGTATTGATCTAGTGCTTGGGTAATTCAGAAGGTTGTTTGATTATGAGCTTCAATGTTGTTGGGCCCAGTATGAAAATTGGATGAAATGTGGCCTTTCAGATTATGTGTTGTGCTTCAGTGTATCTAGTCTGAAAATTGGTGAAACGTGGTACCTGAAGGAGAGAAGATTGTAGGTCAGCACCTACGTACTAGTATCTAAGCTAGTACAAGAGCTAAAGGAAATCTTTGGAGCATTGTAGCAGGTAGTAGCCTGCGTACTAGTAAATGGATCGGCTAGTACAAGAGAAAAGGGGGTTGTAGCTCCCGTACTGGTATAAGACTGCACCAGTACAAAATATTGTAAAAGGATTTTCTTATTAAGAAGAAGATTGAAATGACTTGCAGCAGGTGGTTTTCTCCCGCATTGGGTTTCCACCTTATATCATGGTGTTCATGTGTGTGCCTTATGTGTGATGATCTATTCTATGTTACTGCATCTGTTAACTGATAATATGGTTGATAATGTTCTAATGCACTCATTGAAGATCAATTAACTTAATCATAAGAAGTTGTGGAAGTAGCATATATGAATCAGAGTTTGGAAATGAAAAAGTTTTATTAATGTGATAATACTGATTCACCCCCCTCCCTCAGTATTATTTCCAACAATTGGTATCAGAGCAGGTCCTTTGGTAGAAGCTTGATCGCTTGAAGGAGATCCGTGGAACAATGGGAAAGAAGCTTAAGAAGAAAGCACCTAAGAAGAAGAAGACATCTCAGAAGAACTATGACAGTGGGAGAATCGATTGGGGATTAGGTATAAGAAGCTCTTCAGATTCAGAATCAGATTCAGAATCATTATCAGGTATGAATATATTATCCTCTAATGTTCCAGCTATCTTTCCTTTTGGAAGAAATGAAAGTGATAACGAAACTACTGAATTTTCTCTTATGGGTGAACAAGAAAAATATCAAATAGAGGCAGAATTTAAAAGGCTGACAGACAAAATTAGAGATCAACAAGATCTATTGAACAAAAGGGAATGTGACTTCAAAGAAGAAGCTACCAAACTAAAGGCCCAACTAGAAGAAGGAAACAAGGTAAGAAAACTACTCAAGGACAAGGAAGACCAATTGCAGCATGAAGTGACATCATTAAGAAAAGAAGTCAACAAAAGAAGCACAAACATAAAGAAACTCAAAGATAGATCCAGCTACTATGAAAATCTTGAAGCTATAATCCTCTCACAAAAAGGAGATCTTGAAGAATTAAAGAAGCAAAATGAATATCTACATCAAGCAATTGAAAAACAAGACAACGAAGTCATCAGCTTAAAATCTTAGCTGGAATGTGCATTCAGAATTCGTCAAATACAGCAGGATCTGAATGAAGAACAAGAAAAGGAGATTCTCAAACTAAGGGAACAAATGGAGGAAGGAAGGAAAGATGAAGAAGATTTGAAAAAGCAATCTCTTGACAAGGAAGAACAGCTTCAGGTTGAGGTAAATATCTTGAAAGGTAAATTAGAAGAAAAGGATAAGCTTTTACGATTTCAAGATAGTTCTAAAGTCTTGGATGATATTCTTAGTAGTCAAAGGTCTCCTGCTATAAAGACTGGTCTTGGTTTCCATGAATCTGTTGAAGGTGAATCTAGTTCACAAGGTGAGGCAAGGAACTCTAAAGAGAAATCTAAAGTGATCAATGAAGAAATGAAAGATCAATCTCATCATCAACCAAGGAAAGAGATTCCTCAAAGAAAATCCTTTACTCCTCCTATGAATAATGTTGAATGTTATGTATGTCATAATCTTGGACATGTTGCAGCTAAATGTAGAAGAAGAAGGGTTCAAGACCATTATGCAGAAAGATCATCACATTCAAGGTACTTTAATGGATATTGCTTTGCTTGCAACATGTATGGTCACAAAGCTGCTGACTGTTACAGGAGGAATATGAAACATGTAAGATGTTATGCATGTAACAAGTTTGGACATATAGCTAAGGAATGCAGGAACAAAGTGTGGGCACCATATCAAAAGGAGAAAATGTCATCATCACGCTTGAAGATATGGAGGAAAAAGGAAGTACAGTCAGAAAAAGGCAGCATAGCACAACGTACAGACATACCAGAATCAGAGGGAGCTGAAAGTACAAAACTTCAGTGTCCTGAATCTCATATGCAAACTCTATAAAGGGAAGTCGCGTATATACGCGAGTTGGATACTGCACAATCGCGTATATGATTGTTTGAAGAAAGGCAGTAGGCAAAGTGAAGTTGGAAGTGAATCTATCAGATCTGGGAATCTGACTGTCAGTGGCACAGAGGAGGACTGTTAATTGGGTTCTAATTAGAGGTACGCAGATCATTCACTGTGAAAGTGCGGGCGTACGCAGCAGAGCATAAGTTCCCGTGCGGAGGAACGCAGGTGATACACAGTGAAAGTGCGTGGATACGCAGTGCAGCAGAAGGATCTCTGCGGGTATACGCAGGGGAGCAGAAGGTGAAGTGCGGAGCCACGCAGGTCATATAATGAGAAACTGCGTATCTGTCTTAAGGCATTTATTGGCTAACTTTTCTTGTTGATAAGATCTAACAGATGGCACCAGTTTATGGGGAGCATATGTTTTTAATGCATTGTTGGCATTATGGGTAATATTCCTTGGTGATGATACTTATATAGATAAATGATTCATCTTGCTATGAGTTGTTCACATGGTTCTTGGATCAAATTTGTGGTTGATTCTCTAATGGTGCTTAAATGGTAACTTTCATGAGGATAAGGAGAAGCACTTAGCTTGAATTCACATCTTCTTGATGATGAGTCACTCATATGCTGCTATTGACAGATGCATAAAGATCATGATGCATGATTCCTTTCATTCTTGGCACAAATGGATAAGGATTGTTGGCTGGATACAGGGATGATTATTCAAAGTTGCATTGTTGGAGATATTATGATAATGAGCTCTTCCCAAATGATGATCATGATGGCTATGATGTTTCTCACATAGAATGTGAAATTCTGTTGATGCGGACATACCGTGATGATTCATGCACTAATGCAAGTTGTTGATCTAGTTGCTGTTGATAGATACCTTGGAGCAGATCATACAGTGTTGTTGTTGTTTATCTTAGGTGATTGGTCTCTATTATAAATGTCATGTAATAGTATGTCTCTATCTATTGTATTCATCTCTTCAGGTCATGTAACGACCTATGTTGGTTTCCCCACTATGCCTGGGATGAATGATGTTATTCTTTTATGTTATCATATGTAAACTTTTGGTATATCACCATTGTGATGGAAGATAGATGTATGTATGAGTCTTTTGGTGATAGGAAGGTCATTTATGATATATAGAGTCATGTTCTTCTTGTAGAACATCTTTTTGCAGACCTTGCTTACAGTCAGGGGGAGCTTGAGCATGAACAAGTACTATAGCAGAACAGACATCTTGTTCTCAGAAAGAGCATGATAAGATTGGTGCACCATGGCATATACAAAGGGGGAGTTCATTCAGAGACTTCAGTAGATCTGGTTTATAGTCAAGAGGAGCATGTTCTTAGCGGGAGCAAAACCCTTTGCCCTTGATGTCAAAGGGGGAGAGTGATTTGGTGTTGTTGCCATCAAGTCCAAAGGGGGAGATTGTTGGCATTATGATGCATGTGTTGTACTTGATGGCAACCCTCTCATAGAAGAACATCTCACTTGTATACGCAGATGAATCCACATAAGAGATATCAGATATGACAGAATACATGGATGTAGGACAATTCAAAGGGATCAGATGACAATTCACAAGTAAGCTTTGCCATCAAGTCCAAAGGGGGAGATTGTTGGCATTATGGCTAAAGTGTTGTACTTGATGGCAACACCCTCAAGTGGCAATGCTCTGATCAGGCTCTCAAAATGGTAAAAATTAAGAGGTACGCATGTGCTCAGTGAAAAGCGTGTGTACCCGCAGGTACGCCGTGCAGGAGCTGCAGCCATACACGCAGGTCACCCGTTCAGAAGGTGCGGACCCCCAGTTCACTTACTTCAAGGCAGAGAAGCGCGCTCATGTGGGGTTTCTTATGTTTGGCCCGTGGTATTTAGCCCGCCGTTCTTGATTCTATGGTTTTGGCCTGTAGTATTGTTTTATATTATTATTATTATTATTGAGCCCCATGTTTTGGTTATCTATGGTATTGATCCATGATTTTAGGAAGAGCTTGCCTATATAAAGCAAAGGAGATCATTTGGATAGACACTTGTGAAATTAGAAGATCTTAAGTGAAGCTAGATTTGAAATTCTTGTAATCGGTTTGTGAGAGAGAGTTGAATCAATATCAAGGAGAAACATGAGAATTACAAGTCGGATCTACTAATGGGTTGATATCTCCTCGGCACATGTTCAGATCTGTAGATCTGACAGTCTGGGTTATTCTTGAAGTCTTGAAATTATCTATACCCGCAGATACGCAAGTACAGTGAAAGAAAAGTGTGGAGATACGCAGGCGCAGAAGTGCTGCAGGTGCGCAGATACGTAGGCCCAGAAGAGCTGCAGATGCAGAGGTGCGCAAGCAGTTCATTGGACACAGACCGCAGGTACGCAGGAAGTCTGTGAGGCACAGTGCGTGGGTACACAGGAACACAGTTGGAAACAGTGCGTACTTCTACGTAGGGGTTATATGGGTGAAGTTGCGTACTTCTCATGAAATCTATTTAGTTGCCCCTGTTTATTGTTGTGTTCTGGGTTTTGAAGTGATGTCTGGTTTTTGGTATTAAGTTCTGATAACAGCAGTGATTGATTAAATGTTTATACATTGATGGATGCTTCGATCAAGTTCTTATTGACTCATTTTATGTGATCTGATGGACTAGATCTGATTGATGACTCACTTGTATATGTATTGATCTAGTGCTTGGGTAATTAAGAAGGTTGTTTGATTATGAGCTTCAATGTTGTTGGGCCCAGTATGAAAATTAGATGAAATGTGGCCTTTCAAATTATGTGTTGTGCTTCAGTGTATCCAGTCTGAAAATTGGTGAAACGTGGTACCTGAAGGAGAGAAGATTGTAGGTCAGCACCTACGTACTAGTATCTAAGCTAGTAAAAGAGCTAAAGGAAATCTTTGGAGCATTGTAGCAGGTAGTAGCCTGCTTACTAGTAAATGGATCGGCTAGTACAAGAGCAAAGGGGGTTGTAGCTCCCGTACTGGTATAAGACTGCACCAGTACAAAATATTGTAAAAGGATTTTCTTATTAAGAAGAAGATTGAAATGACTTGCAGCAGGTGGTTTTCTCCCGCATTGGGTTTCCACCTTATATCATGGTGTTCATGTGTGTGCCTTATGTGTGATGATCTATTCTATGTTACTGCATCTGTTAAATGATAATATGGTTGATAATGTTCTAATGCACTCATTGAAGATCAATTAACTTAATCATAAGAAGTTGTGGAAGTAGCATATATGAATCAGAGTTTGGAAATGAAAAAGTTTTATTAATGTGATAACACTGATTCACCCCCCCCTCTCAGTATTATTTCCAACAAATACATGATTGTGTAGAGGTATATATGCATGATTTTATAGTTTATGGTAACACATTTGAAGAAGCTTTAGAAAATTTGGAAAAATTCTTTAAAAGATGTAAAGAAACAAACCTTTCACTAAGCCATGAAAAATGCTTTATGATGTTTACAGAAGGTATTGTTTTAGGACATCACATTTCGGGAGAAGTGATTAAAGTTGACAAGTCTAAAGTTGAAGTTATCTCTAAGTTGTCAATTCTAAATTGCCAAAAGGATGTTAGAAGTTTTTTAGGATTTACTAGATATTATAGAAGATTTATAGAAAACTTCACTAAAATAGCATCTTCACTCTTCAAATTTCTTACAAAAGATTGTGAATTCAAGTGGAATCCTGATTGCCAACTAGCATTTGAAACCTTGAATGCAAAAATATCTGAAGCACCTATCTTAAGAGGACCAAATTGGAAGCTTCCTTTCCATATTTCTACAGATTCTTTAGATACAACTCTGGGAGCTGTATTGGGACAAAAAGATTTGATTCCTTATTCCATTTACTATACAAGTAAAAATTTGAGTCCCACTTAGTTGAAATATACTGTAACTGAAAAACAATTCTTGGTTGTTGTTCATGCAATTAGCAAGTTCAAACATTATATAACAGGCCATGAAACCTTTATTCATATAGATCACTCTGCAATTAGATATTTGATGAATAAACCTATTACTAATGGCGAAATGACAAGATGGATTTTACTTTTGCAATAATTCAACATTACTGTGCTAGACAGACATGGAAAACAAAACACAGTTGCTGATTTCTTGTCTAGGATTCAAAATATCAAAGAAGATTCTTCAGTTGAAGATAAGTTTCCCGATGAATATCTCTTTGTAGTAACTACTCAAACTCCTTGGTTTGTAGATGTTGCTAATTACTTGGTTACAGGGAAGTTACCTTCACATTTATTTCCTAGAGAGAAAAGAAAGATTATTCAATATAGTGCAAGATATTCATGGATCACTAATGAATTATATAAAACGAGGCCAGATCTTATGATCAAAAGGTGTGTCAGGGAAGATGAAATGCTTGATATTCTCAAAGCATGTCATGATGAATTGTGTGGTAGACACTTTGCTGAAAAGATGACAACCTATAAAATTCTTTCCTTAGGATATTATTGGCCATCCATCTTCAAAGATGCTAAAGAATATGTTAGAAGGTGCGACAACTACCAAAGGGTAGGGAAACCTACTCCCTCAAATGAAATGCCATTACAACCTTAGGTACTTATCGAACCTTTTGAAAAATGGGCTTTAGACTTTATTGGACCTATTAATCCTCCATCCAAGCAGAAAAAGTATATATTGGTATGCACTGATAATGTCACCAAATGGGTAGAAGCCAAAGCATTACTTTTTGCTAACAAAAAATTCGTAGTTAGTTTTATTTTTGATGATATTTTTACTCACTTTGGTGTTCCAAGAGAAATTGTGACAGATCAGGGACCTCAATTCACATCCAACTTGATGGAGAGGCTTATGGAGGAGTACAAAATCAAGCATAGAAAATATACTCCTTATCATCCACAAGCAAATGGTCAAGTGGAGTCTGCAAATAAAGTGATTGAAAGAATCCTCACCAAGACTGTGCATATAAATAGAAGAGATTGGGAAGAAAGGCTTCCTGAAGCCTTATGGGCCTATAGAACTACATGGAGGAATACAAAGGGACATACACTCTATGAACTTGTTTATGGGAAGCAAGTCCTTTTCCCTATAGAGTTCCAAGTCAAAACTTTCGAGATGGCAGTCCAGTTGGGGATGGATTTATCAAAAGCTCAAAAGCATAGACTGGATAAATTGAATGAACTTGATGAAATCAGACAACAGGTTGTTCAAAGGACTGGTCTATTTCAGCAGCAGAGGGCTAAGTGGCATGACAAGTACATCAAAGACAAGAGGTTTCAAGAGGGAGTGTGGGCACTATTATTTGATTCAAAGTTTAAAGATTTTCAAGGGAAGTTTCAAACTCATTGGCTTAGGCTAGATGAGATTGAAAAAGTTTTCAGTAGTGGAGCAGTAAGGATCAGAACAATAGATGAAAGTCAAACTCCTCTCCTTGTGAATGGTCGTAGATTGAAAATTTATCAAAAACCAATCTCAAAGGAGGAGTTCATCAAGATCTTTCAGAACACTTTTGAAATGAAGTTGGTGAAGAAGAATCTTTCTTATCCGTCAACTTAGTCTTTGTTTTTCCTATCTAAAAAAAAAGAAATTGCATAAGGTTGAAAACCGATCACTGATTGGCATGCGTATACAGAAAATATAGGGTGAAAATCAGAAGCTTTTGACGCCTTATATTTTCCATTTCCTTTGTTGAAAAAAAATGGTGACTCACTTTGCATTCTGCAAAATTCATTGTTTTATCTCATTTCACTCTATTTTACTTTTGCAAAGTTTCACTTCACTCCACTACTATATTCCACCAATAAATTTTTCCTCTCCAGAATTTCTTCCATCTCCATTTTTCATTTATCATCTTGTCATATTTTCACTCACACAACCATCTCCATTTCATTCATTCATAAAGTCATATTTTACTCTCTGTTTTACATTCTGTAATTGTTTCCACATTCTACAGTTGTTCCTGTTCCGTAGCTAATCCTGTTCTGTAGCCAATCTGATTTTGCAACAACAGTTTGATCATTAGTCCAAGCATAAAGAGGCCAGTTCATAATAAAATTTCATATGCAGGTAATTGAGGGGAGAACAAATTTTGAAAACCAATCACATCGAAGCACCTGTGGAAGCAAACAACAAGAGATTAGCAAGCGGAAGGTATGGTTCTAAAAGGTAAGAAACAAAAAGTTATTTCAAAAAGAAATACAAAACATAAGTTTGTATAACTCATATAATCATATGACTCCTTGATTTATCATTATGAGATTTGACTGCCATGATGATTCTGTCAGACCTTTCGTCTTTAATACCTAACGGTCTAATGATGCAATCTCTGTTTTAAACTCAATGACTCATACTTAACCAAACTTCTCCAGCACACCTATTAAATGGTTAGATTCATGATGTAACCTATTTGAATACGACTCCTCAAAACCCTGATTGTTCATTTATTACATCAAGTTTTTCTCTTATACTTCCGCAGCCTTTTCGTGCATACAAACACTCTGTTACCTTGTACACATAGTCACTCTATTTTTGTATTCTATTTGTATAAAAATCACTCTGTTTTTCACACAGTTTACGTATATAGCCACTCCATTTCCATATACCTTGTGCACACTCTGTTTCCACACATTTTATTCATACAACTACTCTGTTTTTGTATACCCTGTATGTACAATCATTTTATCTCATACTCATAGTCATTTTACTTCCATATATTCTGTCATTCCGTCCCCATATCCATAGTTATTTTTGTTTCTATATACGAGTTTTTCCACTACTGTATACACAATCCTCTTTACACAGTCACTCCATTTCTCAAATAGTGAAGGGAATTTTGAAGAATAGCAGAGAACAGAGGTGATGGGGCTCATTGTTAGAACTGAACCCATAGGGGTGAAGTACATGGAAGGTTATCCTCAGCTGAAAGGAATGTTGCAGAAGGTTGGTTGGTTGAGTTTCATTGAAAAATTCAATGGTTACCATAAAGAAATCACCAAATCTTTTGCCAGATCATTTGATGGGATGGACGTGGAAATAGGTGACATAAAATTTGCAGTGACCAAGTCTTTTATTGCTGAAGCAACAAAGCTACCAAGGCTAGGAGAGAGGTGGTTCAAGAACAAATAATTTCATGATGAGACTTGGAAGGTCATTCTCAAAAATCCAGGTATGGACACTTTAGTTTTTAGGAAAGGGATTCCAATCTCTGCACTTAAGGGAAAATGGAGTAGCATGTTATTAATTTTGCAAAAGTTTATTACATGCGAGGGAAGATTTGGTTCCATGTATGTATATCACATAACACTGGTAATGAATTTTCTTGAAGACCGCCCCTCAATCTCCCATTTTTCCTGTTGAATAGTTTGATAATAATGGCTACTAATGTTCAGAAGAAAATTGAAGCAATATAAACCACTCTTTATCACCATGGGCTAGTAAACATTTTAGTTGAACATCACTTAAAGAGTGTAGGGGATACATGGGAGGACTTTTTGGTCAGAAACTTCTTCCAAGATGCTCCAGAATTGCGTGAGGGAAGTCCTCTAAAAAGAAGTAGGAGAAGGAAGACGAGTCTCACCATTCAAAACACTCCAGAAACTTCAGCGCAGAAAAACAATGAAGAAGAGCCCATCTCTGAAACATTAACGGAGATCAGAAAGTGGACAAAGCAAAGAAGGAAAATAAAAGAAAAGGTTGAGGAAATCCACAATAATATTCTTGAACCTTCATCATCTAAGGAGGATGAATAGCTGCTTTTAGAGAGACTAATCAAAATCAGAGATCAACTTAAGAAAGAGAAGGAGAAGGGAGAAATGAAATAGGTTATAGAAGAAGAAATCATAGGCTCCCAAAGTTTGAGGAGAAATTCTAAACTCAGGGGAAAAGTGAAGAAAGAAAAATCAAAAGAAACCCAATTCATCGATTTGGGGGAAGAAACTCCAACTCAGTCCCATGACACTATTCCATATGAGCAAAGCCCACAGAACTCTCCTCAACAAAACTTTGAAAGAAGCCCAAAGAGAGCCTCTCCAGGCATTGATCCAATCCAACAATAGATTTATGACTACATAGAGTCATTGGAGAAAGAGAGTACATTAGTGGACCCAGGGACTTCATCTAATCTTGAGCAGCCTGCCACATCACAAGAGACTTTAACTAGTTCACTTAAACATGAAATTTATGAGCTAGAAGTGTTGGCATTATGATACATATGTTGTACTTGATGGCAACCCACTCATCTCAGATGATAAATTATAGTGCAGAAAAGTTCACGCACTTATATGCAGAGAAAAGTTTATTTCATGTAGAGAAAAGTTCACGCACTTTTATGCAGAGAAAAGTTTATTTCATGTAGAGAAAAGTTCACGCACTTTTATGCAGAGAAACGTTTATTTCATGTAGAGAAAAAGTTCACGCACTTTCATGCAAGGAAAAGCGCGTATATGTTGGAGAACTTACCTTTGGTCCATGGTAGTTAGTCCTTGGTATTTGAACCTATGGTTTTGGACCATGGTACCTCGTCAAAAGTGTTGATCTCACGCACTTTCATGCAAGGAAAAACGTGTATATGTTGGAGAACTTACCTTTGGTCCATGGTAGTTAGTCCAAAGCGCATATATGTTGGAGAAATTACCTTTGGTCCATGGTAGTTAGTCCTTGGTATTTGAACCTATGGTTTTGGACCATGGTACCTCGTCAGAAGTGTTGGTCTCACGCACTTTCATGTAAGGAAAAACGTGTATATGTTGGAGAACTTACCTTTGGTCCATGGTAGTTAGTCCTTGGTATTTGAACCTATGGTTTTGGACCATGGTACCTCGTCAGAAGTGTTGATCTCACACACTTTCATGGTTGGTTCATGGTATTAGTCCGATAGTTTTTGATCCTATGGTTTTGGCTCGTGGTATTGCATCCAAAAGTGTTGATCTCACGCACTTTTATGGTTGGTTCATGGTATTAGTCCAACAATTTTTTGATCCTATGGTTTTGGACCGTGGTATTGAGAAAGGCCTAAGGCTATAAAAGAGGAAGGAGATCATTTGGCAAGGCATCATCTGAATCATTGAATATCTAGATCTGGAATACTGTGATTGGGTTATGGTGCAGATCTGGATCTGAGCTAAAGAGGGATCTCACCGGTTGATGGAGAACAAGATCTAAGGATAGATCGGGATCAAATGGTTTGAAATGAACTATCTCTATATAGTTGATTATGCTTATTCTAGATCTGTATATTGATGCTTGTAATGATCTGAACTGGGTATAACTTAAGTTTGAAATCGCTGCAAGTCATGACCGAATATTTATAGATCTGTATGTGGGTTGGCTTTGGTGAAAGCACGTATGTACGCAGGTTTGGTTCATTGTAGTAGCATATACCATTTGAGCTATGATGTTTAAAGTTACAGGTGGTTCAGGTTGTTGATGTATTCTGATGACTATTTAATGGTGTCAGTATTCTACATATTCAGTTTGATTGATTGTGTTGATGGATGAGATCTGGTAATGGATCTAATGGACTAGATCGGGTTGCTAACACTCATATTATCCTTGTATATGTATTGATCTGGTGATTGGGTGATTCAAAAGATTGATTGATTTTTATGGGTCTAGTATGAAAATTGGATGAAACGTGGCCTTTCAGATTATGTGTTGTGCTTCAGGTGTATCCAGTCTGAAAATATATGAAACGTGGTACCTGGAGGAGAGAAGATTGTAGGTCGGCACCTACGTACTAGTATCTTAGCTAGTACAAGAGCTATGGGGGTGGTAGCTCCCTTCCAGTAGCAGTTGAAAACTTTGGAGCATTGTAGCAGGTAGCAGCCTGTGTACTAGTAAATGGATCAGCTAGTACAAGAACTATGGGGGTTGTAGCTCTCTGCAGGTAGAAGCCTGTGTACTGGTATAAGACTGCACCAGTACAGAAATATTGTAAAAGGATTTTCTTATTAAGAAGAAGATTGAGATGACTTGCAGCAGGTGGTTTTCTCCCACATTGGGTTTCCACCTTATATCGTGGTGTTCATGTGTGTGGCTTATGTGTGATGATTTGTTCTATTTTACTGCACCTGTTTACTGTTAATATGGTTGATAATGTTCTAATGCACTCATTAAGGATCAACTAACTGAATCATAAGAAGTTGTGGAAGAAGCATATATGAATCTGAATATGGAAATGAAAAAGTTTTAATGATGTGATAATACTGATTCACCCCCCCCCCCCAAGTATTATTTCCAACAATTGGTGTCAGAGCAGGTCCTTTGGTAGAAGCTTGATCGCTTGAAGGAGATCCATGGAACAATGGGAAAGAAGCTTAAGAAGAAAGCTCATAAGAAGAAGAAGACATCTCAGAAGAACTATGACAGTGGGAGAATCGATTGGGGATTAGGTATAAGAAGCTCTTCAGATTCAGATTCAGATTCAGAATCATTTCAGAATGAAGATGAACTATCACGTATGAATTTGCTATCCTCTGATGTTCCAACTATCTATCCATTTGGAAAAGATGGAAGTGATAATGAAACAACTGAATGTGCTCTTATGGGTGAGGAAGAAGGATATCAAATTAGTGAACAAGAAAGACTTATGAACATAAAGAGTGGTGCCCTCAAAGAAGCTGTTACTAGACAAAAGGCTCAATGAGAGTTATTCAAGGAGAAATATCAAAAGTTGCAGGTTGAAGCAACATCTCTAAGAAATGAAGTCAATGAAAAGAACACAACCATCAAGAAACTCAGAGATAGATCCAGTTACTAAGAAAGTCTTGAAGCCACGATCTGCTCTCTAAAGGAAGATCTTGAAGAATCAAAGAAGTAGAATAAAGATCTAGTCCAAGATATTGAAAAATAGGGAAACGAAGTTATCAGTTTAAAATCTCAGCTAGAATGTGCCTTCAGAATTCGTCAAATGCAACAGGATCTGAATGAAGAACAAGAAAAGGAGATTCTCAAGCTAAAGCATCAGTTGGAAGAAGAAAGGAAAGCTGAAGAAGACATGAAGAAGCAATATCTAGGAAAAGAAGAACAACTTCAGGTTGAGGTATATATCTTGAAAAGTAAATTAGAAGAAAAGGATAAGCTCTTACGTTTTCAAGATAGTACTAAAGTCTTGGATGATATTCTTAATAGTCAAAGATCTCCTGCTATCAAAACTAGTCTTGGCTTTCATGAATCTGTTGAAGGTGAATCTAGTTCACAAGGTGAGGCAAGGAACTCTAAAGAGAAATCTAAAATGATCAACAAGGAGATAAGAGAGATGAAAGGTCAATCTCATCATCAACCAAGGAAAGAAATTCGTCAAAGAAAATCTTTTACTCCTCCTATGAATAATGTTGAATGTTATGTATGTCATAACCTTGGACATGTTGCAGCCAGATGTAGAAGAAGAAGGGTTCAAGATCATCAAACAGACAGATCATCTCAGTCAAGTTACTTTAATGGATATTTCTTTGCTTGCAATATGTTTGGTCACAAAGCTGCTGATTGCTACAAAAGGAATATGAAACATGTAAGATGTTATGCATGTAACAAGCTTGGACATATAGCAAAGGAATGTAGGAACAAAGCACGGACATCACACCAAAAGGAGAAAACATCATCACACTTGAAGATATGGAAGAAAAAGGAAGTTCAGTCAGAAAGTGGCGGCACAACACATTATACAGACATAACAGAGGGAGCTGGAAGTGTAAAACTTCAATCTCCTACGCAATCTTGATAAAAGGAAGTTGCATATATACGCGAATTTGTTACTGCACAGTCGTGTATATGATTGTTTGAAGAAAGGCAGTAGGGACAAATTCAAGAAAAGGATCAGTTTTGCTCTAATTGATAATGGTTGCATTTTGCTAATGATGTGTGGATATGATGGTTAGAAGTATTTTGGTTCTAACTTGATATTGCTGATTAATATGCATGATCAGATTTGACAGATGGCACAGGTTTAGGGGGAGCATATGCTCTTAATGCATTGTTGGCATTATGGTTAATAGTCCTTGGTGATGATGCTTATATGGATAAATGATTCATCTTGCTATGATATGGTTATGAGTTGTTCAGATGATTCTTGGGGTTACATAGTTGATATTTAGATCAGATTTGTGGTTGATTCTCTAATGGTGCTTACATGGTGATCTTCATAAGGATAAGGAGAAGTACATAGCTTGAATTCACATCTTCTTTACTTGATGATGAGTCACTCATATGCTGTTGTCGTCATATGCATAAAGATCATATATTACAGTTATGATGTAGGATTCCTACCTATGATGATGATGATGATGATGAGTTCTTACCTATATGATGATAGGTTGTTTTGTACATATGTTGATTGATATTCCCAATTGATGATACTTGGTCCATGCAGATCTGGATGGCTATGGTGTTTCTCCCATATGATAGAATGATTCTGTATATATAGAATTCTGTTCAAAAGGATGAGTTGATACGGACATACCTTGATGATTCATGCACTAATACAAGTTGCTGGTGACAGATGCTATGGAGCAGATCATTCAGTGTTGTTGCTGAAGTTTATCATGATATTATTTAGGTGTTTGGTCTCTGTTATAAATGTCATGTATATCATTCGATGTAAAGGTCATATCAAGACTCATGATGTAATAGTATCTATTGTAGTCATTTGATGAAATATTTCAGTCATTTCAAGGCCATGTAACGGCCTATGTTGGTTTCCCCACTATGCCTGGGATGAATGATGTAATGTACTTGGTTGTCATTTTCTGGTATATCTCCACTTGGTTGGATGTATGTATGAGTGTTTGGTGATAGGAAGGTCATTTATGATGTATAGAGTCATGTACTTCTTGTAGAACATCTCTTTGCAGACCTTGCTTAACAGTCAGGGGGAGCATGAACAAGCATATTTTAGCAGAGCAGAGATTTCAGCATGTTCTCAGAAAAAGCATGGACAGATTGGTGCACCATGGCATATACAAAGGGGGAGCTCATTCAGAGATTTCAACAGGTACTCAGGGGGAGTATGAACAGCGGAATGCCTTTCTAGGAAAGAGAATATCTTGGTTCGCCCTTTGCCCTTGATGTCAAAGGGGGAGAGTGATTGGTTGTTGTTGCCATCAAGTCCAAAGGGGGAGATTGTTGGCATTATGATACATATGTTGTACTTGATGGCAACCCACTCATCTCAGATGATAAATTATAGTGAAGAAAAGTTCACGCACGTATATGCAGAGAAAAGTTTATTTCATGTAGAGAAAAGTTCATGCACTTTTATGCAGAGAAAAGTTTATTTCATGTAGAGAAAAGTTCACGCACTTTTATGCAGAGAAACGTTTATTTCATGTAGAGAAAAAGTTCACGCGCTTTCATGCAAGGAAAAGCGCGTATATGTTGGAGAACTTACCTTTGGTCCATGGTAGTTAGTCCTTGGTATTTGAACCTATGGTTTTGGACCATGGTACCTCGTCAAAAGTGTTGATCTCATGCACTTTCATGCAAGGAAAAACGTGTATATGTTGGAGAACTTACCTTTGGTCCATGGTAGTTAGTCCAAAGCGCGTATATGTTGGAGAACTTACCTTTGGTCCATGGTAGTTAGTCCTTGGTATTTGAACCTATGGTTTTGGACCATGGTACCTCGTCAGAAGTGTTGATCTCACGCACTTTCATGCAAGGAAAAACGTGTATATGTTGGAGAACTTACCTTTGGTCCATGGTAGTTAGTCCTTGGTATTTGAACCTATGGTTTTGGACCATGGTACCTCGTCAGAAGTGTTGATCTCACGCACTTTCATGGTTGGTTCATGGTATTAGTCCGATAGTTTTTGATCCTATGGTTTTGGCTCGTGGTATTGCATCCAAAAGTGTTGATCTCACGCACTTTCATGGTTGGTTCATGGTATTAGTCCAACAATTTTTTGATCCTATGGTTTTGGAACGTGGTATTGAGAAAGGCCTAAGGCTATAAAAGAGGAAGGAGATCATTTGGCAAGGCATCATCTGAATTATTGAATATCTAGATCTGGAATACTGTGATTGGGTTATGGTGCAGATCTGGATCTGAGCTAAAGAGGGATCTCACCGGTTGATGGAGAACAAGATCTAAGGATAGATCGGGATCAAATGGTTTGAAATGAACTATCTCTATATAGTTGATTATACTTATTCTAGATCTGTATATTAATGCTTGTAATGATCTGAACTGGGTATAACTTAAGTTTGAAATCGCTACAAGTCATGATCGAATATTTATAAATCTGTATGTGGGTTGGCTTTGGTGAAAGCACGTATGTACGCAGGTTTGGTTCATTGTAGTAGCATATACCATTTGAGCTATGATGTTTAAAGTTACAGGTGGTTCAGGTTGTTGATGTATTCTGATGACTGTTTAATGGTGTCAGTATTCTACATATTCAGTTTGATTGATTGTGTTGATGGATGAGATCTAGTAATGGATCTAATGGACTAGATCGGGTTGCTAACACTCATATTATCCTTGTATATGTATTGATCTGGTGATTGGGTGATTCAGAAGATTGATTGATTTTTATGGGTCTAGTATGAAAATTGGATGAAACGTGGCCTTTCAGATTATGTGTTGTGCTTCAAGTGTATCCAGTCTAAAAATATATGAAACGTGGTACCCATAGGAGAGAAGATTGTAGTTTGGCGCCTACGTACTAGTATCTTAGCTAGTACAAGAGCTACGGGGGTGGTAGCTCCCTTCCAGTAGCAGTTGAAAACTTTGGAGCATTGTAGCAGGTAGCAGCCTGCGTACTAGTAAATGGATTAGCTAGTACAAGAACTATGGGGGTTGTAGCTCTCTGCAGGTAGAAGCCTGTGTACTGGTATAAGACTGCACCAGTACAGAAATATTGTAAAAGGATTTTCTTATTAAGAAGAAGATTGAGATGACTTGCAGCAGGTGTTTTTCTCCCACATTCGGTTTCCACCTTATATCATGGTGTTCATGTGTGTGGCTTATGTGTGATGATTTGTTCTATTTTACTGCACCTGTTTGCTGTTAATATGGTTGATAATGTTCTAATGCACTCATTAAGGATCAACTAACTGAATCATAAGAAGTTGTGGAAGAAGCATATATGAATCTGAATATGGAAATGAAAAAGTTTTATTGATGTGATAATACTGATTCACCCCCCCCCCCCCCCCCTCTCAGTATTATTTCCAACAAGAAGTTCTAAATAGGCACATCCAAAGAGAAAATGAAGCCTTAAAAGAACAGAACAAGTTGGATAAGATTATCCATGATAACACTATGCTTCACTTGAGTTTATGGCACAAGAAGAATAAAAAACTAGAAAGGAAGAATAAGAAGCTAAACAGGGAACTCATTAACCTCAAGTACAGATTTCTCATGAGGAAGCCTAGGATGGCAGTTGGTGCAAAGAAAAGAAAGAAGAGGTTGGATGTTTTGGCTGAAGTCTTAGAACAAATGTAGTAGGAGGAGGGAGTTTACAATTTTGATTGCATGGGGACATGCAATAGTCTAGCAGTGGGGGTATGTTGAGTTCCAAAACTGCCTTTCCCTTAGCTACTTTTCTCATCCTTCCTTCTTTGTTTTTCCATGAAAAATGCATCCTTATCATAAAAAACCATTATACATTGCCTCAAGGAGTATATTTCAGTGATTTACATGTTATACTATTATGTTTGCTATTTGAATAAGTTTTTGTCTTTTAGCTACGGAACGCAGCCACATTCTGCAGCTAATCGACTGTTCCGCAGCTACTTCCATGCTTTTGTAGGTTCCAGGTGTCAAGAGAGGAAAAGGACTACATGGGTAGCTTGGAAAACATCACAGCATGGATCGTATCCTATTCATATGGCCTATATCAACGAGGAAGACTCCGGTCAAAGAGAAGTCAAACATAGAAACCTATGGCAAACAGGACTCTGTTCTGTACATGTTTCTCAGTGATGGGATTTGAAACAGTTTCCTGAGGCCACGGACTTCATCTGCCACCTGCGCAAACATAATCCAATAGCCATTACCATAAGATTTATGTTTCCAAGCAACCAAGGACAATAATTCTGCATACTTGCCTACCTATGTGTTTTGTTGTAGCTTATTTCTCTCTTTGAAACAATTGTATAATTTCTCTATAAATACCTATGTGAAGAATGCAGAATAAGTTCAGTTTTTGCTTGTGTGTTAAGTTTAGATTTCCACTCTATAGCTTGAAGAACTCATTCTCTGTTTTTAATATAAAGACTGTGTTTCATGGATACCTGAAGCGTTGTTGGAGTGTTGATTAAGTGATTAGAATCCAAGACCTTTGCAGAGGGCCCCTGCATTGGTCAAGGTTACATTTTATTTCTGTTTTGTCTTTCAGAGTTAATTGTAAATTCACTATGCTTTTTCCATGATGTTTATAACCATTTTCTAACTTTGTTCATAATGCAACTTGTGTCATCTTCAAATTAGCACATAATAACTCTTTTGTTTCACTACTTTCTAGTTTCTTATCAATAGCTTGAAGTTGATGTCAGTAGCATAGAGTAATTTAGATTTTCTAATCATTAGTCTAGTTTCTTTCATTTGCTGTTCATTAGTCTTTAGATTTTGAATTTAAATGATCAATGCCATTTTGTTGTTAGTTTAAAAACTCATGTTGTAAGTGAATGTTTTAGAAAGCCCTTTCAGTTGATGGTTCATCTTAAAACTAAGTGGTAAAATATTTCATTTATGAATGAGTCTTTCTCTGCATTTTTATGTTTACTTTTTCTTAAAACAATGAAGTATGGAGTCCCTCAAAATGCTATCACAAGGAGGTAGTTCTCCCAAAATTGTGTAGAAGAGTGATAAAGCACTTCATTTAGTTGTTATAGTAGATTAGTTGCAATTTCACTTTCAATCTTAGTCTTTCATTTAATTTTGTTGCAATTTCATTTTCAATCATAGTTTTTCACTTAGTTGCAATTCCATTTTTAGTTTTTCATTAAGTTTTTATTCAACAATTTGACAATAGTTGTAATCTCATTTTTAGTATTTCATTTTTGGTTCATCATAGATAGTTGCAATCTCATTTTCAGTTTTAATACCTCATTTAAGCTTTGGCTTTGTAATTGATTAGATAGTAGTTGCAATTTCACTCTTAAGTCCTTTTAGTTCATGTTTTGGAAACAATCATAATAGCAAGAAGAGAAACTCTGTTTTCATTTTCTTGGTTAAAACTTTACTTCCAAATCTGGCTTAAAGAATTTTTAGCTCTCATTTCATTTTCTCTAGATTCTTAACACTAGTAGATTTAATATTTTGTTAGGAATTAAAAGATTAAAACCCCAAAACAACTTAAAACTCAAAAACATTGAGGTAGGAAGGGCCATCTAGCACATATAGTGCACTACACTTCATTAGTTTACGATACTCGGATTGATAATTTATGTAGAGAAATTTAGGAAACTAAATTGACCAAACAAAAGCCACTAAACAATGGCTAAATTCTACTAAGGTGAGCGTAAGAACCCTAAATGGTCTCTGTTCCATATTGGGATAATTTGTATTTTAGCTTACTTGGTTAAGTTCAAAAACTCCTGTGACATATTCCTTCACTAGAATGGTTTCAAAATACCTAACCCTACCAACATGAAAGAAATCCTTCCTAGGGTTTCACCTTGTTCTCGAAGCCTAAAACCTTTTGAATCTCATGGCATTGAAAATATAGGTCTTGATAACTCCTGCCCTTTTTATGAATTTTGTTTATGTGATGAAGTAGTGGCTAAAAATCCTAGTTTGATGCCTACTCACATAACACATAACATGGAAAGGAAATTAGAGTTTCAACATGTTGAGTTGTAATTTGAGTTTGATGATGATGTCAAGCCAACATTTTCGGACCATTATGACCATTCTAAGCCTGCTTAGAGAAAATAAAGTAGTCATCCATGTATAGACCTGAAATATCGAATCAAAAGTAAACGATTGGCTTGAAAAATACTCGAGCACAATGAAATAAGGGTAAGAAGGTCCCTGTTAAATAGGTCTATGGTGATTTCGAGTCTCTCGATTAGCTTGTGTTGAAAAAGAATAAGCCTCATCCAGATCACAATTATGAATTCACTCATGAAAATAATCATACTAAAGATTGCGATAATAATTGTGATTAGTAATTACCAATACAAGTCTAATTCAGATAGGTGCACACAAAGTTTGTATTGGAAACAATGCTATTTTTTTATAGTTCCTTGTCTAGAATGTGGAATCCAACAACTTCAGCAAGAAAATGACCAATTAAGAATGATGAACTATATTAGGGAAAATCAATAGGATAACAAGGTTTCTAGATTAGAGGAAAAGCCTTAGTCATTGGACATCCATATTATTATTAAATATGCTACTGTCAAAGTAGTAATAACTTTAGATTTTCTAGGTCAAACCCCTTACTATATCTCCTAGAGACAACCCCTGGGTTGAGGAAAGGGTCAGTGCCTAGGACATCTTAGAGGAGTGTTTTGAGGATTTTTGATATTTCATGTTACACTTCCTATTTAATATAATTGAAATTAGATTGATTCAAAACTTGGTTCAATCGCTCTTCACCAAGGTATACTTAAACACACACATAGACACACACACATATATATGTAGGCATATATCACTACTCCCAAGGATAAATTTCTTGATATGGTGGCGGACACACAGTAAAAAGTAGCTTAATATTTGTCGTCATAGTAAAAATGGACAGAGAGAAAGTAAGGAAGGAATTCAATGCAGTGGGCTAGATAACAAAAAATACTAAGCAACAAATCCCAACATAACTATGGAAGAAAAAGGAGATGAAACTGCAGAAATTGTGGACCGCATTTAAGGTTTCTAGCTATATACTTTCATGGCTATATTCTGTCACAAAATAACATTGGTAAATCAACGATATCATAGGTACTATTGGCTACAATATAACACTAGTAAATCTATAATTTCATTGCTACCACTGCTACCCTATAACATAAGTAGATCCATAATTTGAGAGTGAAAGCAACAACTTCTTTACACAATTTTAGAGGAATATAAACGTACATTAAATGACAAACAAAGGGGAACACATAATAAACATTAATCCACTTGGAATCACTAGATTTGATTCATTAATATTTGAAAATGCAGTCCATACCATAGGTCCAACATAGTTGACATTTGTATAATCATTAGCATCTCATGAAAAAGCCATTGAACCAAGAGTTGGAACCTCTTTCTGTATATAGAACTTAGAATATCTGCAAAGACAAATTTCATACCTCTGGGAATAGGATTTTGGAACCCCTTAAATGAGTTTCTTCCCCCTATTTATGGCAAGAGGGGGAGATTTGAATAAACAATTACAAAATATCTTCTAATGTTATAGTTGTCTAATTGACTAGCTATCGTGGCGTGCACATATTCAAATGATTACAATAGATTTGGTTCCTTATTTAAAAATGTAGAAATTACAAAATAACAAAACATGGGAAAACTAAATGATGGATACAACAAAATAGCTCCATGCCAATTCCTGTGATCGCCAATGATCAGGTCATGTCTCTACCACAATGTTCCTCCATAGTTACCAGCTGATATGCCTTTCACTTTCTCCCTTTAAATACTTGAATTCACCCTTTCTGGATCTCGAAGTGATAAAATATGGTGGCATTAGTGATGCTCTGTAACAGAGTAGCTGACCCATCCATCTTTGGTTATCTCCACATTGTAGTATTATCATATCGTAATTCTTATGAAGGAACTTTATGAAAACATAGAGTTTTGATCGCCCTTAGATCTAATTGCTTAATATCCTTGATGATCCGAATAGAAAATGACATGAACCCATGGTATTCATCCACCCATGGAATTTAACCATGCTATTATAAGTGGAATCCACCCATTGTATTTTAAGTGGCATCCACCCATGGTATTTTTCCATGGTATTGTGAGATCCACCCACGATATTAATTCACCCATGGAATTTACCCGTCATATTGTAACTGAAAAAGGCTATAAGTAACAATTCGCATTTTGTAAAAGGACAGATTGTCCACCACAATGTAGCTTTTATAATTATTCTCTGTTTTAATAAAAAAGTTTTTTTATGGTTTTATTTTCTGTGCATTCTCTCATTTTCTTTTTGGCATTGCAATTTTTCAGATCTTGCCCTCCCCCCCCCCCCCAAGATCCATTTTAATTTTTTAGATCTTGGGGGCCTCCACCCAAGATCCGGATCAGTGGTGTTATAGACATTTTTGTGCCTTACAGCATGAAGCATGAAATGTCGATAATCTAAGGGATCCAAAGACCCTAAACATGTTGTTCATACCCCTAGAGGAACAAGGTCAGCAAACCACAACACTGAAAATCAGTTCTCCACCTGAAAACACTCAAAAACAAGCTAATTCTGGATCATGTCAACTGCTCCACTGAGCATCTGTGCTGAATGTCAACTGCCCCACTCTGTACCTGCACTGAATGTCAACTCTAATGAAGGCTACCTGCGCTGGGCGAGATTGGCCAAGTGGCACAGTCATTCTGCAAGGTGTCAAATGCCCAGGAAGCTTCCAAAATGACACTTGGATCAGGGAATTCGCCTTGTGATGAGTAAGAGGATCTAGATCTCCAAGTGGAAGCAAGAAACTCCAAGTGGACTCAAGAACTGAAGTATAACTGAAGTGGGAGAGGACACTAGTCAGCTTCATGCCAAACTCAAGCTGACTCATCCTTTCTCCAAATCTCCTATATATAGAGCTCTCTCATGAGGTCTAGGGGGGCTGGAATCTTGTGAATGTAAGGAAGTGTTGTTGGTTTGAGTATAGAACTATTGGGTGATTGCTTTGAAGGAGGTGAAGAGGAGATTTCTTTCTGCTGGGAGGTGTTGCTGGATTGGGCCTATTATGGTTGTAACACTCTCAGAACTTTACTTCTTCCATTAATAAAGCATTTGAGGTTCTTCTATATGCATATGTCTTTGTGGCGTATTGATGCTTGTATATTTGATTTATTCTAATCCTTGAATCAGTTATGGATGTATGCTTCTTGTAGTTTCCCTTTCTTGTGCTTTTGCAGGATCTTTGTGTAGCTGGGCCAGTGAAAGAGCAAGGAGCTGGGAGCAAGCAGCAAGGAGAGAAGATTGGGTCAAACATTAGTGGAAGACAACGGTTAGTGGATCTCTTTCTCCCCTCTCTTACATCTCATAAAGAAGTAATCTTGAATAGCTTTGCATTCGGTTGTTGCTGAGGTACTATCACCCTTAGAGTGGGATAGGGTCATTCCGTATTGGATACTTTTCCCAACAACAAATTGGCGACTCCACTGGGGATCGTATCTTGTTGGTTGTTTGTGTTTTTGCTATTCATTTCATAAACGAAGTGAGTACCGAATCGAACTGCATTTGGATCTTTCAAATGCAAAGTAGAGGGCAGCTACTCTATCTCAGTTTCTGGGCAAGTTTATGATTTGAAGAGCTGATCCACAAGGACTCTAATAAGCTCTTAGTGATAGCTTTTCATCCTCCTTGTCATCCCTTAGTGTGTCCTTGACTGATAGCTTCTGATTTGGCCAAAAACTGTGAATTTTTGAGCAATTTGTGACCCGGAAACCAAGAGAAACGAAAGTTTCGTTCTTCAGTGTAGGCTGTGTGAAGGCTTTCTGCATTTCAGCGCAGTTCCCGAAGGGGCTACCTGCGTTGAAGGTCAAACTGCCTATGTACCACCTGCGCTGGACCAATCTTGCCTTGTGCTACTGGGGTTTCCTGCTGTTTCTTGCCCTGTTTTCACTCTTGTTTTTGCTGCCTGTTACCAGTCAATGTGCCTATCTGAAACCAACCTTCCTTGCCACTATTCCGCCTCGGTTGTATAAAGAAACTGTGTTTGTTCTTTGTGTATTTCTTGTATCATTTACAGTTTCCCATAACGAAATGAACTAGTCTTGCTGTGGCCTCTTAGATCTAGACCTGTGATAAAGTGTCGTTTTGATCTTAAGAGTTAGTTTGTTTGCTGTTCATAGCTGATTGAGTTTTTGCTTCCGTCATATGGTTTGAATTTACATATTTCTAGTGTCAAAACAAGTAAATCTTAAGGTGTCTTTTGATTTTGGACAAGCTTGTTTGCTTTCACTTGAAATTGAATTCAAAGTTATACAACAGCTTTCTTTTTGTGTCGCACAAACATTAAGAAAGGGAAAAGAAATACTTGCATTGTGCATATGCATTACGACAGCTTGCATGTTGATTTAGGAAAAAGTGCATTAGTGTGTGCTCTATGATCTGTGTGAAAAGATGTTATCTTTCTTTTCCCTAAGTAGTTAAGATTTTCAAAGTTGAAAGATTGAAAAGCTTGCTTATCATCTTAGACTGCATTTAGGAGTGTTATCATACATCTCGTGGTGATCCATAAAGGCAAACTGCTAAACAAGATCAACCTTAAAATAAATTGAATTTACATAACAACGCATTGAAACATAACGCAAACACATAGAGGTCTAAGCTAGAGACGTGTTCCGGCGTCGTTAAACGTGATATCTTAGCGTTGAGTGGTTGGGTGATTCCTCCATGGTGAAGCGATAAGTATCAATACGGACTTGTGCTCCCACGTATCGTCGCGTATATATTGGGAGACCCCTATAGGAACAAAGCCTTTATCCAATAGGAAACCGTGTCGGCCACCCTACTGATCGCAATGCAGTGAACACAGCATTCACGAAGATCGACCACTCGTACTGTAAAACGTATTCTATGGTTTTGCGAAAAGTTTGGCACACCCTCTGCCTAGAACTCCAGAGCAGTTTCTTTTGGCCTTTTTCAAACTCTATAACTGAAAAAGTCCATCCGAGCATTTGTCACTTCGGGCTCGTTAAAACATCGAAGGAGACTAGAGTCATCTTTAGCTTTTTCTCAACTCTTAAAAAGTGAAAAAGCAAGTTGTGTCTAAAGCGTCGTTATAAAATTTATTTTAAATGGAACATAATCACCTCCTATTCCTGCGTTGATCTTTAGGTTGAGAACATGGAACGCCCCAACCAAGGAATTCCACAAGATGGAAATCCTAGTCCTTTCTCCTCTTGGGGAGAAGTTGGTGTGCCCCACATGGCCACATTGTCACTTCCAGGACTGACAATTGGCCTGCCTATTTGGCTATTCTCAACCAATGTAGTTCAGAACACCATGTTTCCTGAACAGTCGAGTCAGCAGTTAGATGAGTCTAGAGCTGCCCACCAGCCTTCAACTTCCTATAACTCTTCCTCCAATCCTTCATCTTCACAAGGTAGAGCCGGCAAAAGCCAAGCTCCCATGGAGAAGAAGGAGAAGAAGAAGAAAGAGAAGAAGAAGAAGGAGCCTAAGGCGACTGGGGGCAAGCAAAAGACATCTGACAAAAATCCACACACAGCACAGACCAGGCCTAAATCGCCATGTGTCATATGTAGAGGAGACCACTTCCATAGAGATTGTCCCTGTATTCCCCGGATACTAAGGGACTGGTCCCCTCGGTTGCACAATTCGGGAGCATCAACCTCTGATAGCCATGTTGAGTGCTTACCATCAACCAGCGAAAGTGAAGGTTCAAGACAAAGAGGGGGAGCAGGATCCCCCTGCAAACTGTGTAAAGGCGATCACGCCATCCACCGTTGTCCCTTCTTAGATGAAGCAAAGAGAGTTTTGGAAGATCGCCCGGTTTCACCGTTGAGACTTCCTCCTGGATACAAAAAACTCATGCCAAGTCCTTCGTTGGTTGAAAATACAGTTGGCCCGCTCAAGTGGTCAGCTGAAGCGTCAGTCATTGAAAATGAACCTACTGAATCCAGACCAGACGAAAGTCTAAAGGTCGATACGGCAGTTGACCCGGTTCTTCCTTCAGAGGTTTCATCCTCAAATGACACCGTCACTGAAGATTCATCTTCAAATGACACCCTCACTGAAGAGAATAAGGATGACACCATCCAGATTCTTTTCATCAACACCGACTCTGATGAGCATCAGGGCAATGCGCTCATTCCTTTATCGCGGGAAGGAACATCGTCAGGGTCATATCCGGCCGTGTATTCGGTCCCACCACCAAGCAACCTGGTTGTGTCCTTTGATTGGAACCAACTAGGCAGACCCCGGTTGCCAGCCAGTATACCATTCAGAATCATAGTCCAAATCTACAGAATGGTAATGGCTGGAACTATCATTGATGAAGGGGCATCTGTGAGTA
The DNA here is from genome assembly GCA_031772625.1 of Pinus tabuliformis. NCBI lineage: Eukaryota > Viridiplantae > Streptophyta > Pinopsida > Pinales > Pinaceae > Pinus > Pinus tabuliformis. The sequence continues at coordinate 166,247,464 of CM062812.1, read as the reverse complement.
TCCTTTCCTCTATTGCTTGGAAAGCACTGGGTTCCCCAGAGCTTTTGCCTGAGATAAGAAATCTCTCGGGTTTTGATAAAGGAACCAGTCGACCATTAGGGATCCTCCCCAATGTGCCTGTTACATTGAAAGGGAAGACCGTTCAAATGAACATGATGGTCGTTCAAGGACCCTTGGATTATAACCTACTCCTTGGACGGGACTATATATATTGCATGGGAGCTATAGTCTCCTCACTCTTTAGAGTAATGTGTTTTCCACACGAAGGAAGAATGGTCAAGCACGTAGACCAACTTTCATTTCCGGGATCACACATCGTAAATAGTCAAATACCAACCCTGAATGGTCTATTCACCCAAGAAATGTCTCCGCCCCCAGTCCTCCTTCCCGATGAGTGCGAGTGATTCGGAAAGATGGGACTGGAACCCAGGGGGCATGCATCCTGGTCTGCTTTGGGTAGAAGAAACCTTGGGTATAAGGTAGAATTTCCACGAAAGAATATGACTAGTCCGTACCCCATCCGTGGAAGGAAGAGGGGTTGTTCTAGAACAGGATTCTTTTGTCAAGGTTACTTGTTTGACAAAGAGTCATTCACCCTTGTCTATTTCGGTAGACATTGCCGAAGAAAGAGATTGATTTGCGGCAGCAAATAGAACTGTCTTTGGGTAACTAGAAAGAGGCAAGCCTCACCCATTAAAACAAATGTTTTAGCGGATAAGTAGGGGCAGCCTTGAAATTGTACTTTATACCTGGGGGCATGCAACCATTTGGAGTGCAAGCAAGGGACGACTATTTATTTTTTAAATTTGTAGGTCCTCCCTTTAAACCTATAGGTCTAACCCTTTAAACTCGTAGGATTAGCCGTTTCCAAACTTGCATAAAGGAAGGATATGAGGAGCATAGCTTCGTGAGATAAAGCTCCATAAAAAATAGCTATCTCACAGGAGACATTTCTTATCTTATGACTGGTATATCGAGCAGTTTTACCGCGGAATTTATGCTCGTTAAAAAATAGAAAAGCGAGATCCGAGCAGTTTTAACATCATAGTTCATGCTCGTTAAAAAATAAACATAAGCTTTTGAGCACGTTTAAGCTCGTTAAAAAATGAACTTCCCGGTAAATAACCATTAAGAATGTACCCTGATCAACCGTAAAAAGACCTTGGTCGTGTTTTGCTGCAGCCATCACCTCCACCGTTCATTTGGCCGATCGTTTACCTCCATATGATTGTTTACCCATTTTGAGGAACAGCTGCGAAGAGTGATTTCACCTAGCCATCCTTGTGACACTGCCGTGATTGGAAAATTCCAACCTGTACCTGGAATCTGCTGCTATCCCTGTTTATCACTCGTTCCTCAAAAGACGAGTCTTCTTTGAGCTCTTTTCATCTGACTCGTAAAATATGAAAAGTTTGCCGAGTTTTGGCCTTCCAGCTCATTAAAATGACCGGAAGAGCTATCCCTCCTCTAGATTTTAATCTTTTTGGACCTGAGGGATTATTGCACAAAAAGGTCGAGCGCTTGTTTTATTCGGCTCGTTAAAGTTATCAAAAACTCATCGCTTCTGTATTGTTTTATACTTTTTCAGACTTAAGGGATTAGATGACGAAAAAGGAATTTTGGAGTTAACTTTCTGTACCTTTTCAGACTCTCTAAAAATGAAAAGGACCGAGTTTTCCTTGTCGTTAGACTCGTTAAAATGATTAAATAGCGACAAACTTGTCTTTAGACGAGAACGAGTTTCCCTATCGCTAGGCTCGTTAAAACATAGCGATGGGCTTGCCCGAAGGGCAGGTTATAGAACAAGCATATGTTATCCTCCTCAAGCTTGACAAAAATAAAGAGGTACTGGTCAGAAATGACTGGGGAAAAATTGGGAGAACCTCAAAGCTTTAATGGTAGCAAGTCGCTCTTGAACATGACACTTTGTCCTCCGTATCACATCGGGTTGGGTTGTTTCATTCACCGGTCTCATCACCATGGTCTTCGCCAAACCATCCACATTTGGGGTAATGCTACCGATCCATCACATCAGTGTCGTTATATGTTCAAGAGATGTGTTCAGAAAGAGTCAACCGTGTCCCATCCACTGCCATACATTACCCTTCATCCACCCATGATCGCCACCCTGAATCATATCTCACAGGTTGTTTTCACCTCCACTAAAATCATTAACTCCGTTCCGGGTCACTGATGTGGGATTCATTAAGGCCCTCCTTTGACGGATCACTTCTTGTCGACTTCAGCTCATTATCCAAGAAGTTGATCTAGGAACAAACCCCCCAGTACTTTGAAGCTTGCATGCCTCAATGGCAAGTTTCTCACTTCCGGCGACAGGTATACATTAATGACCTTCGACCAGAATATTTTACGTGGTGTTCGACGCCAAGTCCTTTATTCACACCACGTGAATTGTACTGCAGTACCTTGAGGGTCATTGTCATTAGTGGTGATTCCTCTCGCGCTTGTTAACGGTTTACATTAGTGATCGGTAATCAAGCGATGTCTTTCCATGTTCGACTTCAGCGCAATTCTCACATGGATCGACTTGTACTTAGAGTGAAGATCGAACGAGTTTGAAGACCCTGGATCTAGTTTCATCCATCCGGGCTGCGATATATATTCAGGATATAAAGACATTTGTTATGTACATCATTGCAGCAAATGATCATCCTACTCAAAGGATGATAATTTCAGCAGAGAATTATCAGTCTACCATCAGACAATCGTCTGTTATATGTACCAAAATGAATTTATAAAGCTGAGCATGGGAATGCCTGCCTCAGCTAGATCATGAAAAAAGAATGAAAAATAATGTATTGTATTGTATTTTATTACAGGGCACCTCTCAGCGATTGAATGAACTTCGGATCCTCCTGATAAAGCATTTCACCCGATAAATGACCTCATACTTTAGGGGGCAACTATTATAGACATTTTTGTGCCTTACAGCATGAAGCATGAAATGTCGATAATCTAATGGATCCAAAGTCCCTAAACATGTTGTTCCTACCCCTAGAGGAACAAGGTCAGCAAACCACAGCACTGAAAATCAGTTCTCCACCTGAAAACACTCAAAAACAAGCTAATTCTGGATCATGTCAACTGCTCCACTGAGCATCTGCGCTGAATGTCAACTGCCCCACTCTGTACCTGCGCTGAATGTCAACTCTAATGAAGGCTACCTGCACTGGGCGAGATTGGCCAAGTGGCACAGTCATTCTGCAAGGTGTCAAATGCCCAGTAAGCTTCCAAAATGACACTTGGATCAGGGAATTCGCCTTGTGATGAGTAAGAGGATCTAGATCTCCAAGTGGAAGCAAGAAACTCCAAGTGGACTCAAGAACTGAAGTATAACTGAAGTGGGAGAGGACACTAGTCAGCTTCATGCCAAACTCAAGCTGACTCATCCTTTCTCCAAATCTCCTATATATAGAGCTCTCTCATGAGGTCTAGGGGGGCTGGAATCTTGTGAATGTAAGGAAGTGCTGTTGGTTTGAGTATAGAACTATTGGGTGATTGCTTTGAAGGAGGTGAAGAGGAGATTTCTTTCTGCTGGGAGGTGTTGCTGGATTGGGCCTATTATGGTTGTAACACTCTCAGAACTTTACTTCTTCCATTAATAAAGCATTTGAGGTTCTTCTATATGCATATGTCTTTGTGGCGTATTGATGCTTGTATATTTGATTTATTCTAATCCTTGAATCAGTTATGGATGTATGCTTCTTGTAGTTTCCCTTTCTTGTGCTTTTGCAGGATCTTTGTGTAGCTGGGCCAGTGAAAGAGCAAGGAGCTGGGAGCAAGTAGCAAGGAGAGAGGATTGGGTCAAACATTAGCGGAAGACAACGGTTAGTGGATCTCTTTCTCCCCTCTCTTACATCTCATAAAGAAGTAATCTTGAATAGCTTTGCATTCGGTTGTTGCTGAGGTACTATCACCCTTAGAGTGGGATAGGGTCATTCCGTATTGGATACTTTTCCCAACAACAAGTGGTATCAGAGCAGGTTACGATTCCATGGGAATGACGGTTTAATGCATATTTTAGTTTCAAAATTTTTCATAAATATTCAACAAAATTTAGGCACATGTTGCGACTTCCACAGAGTAATTTCTTGGGCCAAGTAGCAATAATTTTTCTTTTTTCATTTTTTTGCAGGAATTTTTTTGGCAGGGAGTTTGCATATAAGATCTGTAACTTTTGGGGAAAAAAATACAAAAGAAAAAACTAATCTATATTCCTTGCAGAAAATACCCAAATTCAAAAAAAAACATCGGTCAAATCAAAGTCCGGATGAGGGAGATATCGCTGATTTAAAATCAACTATGTTGTAGAAATTTTTTTGACAGAAATTCATGGATGACAGCTCTTCTATCCTTCTTTGTCATTTTTGTGAAGAAGTTTAGAACAATTATTACAGATTTGAGCTCCTCTTGAAAAATTACGCAATTTAAAAAAATGGGTCGAATCGAAGTTCGGATGTGGGAGATATCGCTGACTTAAAATCAACTATTTTTTCAGAACTTTTGCGACGGCAGAATAGTTACAATGTGAATATGAAATTCCAGAGTGTCTAGATAAGGATTTCCAACACATGGGAAGATGTATAATGGTAATTATGTTTCCAAAAATAGGTTATAATAAATATTATGAGTTATATTGACCAAGTTATGTCCATTTTAAATCTGGAGCAACATTTGGAACGGTTTCCCTTTGGAGTCGTGCCCTCCCACCCTGCTTTAGTAGGTCCCTACTTCACATTCATTACTTTCAACATAGAAGCATGCAACTTGGGTTCTTTGGATACGTGCCCTCCCACCCCAGGCTATGTAGGCACCTACTACTTCATCAACAATCAACATCATTGTTCTGGGTCAACCACACAAAATCCTTGTCATCGAAGGCCATTTTCTAGGCAACACACTGTTAGTATCACAGTTGGTCACAAGCATTATAGGGTATCTATATCCTCAGATATTTTTCTTTCATGGTTATGTGTCATCCAAAATCCCACACTTCATCAAATTCCATTTGCTAGGCTGCACACTATCAGTATCAAATTGGTCACAAGCATTACAGGGTATCTCTATCCTTAGATCTTCATTCATCATGGTTATGGGTCATCCACAAAGCCACACTTCATCGAAGTCCATTTGCTAGGACGCACGCTGTCAGTATCATAGTTGGTCAAAAACATTATAGGTATCTCTATCCTTGGATCTTCATTCATCATTGTTATGGGTTAGCTAGATAAAACCCTTCTCTTTAGTGGCCCTTCATATTCAACAAAGGCTTTGTAGGAGGGAAATTCACGCAATGGGGACCATTGCTTCTTAAGGAGGGAGGAATGATCCAAATAGAAAATGGCATCAACCCATGGTATTCATCCACAAATGTTATTTATCCACCCATGGAATTTACCCATGGTATTGTAAGTGGCATCCAACCATGGTATTTATCCACCCATGGTATTCATTCACTGATGGTATTTGCCCATGTTATTGTGACATCCACCCATGATATTCGTTCACCCACGGAATTTACCCGTGGTATTGTAACCAAAAAAGGATATAAGTAACAATTCACATTTTATAAAAGGACAAATTGTCCACCACAATGTAGCTTTTACAATTATTCTGTTTTAATAAAACGTTTCTTTGTGGTTTTATTTACTGTGTGTTCACTCTTTTTATTTCTAGCATTGAAATTTTTTAGATCTTGGGGGCCTCCCCGCCAAGATCCATTTTAATTTTTTAGATCTTAGGGGCCTCCCCCAAAGATTTGGATCACTTGATCGCTTATCAACCACGGGACCACTGCCTATGGCCAAACATTTAATGCATAGGTGTTGCAATATCAAAGCCTTCTATCCTCTTAACTTCATTTGAAATAACATTCCAAAAACATAAAGTTTTGATGCCTTCAAGCTCTTCTTCCATTGGCCCTTTTCATATTTATCCCATGGGACCCTGTTAGGGGCCTATCCCCCTCTATAATTCTTACTTCACACCTGGTTCTTTGGATGGTCACAACCAAGAGCCACCACATATCAAAGTCCCTTCAACGCCATAACTTTTCCAAATTAGTATTTACACAAGAATTACAATATTTGCATCCCTGATATGGTCCATAGCACTTAAGTGCTAAATCTTCCCTGCACCCTTGGTTCTCTAGACTTCCCATGATTGGGCACCATATAATATCGAATCCCTCTTCATCGGAATTTTTCATATTAGGAATTAACCTTGGAGTTACGAAAAATCCCACTTTCGATGAGCTCATAGCTCTTCGTGCTCGGTCCCAATTCTACACCCTTGGTTCTTTGGAGTTCCCATGACCAGGTGCCATATAATATCGAAGCCCTCTTCATCGAAACATTTCCAAAAACTAATTATAAAAGAGTTCTGATTTCTCTCACCTGTGATATACAAATATTTGAAATGACATCATCTTGGCATCATAATCTCCACGTGGCACCTCCTGAGTGGCGACACGTGTCACCAAGATTTGTCCCTTTAGGCCCTCCAAAATTTCAAAATCACCTGTCACGTGTCCTTGTTCGGCCAGGTCACACTGACATAATCTGCGTTGTCATCTTCTCAGAACTAACTATCTGCCGCCATGTGTCGAGTTTTGAGGAGAAAGAAAGGGTCCCTAGGGTCCTTGGTTTGCGTTGGTCTCCTTTGTATTTTCGTGACCAAGCGCCATTTTGTATCTGAGCCCCTCTTCATCGAAATTTTTTTAAAAATGAATTAAAAATAGTTATGATGCCTTCAACCTCCGATATTCATTTTTGGCACTTAGGCACTTTGCCCTCTCTACGCCCTCGATTCTTTTGAGTCTTCATGACTAGATGTCGCATGATCTCAAAGCCCCTCTCATCAGACTTTTTTTGGAAAGGAATTTAGAAGGTCTCCGATGTGATTGGGTCCCAAATTTTGGAACTAATCCTTAGATTTCGACTTTCCTTTTGGCTTTGAGACTTAGGATTTTGATTTTGGCCTCCTCCTTGCAATTTCGGCCTCCGATATTTTCTCTCCTCTTTGACCTTTTTGCACTTAGACTCTCCCTTTTTGGCCACCATTTGACATCATTTGACACAATTGCAAAAAGGAGTTATAGGTAACAAAATTGGCTCCAACTTGGGACAGTGTGTTTCTCGCAAGGTCCTGAGAACCTATAGACTAGTAGCCTTCTATCCATTGGGCATGGAGTCATTTTATTCAAGTATATGAAAAGGAAAAAACAAACATTAAGAACTTAAATAATTATTGGTATATACAATGGCTCACTGGTATGTACAGTGGGTGAAAATGGACCTCTTTAGTGCTAGAAGTAAATCTTGAGAAACTTCCCATTCATAGGCATCTCAAGCACTTCACCATCCAAGTTTTCCAGCAAGAAAGTATTGTTCCCCTTTGCCTCAACAATATTGAAAGGTCCAAACCATAAGGGATTAAATTTTCCATGTTTTCCTTTATCTTCTTATCTGACATCCCACTTGAGCACCCAATCCGCTAGCCATAAGGTTTTATCTCTTACCTTTCTATCAAACAAAACCTTCATCTTTTCCTGATATTGAATCAGATTTTTAGTCATATCCCCCTAGTTTATTGAAGTTCTACCAACTGCTTGATCCTCCTTGTTAGATAATTTGGCTCTTCATCAACATCCTATAGAATTTTGGCCACTAGAATTGCTAGTTGTATAGGGAAAATTGTAGCTTTCCCATACACTAATTCAAAAGGAGATTTCCCAGTTGACCTCTTGGTAGTAACTCTATTGGCCCATAAAGAAAACTTCAATTATGAGTCCCAGTTTTTCTGATTTTATGATATTGTCTTCTTAAGAATCCTTACCAAGGTTTTATTTGATGATTCAACCAATCCATTTCCCTATGGATAATAACTAGTGGATTGACCCACAATGATGTTATACTTCTAGAAAAAACTTAGGAAATTGATAGATTTAAAAACTTGAGCATTTTCAGTGACAATCTTCCTTTGGCAACCAAACCTGGCAAAGGAGATTCTGCTCCATGAATTTGATAACCACTACATAGGTTGCATTTCTAGTTGGGACTGCTTCCACCCACTTAGTGAAGTAATTGGTGGTCATAAGAATCCATTTTTTATGATTACTGGAGGGTGGGTGTCCCCAATGAAGTCTAACCCCGCCTGTTTGAAATATTTTTCAACATGAACATGGATTAGGCTAAAATGTGCTAATTTCTGCTTTTTAGAGAACATTTGGCACTTATCACAGGCCTGGACATATGCATGTACCTCACGAAATATCTTGGGCCAATAGAAACCTTCTTTGATAATTTTATGGGTTGTAGCTCTCCAACTATAATTGTCCCCCCACACATAATTATGGAACTCATCCATGACTTCATGGATCTCTTCTTCAACCAGGCATAAAATCAAAATCCCCACTAGGTATTTCCAATACAGTTGGTTTTTTCAAATGACAAGCTTCTAGGCTTGTAGCCTCAAAGCCATGTATTTAAATTTATTAAAATTGACTAGAAAACACAGAAAAAATAAATAGTGGATTATATATTTATATCAATGACGCACGAGGTACTTCATTTGGATTTTATGTGTTGTGGTATTGAACTTATTCTGCTCCTCTTCTCTTTGGTTTTCTCCTTCCTCTGTCAACAAATTTATACCCAATGCTTGGCAGTCTGATTTAGACGAGATTTTAGCTAATCCCTGCCCCTTAATCAACTTCATGGGTTTGATCTCCAGGTTGTATTCTTGGATTTTAGCAATCCATTTACCCTTTTTTCCCTTAATGTCCCCTTGTACCATACTGTATTTCACAACGACTATAGGAACATAAGATGTTATGCTTGATTGTAGGAGATATATTCTGAAGGAATTTAAGGCCTTGACCAAGGCATAAGCCAGCTTCTCCAGAAGGTTATACTTGAGCTCAACATCTTGTAGCACCTGGTTGAAAAATTCTATTTGGTCCTTCATTGTTTTTCTCCAATAAGACAACAACCACTATATGAGGAGAAGAGAAAGAGAAAATAACAAATGTTTCTAGATAGTCAAGGATGACTAATAGAGGAGCCTCTAAAAGGTCCCTTTTGATCTTGGAGAATGACTCCTGAGCTTCTTCAGTCCATTTTACCTCCCTATCCTTCTTCAACATCTCTGTAATTTCTTTAATTATCTCAGCATAATTGGGTATGAACCTCCTTAAAAAGTTGATTATACCCAAGAAAGTATGGATTTATTTCTTATTTCTCAGTAATGGGATGTTGTTGATGGCTTCCACCCTCTTGGGATCTATCTTCACCCCCTATTTTTCCATGATGTGTCCTAACATCTTTCCCTCACTTAGAGAAAACTGATACTTCTTAGGATTTAAAGACAGGCCATATTTTCTGCATTTCTCAAAAGTGAGTCGTAGATGTTCAATATGCTCCTCATTTGTTTTTGAAAAAATAGTGATGTCATCTAGGTAAATTACCACAAATTTATCTTGTTCTCCCACAAACGCTATATCCATTTCTCTCTAAAAAGTGGCTCTTGCATTAATGAGGCTGAAGGGAATTTTGGCATACATCAATGTCCCCAAGGTATCGTGAATGAAGTTTTCTTTTGATCCTCAGGATGCACAACTACTAGATTGTATCTAGAAAACCCATCCATCATAGACATACGAGCAAATCCATCCACCCAGAATGCAGTCCATTTTAGGCAGAGGATAATTATCCTTTAGTGAGGCCTTGTTCAGATTCCTAAAGTCAATACACAACCTTATTTCCCTATTCTTCTTCCTGACAGGAACTAGATTTTCCACCCAATCTGAATACCTCAGAGGTACAATAATTTTAGCTTGGAGAAACTTCCTCACCTCTTTCTCAATTGATGGAAGTAACAGAGGGTTAATCTTCCTAAGCTTCTGTTTGTATGGTTTCGCCCCACTCTTCAAAGGAATTTTATGTTGGATGATATTAGTATCAAATGTTTTTAAATCATCATAAGACCAAGAAAACACATCCATATACTACTTAAAAAGGTCTAGGTACCTTTGTTTGTATTACTTAGGAACTCCTTTGGCCAACTTAATTGTCCGGGATCTTGATCTAAAACAATATTGGCATCTTCCACCTATTCTTCAAATTCTTGCTCAATTGGCTTGGTAGCCATATAATTTGAGTTGAAAAAAAAATAAAAGGGAACTAAGCCTCCACGGATAGTATTACCTTCCAATTATAAAACCTTGTTCCCTGCAATGGTTTCTTCCCACTTGGACTATTGTTCATATATCACTTTCTCTTCTGTAGGTTTTGTTAGCCTCCTGTTGCAACAGGGTTTCATTTTTCATGATTGACATTTTTACATGCCAAATATGTCATACTTTACAAGCTGCAGTGTTCCATATTTCCAGAAGAGACCAAAGAAGAAACCATGAGAGTGTGCTAATCCAAATGCACTGCTGAGATTCCATTTTGTTGAGTTGTCCCAGTTTTGGAGAGTTTTCATTTAAGGGAGGTCCAAACAGTCTAATCTTGGTCTCCCTAGGTTTCAATTTCCTGCTTTAGAATATAGAGAATGCATCTATCCAAACAGTTTAATCTTGGCAGATTTGTAGATAGGTAGAGAATCAAAGGGACCCAACTGTTTAATCTAGGCCCTGGCAGAAATAAGTGTAGACCTAGATAGGAAAAACCAAAAGAAAAATTGTGAATCTGGGTTTGCAAGTCTAAGTGCACCCAAAACAAAAAGAAAACAATTCCAGTTGATACAGAGGCTGAACAGCGGCCATTTACTGGTGATTAGACGCACAACATATCAGATCACCAGTCCAGATTTTGTCAAAGAGTATCAGTGGAAGAAAAGATGCCAAATAGTATCAGCAAAGATTTGTTTAGGGGCTCAAAGCACCTACACATTGATGAAGCCCCCAGAAAGTCAAATCAATAAGCATCAGCCCATCCTTGCCCTCAAATCACCATTAAGGCATTCAAAGCACCAGGACAGTAAGGGAGCAGGAACCCATGCATATTTATTTCAGAAGACACTGCCCCAAGGCACCCAGGACTACATCACTTATTCATTTCTGTTTACGGCCGCCCCAGCGCAGCCCGAGTTATTTCATGCATTTATTTCTGGTAGAGTTAGGTCAGTTAATTATGACCTGATTAGGTCAAGATGTAATAAAAAACAGTAGATAGAAAGTTTTTCCCTATATATACCACCCTCTGTATAGTTTTAAGGGTTGGTAAATTGAGAATTCTTCACTAGAGACTCGCTGTGTATACCTGGATTTTTCTGTAATCAAAGATTGTCGAAAGCTTGGAGAGAAAACTGTCTGTCGTTGATAAATGCTTTTGGAGACTGAAGATGGAATTCTTGTGCTGCGGCCTGAAACAATAAGTGCCTCTTATCTTTGTTTATGTGTTTACCATTATCTAAATAGCAGGAAAAAAGAATAGCCTAGAATTAGTTTAAATACTCTCTATGCTCGATTCCTGATGTTTGTTGATGTTTTCCTCTGAATGAATTGGTTATGAATATTGAATTCCTTCTGGCTCATGTTTACCCCAATTCACCTGTGTTGGCCAATTATCTAGGGATTCTTAACTGCCCTTAGGTAGCGCCCTGTTACTTTCTCTGCTAATCTGTTGGAGAGATTCTTAACTGCCTCTCCTTCTTTAGCATTCATTTCATCCTTTAAACCTGAAAATTGTTTCAACCTCGGCTATCTTGCTCTATGTTCGCTCACTGTTATTAAGGAGACGCACCTGCAGTTCCCCTCCTCGACTCCACGCCCAATGGTTTGAAACATTCAGACTATACTCTGCCTCTCTACCTGAAAGTGTCAATTTTCCCACCAAAACAAAACAAAGAACCCCCTGAACCCAAGACCTAGCCTAAAATCCTTTCAAACAAAGCTAAATCTATAAGAGAGAGCCCTCTCTGACTGCAGGCAGGCTAGAACCTGCAGTCCAAAGTTGGTTTGTTGTTACCTCGGCCGTATCCCTTTCTTAATCTTTAGGGACAACCTGAGTGATAACATAATGGCGACTCCACTGGGGAACTTCCTCAGTTAATTTTACAAAGTTTCACGAAGAAGGTTAAAAATCCCCTGTAGAAATCGATTTTCTAATTGCTGTATATTTCCTAAAACGACAGATGAAGACTGAATGTCAGCCAGGAAGCCTTTGAAACTGTTTTTGTCTTACATTAACAGGTTTAGATAAAAGCTGCTTCAGTCAATCTTCATGCTAGTTTTAAGATATACACAGCCATTCCAAAATCTTATCTGGCCCTTGTAAATACAAAGAATATCCCAAAAAATAAAAATAAAAAACAATTCGGAAGCTGGCTCCCAAGAAAAGTTCACGACATACAAGGTCAAACCCAGACCCAGATCCTCCAGCTGTTTTTGAAAACCCTAACATAATCCCTAAAATCCTTAGGAAGCAACAAAGACAGGAAAATTTTGCTGATAAAACCCCTAAAACATCTTGCCCTAGCTGTATTCTGACTCCTGTCAAGGTTTTGTTCCGTTCCACCCCTATTTCCATTAGTTCATCATCTACGTCCCCTGGTACTCCTTCCACACCTTCATCCACTGTGCCTACTAACACTACTATTGTTTCCACTGTTCCAGTTACTCCTATTGTCCCTGTAACCCCTGTTGTTCCTATTATCCCCACCAATATGGCTAATAGATATGCACCCCTGCAATTACCTGCTAACGCTGCGGCTTTACCTCAAGATTACCAATCGAAAATTTCATATTTTGATTCCACTGGTTCTTTCACAGCTATTCAGCATGCCAAGAAGATGCAAGACTATTTCGAGAACTATGAAATAGATGACGACAGCGTGAGAATGAGAATTTTCGTTCAGAGTCTAACAGGTGATGTAAGAACTTGGTTCAGATCACTTGCTGCAAATTCCATAACCACTCCTGATGAGCTTTACCTATCTTTTACCAACATATGGGAGAAAAAGAAAGACCCCTTGCACATACTAGCTGAATATGATACAATTAAACGAGGTCCTCATGAGACTATTTTGGAGTACTGTGAAAGATTCAATAACATCTACAATGCAATACCACAGAATTTGAGGCCTCCACCTAATCTAGACTTGTACAAATTTGCTGATGGTTTTGACCCTGATATGGCATATTAGTTGAAAGAAAGAGCCCCTGAAACCCTTGAAGACGCGCAAAAGGTTGCTGTCATGGTAGAAGCTAACTTAATTGCCAAGAGAAACAGATGAGAATGGAAAAGAGAACCACCTTTAAGGAAGAACCCTCAGCCTTTGACCAGAAGCTTGATGCTATCATTAATGGCCTGCAAAGACTAGGAGAAAGAGTAGAAAATGTTGAGAGAAAAGCTTCATGGGAAGGACAGCAGTCCAACACCATAAGAAACCCGAATTTTAGGAAAACACAAAATATAAATGCTGGTAGGCCTAACCAAGACCATGACATTAGACCCCCTTTTCAAGATAACTATGTAGAAGGATCTACTTCTAGTCAACCCATAGAAGATGATCACATGAATTTAATGGATCTAAAGGGTGAGCATCAAACTTTCCTGACACAAGAAGACCAAAACGAACATGATTGCAGTCAATTTCAGACTAAAACCGGTGAGTCTTTTGATTTCAAACAGGGTTATGATACTGCTGTGTATGAAGTACACAAACAGTATAAGCTCAGAACTAGGACCATTGACATTTCTGAGCCCAGCAAGACAAAGGAAAGTAAATAGCCCAACAAGATTAAAAACAAAGTTGTTGTAACAGAACCAGCTGATATGACTGTCCCAAACTCAAATCAAGTGACTGTAGAGGACATAACAGACACGCAGCCTGCTGTTGAGCAGCCTCAGCCACCTCCTTTCTCAAAACAAAATTCAAACAGCGTCCCAAGAAGTACTCCTGAAGTTGCCAAACCGCAAGCAAATATTTCCAGTAACACTGATAAGCAAGAGCAAGTCGCTGAAAATTCAAATGAAAAGGAAAAAACCGCCAATGCCAATACGAAGAATCGATTGGAGAAGCCTTTTAATTTAGAAACAGAGATCAGAAAACTCAAGATAGCCATTCCTCTTTCAGAATTGGCTAAACACGATGTATATAGGCAACAGATTCAAAGGTCACTTCAACTCCTAGAAAACAAAGATGATGTAAATGTTTTGGATGATTCCCCTGAACTATTGTTTGGTCCAGAAGTTAATGGAAAGTCAGCACAAGGACCTGTTCCACCCTTTTATGTCAGTCTGCATATACATGAAAAAGTCTTACAAAACGCTATGTTTGACTCAGGGGCATCGCACAATCTTATGCCCAAAGCAGTTATGGAAAAACTGAACCTCGACATCACAAGACCTTACAAATATTTATACTCATTCGACTCAAGTCAAGTGAAATGTTTAGGCCTCATTAAAGATCTATGTGTCTCCTTAGTCCAATATCCCAACAAAACCATCCTCATGGATGTAGTGGTGGCTGATATCCCACCAAAGTATGGTATGCTCCTCTCGAGATCATGGGGAGCAAAGCTCCAAGGATCCCTCCAATTAGACCTTTCCTATGCTACTATTTCAGTCTTTGGGCAACCAAAGAGATTGTACAGAGAAACGCTCATGAAGTATGTAGTAAGTAGTGAAAGCAAACCGGAAAATTTTCCCATTTATTCAATTCATTCCGATATGGATTCCTTCATTTTATTTAATGATGAAATAAATCTGCCCACTGATGATAAACCGCTGGTTTTAGAAACAAACACACCTATCAATGAGGAATCGGTTACCAACATGAGAGAAATTGTCAAAACAGTAAATGCAACCAGCATGTTACAAGAACCTCCCCAAACAGAAATTTTAGATCTGCCCCGTCCTGTAACAGCTCAAACTCCTAGCATCGTCAACAAGCAAGAAATCACATGGTTCTTAGAGTTTGATGGTTCTGTTAACAAGTTAGGAGCAGGGGCAGGTGTCTGGATTCATAACGTGCACAATAACCATGCAGAAGGACATGCCTACAGGCTGAACTTTAAATGCACAAAAAACATGGCAGAGTATGAGGCTCTGCTTTTAGGCCTTAAACTGTTAAAAACTCTAGGAGCTGTTAAAATATCTATCCTGGGTGACTCTGATCTAGTTATACAACGGATGAAAGGTAATTTTGTTACCAATGACAATAGAATGAGAGCTTATAGAACTACTGCTACTGACATACTCCAGTCATTCACTGAATTCAAGCTTGACAAGATTTCTAGAAATCACAACATCCATGCACACAGCCTAGCCACCTTTGCTAGTACATGCAAGCTCCCTTTTGACCCCAGCCATCACTTCACGGCTGAAATAAAACATAGGCCCACTGTCCCAAATAATGTCAGAGATTGGCAAGTGTTCGAGAACGATGCCCAGATTAATAATTTCCTTACCCTTGCGCATGAATTTTCAAACATCAACATTGATATGGATGCTATGACAGATCCACAACAGCAAACAGCTGAAAATCAGCAAGAAAATCAGCAAATTCTAAACGCTGCAACAGCCAAACAGATCCTGAAACCAACTATTTTTGACAATGAAAACATTGAACAGCTGAAACAAACGCAGGTAGAAGAAATAGACAAAACAGAGGCAGAAATCATTGACCTGAAAGATAATTTTTTGCCTGCTGGTCTAACCCCGCTAGAAGACATGTTTGACTCTAACGACGTTCCCAGAAAACCAAAACTGCAACCAATAAACACCGAAATAGAAGAACACAACATCGGGACAACAGAGAACCCAAAAATGATCAAACTATCAAAAAACCTACCTCCTGATCAAAAGCCCAAGTACATTGATCTATTCAAAGAATTCCAAGATGTATTTGCTTGGAGCTATGAGGATTTGAAATCCTACGACACATCGGTGATTCAGCACACCATTCCTTTAAAACCAAACCAGAAACCCTTCAAGCAGAAACTTAGAAGAATTAACCCCCTGCTTCTTCCCCCGATTGAGAAGGAAGTAAAAAGGATGTGGGAAGCAGGCATCATAGCACCTATCAGATTTTCTGAGTGGGTGTCCAATCTTGTTCCTACAAGAAAGAAGACAGGTGAAATCAGACTTTGTGTAGATCTCAGAAACTTAAACCAAGTCTCCTTAAAAGACCACTATCCTTTGCCCAAAATGGACCACATATTGCAGAGAGTAGTGGGATCATCTAGAATTTCCCTGCTAGATGGTTTTTCAGGTTTTAACCAGATACTTGTTCACCCAGACGACCAAGACAAAACTGCCTTTACCACACCCTGGGGAACATTTAAATATGTAAAGATGCCATTTGGACTTAAAAACGCTGGTGCTACCTTTCAACGAGCAATGGACATTTCATTCGCCAAAGAAATACATGACTTCCTAGTTGTCTACCTTGATGATCTAACCCCATTTTCCAAATCTGATGAAGAACATCTCAAGCACCTCAGGCAAATTTTCATGACATGCAGAAAATATGGAATCTCCTTGAATCCTAAGAAGTCCTTATTTGGCCTTGAAGAAGGAAAATTACTTGGCCACATTATATCAAAGGATGGGATCAGAATTGATCCTAAGAGAATACAAGTCATCCTCCAAATTCCATACCCCAGAAACATAAAAGAGCTACAAGCATTCCTTGGAAAAATCAACTTTTTGAGAAGATTCATTCCAAATCTGGTTGAATTAATAAGACTATTAAGCAACATGTTAAAGAAGGATGCCAAGGTAAGATGGTCCCTTGAGGCCAAGCAAGCATTTGAGAGTATCAAATCTACCTTAACTCAAACCCCTGTCCTAACTAGTCCACAGTTCGATAAAGATTTTATCATATTTTCGTTTGCATCTGAGCATACAATAGCTGTTGCCCTGCTGCAGAAGGATGAACAGGGAGCTGAAAAGCCAAATGCTTTTTTCAGCCGAGCCTTGAGAGACACCCCATTGAAGTACCCAATAATGGAAAAACAGGCCTACGCACTTGTCAAGGCCATCAAGGATTTTAGAGTGTACATACTGTATTCACACATGATTGCCTACGTCCCACACGCTGCTGTAAAAGACATACTGACTCAAGACGGATTAGAAGGCAAAAGAGGTAAGTGGATTGCAAGCATCCTCGAATATGACATTGAAATAAAACCAACCAAGCTGATAAAGGGACAAGGCTTAGCTAAACTGATGTCCGAAACAAACTTTCAGGCCTTAGACATTAACCAGCTGGACAATGAACCGGAGCTGGCGACTCCACAGATCAGTGAAATATTTCTGCAATGCCCCTGGTACATTGATATTTTCTTTGTATTGTTAAACCTGTGTGCTCCCCCAGGATTGTCTAGAACAAAGAAGAGATTTTTGAAAATGAAGGCTTTAAAGTTTTGTGTTATAGATGGTGCATTATTTTGGAGAAATCATGAAGGTATATTGTTAAATTGTTTAACCATGAATGAAACTAACAAGGTCATGAAAGAATTCCATGCAGGTGATTGTGGAGGACATCTCTACTGGAAGTCCACAGCAGACAAAATCTTGAGGGCTGGTTTCTACTGGCCCACTCTTTTTGCAGATGTAAAAAAGTTTTCCACGTCATGTCACAAATGCCAAATTTTTTAGGGCAAGAGAAAATTGTTTCCCCTGCCCCTTAAACCAATCTCCACCGAAAAACCTTTTCAACAATGGGGCCTTGACTTCATTGGAGAAATTCATCCCTCTTCCTCAGGCCAGCACAAATGGATCCTAACAGCCACCGACTATTTCACTAAGTGGGTTGAAGCCATTCCCTGTAGACAAGCCAATGATACCATCATTATCCAATTCCTTGAATGCAACATCCTTTCCAGATTTGGCTGCCCCGAGAAAATCATCACTGACAATGCCGCTGCCTTTAAGTCCAAAAAGCTGATCAATTTTTGCCACAGATTCCATATTACACTGGGCCACTCCACAGCGTATTACCCTCAAGGTAATGGATTGGCCGAATCATCTAACAAGAGCCTCATCAACATCATAAAGAAGGTACTAGAAGAAAACAAGAAGAACTGGCACAAGAAGCTAGTGAATGCCCTATGGGCAGATAGACTTTCAAACAAAAGATCCATTGGGATGAGCCCGTATGAGCTGGTATATGGCATGGAGGCTAGATTTCCTTCATCCTTGGGCATTCCTACTATCAAGCTGTTACAAGAGATTTAGGTTGAACCAGATGACATTCAAAGAAGGATTAATTAGACAATTCACCTTCAGCAAACCAGAGAACAAGTTTATGATAGAGCTCAAATCTTACAAGAAAAGCTCAAAAATATGTTTGATAAGAGAGCTAAAGCTGAAGATTTCAGAATCGATGACAAAGTTTTAAAGTGGGATTCACGAAGAGAAGACAAGGGCAAACATGCCAAGTTCGACTTTCTGTGGAAAGGTCCATTTGAAATTTCTGCTGTTCAAGGAAACAACACCTATTTTCTCAGATTTATGGAGGACAGCACCTTGGAAGAAGGCCCTGTGAATGGAAGAATGTTGAAACATTATCATGATCCTTGTTGCTCAAACAATGCAAGTTCTGTAAATACCTTTTGTACAATATTATTTGTATATATCAGCATTCAGTTTAATTTGTGTAAACAGGCCGATTGTTAAGGAATAGCAGTAAAATTGAAAAGGACGCAACCAATGCAAATTCTTCAAATCTCAGAAGCATAAAAATAGAGAAAGAACTTTCAGTTTATATCAGCATAATTTCTCAAGGATTGTACATAAAAATCAAGCACGCAGAAGAAAGCAGGCGGTGTTGCACAGTCCACAGAAAGCTCAGTTGAGGAGGAGTTGTTCATATTTTCAAAGTTTCATACTTTAACAGTCAGAACAAAAAAGAATTTCCCAGTCCACAGCAACAAACAGAAGATCAAGGCAGTCTGACCTGCTGTTCTTGACTTTTCACCAAGAAAAGCCATCCCCAAGTGGAGCCACTATTAGCCTCCTATTGCAACAGGGTTTCATTTTTCATGATTGACATTTTTACATGCCAAATATGTCATACTTTGCAAGCTGCAGTGTTCCATATTTCCAGAAGAGACCAAAGAAGAAACCATGAGAGTGTGCTAATCCAAATGCACTGCTGAGATTCCATTTTGTTGAGTTGTCCCAGTTTTGGAGAGTTTTCATTTAAGGGAGGTCCAAACAGTCTAATCTTGGTCTCCCTAGGTTTCAATTTCCTGCTTTAGAATATAGAAAATGCATCTGTCCAAACAGTTTAATCTTGGCAGATTTGTAGATAGGTAGAGAATCAAAGGGACCCAACTGTTTAATCTGGGCCCTGGCAGAAATAAGTGTAGACCTAGATAGGAAAAACCAAAAGAAAAATTGTGAATCTGGGTCTGCAAGTCTAAGTGCACCCAAAACAAAAAGAAGAAAAAATGTTAGGACAAGTAGGCTGGGTAGGTAGTTGTTCGGTGGCAGAGTGATGACTGATGATCAATTCTGTATCTCACAATGTCTTATCTTTTCAGATCACAGTTATCAAGCAGTCTTTCATTCAAAGGAGGTACTCGAGCTGGAATTCACTAACCTCCCCTCTCCTCATTTCCCCCAAGTCATTTACTAACATCCCCCAAGAGGTCAAGATCTGCTTGAGCCTCTTAGTTTCATCATTTCCATGACATTCGCCTTGGTGAGGATCTGCTTCACTCAAGGACTACTCACTCATCATCTGTGAGCCTTCTTTTCCCCAAAATGGCATAAGGTCTCACACCTTAGCGCCCTCTTTTCATCTCCATATTAACTATTAACTTTATTATATAACTCCCTATCAGTCTTCCACTTCCCCTGTTATATAAAACTCCCCTATGTAAATATCCCCTCCCTGGCATTATAGCCATAATTCTACTAAGTCCGGGAAATCACAGTCCATCTGGGGCTGTCTTTAGCCCATCCGCGTCATTAAGGAGCTAGTCTGACATCTGGTCAGCTAGTAACCTCTTCCCTAACCCTAAACCCCCAAAAAACCCATGTTTTCACCTTTTTTCCTTGTAAAATTTCACCCCAGCGCTGTAAAAAACCCATATTCCGCCCCTAACCCAAAGTTTCGGTGTGTAAATATTAAACCCGCGCCCGTAAAACCCACATAAACCCGTTTCCCTAAGTTTTAAACCCACCCACGCAAATATTAAAAAACGAATATACTCTGCATATACCCCGCACTAACCCGCCGTCACTTCGCGTCCACCGCCAACCGTTAGATCCCCCGCCCCACAGATCTACGGTGGGTGGGCCGTCCCATCTCCAAAGCACCCGAGCTTTAGCGTTTGGGAGATGGGCGGTATTACCGCCGTACTCCCACCACGCGTTAAGCGTTGGGCTGTGGCGGAGCCCCTCCCCCAAAACCACCATCCCCAAAAAGCGGTGTGCCATAATACCGCTTACCGCCCTGCCAGGTGACGTCACCTGCCCATGTCACACCCCACGTCACCGCTCACATCACCCCCTCGCCCAGTCACATGTCGCGTCACCTGCCTGCGTGGCCTCCTGCCACGTCACTGCCACATGTCCCAGCCGCCGTACCTACCACGTCATCGTCCGTACAGGATGATGTCATGCTGACATCATCCCACCACGTCGTCTTGCTGACGTCACACTGACGTCACTCGCCGTACAATGTCACATCATGCTGATGTCACGCTGATGTCATCAGCACTTTTTTGGGCGCAAAGGCGCGAAAGTCGCACTTCGGAGCCCCGGAATCCAATTCTGAGGCAGTTTTTGATGAGCGATTTGCACTCGCCTAGCGCAAATCACTCATCGCAGGATTTTTTAGGCCGAAATGGAGAATCTTCAGGGAATCTTCTCATCATGCGGCCCCAGGAAGCCCGAAAAGGCGCAAAAATGACCCGTTTTCTTCACAGAGCATACCGGAAGGAGCAGAAAACAATTCCAGTTGATACAGAGGCCGAACAGCGGCCATTTACTGGTGATTAGACCCGCAACATATCAGATCAGCAGTCCAGATTTTGTCAAAGAGTATCAGTGGAAGAAAAGACGCCAAAGAGTATCAACAAAGATTTGTTTAGGGGCTCGAAGCACCTGCACATTGATGAAGCCCCCAGAAAGTCAAATCAATAAGCATCAGCCCATCCTTGCCCTCAAATCACCATTAAGGCATTCAAAGCACCAGGACAGTAAGGAAGCAGGAACCCATGCATATTTATTTCAGAAGACACTGCCCCAAGGCACCCAGGACTACATCACTTATTCATTTCTGTTTACGGCCGCCCCAGCGCAGCCCGAGTTATTTCATGCATTTATTTCTGGTAGAGTTAGGTCAGTTAATTATGACCTGATTAGGTCAAGATGTAATAAAAAACAGTAGATAGAAAGTTTTGCCCTATATATACCACCCTCTGTATAGTTTTAAGGGTTGGTAAATTGAGAATTCTTCACTAGAGACTCGCTGTGTATACCTAGATTTTTCTATAATCAAAGATTGTCGAAAGCTTGGAGAGCAAACTGTCTGTCGTTGATAAATGCTTTTGGAGACTGAAGATGGAATTCTTGTGCTGCGGCCTGAAACAATAAGTGCCTCTTATCTTTGTTTATGTGTTTACCATTATCTAAATAGCAGGAAAAAAGAATAGCCTAGAATTAGTTTAAATACTCTCTATGCTCGATTCCTGATGTTTGTTGATGTTTTCCTCTGAATGAATTGGTTATGAATATTGAATTCCTTCTGGCTCATGTTTACCCCAATTCACCTGTGTTGGCCAATTATCTAGGGATTCTTAACTGCCCTTAGGTAGCGCCCTGTTACTTTCTCTGCTAATCTGTTGGAGAGATTCTTAACTGCCTCTCCTTCTTTAGCATTCATTTCATCCTTTAAACTTGAAAATTGTTTCAACCTCAGCTATCTTGCTCCATGTTCCCTCACTGTTATTAAGGAGACGCACCTGCAGTTCCCCTCCTCGACTCCACGCCCAATGGTTTGAAACATTCAGACTATACTCTGCCTCTCTACCTGAAAGTGTCAATTTTCCCACCAAAACAAAACAAAGAACCCCCTGAACCCAGGACCTAGCCTAAAATCCTTTCAAACAAAGCTAAATCTATAAGAGAGAGCCCTCTCTGACTGCAGGCAGGCTAGAACCTGCAGTCCAAAGTTGGTTTGTGGTTACCGTGGCCGTATCCATTTCTTAACCTTCAGGGACAACCTGAGTGATAACAGGTTTTAACCCTGTACGGAAATTACCTGCATACGAATTCTTAAACAAAGAAAATAAACAATGCGAGAGCATAACCCATAAAACACATATGCACAAAGATTTTTCCCTGGATCCCAAAAACAGAACTACCAGCTTGATTTTTCATTATGTTCCTTTCAATGTTACAATACATATTTATACATGCCGAAGCATCCAATACCATGGACCGAAAACCATCGTGTCCAATACCATGGACCAAAAACCATCGCGTCCAAAAAACATGTGCAAAAATGATGCACAAAACCATATGTGGGTCCGCCCAACCTAACATATGGTCCAAAACCAAAATTTTCCGGGGCTCTGCCCCGGACCCCATAAAGTGGGGTTACGGGTGCCCTTCAAACCCCCTATTAACTACGTGGAAAGAATATAACACAACCCAACAATCTCCCACTTGTTGTTTTCTTTCCACAGGGGGCCACAGGAGAGCTTAGTCATTTTTTCAGCCCTGAGATTCCCATTGCTTCTCTACACCAAGAGAACTTCTCAGAGCTCACAAATTTTGTCAATGCATCTGCAGTATTCTTCAAAGTGTCCACCTTTACCAGCAAGACCTTTCTGTCTTCTATCATATCCATCACAAAGTGATATTGAACATCAATGTGCTTTGTCTTTGAATGATAAGCAGGGTTCTTTGCCAAGAAAATTGCACTTTGGCTGTCACAGTCTATTCTTATAGCTCCCTGTACTAACCCCATACTTGAACACAATCTCTACAACCAAACTACTTCCTTTCTTGCATGAGTGGCTGCCATGTATTCTTCCTCTGTAGTTGATAGTGCCACTACAGATTGTTTCTTACTCATCCAACTGACTGCACCTCCAAATAGGTTAAACACATACCCACTTGTAGATCTTCTCTGATCTGGATCTCCAGCCCAGTCTGCATCAACATAGCCATGAATATCCAACACTCTGTCCAATCCTGGTCTTCCTTGGTAGCACAAACCATAATCACTAGTGCCACGCAAATACCTAAAAACCCGCTTCACTGCTGTCCAGTGCTCCTTCCCAGGTTTTGACATAAACCTGCTCAATACTCCCACTGCATGTGCAATGTCTAGTCTAGTACAGACCATTGCATACATCAGGCTACCTACTGCACTTGCATATGGAACACGGGACATGTCCTCTTCCTCTTCTTGTGTCTTGGGACATTGTTCAGCAGATAACCTCACACCTACAGGAATAGGAACCTTCACCGGTTTACTATCCTGCATATTAAACCTCTGGAGTATTGTCTCGACATACTTCCTCTAGTTTAACCAGAGCTTCCTCTTTGACCGATCTCTTTTAATTTCCATGCCCAAAATATAGTTTGCAGCACCAAGATCTTTCATGTCGAATTTGGAGGACAATTGGGTCTTCAAATCCTGGATAATTTCTTTGTCATTTCCAACCAGCAACATATCATCCACATACAAGACCAGATAAATAATACGGTCACCAATTAATTTAAAATACACACAATGATCTGCTTTGCTTCTGGTGAAGCCAAGTCCCCGTATAAATGTATCAAATTTCTGATACCACATCCTTGGTGACTATTTTAACCCATACAGAGACTTCTTTAACTTGCATACGAGTTCTTTCTTACCCTTCACCGCAAAGCCTTCAGGTTGCTTCATGTAGATTTCCTCTTCCAAATCCCCGTGAAGAAATGTTGTCTTCACATCCATCTGTTCTACCTCAAAATCAAAAGCAGCAGCAACAGATAAAAGTAATCTAATAGAAGTTACCTTGGCAACAGGAGAAAAAATATCACCAAAATCAATTCCCGGCACCTGGGAATAACCTTTTGCTACCAACCGAGCTTTGTGTTTCTCCACCTTTCCTTCTACATTTGTCTTCTTCTTGAACACCCATTTGCTGCCAATGGGTTTCCTTCCAGCCGGCAACTCCACCAGATCCCAAGCCTCATTTTTGTGCAAAGATGCCATTTCATCGACCATGGCCTCTTTCCAGAGTTTTCCATCCTCTGAATCCACTACTTCCTTCACAGTTCTGGGATCATTATCAGTAACATACAAAGCAAAATTTGAACTGAAAGCAGATGGACTATACCTTTATGGCTGCCTTCTTTCTCGAACTGATCTTCTCACAGCCGGAGTTTGTGGCTCTTCATCTTCTGATTCCTCCTCTACTGCAGAGTCTGATTCTTCCTCCTTTGGCTCAAACTCTATCTTCTCAGGTTCCTTTGGTTGGACTTCATGTTGAATAACATCTTTTACCTCTCTGAACAACACATCTTGGCTGTACACAACCTTCCGTGTGACTGGGTTCCAAAGCTTATAACCCTTTAAACCATCCTTATACCCAATAAAGATGCACTTTTCAGATTTACTATCCAACTTGGTTTGTTTCTCCTTTGGAACATGTACATATGCATCACATCCAAATACCCTTAGATGTGAAAGAGAGGGTTTCTTACCAGTCCATACTTCTTGTGGAGTCTTATCCTCCAACGCTGATGAAGGTGATTTGTTGATCAGGTAACGTGCAGTATCCACCGCCTCTGCCCAGAATTCCTGTCCTAACCCGGCACCACTGAGCATGCTTCTTGCCCTTTCCATCAACGTCTTGTTCATTCTTTCTGTGACTCCATTTTGCTGAGGTGTATATGGAGTAGTCTTCTGCCGTGCTATACCACACTTCTTACAAAATTCTTCAAATTCCTTGCTGCAAAATTCTCCACCATTATCTGTCCTCAGCACCTTTATCTTCTTCTCTGTCTGATTTTCCACCAGAGCCTTAAATTCTTTAAACCTATCAAAGACTTCAGATTTCTTCTTAAGAAACTATATCCATGTATTCCTTGAGAAGTCATCTATGAATGATACATAGTACACAAACTTACCCAGTGATGGAACCTTCACAGGTCCAAACACATCACTGTGCACAAGCTCTAATATTTGTTTCGTCCTCTTACCACCAGAGGGGAAACTCACCCGATTCTGCTTCCCATATACACAATTTTCACAGAAATCAAAATCCAAAGAGCTATTATTCATACCTTCTACCATACCTTTACCATGAAGTATTCGAAGGCCCTTCTCTCCAATATGTCCAAGCCTTTGATGCCACAACATGGTCTTCTCTCCAGAGACCACTAGATTCTCTACTCCATTTTCAGGAACCATAGAACTATTGCACCCATCAACAACAATGCTACCTTGCAACTTGTACAGAGTTCCAATCCGAACTCCCCACATTAATATCAGTGCTCCTCGAACCATCTTGCAGGTATCTTTCTCGAACACCGTCTTTACACCTGCATCATCCAACTTGCTTACAGAAATCAGATTTCTGGCCAATGCAGGAATATGTAGAACACCCGGAAGTGTTCTAACCCTTCCACCTTGCAACTTCAACTTTACTTTTCCCCGACCAATGATTCTAGCCGTCCCATCATCTCCTAAGAAGACATCATCACCATCGTATTTCTCATACTCGCAGAACCACTCTCTATGGGGAGTGAAGTGAAAGGATGCACCTGAGTCAATCAACCATGCCTCATGATCTACATGTGTACTTGAAGAAGCCAAGTACACATCCCCACCTTCATCTGAGGTGGTTTTCGCCTCTGTAGAAGGAGCATCATCAGATCCCTTTCCTTTATCAAGAGCTTTAGATTTACAATCCCTTCTGAAGTTCCCTTCCTTTCTGCATTTCCAGCACACCACCTTCGTAGGTTTTCCTAGAGATTTAGATCTCCCTCTAGATTTAGATCTCCCACTCGATGACTTATTTTTGTTTGTGTTCTGGGACCGTCCTCGTACAGACAAGGCATCACCATTCTGGTTGTCCATATTTTTCCGTCTCATCTCCTCTGTCAGCAAGGCTGAGACTATTTCATCAAACTGCAAAGCAGTTGCATTGCTACCTATTGCAATAACCAGACTATCCCACGAATCTGGTAGAGAACACAATAGATTGATGCACTTATCTTCATCTGAAATTTTAATATCAACAGATAATAATTGACTTACCACAGTATTAATCGCATTCAGATGCTCTGTCACCGAGTCTCCATCTTTCATCCTCAAGTTATACAGCTTTTTCCGCAGGAACAGTTTATTCTCTAGAGACTTAGATTGGTAGAAAGTCCCTAACTTGACCCAAAAATCCTTTGCCGTAGCTTGCCCTGATACATTCAGCAATACTGAATCTGAGACACACAATCGTATTGTGCTCTTTGCCTTCCGATCCAACTTCTTCCATTCTTCATCGGTCACTCCCGATGGTTTAGTACCCGGATCTACCGCGATCCACTAATCTTTATCCACCAACAGATCCTCCATCTTGAGTTTCCACAACTCAAAATTCTGACCATTGAACTTCTCAATCTCTATCTTTCCACTGCTCGCCATCTTCTTTCACCACCAGAATCGATCTCGCAGATCTCCCACTAAACAGGGTCTACCACAGGCCCGAGCGAAACCCCTCAGCAACAAAGGCATCCCCTTGAAGCCAAAACAGCTCCGATACCAAATGTAGGTTTTAACCCTGTATAGAAATTACCTGCATACGAATTCTTAAACAAAGAAAATAAACAATGCGAGAGCATAACCCATAAAACACATATGCACAGAGATTTTTCCCTGGATCCCAAAACCGGGACTACCAGCTTGATTTTTCATTATGTTCCTTTCAATGTTACAATACATATTTATACATGCCGAAGCATCCAATACCATGGACTGAAAACCATTGCGTCCAAAAAACATGTGCAAAAATCATGCACAAAACCATAGGTGGGTCCACCCAACCTAACATATGGTCCAAAACCAAAATTTTCCAGGGCGCTGCCCCCGGACCCCATAAAGTGGGGTTACGGGTGCCCTTCAAACCCCCTATTAACTACGTGGAAAGAATATAACACAACCCAACATCTTCCTCTTGATCAATCTCCGAGCTTGATAATTCTCCAATGACCTCCATGAAGCATTTTATCTATTCCTAATCTTTAAACACCTACAAATACTTAAAATTATATGTTATTGAAGGCCTATATCTGAATTTAATTTTGTATCTGAACAAGGGGTTTTGAGGAGGCTTGAAGCTACTAGAAGCTACAACTAGATAATCAACCATCCAATTTATATCTCTTGGTAAAAACTAGATGTTAAAAGCTAAGAAAAATTTCTCAATTAGATCCCATACCTCATTTCGGTATACCTTTAGTCTTACATGTTTGGTTTGGAATTGACTTTGGATTTGTTTCACCACCATCTTTGAATCCCCAGACATTGCCAAGAACCCAATGTTGAGACTTATGGAAGCTTACAAACCTAGTAGCAAATATTCATATTCAACAACATTATTTGTGGCTTTAAACTCCAACTTCAAAGAGAGAGGGATCAAGTTTCCTTCTGTGGATACTAACAACACACCTACCCCATTTCCTTCCCTAGAATATGCACCGTCAAAGTATAGCTTCCATACTTTTTCACACTCCTGTTATTGTTGGTCTAGTTAGGAAGAACATTCCACCTATGTCTCATCCATGATTTGATCATCTTCCTCTAACAAGAAATAAGAGAAATATTTCTTTTTACCATACACGGGGGAATTATTTGAACAATCGGTCCTTGTAACTTTCTTCACAAATATCACTTTTCTATATAATCGACATTCTTCTCCACCAAAAATGAGAATCGTAGCATATGTGTTGGATTCAAGAGCTTAGACCCAGGTTTAGAGTTAGTTTCGCTAACCAAAAAAATCCTATACTACCATCCCTTTTGGCAACGATCTGTGTAGTGCAGACTGCAGTCTCACCTGAGGCAATATTGGGGGATGTTGGAACTAGGTTTCCACATCCAGAGGGATTATGCAGTGTGGTTGTAAGGCTTCTATCAGTTTAGGGCTTAATCCAACCTTCGTGAACCTTTAACCTTATTATTACAGTCATAAAGTGTTTTCCTACTTAATAGACTTGCGAGATACACATAATTATTCTAACATGTATTATTCATCCTATAAAACAATATTTGAACCTTTGCAATGCAATTGCAGAACAAATGTACAAAAATGAATCATAAACATGCTAAAACGAGGAAACTACATGAACATAAGAAAATACAAAGATCTGTCTCAAATTATTTTATATTAGTTTAAGTCTTCACATATGAAATCTTTTTGACCCTATGCACACAGCTATAGACTTACCAAGGTCTCTGCACACATAGATGCAGGAGCTTTCCCCTTCGCTTGAATACATAAATATATCCTAATTACAGACTCAAAAGCATTACATTCAACTTAGTTGAATCCTTAGACTTCCTAAGACATCCCTTTATAGATTCTTTTACCCTTATAATACCATGGTCTGCAAACCATGGGAGGAGCTCAAAATACTCTAGATAATCCCATCTCTTTACAAAAGAAGGGGCTTTGACCTACCCTAAAGCCCCTTTGACTCTTATAACCCTACGCTAATCATGCTCCACTCCTCAAAATGCGGAGTCTCCACATGACTTAGACAAAACTTAGATCTGGGGGACCCCTACCCAATAGGCCCCCAACACAAAGATGTGACTCATCCTCAAGTCACTCAGTTGGTATGCCCTCGATCTTTGCTTTCAGGCCTCTATAGGAAGACATGAATGGATGAAGCATTGTTGTGCATTTCTCTGTGACCTGTCAAACTTCGTCCACCAACTTCTATGTTTTCAACCCTTCTGTTGCAAGGCCAATTTTCCTCTGTGTTTGTTGCATGCTATTCAATTTTCCCTCTACTGCCTGTGAGAGTTGGCAGGCCTCATCTTCCCAAGGTTGCACCTGCGTGGATATGATATATGCCTTCCTTCATAGCTCATCACTCTATTCCTGCATAAGTGTTCCCTACTGAAGATAGGAAAACCATTGCAAAGGTGCTAAGGTCCATGTCGTTGCTCTAAGCTCATCAAACTATAGTTGCTTGTCTATGAATTCCACTTCGATCTGCTACACATGTGGTTCCTCCTGTAGCGAGGCCTACACTTCCATTGTATCTTCAAAAAGTTGACTACAGTCCTTAACTACAGTTGTTATCTATGTCATATTAGCTTTTATGGCAACTTCACGTTGCTCTCGAACTTTCGATGGCATTGTAGGCCACAACTTCATCTGAAGTTATGTAATCTGCATCCACAGTTGAAATCTAACCTTGCCCACCTCTTCCTTTGATTATTTGACTATGGTTGTTAGTTTCTATATTTTTCTATTGAAGCTGCCTCAGCTGGGATCTAGAGCTCTGGAAGCTCACTACATACTTTGGTTATGGCCTTTTCCAGCTGCTTGTTGCACACAACTACCTCCTTGCGATCCTGCAGTGCTTTAGTATTTTCTTTTAACATCTGTTGGTTGTTGATTTTGACTTTTTTAATGACCAACAGATCTCTTTTCTCCTGAACATTGAGCTCATCTGTGATGCCCTGATGTAGCTCATGCAATTTCTGAAGGGGGATCACCGCAAGATTGATGCTCAGATTCTTTAATTTTTTTGCGCTTTCCTTTCTTCTGTAGTCTCGACATTTTGTGATCCTTTTGGAAAATGTACTACCTAGAGGTTTGTGGTAAGCTCTAATATTGAAGGTACCACAATCGCTTGATTCATGCTCGCCTAAACAATTCTTGCTTGGATCACACTTGTCTGAACCTACAATTATTTAAGGCCCTGCTAGACCTTTATCAATACTACCCTATATTGATCTTCAATATTCCACCACATCTCCTTTGTTGTAGCTCAGACGTTGTTGCCAATTTTGTCAAATTCCCCCTTAGTGAGGACCAATGGTTCTATGCTAGTGGATTTAACTAACTTCTGCTTCTTCAGCGCACTGCTAACACTTTTCTTTTTCCGCTTCCTTATTATAAATGGGGAATCAATGTCCTACGTGTCCATAACTAGGTATTCACCACCCTGATCCCCCTTGTCAGTCTCCTCCTCAACTGTGCACTTGGTTTCCTGCACAGTATTTTCATTGCAGTCAATTGTGACCATCGTGTTAGCACCTAAATCTGCCTTAGGCTGAAGGAAGGCAAAAATTAGGGTAAACAAAAACCACGCTCAGTCTGGTAGCTAGCCCTACTAGAGCAGGAGAGGGCTCTCTCCAAGTCACGCTCAGTGAATAGATAATCAAAACCGGTGTGAGATGACTTACAATGCAATATTTAGCTTAGGCTAGTAAGTGAATAGGGATTCTGGAAACAATTTTCATGAATGACCGAGCTTCTGGGATGTTATGGGACCGGCGCTCAGCAAAGAATAGAGAGTTTAATACAAAGGCACAGATTATTCTGTTAGGCAAGGTAGGCGGGAAATGTAACAATTTAGTTTGAGGTACCGCGCCATGAATAGATTGCTGAAGAAAGTGAAAAGGGCATAGTGACATGAATCCTTTTCATCAGAAGAATAACTCTGAACATGAAATTTTCCCAAAGGTAGAGCAATAAAATTGAATTCTACCTAATCTCACTCAGAAAATTTCACTGGAAATGAACATGGATTGAATTATAAAACATAACGAAATACATATGAAAACATAAGAGACACATTTTCTACACTCACAACTACAAGAATCTCATGAAACAGAGCCGTTGCCTTTCATTAATTCTCTGTCAAAAATACACAGTGAAGAAACAAAGTTTCTTTCCCACAGTCTCCCAGAAGTTACCAGCCAACCAACCCTTTGAAAATAACTTGCATACAATATATAGAATTTGTGAGGAAGAGATAGAATGCCCAAGGGTTGGGGAGTTACTCGAATCATTGCAAAATGGAGATGGAGAGCCAACCATCAGCTACAGGTGCAGCGTTGCAAACATGACATTTGGCTTGGGGTGATTGTTTGCCTTCCTTCGCCACTTGGATAGAAGCCAATCTGGAGAAAAAACTCTTTAAATGTTGCCTTTGGTGCCAAAAAACCAAAGTGTAGATGAGCGGGCCCATTTGGAGAAGTCGCGAACTGAAATTTCGCGAATCGGAAGCAAATTGGCAATTTTTTCCTCTGTGCGCCACGCCATTTTTTCTGTGCATTGCGCTACTTTGGGACCTATTTTGGGGCACTTGCAGGTGTCCAAAATGTGGCCAAGTGGGCTTGCTGGAAAATCTGTCCTATCTACTTCCTAACCCAACTGGAATTTTCAAATTTGGTGCTCATTTTCCCCTCCAAATCTTCATTCTCCCAAGACTACTTTCTGTGTGTCAAAAAAGTGGCAGAGAGGCCATTTTTGGGTGTTTTTTTACCTTTAGGAGACCCAGATCTTGCCCAAATCTCTTGACCGGACACTAGTATTCATATTTTTTGATTTTGAATCCAAATCTGCAAGCCATTTCTCAATTGGAGCCCTATAATTTTAGCGTCGTGCCAGTGGCGCGGCGCACAGGGAGAAAATCCCTGTTTTTTACCCAAAAAATTATCAAGTGACCAAAATTTCCCCAATTTTTTTGAAATTTGGGCTGGAGGATCTCTATGGGGTGCTATGATGGGCCAAGGAAGCCTTAGCCAAGATTCGAAGCCGATCTTGCTCTTTTTCCCGTTTTGCCCTTCTTGTTGCTTTCCTCAATTTTGCTTTCAAGTTCCTTATCCGGGCCTGTGCACTCATGTTTCGCACCCTGTAACGGAAAGACATATGTCTCAATAGAGAAAGGTCCTGGTCAGCTTTGTCCAGCAGCCTCTCCAAATGCATGTTGACCCTCTCAAGGTTGGCCTCTCGATCCTCATTGATTGCTTGCTCCAAAGATGTGAGTGCAACCCTTCTTCTTTGAGCAGCTTGGCGATGCTCACGGATGTTCTGTATCTCCATGATCATATATTGGTCCTCAAGCTATTTGTTTCTCTGCTCCAAGTAGTTCATGTTCCATTTGGTCCTCTCTAAGTCAAGGGACAAGGAGTCAATCATTGACTACTGCTCCTTGATGATTTCTGCAAGCTCCTTATTGGTTGGTTCTGCATCTGTCTCATTGTCCTGGAGGAGAACAAACTCGGTCTCTCGCTCACCTGATGGCCCTTCCTCCTACACTAGCTCCTTAGCCTTACCCTGCTCCTGTGATGCTGATGTTGGAAGCAAGGCCCCTTCCACCCCGGGTGGAGATAACACTCGCTTTTCTGCTGTAAATAAGGGTCTACTGCCTTTCTGATAGGTGATGTATACTGGCATAGTGGCAGTCTCATGTCGCTCATACTGATGAGATGGGCCACCTATCTCATGCACTACCTCTGATACCACTTGTGGAGCGCTGAAGAAGTCATGGGAGATGTAGTCCTCCCAAGCAATACCCTGCAATCCCAACTGATGGTCTACCAAAATCCGGATAAGGGCAAAGTGGTACACATTGTCGAGCTGCTGTCGAGGGGTCTTGTGCTGCATGAAATTTCTCATCCTCTCTATGTTCCTGCAGATGAAAAATGGGAGGTTCATCATCCACACCGTGGTAAAGTGCATGAGCAACCTGGTGTGATAGGCATAAAGGCGAGAAAACATCCCCTCGCAACTGAAGTACTTCATGATCAATTTCATGAGCGGGCCATACTCATCTTTCAGAAATATGAATGGAAAAACTCTCGTGAGGTGGCTCAAACAACTGTCTTTGATGTAAGGCTCATAATGATGCCTCTCTACCTTCTTTTTCTTATGCCACTACTCTCCAATGTTTGGTATGCCTGTTGCCACTAATATGGTCTTGGGTGTCAATGTGAAAGTGACCCCAACCAAGATAGACTGTCCTCCATGTAGGTGAAGTGAAAAAAGTCGGGCCAACTCATGATGAACTCTGACATTTGCCACCCTCTGACAAAATTTGAAACATGCTAAGTGCGGGAAACAAGACATAGCAAGAGGGCATGCCTGTAACTCGGTGAGGGTGTTTGGTTCGTCTCTAAGATGTCTACCACTCCGGTGATGTCTCCTTTGGGCCCTTTCTCCTGAAGCTGTGTCACTGTGGGTCTCCTCCTCATACTCTGATGAAACTTCAGATGCCATTACTGTTGTTTGTACCCTGAGTTTTATGTTGCCCTTGAATTCCAATGAAGCTGGTAGCTACTCTAAAAATCTTTTGCCAAGGGGACAATAAAACAGGGAGTATTAGGAGGGGAATGATGAAATAGGAATAGGGGTTTAAAGGGAGAGATTTATCAGGGATTTGGGAGTAGTTTGGGTATAGGGTTGATGGGGTAGGGTTTGAAACATATTGGCAGCCTTGTCACTGTAGCATAAACCCTAGGATCATGATTTCTTTGTTTCTCTTTTGTTGGCTTTATAAAAATGTTTGCACTTGATTTATACCCCTACCACCATGCTATCCCTTTCAAGTTTTGATGCAAGAACGGAGGTAGGTGGCCTACCTTTCAAATTTGGTGAGCATCCAAAAATTTTTAGGCAGATTGGATAGTTTCTGGGCTTTATATCTCTGTGCGCCGCACGCACTGCCCATTGCATCGTGCGCTGGGTATGCGCCACGCCAGTGTTGTATTTACACAGTGGATGGGCCCTGTGTGCACCGCACTCCTTGGTGTGTGCGTCGCGCGCTATGAAAACACCCAAATTTCTTCCTAATTGTTTGACTCTTTAACCCTTTGACCATGCACCCCTCTTCCACAGCTTTGCTTGCCCAATAAGCTGGTCCTATGGTGATTTTGCATTAACCAAACAATGGAGGAATAGGGAGAGGGTTTGGTAGTGACTTAGGGTAGGGGTTTAGGAAAAATGACAAGGAAGGATGGGGAAAAATGATAGGTGAGGGGAATAGGTGAGTGGAGTGAAACCTTGGCAATATCAACACAAATTTACAACCCCAGGCCTCGTTTTCTTGGTGATTTTCTCATGGTTGACATTATGCATTTTGGGTGACATTCGACCTCTTCACAAACACCATATCCTTGACAAAATTTGATGAGCAGGTGATGTCATAAGGCTTACCTCTCAATTTGATAGCCTTCACCAAAGTTTGAAGTGGTTTGGCACCATTTCTTGGCCGTTGGACTGTGTCCGTTGCGTAGTTTGTATGTGTCTGTGCAATCTTTCAACAGTGGGCTGGCTGCGTGTGCGCCATGCCCGATGAGTACGCCGCGCTCCTTGGTATGTGCGTCGTGCGCTCTAGAACCCGCTCTCAATCACTTCCAATGCTCCAATCTCACACTCATTCCTTTGAAAATGTCTTCTCCAAGTCTTGTAGCAGCACAATGCCTTTGCTTTGGGTCAAAACTTGTATTTATAGCCTTGGAGGAGATGGGTTTAATTTTTTCCTCTTTGAAAACCCATTTTTCTAATGTTGTGTTTTGCACTTTTTCATTGACTTTTAAACACACTGATTTTCACTTTCCCTTTGAAATTTTGGCTCAAATGATGAAATTTTCAGCACCTGTTTGCAGGGACTGTATGACAGAGCATTTGGCCATGTAAATCATAATTGCATCTGAAAAGTCAACTAGTGATTTTTTTGGAAAATTTTGTCATAAATGACCTTGTTTAACTTTTCTTCAAAACATAGTTCTGAAGAAGATTCGATGTTTATCCACGTGACGATGAAGCTCTCTGAACCATAGTTGTATAAGGGCCTCCCTCTGGCCTGCATGACTTGTTCTGGGACATGTTTTCAAAGACAAAATTTATGAATTCCTAGACCCAAACATAAAAATGACTTTGTCCTGTAAATGACCAGACCTTGATTGTCATGAACTTCGGTGATTATGGACAAAGACCTGAGCCAGCAGGAGCCAGACATGAGGGAAAATGATTAGCATAACTTTCTCTGTCAGATCATGGCATGCCCCTAGCAAAATGCAGCTGAGTGAATCAAGGATAATTTTAGGGGTGAATGTTCGTCCTTTGGCGAAATTAAGGGGTTTTAAATTTTTAGTGGGCGAATATTTTGTATCATAGTACATTTTTACAAATCACCTCAAATAGCCCATCTTATTTTAAGGGAGAGGGTAAAAAAGGTAAATTTAGCCCTTGAAATTAGGACTTCCAACCTTCCATTCGCCCATTTTCAAGAATAGGTTTTATTTGAGTGAATCCATTCGCCCATTTTCAAGAATAGGTTTTATTTAAGTGAATCCTATGGGCCAAATACCATATTTATAAAAGAGGTATGGTAAATTAATAAAAATATAAA
Organism: Pinus tabuliformis; assembly: GCA_031772625.1. Lineage (NCBI taxonomy): Eukaryota > Viridiplantae > Streptophyta > Pinopsida > Pinales > Pinaceae > Pinus > Pinus tabuliformis. The sequence goes on along the minus strand of CM062812.1, from coordinate 166,212,098 downwards.
TAAATGAGAGGTATGGTAAATAAATAAAACATTTTTTATATTTACTCCATAAGTCACCTTATATACATGTAACCATGTAAACAAATAAAAATATAAGTAAAGTGGAGGTATGGTAAATAAATAAAACGTCTTTTTATACTTACTCAAACGGTATGGTAAATAAATAAAAATATAAATAAACTAGACGTATCATAAATAAATAAAACCTCTTTTTATATTTAGTCCATAACCCTCGTTCTATTTATGAAGGCTCAAGAAAGAGGTTTTATTTAAGTGAATCCTATGGGCCAAATACCATATTTGTAAAAGAGGTATGGTAAATTAATAAAAATATAAATAAACGAGAGGTATGGTAAACAAATAAAACATTTTTTTATATTTACTCCATAAGTCACCTTATATTTACGAACACTCAAAAAATGGGTTATATTTAGGTGAAACCTATGGCCAAAATACTATGGGACAAATACCATGGACTAGATTGTTATTAATACCATGCAAAAAACCATTATTAACCCTAATATAAGAATTAATAAAAATAAAAATGGCACATGGTATTGACCCATGGTATTCACCAAAATGGCACATGGTATTGACCCATGGTATTCACCTGGAATGTAGCCTATTTAAATGGGGGAATTAAACCAGCATGTAGCCTATGCTAAGATTCACTAGGACTTTACAAAGTTTTATTATTTAGTGAAAGACTCGCCAAGATCTTACAAGATTTTATAATTGAGTAAAATATTCGCCATGCCTCGTGAGAGATTCGCCAAAAAATTATATGTACATATTATATTATTGATAAAATCGCCTTCCATTGTTCCTATATACCATGGAGATTCGCCCATTTATTATATTTATAAATTTAGGGGGGGTTCTTAAAATTTTCCCTGGAGTGAATGCAGTGGGACACCTAAAATTGAAATGCACAAAGAGTTTTGATCTCTGATGGACGGCTGACCAGACCGACTCTAACATTGGCTCCAATGAGGGATGGTAGCTCCTTGGAGGTGCCAAGAACAGCAGATCTCTGGAGGAGCTAGACAGTGTCTTTCATCCATTGGGCTATGGAGTCATCATTTCGATAAACAACACAGAACTCTGACTTATTTATAAAACTGAAATGACCAAGAACTTGGCTCTACTTGACATTGAAATAACTCAAAACTAACTTTACAGACTGAAACCAAACTAAAATAAAAATGATATTTACAATGATAGTGGAAGCAGCGTTAATAGATCAGCAGTGATACTGCTTGAGCAGCCGACCATTGATTGGCCCTCCAGGACAATCTTCCCCGTTCATTTCCTTCAGAAGAAAGGCATTCTGATCCCTATATGCTGCAATTTTGAAAGGACCTTTCCAAAGATTTTCAAACTTTTCGTGCTTGCCTTTCTCTTCATTCCTTGCATCCCACTTTAGCACCACATCATCCAACTGAAATTTATCTACTTTTGCTTTTCTGTCATAGATTTTCTTTATCTTCTCCTGCAACTTGGATGTGTTCTTGAAAACTTCTTCTCTTGTTTGTTGCAAGTGGATCATTTGATTCATCCTTCTCTGCATGGGATCTTCTTCATTGCCGGCCTCCTGAAGAAGTCTGACAACCGGGGCAGCAAGAGAGGTGGGGAATACTGTGTCAACTCCATGAACAAGCTCAAACGGTGACATACTAATGGAATTTTTCTGATTGATCGATCTGCCCAAAGCGCATGGACCAACCTCTTGTTCCAGCTCTTCTTATTCATTTCCAGCAGCTTCTTGATGATGTTGACCAATGATTTATTCGAGGATTCCGCCAATCCATTGCCTTGCGGATGATAGGCAGTCGAATGACCCAAAATTATGTCATATTTATGACAAAATTCTACCATCCTTTTCGATTTGAAAGCTGTTGCATTATCAGTGATTAATTTGTTTGGACACCCAAAGCGAGACAAGATGTTATTTTCGAGAAATGAAATGATTACCGTGTCTGTGGCTTGTCTGGTAGGGGCTGCCTCAATCCATTTTGTGAAATAGTCTGTCGCTATAAGGATCCATCTATGCTATCCGGAAGAGGCGGGATAAATTTCCCCAATGAAATCCAACCCCCGCTGTTGGAAGGGAGCACTCACTTCAATAGGTTTAAGTGGCAAAGGCTGTAATTTCTATTTTCCTTTGAAAATCTGACATTTATGAAAGTGTTTGACCATCTTATGCACATCAGCAAACAAAGTAGGCCACTAGTACCCTGCTCTCAAAATTTTGTTCGCTGTTGACTTCCAAAAAAGATGACCTCCACACTCTCCTCCGTGGAAATCCTCCATGACTTTCTTTGCCTCCTCTTCCACCAAACAATTTAACAAAATGCCACTGGGATCTTTCCAATACAGTGCAAAATTCAAAATACAAAACTTGGCAGCTTTCAATTTGCGTGTTCTTGCTTTGTTTCTAGTCATGCCGGGCGGTGGTGATAGATTTTTCAGCACATATATTATATTTGAATACCATGGGGACAAAGCAAAAATTTCGGATACCTGAATTGACGTTCCTTCCTCATTCTCATTGGACATGGCAGTAATCAGATTTATGTCCAAGGCATGCAAGTTTGATTCAGCCATTAGCTTCGTCAACCCCTATCCTTTGACCAGCTTTGTAGGCTTTATTTCCACATCATATTCCAGCAAGGCTGCAATCCATTTGCCTCTTCTCCCTTCTAGATTGGTCTACACTAAAACATCTTTTACAACAATATTAGGAACATAGGCCAGAATGTGAGAATGTAGGATATCTACCCGGAAATCCTTCAATGCCTTCACCAATGGTAGGGCCTGCTTCCCAATGATGTTGTACTTTAAAGTTGTGTCTCTTATAGCCCTGCTGAAGAATGTAATGGGTCTTTCATGATCATCTCTCTTCTGTAATAATACTGCTGCCATAGTGTGCTCAGAAGCAAATGAAAACAATATGAAATCCTGAGTGTAGTCCGGGCTGACTAGAACTAGAGCTGAAGAAAGGGCCAATTTGACCAAGTTGAAAGATTTTATGGTCTCCTTTGTCCATTTCACCTGGCTGTCCTTTTTAAGCATGTTGGTCATTTCTCTTAAGTGTTCAGCAAGATTAGGCACAAAGCGACGCAGAAAATTCATCTTACCATTGAATGATTGTATTTCCTTTTTGTTCCTAGGTAGATCGATTTGCTGAATTTCTTGCACACGTGCTGGGTCTATACAAATGCCATCCTTTGAAATGATGTGCCCAAGTAATTTGCCTTCCTCCATGGCGAACAAGCTCTTCTTAGGATTTGGCGATAAACCATATTTCCTGCACTTTTGAAAGACAATTTTTAGGTGATGCATGTGCTCTTCATTAGATTTGGAAAATACCATCAAATCATCCAAGTACACCACCAAAAACACTTCCTTCTCATTTGCAAAAGCCAAGTCCATTGCCAGCTAAAATGTGGCACCTGCATTCTTTAAACCGAAGGGCATTTTGGCATAGTGAAACGTTCCCCATGGAGTGGTGAACGTTGTCTTGTCTCTATCATCTTCATGGACAAAAACTTGGTTATATCTGGAATAACCATCAAGCAGTGACATACGAGATGCCCCCACTACTCACTGAAGTATATGTTCCATCTTGGGCAGTGGATAGTTGTCCTTCAATGAGACCTTATTTAGATTTCTGCAATCAATGCATAAGCGGATCTCACCAGTCTTCTTGCGTACAGGCACTAAGTTAGATATCCAATCTGAAAATCTGATGGGCACAATGATACCTGACTTATACAACCTATTTACCTCCTTTTCGATAGATGGCAGCAACTTTGGATTTATCCTTCTCAGCTTCTGTCTAAATGGTTTTTGGTTGGGCTTGATGGGTATTGTGTGCTGAATAATGTTTGTATCATAGGTCTTTAAATCAGAATAATCCCAAGCAAACACATCTACAAATGAAGCCATCAAACTGATGTATTTGTCCTTTATCTTTGGCGGTAATGTTTTGGACAATTTCATCAACTTTGGATTGGCAGCTGTACCGATGTTGACTTCTTCTACATCCTTCTCCGTTGGCTGCAATGTTGGCTTGCAGGCTACATCATCCTGATCAAAAAGTTCCTCTAGAGGTATCAAGCCTTTAGGAATGATGTTATTTTTTAGCTGCAGTACGTCCATTTGAATGATTTTCACTTCATCTGTATCATTCCCTTAGCCCTCATCGTTTTCTACATCAATTGAGGTTTCTTTGAACTTGCCTTTGTTTAGCAAAAAATAATTAATCTCCTCATCATCTTGAAACACTTGCCAATATCGCTGATTGTCTGGAATGGTTGAATGATGCTTGACATGGATTTCAAATTTATTGCTGGAGGTCATGGGTTTCTTCAAGCTTCTCGCTGCCTTGGCAAGAGCATCAGCAATGCTATTTTGTATACGAGGCACACATGTCAAGGTGTATTCTGAAAATAACTTCAAGATGTCTAAAAATTCATTACGATAGGCTTGCATCCTAGGGTGTTTTGCTTGATACTCACCTCTGACCTGTTTTATTACCAACTCGGAGTCACCGTATACCGAAATCCTTTTTGTATTCAGCTTTCTAAGAATCTTCAGGGTAGCAATCAGAGCTTCATACTCAGCTTCATTATTTGAACATTCAAAGGCTAGCTTGTAAGAGCAAACCCTCACGCTGCTAGGCACTTTGTTTGGGGTGGAGAAAGGACTGCGTACCCAAATTCCAATTCCAGCGCCATCATTCCCCATTGCTCCATTGAAATCCATGGTCCACAAGCCTTCTTCCTCCTCTTGTAAGTGCTGGAAATCTGTTTGTTGTACCTTTTCCGCTTGCTGTCCATCACTTTCAGCTGATTGCCCGACATTTTCCCACTTTTCTTGTCTCTCTTTCTTCAAAATTTCTCTGAAATTTTATGTTATTTCCAGTATGTCATCCGCTTCTACTATCTGACTATCTATCTCATTTAAACTATCTAAAAACAAAACAAAAGACTCTAAATCTGTATGTACATAGTTAATAGGATGATTTATAGGTTTCTCCTTGCTTGTGATCATATATTTCATTTTTTGTTCCCGATATAACTTCCTCATTTGTCCAAACACCGGGATTGTTTCATAGGAGAAATCCAGCTGTAGTGTCCCTTTCAATTTCGTTACCAAAGACTGTTGGAAATAATACTGAGAGGGGGGGTGAATCAGTATTATCAAGTTCTTTTAATAAATCTTCCTTATTTATTCTTTGAATTATTTTTGTATGTCAGTACCATAAAATAATGAGCATGAACAAAGAAAACAGATAGTCACACCAAAGAACACAAGATGTAAGGTGGAAACCCAATGTGGGTGAAAACCACCTGCTGCAATATGTCTCTATCTTCTTTCAAATTAGAAACTCCTTTTACAATGGTTTTGTACTGGTGCAGTCCTTTACTAGTACGCAGGATGCAACCTGCAGAGAGCTACAACTCTCTCTCGTTTTCCAGTCTCTCCTGGAAGGGAGCTACAACCCCCTACTTCTTTTCTTTCAAGGACCACTTTTCATAAATTTTCAAACTGGATCCAAGAACATCAAAAACCATCAACTACACTTGCATCATCAATCTCTGATTTCACCAAAGCCAACCTGCATACAGATCTGCAAATATTTCCTTATAACTTTGCAGTTGTTACATCAGACATACCCAGATCATAACATGTGTAAAATAAAACATGCATCAATAATTCAGACCCAGATTATTAGATTTATAGATCAAGCGTATGCCACATATCATAGATCAAAATCATATAGAGATACCACTATTCCAGCCTTAATATTTTGACCCATCAATAGAACTTATCCTTCTCCTTACGCTCAGGTTCCTTCTTCATTCAGATCTAGATTTGCACCATAACCCAATCACAATATTCCAGATCTAGCACTTTATCAGATATTCGATGATTCAGAAGATGCTTTTCCAAATGATCTCCTTCCTCTTTTATAGTCTTAGGCCTTTCACAATACCACGGGCCAAAACCATAGGATCAAAAAACTGTTGGACTAATACCATGAACCAACCATGAAAGTGCGTGAGATCAACACTTTTGGATGCAATACCACGGGCCAAAACCATAGGATCAAAAACTGTCGGACTAATACCATGAACCAACCATGAAAGTGCGTGAGATCAACACTTTTGACGAGGTACCATGGTCCAAAACCATAGGTTCAAATACCAAGGACTAACTACCATGGACCAAAGGTAAGTTCTCCAACATATACGCGCTTTTCCTCATAGGTTCAAATACCAAGGACTAACTACCATGGACCAAAGGTAAGTTCTCCAACATATACGTGCTTTTCCTCATAGGTTCAAATACCAAGGACTAACTACCATGGACCAAAAGTAAGTTCTCCAACATATACGCGCTTTTCCTCATAGGTTCAAATACCAAGGACTAACTACCATGGACCAAAGGTATGTTCTCCAACATATACGCACTTTTCCTTGCATGAAAGTGCGTGAACTTTTTCTCTACATGAAATAAACTTTTCTCTGCATAAAAGTGCATGAACTTTTCTCTACATGAAATAAACTTTTCTCTGCATAAAAGTGCGTGAACTTTTCTCTACATGAAATAAACTTTTCTCTGCATATAAGTGCGTGAACTTTTCTCTACACTATAATTTATTATCTGAGATGAGTGGGTTGCCATCAAGTACAATATATGTATCATAATGCCAACAATCTCCCCCTTTGGACTTGATGGCAACAACAACCAATCACTCTCCCCCTTTGACATCAAGGGCAAAGGGTTATGCTCCCCCTAAGAACATGCTCCCCCTGACTATAAACCAGATCTGCAAAGAAGAACCATAATCCATGACCATGAAAGAGATAGAGACGTATTGCAGCAATATTCAGACCAGCATCCATGATCTCCTTCTGTACTTCCTCCATAATGCCAACAATGCATGATATGCTCCCCCTGAACCTGTGCCATTCGATCTTTGACCAATCCGCAACCCAACGCATGTACGCATATACTTCAGATGAACCTTGCGTACAACCAACAATCAGAAGAGATTCAACAACAAGATGATGCATCAACAACCTCTAGCTTTTGCCTGAGGTATTCAAAGGTCTCCCTAGGCAATGGTTTGGTGAGTATATCAGCAACCTGTTCCTTAGAAGGAACATACTCCAACTTGACCTTTTGTTCAAGCACTTGTTCCCGGAGAAAGTGATACTTGATTGGTATGTGCTTGGTTTTTGAATGCATGACTGGGTTCTTTGAAATGTTGATTGCACTTGTATTATCACATAAGATGGAGATGGGTGGTGTACAAGTGATTTGAAAATCTTGCAAGGTCTGCATCATCCAAAGGAGTTGAGTGCAGCAAGATGCAGCAGCAACATATTTTGCTTCAGCTGTAGACAAGGCAATCGAACTCTGTTTCTTGCTGAACCAAGATACTAATCTGGAACCCATAAAGAATGCACCACCACTTGTGCTTTTCCTGTCATCCACGCTTCTGGCCCAATCTGCATCTGTATAAGCATGAAGTGTGAGATCTGTATCTCTAGGATACCATAAGCCATAGTTTTGAGTCCCTTGAAGATATTTGAAGATTCTCTTTACTGCCTGAAGATGATTTTCCTTTGGATTTGCTTGAAATCTTCCAACTATTCCCACTGCATGCATGATGTCTGGTCGGGTACCTGTCAAATAAAGTAGACTTCCAATCATAGATCTGTAAGTTGGTTGATGTACTGCTGCTGATTCATCATTTCCACTGAGGTTACATCCTGTGACCATGGGTGTACATACTGGTTTTGCTTCTTCCATACCATATTTCTTCAAAATCTGCTTGAGATACTTGGTTTGAGACAAGAAGATCCCTCCTTCATTTTTTTGGATTTGCAAACCAAGAAAATATGTCAGTTCTCCCAGCAAGGACATTTCGAATTCTTTCTGCATCACCAAGGCAAAGCTTTGACTCATAGCTTCTTCATTGCTGCGAAAGATAATGTCATCTACATACACAACAAGTATCAGCAATTTGTCATTTTCAACTTTTATATAAAGATTGCTGTCTGCTGATCCTTTTGAAAAACCTTGTTGATGAAGATATTTGTCCAAACGATAGTACCAAGCCCTTGGAGCTTGTTTGAGGCCATAGAGAGCCTTTTTCAATCTGCATACAAGATTTGGATCATTTCCAAGAATGAAACCATCTGGCTGCTCAATGTATACTTCTTCTTCCAAGTCTCCATTCAGAAAGGCTGATTTCACGTCCATTTGAAATACTTTGAAGTTTTGAAAGCTTGAGAGAGCAAGGAACATTCGGATGGCCTCAAGTCTTGCAACAGGAGCAAAAGTTTCTTCAAAATCTATTCCTTCTTGCTGCGCATACCCTTTACAAACAAGTCTGGCCTTGTTTCTAATTACTTCTCCATTTTCATTCAATTTATTTTTGAAGACCCATTTTGTTCCTATAACATTCTTTTCCTTTGGTCTAGGAACCAGCTCCCAAGTGTTGTTCTTTTCGATTTGCTCAAGTTCTTCATCCATTGCTTTGACCCAACATTCATCTTTGCATGCCTCTTTCACATTTTGTGGTTCAGTGGAAGAGAGTAATGCCAAATAGCTTGAAGCTTCTGCAATTGTTCTTCTTGTTTGTACACCTACTTCTTTCTGTCCCAAAATCTGAGATTCTGGATGATTCTTCTGAACATATCTGGGTGGAGTCTTCTCTTCTATCCTTATCTGCTCCTCTGGTTCTTCTTGAGGTTCTTCTTCTTCATCATTCTGTCTTTGAGGATAGCCTTCATCTTCTTCGATATCTTCATGATTTACTTGCCTAGGAATGTATCCCTTCTCATCAACCACTACATCAATTCTGTCAACAATTCTTCCAAGTCTTTTATTATAGCACTTGTATGCTTTGCTGTGTGGAGAATAACCAAGAAGGATGCCTTCATCTACTCTAGGTTCAAGTTTGCCAAGTTGCTCATCAGTATTTTTAATATAGCATTTGCTCCCAAAGATTTTGAAGTGCTTTACCGAAGGAGTCTCACCATACCAGAGCTCATGAGGGGTTTGAGTGCTGTTCACTCGGACATTTGTTTTGTTGAGAATAATAACCGTAGCATGTGCTGCTTTACCCCAGAAAGTTGCGGGAGTTCTGGATTCATCAAGCATAGCACGAGCCATTTGTTGGACAGTTCTGTTCATTCTTTCCACCACTCCATTTTGCTGAGGAGTTCTAGCTGTAGAGAATTCTCTTCTTATCCCATGTTCTTCACAGAAATCAAAAAATTCATTTGAGGTAAACTCCCCACCTCTGTCGGATCTAAGACACTTAATTTTGTATCCTGATTCATTTTCAACCAAGGCTTTAAAGGATTTGAATTTTTCGAATGCTTCATCTTTGTGCTTCATAAGTCCTAACTAGACAAACCTGGAGAAATCGTCAATGAATAATATCAAGTATTCTTCTCCTCGAGGTGTCCTTTTCCTGAATGGACCACATGTATCTGTATGTACTAGCTCAAGAGGCATGCTAGCTGATCCTTCCTTTTCCGGAAAGGTAGTTCTGGTTTGCTTTCCAAACTGACATGATTTTCATATGGTGTTGTCTGGAACTTTGATATCTGGAAGACCACGAACTGCCTGATATTTGCATGCTTTCCTTATTTGTGAAAAGCTTAGATGCCCCAACCTCTGGTGCCATAACCAGTGCTCATCATCCTTGCTCAGATAGCATTGTTGTTGTCCTTCTTCAAATATGTATAGATTATTTGGAGTTCTTTTACCTTTGATCACTGTTTTACCTGTATCAAGATCACAAACAAGACATCCATTTGATCTGAATATCACCTCAGTTCTTTGATCACACATCTGGCTGACACTTAGAAGATTATGTTTCAATCCATCAACATACAAAACATTTCCAGCTTTGACCTTTTCTTTTAACTGAGCAGTGCCTTTTCCTTTTATAGTTGCAGGAGTATCATTTCCAAAAGAAACTTTCTTTCCTTTTTCTAGAGCAGAATATGATTCAAGTTTTTCTTTATCACCTGTCATATGCTTCGAACATCCACTGTCAATGTACCATAGATTTTCCTGTCCCTCTGCATAAAATGCTATCCCACATCTTTCTGTTTGTGGTTCCTTTATTCTCCATGTTTTGGTGCTTGAGGCTTGTTCGTTTGTCTGCTGAAACCTGCTCTTGCATTCAGAATCTTCATGACCAAAGTTATTGCAAATAGAACATTCAACTTCATTTTCAAGAACCGAAAAGTTGTTATAGGTCCTTTTTGTAATCCCGATCATACTTCTTTGTTTTTGAGCTTCTATAGTCATGATCGTTTTATATGCAACACATTGAGCTGCTTTGTGACCAAAGTTATGGCAAGAAAAGCATTGTCCATTGAAGAAATTTTTGCGGTTATCAAATCTTCCGGCCAAACGATTGTAATTTCTATTATCATTCATTCTTGAAGCAAATTGAGAGGATTTTACCTGTGGCTGGTTGTAGCTTTTGTTCATCCTTAAGACAGATTGCCCCTGATTTGCCTGATAGTCTTTTTTTGTAATTGGTCCCTGCTTTACTTGGTGATCTCCATTGTGCTTTTTCTCATTCCTTCTTGCTGCGTCAAGATAACTCTTTGAGGTGGATGCTTGAGAAGTTTCTCCATTATAGCCCAGACCTGTCTTGTTTAGAGGAGAACGTTGTACATTGATGATCTCATCCAGAGTTTCAGATCCTTTGACAAACTTAAGATTAATAGCCTTTGTTTTCTCAATCTCTTTTCTAAGACCAACAATTTCACCTTCTAACTTTTCAAGATATTTTTCTTTTTCATCAATTTGAAGTTGTAGAGTATCAATGATCCTATTCTTTTCTTCTATACATGTCTTGAGTCTAGAAATTTCTTCACAAAAGCTATCCACATCTATAGCATCCATGTAATCATCATCTTCAAATGCCATTAAGAGTTTATAGTCATTACCTCGTTCATCTTCGTCACTATTTGATAGACCATCACTATCTTCATGAGTGTAGTAGCTTTTCTTATTTGCAATCTGTTTCTTGTTCCATCTAGCAGGTTCCTTTCCTTTATCCTTATGAGGAAATTTTGCAGCATAATGACCTACTCGTCCACAAGCAAAGCATTTAAAAGGTAACTTACCTCTGAACCTTCCAGTTCCCCTTTGAAGATTTCTGACAAAATTTGATTCTTCTTCTTCTTCTTCTGGCACATGACTTGCTTCATAATAGTCTCCTTTGCCTGAAGCCTTGAAAGCAGCTTCTCTTCTGTCTGATGGACCTCCCTTTCTCATTTCATAAGCAGTTAGAATTCCTTGTAGCTGAGACATAGTAAGAATTCGTAGATTTTCCTTTTCTTCTATTGCAGACACTTTAGATTCAAACTTGGGGGACAATGATCTTAGAACTTTTTCAACCACAATAGCCTCTTTTATTTCTTCACCCAAGTTTTTCATGCAATTAACAATCTCATCTACCCGAAGGAAATAGTTAGCCACACTTTCATCATTATACATTCTGAGATTCTCATACTGAATCCTGATGGTTTGAAGTTTAGCACGCTTTACCTGTTCATCTCCTTCGTAGCTCAAGACAATCTTGTCCCATATTTCTTTTGCGGATTTATATTGCATAACCTTCACGGATTCTATTTGAGATAAGCATCCCAGCAGAGTATTGACTGCTTTTGCATTTGTTTCATATTTCTTCTTTTCGGCCGTATTTGTAGGAGTAGCTGGAGGAAAAGTGTAGCCCGTATCTATGATATCCCAAACTTCTGTACCAAGAGATTCAAGATAGGCAGTAACTCTTACCTTCCAATAATTGAAGTTTGTCCCATCAAAAATTGATGGCCTGATTGATGCTTCCCTCTCGTAGTTGCTCATGATGAATGATCTTCCTTCAAGCGATCAAGCTTCTCTGAAGGACCTGCTTTGATACCAATTGTTGGAAATAATACTAAGAGGGGGGGGTGAATCAGTATTATCAAGTTCTTTTAATAAATCTTCCTTATTTATTCTTTGAATTATTTTTGTATGTCAGTACCATAAAATAATGAGCATGAACAAAGAAAACAGATAGTCACACCAAAGAACACAAGATGTAAGGTGGAAACCCAATGTGGGTGGAAACCACCTGCTGCAATATGTCTCTATCTTCTTTCAAATTAGAAGCTCCTTTTACAATGGTTTTGTACTGGTGCAGTCCTTTACCAGTACGCAGGCTGCAACCTGCAGAGAGCTACAACTCTCTCTCATTTTCCAGTCTCTCCTGGAAGGGAGCTACAACCCCCTACTTCTTTTCTTTCAAGGACCACTTTTCATAAATTTTCAAACTGGATCCAAGAACATCAAAAACCCATCAACTACACTTGCATCATCAATCTCTGATTTCACCAAAGCCAACCTGCATACAGATCTGCAAATATTTCCTTATAACTTTGCAGTTGTTACATCAGACATACCCAGATCATAACATGTGTAAAATAAAACATGCATCAATAATTCAAACCCAGATTATTAGATTTATAGATCAAGCGTATGCCACATATCACAGATCAAAATCATATAGAGATACCACTATTCCAGCCTTAAGATTTTGACCCATCAATAGAACTTATCCTTCTCCTTACGCTCAGGTTCCTTCTTCATTCAGATCCAGATCTGCACCATAACCCAATCACAATATTCCAGACCTAGCACTTTATCATATATTCGATGATTCAGAAGATGCTTTGCCAAATGATCTCCTTCCTCTTTTATAGTCTTAGGCCTTTCACAATACCACGGGCCAAAACCATAGGATCAAAAAACTGTTGGACTAATACCATGAACCAACCATGAAGGTGCGTGAGATCAACACTTTTGGATGCAATACCACGGGCCAAAACCATAGGATCAAAAACTGTCGGACTAATACCATGAACCAACCATGAAAGTGCGTGAGATCAACACTTTTGACGAGGTACCATGGTCCAAAACCATAGGTTCAAATACCAAGGACTAACTACCATGGATCAAAGGTAAGTTCTCCAACATATACGCGCTTTTCCTCATAGGTTCAAATACCAAGGACTAACTACCATGGACCAAAGGTAAGTTCTCCAACATATACGTGCTTTTCCTCATAGGTTCAAATACCAAGGACTAACTACCATGGACCAAAGGTAAGTTCTCCAACATATACGCGCTTTTCCTCATAGGTTCAAATACCAAGGACTAACTACCATGGACCAAAGGTAAGTTCTCCAACATATATGCGCTTTTCCTTGCATGAAAGTGCGTGAACTTTTTCTCTACATGAAATAAACTTTTCTCTGCATAAAAGTGCGTGGACTTTTCTCTACATGAAATAAACTTTTCTCTGCATAAAAGTGCGTGAACTTTTCTCTACATGAAATAAACTTTTCTCTGCATATAAGTGCGTGAAATTTTCTCTACACTATAATTTATTATCTGAGATGAGTGGGTTGCCATCAAGTACAACATATGTATCATAATGCCAACAAAGACCTGGAAAGAAGCATGCCAAACCTTGGAGGAATGTCTGCTACCACCACATCCATCAAAACATTTTTCATAGGAAGCTGATCCAAACTCACAAGTAAGTCTTTGATGAGTCCTATACACCTTACTCTGCTGGAATCGAATGAATAGAGATCATGATATTGCCGGGTGATGTCCAGACCAAGCTTATCCATGATAGCCTTGGGCATGAGATTGTGAGAAGCTTCGAAATCGAACATGGCATTGTGTAACGCAAAATCATGCAATCGTAAACTGATATAGAAGGGTGGCACATCGTTATCAGGAGACTCACCATTCGATGCTTGTCCAAAAATCATTTCAGGCTGATCATCTTCTACATTTACCATGTAGGACATTGGGTCCAAATTCAACATCTTAGAAATCTATCCTCTATAACTGTTGTTCTTCATTATTTCAGTCAAGGGGATGGATACCTTTAACTTAGAAATCTCGTTCTCTAAGCTAAAAGCGGGAGTCTTTTCTACCTCTTTGACTGGGATCTCTTTCCTTTCCTTTTCTTTTGATGTGGCTAGTTGCTGTGATTGTTCTGCTGATTTTGATTTGCTGCTCTCCAGAACAACCGCCTCCTTTCCCTTTCTTTGTGTAGCTGATGAATCATTTTTTGTTGTTTCACCCTCCTTCTTTTTCTGAATTGGTTTGGCCGGCACATCTCTGTTTCTAAGAGAATATCGCTGCTGTTGTGCGGACAGAGCATTCATATACCCCCTTTGATATTCTTCTGATTCTTCTTCCAACACGGTGTCGCTAGCTAGAATAAAATCAGTGTCTTGGTGTGCAGCTGAATTCACTGCACATTCTTCCTCTTCGGTAATGTAAGTAGGCAGCTCATCTGGAGTAAAGAGATGGTTTTCTTCGCCTATTACATTCCCGTCCTCATCTAACTCTGGTCCATGTACAAAATTCTGCTGCAAAGGTGTTTGTACCGTCTGTTGTGTTGTCTGCTCTTGAGTTCGCTAATCTCTTTGTCGTATTCTATATTGTGGCTGCTGCTGACCACGAAAGTTAGGATTCATAACTTTTGGCTCTGGCTTGTCAAGTTTTACCCTTTCAAGCATCTGCTCCACCTTTTTGAGAAGTTCATCCATTGAAGAAGATTCTTCTTTCACCGTGGTTTTCTTCTCTGCTTTCGCTCTAGCTCTTTTGGACAATAGATTTGACTCAACGCTAACCGCAATTTTCTGCATGTCTTCCATTGTGGCTGGTTCTCTTTCTCTTAATTGGTATGCCATGTTAGCATCAAAACCATCTAGAAACTTCATCATTGCTAGTCCCATAGGTGGCTTTAGATGATTTGGAATTTCGTTGTAGACTGCATTAAATCTAACACAATAGTCTTGGACCAGCTCACCAGCGTTCCATTTGATTTGTTCATATTCGGCCAGAATTTGAAGGGGATTCTTTTTCACTTCCCACCGGTTCAAAAATTGTCTTTGTAGTTCATCCAAGGTAGTGATATTTGCTGCCAGCAAACCTTTGAACCATTTCCTCACATCACCTGCAAATGTCTGTACAAAGAGCCTCATTGCCACGTTCTCCGCATCGATCTCATGAAGTTCATAGAAGTCTGCCATTTTGTCTACATGTCGCTGAGCAATAATGCTATTAGGAGTGCCATCAAAAAATGAGATTTTACTTTGATAATTTGTTGGCATATCATCTAGAAATTGGGGTAGAACAAGGGGTGTAAAATGGGCAGCCATCATTCTCGGTGGATTTGGCCTTGGAGGTGTTGGAGGAGTGTGCACAGTTTGCAAGGGGCTTGCAATTGGAGTTTGGGGCTGCACTGCAATGTAATTATCAATTAATCTATTAGCTCTTTCTATTTCGAGGTCTACAAGAAATTGCGGATTGGGGACGGTATAATCAACAACCCTTTCAGATTTAGACTCAAACAATGATATCTCAAACAGTTCGTCAAACTCAAGCTCTTCAAGATACTCAAAAATGTCGGGGCATGAATGGGATTTGAGCACTGGAGTTATGGTGCTTTCTTGACGAAGGAGTCTTGGGATCAAATTGTAGTTTTTGTAAATATGAGGAGGATTCGGGTCTGGATTGGCTCTGGTATATCGTCTCGAAGCCAACGTGCTATTGAGAAAAATCACAGGACACGACCAACTTACTCAGCCTTTCCAATCCTAACCTCATCATCCGGAAGCTCAGAATTATTATGAAACAAGGGGATTTGGTTTCAACTTAGTCCCCAGTGGAGTCGCCACTATGTTAGCACGTAAATCTGCCTTAGGCTGAAGGAAGGCAAAAATTAGGGTAACCACAAACCAAGCTCAGTCTGGTAGCTAGCCCTACCAGAGCAGGAGAGGGCTCTCTCCAAGTCACGCTCAGTGAATAGATAATCGAAAATGGTCTGAGATGACTTGCAATGCAATATTTAGCTTAGGCTAGTAAGTGAATAGGGATTCTGGAAACAATTTTCATGAATGACCGAGCATCTGGGATGTTATGGGACCACCGCTCAGCAAAGAACAGAGAATTTAATACAAAGGCACATATTATTCCGTGAGGCAAGGTAGGTGGAAAATGTAACAATTTAGTTTGAGGTACCATGGCATGAATAGATTGCTGAAGAAAGTGAAAAGGGCATAGTGACATGAATCCTTTTCAACGGAAGAATAACTCTGAACATGAAATTTTCCCACAGGCAGAGCAATAAAATTGAATTCTACCTAATCTCACTCAGAAAATTTCACTGGAAATGAACATGGATTGAATTATGAAACATAACGAAATACATATGAAAACATAAGAGACAAATTTTCTACACTCACAACCACAAGAATCTCATGAAACAGAGCCGCTGCCTTTCATTAATTCTCTATCAAAAATACACAGTGAAGAAACAAAGTTTCTTTCCCACAGTCTCCCAGAAGTTACCAGCCAACCAACCCTTTGAAAATAACTTGCATACAATATATAGAATGTGTGAGGAAGAGATAGAACACCCAAGGGTTTGCGAGTTACTCGAATCATTGCAAAATGGAGATGGAGAGCCAACCATCAGCTACAGGTGCAGTGCTGCAAACATGACATTTGGCTTGGGGTGACTGTTTGCCTTCCTTCGCCACTTGGATAGAAGCCAATCTGGAGAAAAAATTCTTTAAATTCTACCTTTGGTGCCAAAAAACTGAAGTGTAGATGAGAGGGCCCACTTGGAGAAGTCGCGAACCGAAATTTCGTGAATCGGAAGCAAATTGGCAATTTTTTCCTCTGTGCGCCATGCCATTTTTCTGTGCATCGCTCTACTTTGGGACCTATTTTGGGGCACTTGCAGGTGTCCAAAATGTGCCCAAGTGGGCTTGCTAGAAAGCCTGTCCTGTCTACTTCCTAACCCAACTGGAAGTTTCAAATTTGGTGCTCATTTTCCCCTCCAAATCTTCATTCTCCCAAGACTGTTTCTGTGTGTCAAAAAAGTGGCAAGAGAGGCCATTTTTGGGTGTTTTTTGACCTTTAGGAGACAAATCTTGCCCAAATCTCTTGCCCAGACACCAGTAGTCGTAATTTTCAATGATGAATCCAAATATGCAAGCCATTTCTCAATTGGAGCCCTAGCATTTTAGCGTCGCGCCACAGGGAGAAAATCCCTATTTTTTACCCAAAAAATTATCAAGTGACCAAAATTTCCCCAAATTTTTTGAAATTTGGGTTGGAGGATCTGTATGGGGTGCTATGATGGGCCAAGGAAGCCTCAGCCAAGATTCAAAGCCGATCTTGCTCTTTTTCCCATTTTTCCCTTCTTGTTGCTTTCCTCAATTTTTCTTTCAAGTTCCTTATCCGGGCCTGTGCACTCATGTTTCGCACCCTGTAATGGAAAGCCATATGTCTCAATAAAGCAAGGTCCTAGTTGGCTTTGTCCAGTAGCCTCTCCAAATGCATGTTGACCTTCTCAAGTTTGGTCTCCTGATCCTCATTGATTGCTTGCTCTAAAGATGTGAGCGCAACCCTTCTTCTTTGAAGAGATTGGTGATGCTCACGGATGTTCTACAGCTCCATGATCATCTGTTGGTCCTCAAGCTATTTGTTTCTCTGCTCCAGGTAGTTCATGTTCCATTTGGCCCTCTCCAAGTCAAAGGACAAGGAGTCAATCACTGACTACTACTCCTAGATGATTTCTGCAAGCTCCTCATTGGTTGGCTCTGCATCTATCTCATCATCCTGGAGGGGAAGAAACTCGGTCTCTCACTCACCTGATGGCCCTTCCTCCTGCACTGGCTCCTTACCCTTACCCTACTCCTGTGATGCTGATATCGGAAGAGAAGCCCCTTCCACCCTAGGTGGAGATAACACTCACTTTGCTGCTGCAAATAAGGGTCTATTGCCTTTCTGATAGGTGATGTATACTGGCATGGTGGCAGTCTCATGTCGCTCATACTGATGAGATGGGCCACTTATCTCATGCTCTGCCTCTGATACCACCTATGGAGCACTGAAGAAGTCACGGGAGATGAAGTCCTCCCAAGCAATACCCTGCAATACCAACTGATGGTCTACCAAAATCCGGATAAGGGCAAAGTGATACACACTGTTGAGCTGCTGTTGAGGGGTCTTGTGCTACATGAAATTTCTCATCCTCTCTATGTTCCCGCAGATGAAAAATGGGAGGTTCATCATCTGCACCCTAGTAAAGTGCATGAGCAACGTGATGTGACAGGCATAAAAGCGAGAAAACCTCCCCTCGCAACTGAAGTACTTCATGATCAATTTCATTAGCGGGGCATACTCATCTTTCATAAATCTAAATGGAAAAACTCTCGTGAGGTGGCTCAAACAACTGTCTTTGATGTAAGGTTCATAATGATGCCTCTCTACCTTTTTTTTCTTATGCCACTGCTCTCCAATGTTTGGTATGCCTGTTGCCACTGATATGGTCTCGGGTGTCAATGTGAAAGTGACCCCAGCCAAGATAGATTGTCCTCCATGTAGGTGAAGTAAAAAAAGCTGGGCCAACTCATGATGAACTCTGACATTTGCCACCCTCTGACAAAATTCAAAACATGCTAAGTGCTGGAAACAAGACATAGCAAGAGGGCATGCCTGCAACTCGCTGAGGGTGTTTGGTTCGTCTCTAAGATGTCTGCCACTCCGGTGATGTCTCCTTTGGTCCCTTTCTCCCAAAGCTGTGTCACTGTGGGTCTCCTCCCCATACTCTGATGAAACTTCGGATGCCATTACTACTGTTTGTACCCTGAGTTTTATGTTGCCCTTGAATTCCAATGAAGTTGGTAGCTGCTTTGGAAATCTCCCGCCAAGGGGACAATAAAACACAGAGTATTAGGAGGGGAATGATGAAATAGGAATAGGGGTTTAAAGGGAGAGATTTATTAAGGATTTGGGAGTAGTTTGGGTATAGGGTTGATGGGGTAGGGTTTGAAACATAGGCAGCCTTGTCACTGTAGCATAAACCCTAGGATCATGATTTCTTTGTTTCTCTTTTGTTGGCTTTATAAAAATGTTTGCACTTGATTTATACCCCTACCACCATGCTATCCCTTTCAATTTTTGATGCAAGAACGGAGGTAGGTGGCCTACCTTTCAAATTTGGTGAGCATCCAAAAATTTTTAGGCAGATTGGATAGTTTCTGGGCTTTATATCTCTGTGCACTGCGCGCACTGCCCAGTGTGTCGTGCGCACTGCCCAGTGCACCGCGCGTCGGGTATGCGCCGCGCCAGTGTTGTATTTACACAGTGGATGGGCCCTGTGTGCACCACGCTCCTTGGTGTGTGTGCCGCACTATGAAAACACCCAAATTTCTTCCTAATTGTTTGACTCTTTAACCCTTTGACCATGCACCCCTCTTCCACAGCTTTGCTTGCCCAATAAGCTGGTCCTATGGTGATTTTGCATTAACCAAACAGTGGAGGAATAGGGAGAGGGTTTGGTAGTGACTTAGGGTAGGGGTTTAGGAAAAATGACAAGGAAGGATGGGGAAAAATGATAGGTGAGGGGAATAGGTGAGTGGAGTGAAACCTTGGCAATATCAACACAAATTTACAACCCCAGCCCTCGTTTTCTTGGTGATTTTCTCATGGTTGACATTATGCATTTTGGGTGACATTCAACCTCTTCACAAACACCATATCCTTGACAAAATTTGATGAGCAGGTGATGTCATAAGGCTTACCTCTCAATTTGATAGCCTTCACCAAAGTTTGAAGTGGTTTGGCACTGTTTCTTGGCCGCTGGACTGTGTCCGCTGCGCAGTTTGTACGTGTCGCGCCTGTGCAATCTTTCAATAGTGGGCTGGCTACGTGTGCGCCGCGCCCGGTGAGTGCGCCGCGCTCCTGGGTATGTGCGCCGCGCGCTCTAGAACCTGCTCTCAATCACTTCCAACGCTCCAATCTCACACTCATGCCTTTGCAAATGTCTTCTCCAAGTCTTGTAGCAGCACAATGCCTTTGCTTTGGGTCAAAACATGTATTTATAGCCTTGGAGGAGATGGGTTTAATTTTTTCCTCTTTGAAAACCCATTTTTCTAATGTTGTGTTTTGCACTTTTTCATTGACTTTTAAACACACTGATTTTCACTTTCCCTTTGACATTTTGGCTCAAATGATGAAATTTTCGACACCTCTTTGCAGGGACTGTATGACAGAGCATTTGGCCATGTAAATCATAACTGCATCTGAAAAGTCAACTGGTGATTTTTTTGGAAAATTTTGTCATAAATGACCTTGTTTGACTTTTCTTCAAAACATAGTTTTAAAGAAGAGTCGATGTCTATCCATGTGACGATGAAGCTCTCTGAACCATAGTTGTATAAGGGCCTCCCTCTGGCCTGCATGACTTGTTCTGGGATATGTTTTCAAAGACCAAATTTATGAATTCCTAGACCCAAACATAAAAATGACTTTGTCCTGTAAATGACCAGACCCCTACTTGTCATGAACTTCGGTGATTATGGACAAAGACCCGAGCCAACAGGAGCCAGACATGAGGGAAAATGATTAGCATAACTTTCTCCATCAGATCATGGCATGCCCCTAGTGAAATGCAGCTGAGTGAATGAAGCGGGACACCTAAAATTGAAATGCACAAAGAGTTTTGATCTCTAACGGAGGGCTAACCAGACCGACTCTAACACATCGGAGACACATTCTTTGGATCCTTCTTGATCACTGATTTTTTGGCATGCGTACCTTTAGTGGTCTTACTTGTGCCCACCTTCTCTACCTCTGTTCCAACTGAGGTGATCTAATTACTTGACCACTTGTTGATGACCATCAAGATGTTATCTTCAGAATCTAAGTATGGTAGGTCATTCCATACCTTCTCCAAATATTTCTTGGCACAGATAAAGACACTATGAAAATACACTTTAAAGTTGCAATGTCCCTATATTGTTGAAATAGTGTGGGTGATAGCCACGGAATTTGGTTGATGATTGTGTGCAGATCCATCTCAAATAGAACCCAAAACATTATTTTCTCTATAACCCGAGTTGGTTCCTTAGATGCTCATAGGGAGGCATACTTGGCAGCCTCACATACAACGAGGTCCACATTGGGGAGTTGTGACTCCTCGAGCGTTATCCATGCTACCAATTTGATTAAGAGAAATAGCCATGTGTAGTGGAATGGCTTCCCTTCTTCTTTCACTTTTGACAGTCATCCAAAAAATCCTGACATAGATACTCAACATAGTTAAACTGGACCTCCTTTCTGCACTATGTAGGCAAGGATACAACTGGGGCCAACACTTCCTCATGATATTACTAGTCAAAATGGATGTGGCAAAACATACACCCTAATCATTAATATAACTGATAAAATAGCCCTAAGACTTCTTAACTAAGACAAAGTCATTCTTCATATGATCGGCCAACTTTTTCTCCTGAGACTTACTGACAAATGCGTCATTAGGGTTCTCTCCTTGGTAAGGCAGTGCAGTAATCCTCCGGATTAACATATCATCAATCGGGATTAGTGTTCCAAACCATAGAAACCCATCATGTACTAATGCCAATAGTTGTTGCACACAGATTGTGTTTATTTTTCTGTGCCCAAAGTGTGGAACATAAATCATATTCAACAACCCAACATGTTGAATCCTTGCTACTCACTTCATTGGCTCAACCCTTCTCACTCCATATTCTTCCTAATAAATAGATTGGAGGTACTTGTTGGGCTCAAATTATGGATGCTTGCTATGATTATTGAAATCTCAGTCCTCCATGTGAAGCTGTGGCACCCTGGCCAACAACTCTCCCTCAATTGGTACTTCCTCTGGTAACAAGGGTGTAAATATCTTGTATTTGATAGAATTTGGGTCATTTTTTATCTTTTCAGTTGGCTTCCTCGGCGACATATGGGGTGGAACCTTGGAGATTGGTTCCACCTCGTATGCACTGATATCCTCAAATTTGTCATCTATTTCTTCCTCATCTAGATCTTGGGGATCCACTGGTTGCTTCTGTGTATCCATTCTCTGCTTACTCCATTGCTCTTGGGGTGATTTTTCTCGGTGATTACCTAACCAGGGTCCTTTATGATTTATTCTGCTTCTTGGCCATTACTATTGTAGCAGTAGGATTAGTTCTTGTTGATCTTGGTGTAGTAGTATGTGCTGGCTGTGAAGTAGTCATGATCGATTCTAGCCCTCGACTCAGAAACTCCTGCTCAAGATCTTTCTAGCTCCAACTCGACATGCAACATAATGCTCAGCTCACACTTAGGCATAAAAATACACAAAAAATTCTCAACAAACAAAGTTTCTGAATGTGGAGTGAGGTTTCATATTTATAGCCTTTTTCAAATTCAAACCCTTCTCTCTACTCCAGATCCTCCTCATAAATGAAAATTTGGTAGCATATTTGCCCAAATATGCTCCTTAAATGCATTTCCACCGCTCCTTTTAAAGGAAATTTCTCTGTCAAATCAACTATAGCAACACCAACAGTCATATCGTGGATGAACTGCGTCAGAGCCTTCCCTACACCATAGTTATGCCTTCTTCGTCGTAGCTTCCTCCACCTAGGCCATTCTCCTGAATGTCGCACAACCTTCCTTCTTCAACAAGGTCCTTCATTGGCTGAGTACTTTATAGTCCCATGCTTCCTTCCAATTGCCTGTAGCACTAAGACTATCCTACATTCATATAGTCATTGTTTAGCCCCAGGGACGAAATCGTCCCTATAGAGTTTCAACCTACTCCCATTTACTCACATAACAAATAATTATTCATTTAGCTTCACAAGTTGAACTACCCAACTAGTTGAGATGTCCCTGATAATGTACAAACCTAGCCAATGCATCTTGAACTTACTAGGGAACTGGGTGAACTTACTATTGTACAGCAAAACCAGGTCTCCATTCTTAAAAGTTTGCTGCTCAATATGTCAATCGTGCCATGGATTTCCCTGGGCTTTTTGTACTTGTTGGTGAAATCTTGCAAGAAAGTGATCTTCTTCTAGTGCAAGCATTTTTTCCAACCTTTCTTTCATAATATCATTTTCTGCCATATTCGTGACTATTGTGATTCTAAGATTGGGTACTATATTTCATATTGGCATTAGAACTTCCTATCCACACACTAGCCTAAATGGAGTTTGCCACATCAACTTCTTGCAAGTAGTCCTATATGTCTGTAATACTGTAGGTATGCGCACATCCCAATCATCCATGTTGACATTGCACACCTTTGTCAGAGGGTTCTCCATAATTTTATTAAAATCATCAACTGTGCCACTCACCTGAGGGTGATAAGGTGTGCTCTTCTGGTGATGTACTTGAAACTCTTTTTTTAATGCTTCAGTAGTGATGTTGAGGAAGTGCATTCCTTTATCACTCATCAGGATTTTTGGCACCCAAACCTCAACAATATATACTCAAAGATGAAGTGTGCACTAGTGTCTGTGCCACAATCCTTTTGTTGTGCTAAAAGTTGTCACCTTGACATTCTGCAATCTGTGTGAGTCCATTACCACTCATACTTTCCTCCTTTGCAAGTCTAAAGCCTCAGTTCTTCATATCAAGCCTTGAAAGTAAGATAAAATCCCTAAAAGTCTCTAAAACTCTGGTTCCACACTTTCTCTTACTCTTACCTATGGTCCCGCACCTAATGGTCATGTCCCCTGCGCACCTGACTGCTCTGTCCTTGTGTTATGGGTGTGGACCCCTGTAAAAGTTAAAAAGGCACAATTACATTCTAAAAAACTCACTTTCAGTCATTTCCATAAGCTGTTGGAAGGAATATTGAGGTGGCAAGTTCGCTCTCTTAAGGTTCATGCATCCCATATCTTAAGGAGCTAACCCCTTGATGTGAGGAGCTTATCCCTTTGAAGGAGGATTCTATCCCTTCATAGATGGACCTGTAACCTCCTCCTCTACACTATAAAATGAAGCATTGGGTTGGTTACTGAGGAGGTTGGAAGCTGAATATATTGAGGTGAAATGCTACTGGAACTTAGTCTTCTTTAGTTGAGCTTTTATGAGGAGAGATTACATACCTCTAAGATCTCATTTGGAAGAGTGCAAGTCTTGTCAAAGTAAAGGAAATTCCTGTTTCGAACCCCAGGAAGAGCTTGTTCAACATCAAGGCTGAAAAGGTTGTAAGGTTCTTCTACTTCAAAGTTAATACAAATAAGTTTGTTTTTCTCAATAAGCTGTCCATTAATGGTTTATTTTATCAATTCCTTGATCATCATAATAGACATGATTTATGATATTTGCTATGCAGGTGCTATTTGATGTTTGTTTGTTTGTGATTGCAGGTCTTTAAAGATAACTCTTTCAGATGATCGAGGGATGACTACAATGAACAAGCGTTGGATCTAAGGTAGGATCGTAACACCTCTATAGTTTTTATTTGTAAATCACATATGTCTAGAGAAAGATAGATTTGTTTCCCTGTTTGTTGCTAGATTATCTTGTGATACTAGGGAGATCAGTCTTGTCCACAAGATCAATTTATCTAGCCAACAAATTGGTGACTCCATTGGGGAATGAATTTGGTTTTTGGTTTTCCTTTGTTTTGACCTAAGAAAAGTGTTTTCATTTCTAGTTTTTGATTGATTTATACTGGCTTGGGTAGTTTTTAAATCTAGAAGTATTTTCATTCTTCTGAAGTTTTCAAGGGACTGCACTTTCTCTTCACAAACAGTGTGGGCATTTCTACACTTTTCCTTTAGTAAACAGAGCGGGGCCGCACCTATTACTTTTGGAACCTGCGGACTGTGTTAATTTTTTTTGAAAAACCTAAAATACCCTTTTCCAGTTAGGTTTAGGTTTGATTTAGAAGCTTTAGGGTCTACCCAGATCTGTGTTTTTCCTGTCAAAAACCCCTTGTGAGTGAGTTCCAATAGTATTTGTGTTTTAGATGATTTTCTAGAAGTTTGCATGCTTGGAGTGGTTTTCACTTGGTCTCTGTAGTGACTCAAAGATGAGAAGCTTGAGAAACCTTAGATCACCCTGGTGTCTTTTTATCTTCTTGATGAGTCTGAATTGGTTGTGAAATATATCCTTTGTGAGAAATAGATTCAGTTTTCTCGTTGCAAAACTTTGAACAAACTTTGTTATAAGTTTTGAATTTTATTTTTACAAAAGAAAACATATCTGGATGTTTTTTGATTGGTTTGTTATTCTGAACAAATGAATCCTTAGTTTACTAAACAACTAAGTAAAACGTCCTCAAAAAGAATTGAAGCTTTCATTTATTTAGATTTTAAAGTTTTTAGATCTCAAAATTTGTTTTTGTAGTTTTGAGTGGTTTTCTAGAACTTGTAGATCTCTTTTGAATCAAATTGTTTTTCTTGTAGTTTCGAGTTTTGAAAAAGGAAAGGGATTTATTGTGAGCATTCATTATTAGTCTCGTTTTGAGTTCTTATTGAAAAAGACAAAAATATTTTCTTTCCATTCTCATGTTGAAAGAAAGATTTGTTTCTTAAAGAATTGCATTCTCGAACTCTTTCTTTTAGCTAGAATTTCATTGAAAGAAAAATGAATTGCTTATCATTTTAGGTGCATATTTTAGCGTTTGGAGTCGAGTCTTCACACCATCAAAGTTTCATTTCCATACCTATTGACTTAAGGAACAACCCATAAAAGCAACGCTTAATTAAAATTGATCTAGTAATCTTTTTTATTTCTAGGGATCTTATCGCCAATATAGCTTAGGCTAGTATCTTGGAGTAGGGAGTAATTAAATCTCCAAGATAGTTAAAACAAGCAAGTAGCTATATCTTGCGGTAGGAAATAAATCCAATTGTAATTGATACAATATGGGAAACTTCTCTTAAAGGAGTCAATCACGAGATCATGTCCGAACCTTTGAGACAATCAAGTCTATTTCATTGGGAAAGATAGAAGATTTGTGCGTATTATAAACGGTAAACCTCAGATTAACCATTGTCGAGGAGCCTGTAGTCACTTTTTGGTAAACCTCGAATTAACCATGTCGAGGAGCCTTCAAGGGGATTGAGCTTTGTTACTCTGCCCTTGCGCGTAGATTGGATCGTAGACTGTTCCCCCAGTTGTATTTGTTGTTGTTGGTAACCTTAGTGTCCATAAACTTAAGATTATTTCCTAAGGTGACGGTGAAGGACGGGTCGCATTGTACTTGGAGCAGACATCGAATAGTCTCACTTGGACTCTCTGGGGGGTTCTCTTCACTCGATATGGTTTTGTGAAGAAACTTGTGCAAGTCTATTTCATTAAGCAGGTTGTCGGGGTAACTATTCCAACCGCCCTTTCTGTCTTAAACTTCTACTACGTTGGATTTCATCACCAATTAGTGTTTTTAGTACGGGAAGTTACTATTTGTGTATGGTTTGAACTCTTAGATTTTTTAGGTGTGTGGTTCATTTGTTTGTTTCTTTAGAGACTTTAGGTGGTTTTATTGAAATTTTCTTTGTTTGCGTGTGAGTAATTAATATTTAATCGTGGTTGAATTACCGAGACAATCTTGTAGACTTCAGGGGAAACCTCATGAATATTCACCAAGCCAGCTTGAAGGGCTACGAGCTCTTGTATCACCTAGTGACAGTAGAGTTGGATCACCAGAAGCCAGAGAGTTGTCTTCAATTGTTCATCCCAATTATCAAATACAAACAACAAAGTCTATTCAAGAGACAATTTCATTTTCCAAAGTTATTGGTAGTATCTCTCCTTCCAATGAATTAGCTAAAGAACCTAAAATTTCTGAACCTGACACTGCACTTGCTGTTACTCCAAATTTAGGATTTTCTTCTCCAGCTTCTAGTAATCCTAGTTCACCTAGGGTAAGCAATATCATTAGTCAAAATCTTCCTTCTGGCCTCATTTCTATTGAAGAACTTGTTAATACAGAAGAAGACGTAACTCTTCTCGAAAACCAACAGATTTTAAATCTTAGGGAGCGTGAATCAATATTCTACAATCCTTTTAGGAGTGATTCTTGGTATGTTTCATTGACAATTTTTTTAGAAAACCCGGGTCTTAGTTTTTCTCCACCTCGAATTCCTTTTCATACTATGCCAAGAGGTTATTATCCATCATCCATTATGTCAAGACAGTCATCAATGTTTTCCCAAACACCAGAAACCTTTTTATCTAGTAGTACTTATGTTTCTTCTGAGTATTAGTCACTTTATGGTACTTTTTCAAGAGCGTCTCCTCGACCAATTGAACAAGTGTTATCACTTGGGAATAATGGAACTCAATTGTTGAATGCAGAATAGATCCTTATGATGTCTGGTAGTATTCCAAATCCTCAACCTCAAGGTAGTCAGTTATTGCCTAGGGGGCAACCTCAAGGTAGTTAGTTACTGCTTGGGGGACAACCCCAAGGTAGTCAGCTACTGCTTGGGGGGCAACCCCAAGGTAGTCAGTTACCACTTGGGGGGCAACCCCAAGGTAGTCAGTTACCGCCTGAAGGGCTTCCTCAAGTTTATCAACCATCAGGACAGTACATACCCCAAGGTCAACCTCAGACTCAGTACATACCGTAAGGTCAACCCCAGTTTTAGTACGTGCCTCAGGGTTATCAACCCCAAGGTTAGTACCCAACTCAAGGTTTCCAACCGCCTTCTGGTCAACCATTTTTTCAAGGAGCTGGAAATGTACCGCCTGATTATCAACCCTACGTTCAACCAGGTTATGGTCCTCCATATGCAAAACCTTTTGTAGGTCCATACTCTGGAATGAACATGGTGTGGGATCCATCTCAAACTCAACAAACTTTGCAAACTAATGTGTAGTTAATCAATCAACCTGGATAGCCTTTGGTTTTTTGTTCAACCGAGAGACCTGTCCAACCTACTATTCAAACCCCTGAATTTGGTACAGTTTAGCAGCCTGGGCCTAGTTCACCTCGTACTCCACCTCAAACTACTGCAAATACTACAGCTTTTGTTCAACCAAAAACACCTATTTCTGGAGTATCAGCAGCTCTGGTTTCTACTACTCCTGCACCAGTGAAAATTCCTCAAGTTTCTGTACCTCAGTCAGGACCTACGGTTCAGACTTCAGTCCAGATGCCTATGGAACAAGCTAGTACGATTTCTACCATTGCTACAAGTCAACCACAATTTACGTATCAACCGTACCAGGGGCAGTATCAATTCAGTCCTACTGTGCAAAACCCAGTTTATCAGTATCAACTATATTCTGGCTATACTTATCAACAGCCTCAACAACCGAGTTTGGTCTGGTTAATCCTCGTTTCCCAGGAGGTTATAACATTCCTAATGTAAATTCGATTCCAGGTTACCCTGGATATCCTCCTCCTGGAACTGGTCTCGCTACTCAAGGTTTTCACGACCCTAACCATCAGTTACCATTTATTGCAACTTTGTATTTACCTGATTTGTCGTGCCTTACGAACGATCTGATTTACTATCTTCCGTATTGGCTGCCAATACCTAGTAAGTTGCATAGTGATATCCCGAAATTCGAGGGTAAGTCAGGAGATGATCCATCAAATCATGTTATGACTTATCACCTTTGGTGTGCATCTAATTCCATCATTGATGATTCAATTCGATTACGTCTTTTTCAACGAACTCTTATTGGTCTTGTAGCCAAATGGTACATTGAGTTACCACGAGCCTCTTTTTCTAATTTCAATCAGTTAGCCATTGCTTTCTTAACTCATTTTCAGTTGCCTGTCAGATATGAAAATGGCATGGAACTGTTAAATTCACTGAAACAATCCACATCCACATATATTTCTGATCATATTCATGAATGGCGACATAGAAGGCGTTTAGTGAAAGTTTTCATTCTGGATCAAATTTTAGTGGAATGGTTTATTAAATCATTATTACCTAAAATCACTAAAGATGTATCTAAGGGAGGAGTTGTTACTGAAGAGCAAGTCATCGCTCAAGCTCAGTACCTTGACCTCGTTTATACGTAGTTAGGTAATTTACATGAAAAAATCCCTAATCTTCCAAAACACGGTCAAATAACTGTAGCTCCTTCAGGGTCTCATGTCACTGATGGTATGATTGGCACAGTTAGGACTAAAAGTAAGAATAATTCTTCAAAGAATTCTTCTCCTATCATAGCTTTACCTGATTCCCCAACTGAAGAATCTTCTGCTGAAATTTCTGTCGACATCCATGTCATATAATCATCTATGGCCAAATCAAAATCCGGTAGTAAAAAGAAGGGGAAGAAGAAAAATAAACAAAATTCAAAAGATAAAATAGATAAAAATGAATCCACTGACGAAAAGCAAAAACCTCATTATCCTTGTTTCATTTGCGATGAGGATCATTTTACCAAAGATTGCCCAGATCGAGCAGAGGTTTCAAAAATCGTTAAAGGTCCTCAAACGCCTGCTGTCTTGAAGGATCCTTTTCCTACTCAAGATAATAAGATGATTGGTTCTTCCTTGAATGCCTTAGAAGAACCCGTTATGATGATGTATCATGTCAGGATTGTGATGCGATCACAAGATTATGGTAGTAAAAATATTGCTAGTGGTAAAGAAGTAAAATCTTCTAATTCAAACACATCAACTACACCTCCTCCTGGTTCTGGTCCACTACAGATCGAGAAACCAAACCCTGACTTAGTAATCAAACCACCTGCTAAAGCCATACTTTGGAAATCAGCTTTCAATCCACATGCGAGAGCTGCTCAAAATTATAACATTGTTGAAGACTTAGCTATTTCCCCTTCAGCAATATCGGCTTTGGAAGTGCTGCAATCGTGCCCAGCACAACATAAATTACTATTGTCTGCTATAGGAGTTGTTGATATTCAGGATTCAAGCCTAATAATCTTCGATTTAGAGAATAGCACACCCCACCTCCCTCATCAAATGGCTTTCTAGATTCCAGTGTTAGTCAAAAACAGACCTTGCTTTAGGACTGTAATTGATGAAGGGGCTTCTACATGTATTATGTCGATCTAATATTGGAAATCGCCTGGTTCTCCCACACTCAATCAATCTCTGACAATTCTAAAGGCTTTTGATGGCCGCAGGTTCCATCCTTTTGACATTTTGTAGGATTTACCTATAGGGGTTGAAGGAAAAACCATAAATCTAGACATGGAAGTGCTTGATGCCCCTTTAGATTACAACCTTCTCTTGGGTCGCAGTTGGTCTTATGCTATGACTGCTATTTTCTGATCGGTCTTTTGGCTTATCAAGTTTCCTCATAACGGAAAGATCGTTACGATAGACCAGTTGATTTATTTCTCATCCGACCCAGCCTCTATGGATAGTATTCAGCACATGAGTAAAACGACTATCCCTTACTAGGATGTTGGCGTAGGTTTGATCAACGATTCTAGTTTACTAGGAACTTTTTCCTTCCCTCCTCCTAACATATCGCCTTCTATTGCAACTATTCACATGATTTCATCAAATACTCTTACTTTTGATGATCATTGGATCGTACCTTCCGATTCTGAGGTGGATTCATTTGGTGCTGCAATGCCTCCGAGTCCCTTTGAAATTGCATATCAAGCCATACAGTCGTTTTTTGATTCCTATTCAACCGAAACTGGTCCAATGAATGTGATCCATGGAGAGTCACTTTTAATATCAAACTCAACTCCATCAACACTTTCTGATCCTGTTCATTCTAATGAGCAGATTTTTGAACTATTGTTTGTTGATGATTTACCATGGGAAGATCTACATCACTAGTCTTCGTTTTTACCTGAGCTTGGTCATTTTGAAAATGATTTCTCTTCTATTTTTACGACTGACTATGTCAAAGAACCACAAAATCCATTGCAACATTTTGATTCTAAGTTAAATTTGGAAAATATTTCTTGAACGGTTCCTATTGACATTTCAGTTAAACCTAGAATTATTGAAAACATTCATATAGGTGCTTGTTGTACGGACGATGAAATCCAGACTTACAAAGCCCTATTTCAAGAATTCCGTGAAGTATTTGCCTGGTCATATGAAGAAATGCTAGGAATCGATTCGTCAATTGTTGTCCATGAAATTAAAACATACCCAAATGCTAAACCTGTCTGACAACGCTTACACTAGATACATCCTCAAAAAGCTGCTACTATCAAAGCCGAAATTGAGAAATTACTTCATGCAGGTTTCATTTATCCAATTCCTTTAACTGATAGGGTATCGAATATTGTTCCTGTCAACAAAAAACAAGGAACGATAAGAGTATGTATCGACTATAGGGATATTAATCGAGCTTGTCCTAAAGACAACTATCCAACACCCTATATCGATCAAATTATTGATGATTGTGCCGGCAGTGAAATGTTTTCCTTTATGGATGGTTTTCCGGTTACAATAAAATCAACATACTCCCTACTGATTAAGCTAAAACAACTTTCATTTGTCCATGGGGGACATTTTCTTATTGCAAATTACCCTTTGGATTGAAGAACACTGGAGCAACTTTTCAAAGGGCTATTTCTTACGCATTTCATGACATCAAGCACATTGTGCAGCCTTATCTTGATGATTTACCTACCCACTCATTACGTAGAGCTGATCATCTCATTCATTTATGAGCTATCTTTATGAGATGTAAGCATTATCCAATTCGGCTGAATCCACACAAATGTGTATTCTGTGTAGAAATGGGTCACTTACTAAGATTTATTGTATCAAAGGCAGGAATTTGTGTTGACCACTCGAAGGTGGAAGCTATTGTCAATCTAACTCCTCCTTCGAATCTTCGCCAACTCCAAAGTTTGCAAGGGAAAGCAAATTTTTACGTTGTTTCATTCCTAACTACACTGAGATAATGAAAGGTTTCACCAGGTTGTTAAAACAAAATATTCCATTCTTTTGGGATGAGATTGTTGATCGATATTTTGATGCACTTAAACATGTGTTGACCCATGCACCGTTACTGTATCCTCCCAATTACAACTAGGATTACTTTTTGTACCTTGCTGCTTCTTATTCCACCATTGGGATGGTTTTAGTTCAGGAAGATGAATTCAATAGTGAACATGTGATTTACTATCTTAGTCGAACTCCACATCTGACTGAGATTAAATATTCGCATGTGGAGGAATTGGCCTTGGCAGCTGTTCAAGTTGTCCAAAGATTTCGTCACTACATCTTATTATGCAAAAGCACGATAATTTCTGACTGTAACCCTATGATGTATATCTTGACCAAACAATTGCTATGGGGAAAGTATTCCAAATGGATAGTTATCCTGCAGGAATTTGACTTGGAATTTGAAAAATCCAAGGCAAAGAAATCTTTGGTTTTTGCCAAATTGATGTGTGATTTCCCGCATACTGATACTGAAACTGTGGCGGAAGAGCCCATTGCGGATGAATCCTTGTTTCTTATTAGTAATCTTGATCCATGGTATGGAGATATTATTGTTTATCTCCAAACCCAATCTTTTCGGCCTGAAATCTCACAATCTCAGCGACAAAAAATATGTTTCCAATCCCAACAATACAATATTATTAGTGATACACTTTATCGTCGTGGAGTGAATTCTGTTTGCTAATGCTGTTTAACTCATGAAGAAGCTGAAGAGGTTCTAAATGACTGTCACTCTGGAGCATGTGGCGGTCATATGTCTGAGTATGCCACAACCCAAAAGATATTGTGTGCTGGTTGTTTCTAGCCATCCTTATTCAAATATTGTATCTATGCAATCCAGAAATGCCACAATCATCAAATTTTTTATCGTAAGATGTGTGCTCCACCCGCTCCTCTTCACCCTATAATTGATGTCGGTCCTTTCGCAAAGTGGGGTATTGACTTTATTACATGTAACCCTCACTCGGACGGGGGGCATGCATATATTATCCTAGTGGTAGATTATTTTACTAAGTGGGACGAGGCGATGCCTACATTTTCGGCAGACAGAAAAAATGCTGCAACTTTCGTATTCAATCATATAATTGCTAGATTTGGTGTTCCTCAAGCTATTAATACTGATTATGGAAGTCAATTTCGAAACATCATGATGACTGAACTGATAGATCAACTTGGCCGGAGCCACGATAGTTCTACTCTGTATTACTCGCATGTTAATGGTATGGTTGAAGCTATCAATAAAGTTTTAGTCACTATGATTAGATGAATCATTGGTATTCATAAGTCGAATTGGCATACCATGCTATTTTTATCACTTTGGGCATATCGGACCTCAGTGAAAACATCAACTAGTTTCACTCCTTTTCAACTGGTCTACAATTTGGAAGCAGTGTTACCTGAAATTCCGTCATTGCAATTAGCCATAGAATTACTCCCAGCTACTTCTGAAGAGGAGAGATGTTTTTTGTACTTATCTCAGCTAGATGAGAATCGACACGCTACTGCTATAGCAAACGAGACTCATGTGAAACGAGTGAAAGCTTAGTATGATAGAAATGTTACACCTCATAATTTTTTGGAAGGAGACCTAGTTTTACTATATGATCAAGCAAACTATAAGCTAGGGGCTGGAAAATGTGTACCTATGTGGCATGGTCCTTACATTGTTAAGCGAAAGCTGGCAAAAGGGGCTTATGAATTAATAGATTTTGATGGTGTCTCTTTGGGTAAACCCAGAAATGGACTTTATCCGAAGAGATATTATGCTTAAATTTGGTGTGGAGATTTTTTGTTAGATTAGTTTCTTTACTGTTGGTGTGTTTTAGATTGGAAACGTGTGCCTAGTTTAGAGAGTGCTCTTATCATTATTCTTGCTTATCTTGATTTTACTCTTGATATTGCAGATGTCGATGTCTCTTGAAACATACATTGGTTTTGTTGATGGTGCTTGTCGTAGTACATGGAACATTTCTTCCGTAGCTTGGGTTATCTATTCACCCTCTGATGAGTTAGTATCTATGCATGGGGTAAGCCTCAGTCAAACAATGAATAACATTGCAGAGTGTAGTGCAATGATTGAGTTATTATCTGAATCCATCTCATTTGGGATTCAGAGTTTGATTTTTAGGTTGGATTACGAACTCATTGTATTACAGCTTAATAGGGTTTACGCCATTAGAAATCCAGTGTTATTAAGGTTATTTTTGAGAGTTCGTCTCTAGGAATGTGAATTTGACTACATTGAATATCAGCATATTCCAAGACATTTAAATACATTAGCAGATGTAGTTGCTTCTAGTATGATAAATAGACATTTGCAATAATCAAAATAGTAAATTTAAAAACATTTGACAACATGTTACACAAGATAGCTGGTAATAATGATATATCATAACATAGAAGTAGTGTTTCAAAATATACATCGTCTTCGATCATAGGTTGAAAAACACCTTATGATCGGCAAAAATGATAAATACAAAAGTCAAAAATGTCATGAGTCTACAAAATCGATCATCCTATCCCTGGCAATGATCACGATAAGAAACCACTGCTCGGGCCACTCTACATAGGAACCTCCTAAAAGGTCCTGGGACCCCAATCACATATCTCTGCAACCTAAGTGGGATATCATCTATATCCATCTCTAGAATATCTAGCATCAAGTGCTCTAGATGATGCTCCAAATTAGTCAGGATCTCTGCTGATTGGTCCTGTGGGGCTGGTGCTGTTGCACCTGGGTGTCTCCTCTCAAAAAGCTAGAGAGAAGCTAGTTTTCATGGATCCACATCTACATTTAAACTTTTGATTATCAATTTTGGACGATTTAAAAATAAAAAAATTAAAACTTAGAAAGTGTTGAAAATGATTTTACCTTAATCATCCCATTGTTCTCCTAGTGGAAGAATCATGTCTGGATCACCACGACAATCCATCCCAACGTATGGAAAATCCTGAATCGCAAAAAGTTGGTTGTTTAACCAACGAAAATACTCAGGCAGAAATCGAACAACCTCTGTACCCTCCTCAGGGTGACGGCCATCAAGGCAACCCAACGAACTATCCTAGGCTCTCGAGGAAGTCTAGCATCAATAGGAAGATGTTGCGGGGCTAGCATGGGGATCCTCTCTAGAGCAAAGCTGACCATGATGAATCCATATCCAAAATTTTTCAGCTGTTCGTTCTTTGCTCTGGTTAGTTGGCCTTTCACATTTTCCAACACAGCCTCGCACCAGTTGAATATTCTTCCTCAAAAACAATCTACTGCTATCTGCATCTGGGATCCTGTAGCCACATGCAATGTTTCACTCTGGCATAACCTGGTAACAGTGAATGCAATGACCTTAAGCTCAGGACTATTGATAGTTTTAATATCAATTCGTTTGTCCTTCGTTTGGTCATCACAAAACTCTAATCAAAGGCTAGAAACAGACTGGCCACTTGGCCTAGTCCCAAAAGGAGATAATTGTTCACCCCTCTTGGACAAACCAGTAAAAAAATAGATATCCTCTAGCTCGATTTTGAGCCGGTGGCCACCAATGATGAAACACTGGTCCTGTATGCTCCACCTGTCTACCAGCCATTGCAAGAGGTCTACTTGGGCCCTCATACCCTATATGCCCCAGAACTTTAGCAACTCGCATGCTCTTAATGCCTGCATTGTGGGCATATGGTTTAATGCGGCAAAATCCACATCCTCATGCTCGCGTTCTCGCCAAATAAGAATTTTGAATGTCCTACAATGCATAAAAGACATATTATAACCAACTAGTTCAAAACATTTTGGGCAAAAATGGAGAAAAATTAATTTCAAAATTCATTTTCGCAGGGTCTGAACCCACCAGTTACAGACAATGTGTAGGTCTGCATGGGCTATGAACAACAGGTGCAGACCCATGACTTTTTTCTTTGTAGAAAAAAGTCAGGGTCCGCAGGGGTCGCATGTTGCACTTGCGGACCCCCACGAGCGAATTTTTAAACCAATTTTTCCCTTAAAAATTAAATCTAAA
Organism: Pinus tabuliformis; assembly: GCA_031772625.1. NCBI lineage: Eukaryota > Viridiplantae > Streptophyta > Pinopsida > Pinales > Pinaceae > Pinus > Pinus tabuliformis. The sequence continues at coordinate 166,176,287 of CM062812.1, read as the reverse complement.
GCCTAAAATCAAAATGTAAATGGATGAAATGCAAGATAAGGAGGTTGTGGATTACCTAGAGCTGACGGTTTTCGATTTCGACGGATGTATTTTCCAGAATATTCACAGGAACTTTCTTACCCAAAAGCTCTCACTTTTCACTCTGAACTCAAATGGTAAAAATGAAGTTGGAAAACCCCTTTTTATAAGTTTTTTCGAATAAATGAATTTTTAATTTATTTATTTTTCACTTTAAAAAGGTAAATTTTTAATCATTTTTATTTATCTTAAACATGTATGTGTAATGTTTTGAGTTTTTGTGTAGGATATTGGATTTTTTGGGAAAATTTATCATTTTTCAACAAAGAGCATACTTTTATCACTTTTTCGGACTCTTTCAAAAATTTACGAAAAAGTGAAACATTGGAATCCTCTTTTAGCTCTTTTTAGACTCTCTAAATTTGAAAAGGTTGTCGAGCACTTGATTGTTCGAACTCGTTAAAATAAATGAACAATCATCCCTTCAGTATAAGTTTACCCCTTTTACGGACTGAAATGGACTATTTACGAAAAAGGTACACGTTGACTAAATACAGTCAATAGAGTCCTCTTTAAACCCTTTTCAGACTCATTAAATATGAAAAGACTGTCGAGCGCTTGTCTTTTTCAGCTCAGTAAAGTATTGAAGAGTCATTCCTTTTTTATTATTTTATCCTTTTTTGGGCCTAAGGGATTATTTTATGAAAAAGAACCCCCATGGAGTTTTCTTAAGTTTTTCTTCTGACTCCCTAAAATTGAAAAACACCGAGTTTTTCCTATACTGGACTCATTAAAATTTAACAGTAAAGGACTTGTTCAATTTCAAACAGGAATGAACCACTCCTTCTTAGGGTTCGAATTTTAAACTAAGTTGGACTCATCCGAAGGATGAGCTTATAAACAAGCAAATGTTATCCTCCTCAAGCTTGTAAAAAATAAAGAGGTACTTGCTAGAAATGGTGGGGGAAAAGAGAGAAAAATGAACCTACTTGTTACACTTTGTTTTATAAAAACCCGTTAACCACTCTTGAACACGATAATTTTTGCTCACCTAGTTTGGGAAAATACTTTGCCTAACAGTTAATCAAACCATATTGAAAGTCTTCAGCTGATTTCTGGGTATTAGCTTTGGGTCAATTGTCAACAAACCATCTGCAGTGTCGTTATGTGTTCAAGAGAATAGTTCAAACAAACCATTCATTTGCAAAATATTTGTCATCCATTTTGACCATCCTTGAGTCAGTCCTTGCCAATATATTTCTTCAAAACTTGATCTATGATTTTGTGTTATGGGCTTGCTTACAACGGATCACTTTCTATTGACTTCAGCTCATTATCTAGGAAGTTGATCTAGAAATCGTCAGTACCTTGAAAGCTGAATGCCTTAATGGTAGTTTTCTTACCTTCAATGATAGGTTGCATCATTGACCTTTTGATCTATGACATGTTTGACTTCGACTCATTCATTCACATTTCATGGACTGTACTAGGTACTTTGAGAGCCATTGACATTACTGGTGCTTTCTCTCACACTTGTTAATAGTTCACATCATTGACTGGTAATCAAGTGGTTTCTACCATGTTCGACTTCGACACATTCATTCACATGGATAGAATCGTACTAGTCTGGGAAGCAGACATCAAGACCCTGGATCTAGTTTCTACCATCCAGGCTGCGAGGAATTTTGTTATTCATTATGCAATGGACTATTTATAAACAGATGGTTGCGTCCATACTGTATCTACACATGTCTATACTCTTGATGTATTACAAAATCATTCCTGTATCAGAACAGTTTAGTCAGTTTTCTAGTCAGTTTTGATCTGAGTATGGGAATGTCTACCTCAACGATGATATGTCTATATATATATTTTGCATTGAATTTTTTTACAGGTTCCAACTAGGGTGCCCACAGGATGATCCTTGAAATGATAAAGTACTTCACTCTTCATACATGAAAGACTTCATCTTCATATTTTACAGACTTTGCACTTTAGGGGGCAATCTGTTGCACTAAAAATTGTCACCTTGACATTCGAAAATCTATGTGAGTCCATTACCACTCATACTTTCCTCGTTTGCAAGTCTAAAGCCTCAGTTCTTCATTTCAAGCCTTGAAAGTAAGAGAAAAGCCCTAAAATTCTCTAAAACTCTGGTTCCGCACTTTCTCTTAGTCTTACCTATAGTCCCGCACCTAATGGTCATGTCCCCTGTGCACTTGACCGCTTTATCCTTGTGTTATTGGTGTGGACCCCTGTAAAAGTTAAAAAGGTGTGAGTACATTCTAAAAAACTCACTTTTAGTCATTTTTAGAAGCTTTTGGAAGGAATCTTGAGGTGGCAAGTTCGCTCTCTTAAGGTTCATGCATCCCATAACTTAAGGAGCTATCCCCTTGATGTGAGGAGCTTATCCCTTTGAAGGAGGATTCTATCCCTTCGTAGATGGACCTGTAACCTCCTCCTCTGCACTATAAAATGAAGCATTGGGCTGGTTACTGAGGAGGTTGGAAGCTGAATATTTTTGAGGTAAAATGCTGCTGGAACTTAGTCTTCTTTAGTTGAGCTTTTATGAGGAGAGATTACATACCTCTAAGATCTCATTTGGAAGAGTGCAAGGCTTGTCAAAGTAAAGGAAATTCTTGTTTCAAACCCCAGGAAGAGCTTCTTCAACATCAAGGCTGAAAAGGTTGTAAGGTTCTTCTACTTCAAAGTTAATACAAATAAGTTTGTTTTTCTCAATAAGTTGTTCATTAATGGTTTATTTTATGGATTCCTTGATCACCATAATAGACATGATTTATGATATTTGCTATGCAGGTGCTATTTGATGTTTGCTTGTTTGTGATTGTAGGTCCTTAAAGATAACTGTTTCGGACGATCAAGGGTTGACTACAACGAACAAGTGTTGGATCTAAGATAGGATCGTAACACCTCTATAGTCTTTATTTGTAAATTTCATATGTCTAGAAAAAGATAGATTTGTTTGTCTGTTTGTTGCTAGATTATCTTGTGATACTAGGGAGATCGGTCTTGTCCACGAGATCGATTTATCTGGCCAACACCTTTACTAGTTGTGCCTCAGTCCACCTGGTCAAATAATCTATCATAGTAATATTGTATCACGCACCAGTTTTCCCTGGTGGATCAATCGACCCCACAAAATCAATCACCCAATTATCAAAATCCTGTAAGTAACTTGTGGATTCAATAGAAATTCATTTCTTTGTGATTGTCTTCTGGTCCTCTTGCAAACATCACAAGCACTACAATAGTCATTAGAATCCTTGTGCACCGTGGGCCACCATAGTCCTTCCCTCAAAATTTTCTGCGTGGTTTCTTTTCTTGTGCAGTACCCTCCCGTGACACCACCATGCACTTCTACCAAAATACTATGTCTTTCATGCTCAGGAACATATATGTGAAATATTTCATTAGGGCCCATTTTATACAAATGCCCAACATTCCAAGAAAAATCCATCACTCTGACTACTAGTTCTTTCTTCTGTTGCATTGTATACTCTATAGGGGCTACTCCGGTGTCAGCAATCCTTACTGTGAAGAGTTGTGCATGAGGAAATCCTTCTTCAATGTTGGTAAGTTCTTCATTGGTCTCAATTCTAGACAAATGATCCAACCCATTGTTCAATCATCTTGGCTTGACTATTACTTTAAAATCATATTCTTGGAGCAACAATAGCCATATGAAAATTCCCCCCCCCCCCCACAACTCAAGCTTGTTCACCAAGTATTTCAGCGCAAAATGGTCCTTGAACATCTTGAAGTGCACACCCAAAAGGTAATGGCTGAAATTCTATAGTGCGTACACCATAGCGAAGACTTCTCGCTCCATTGTGGAATAATTCCTCTCCACCTTAGATAATTTCTAGTTCGCAAATGAAATGGGGTGATCAAGATCCCACTCTCTTGGTTGTGCTAAGACAAATCTCAAATATATACATGATGCATCCAGATGAAAGTGGAACTCCTTCTTCCAATATGGAAGCACTAGAATTGGCATAGTGGCCATTTTATCCTTTAAGACTTCAAGGCTCTTCTGACACTCATCGTCCCAATAGAAGGTGGCATCCTTCTTTTGTAATTTCTCCATCGGTGCAGTGATCTGCGCGTATGCCTTAATGAATTTTTGATAATATCCAGTGTGTCCAAGAGTTCCATGCAACTGCTTCACATTCTAAGGTGGATCCAAATTAATAATAACAATTATTTTTGTAGGATCTACCATCATCCCTTGCTTATTGACAACATGTCCCAGTGAAATTCCATAAGGTACACAAAAAATACACTTCTTCAGGTTTAATTAGTTTTCATACTTTCTGTAGATATCCAACATCAAGCGCAGACTTGAGACATGCTTCTTTAACAGTCCAAAGATTGTCTAGTCATCAAAGTAAAACTCCATAAACTTGTGAATGAATTCTTTAAATGCTACAATGACAACTCTGGAAGATATCACTAGTGAAATATTCAACCTAAATGGCGTAACTATATATTGAAAGGATCCCCATTCAGTAGAAAAGGTGGTCTTACTCCTATCTTCTGGTGTTATCTTAATCTAATGGTACCCAGAAAACGCATCTGTAAAGGAGTAGGCCTCTTGTCCTCCTACATTTTCCAAAATTTCATCTGTGTATGGTATCGAGAATGGGTCATGTACGCATCCATCATTTAGCTTCCTTAAATTAACACAGATCCTTATTTATCCCTTGGTATTTTTCTCCTATACTACCATTGGACTTACCCAGTCAAATTCTTCCACAGGCTCGATTATGCTAGCTGCAACCATCTTCTCAAGTTTCTCCTTCACCTTCTCCTTGTATTTTGGGTTGAGCCTATATGGTTGTTGTTTTACAGGCTTCACATATGGCTTCAAAGTGATTTTCATGATGCCCAGGTCTCCCACGATGTCATTCAACCCCATGAACTTTGTTGGGAACAACTCTTGGTACTCATGCAGTAACTCGACAACCTTTCCTACTGTATCTTCATCCCAATAATATCCTATGCACATGAACTTGGGCTCCACCTATGAGCCTATGTTGATTTGCCTCGTCTTAATAGGCTGCATTACATTAGGTATTTCAACATCTAGTCATTCCACTTCACGTTGTCCTTATGTTCAGGAATATTAATGCTCCGCAAATCTTCCTCACCCTCCTTAGCAACCATATTATAGTATTCCATTTTGTGCTGCAACTATGTATTCCAGTCGGGCTGTACCCAAATCATTGGCTCATTAGGTGTCTAGAAAATTGCAGCTCTAATTTCTTGAAGGGCATCATCTATACAATGAAAACCATCCTCAAAGCCAAAGGTCAATATAAAACTTTTCTTCATATCATTCCAATCAGTGGTACCATGGCACAACTTTGTTTTAAGATACCAATTCATTGGTATCACATCCAAAGTTTGAACAAATACATGTACCCGTTTTGGTTGAGGTTCTGCACCCCATACCTTAGCCCTATGAGACAAATGATCTCGAGGATCATCCTTGCCATTGTACTTCTTTGTGATCATTGTGTTTGCATGACCAAAACTAAGCCTCATCAACCTTCGGTACTCCCTCCAATATCCTATATTATCCTTATGTTCACCCCACCAGTGTGTAGGCGTAGCCCTCAAGGCTATATCCAAGGCTTGGAATCATTGTTCTTCTGGTACATCACTTTCAAATTTACCCAGAAATAAGCTGACATCATCTAACCCATCATAATATGGAAAATTGTGTACATCGGTTGATATACAACGAAGAAATTTTGTCATTCTATTACACCACAGAGTAGAAACTTCATGCAACTGGTTCTTCCAATTCTCAAATTCTTCATCCAAGTTAGAATGACATGAACTATCCTTCTCCCAACTTATCCATCCATCTATGGTGGGGTGGATCCAATCCTCGTCGCACATCGTTAACTTGTAGATGTGGTCAATATCTTCATCACTGTATTCTTCACAGACGAGTTTTGTATAGCGCACTCCTTCAGAGGGATCTAAAGGAACAACCACCCAAGTACCATTCTTTTCAAATAACATGCTTCTCCTTTTTAGATTGATTATGGTGTCCATATCAAAATCCAAATCGATTCCAAGTAGAGCCAGATACAGGTTGTTGTCATCCACAATCTTAATAACTTCAAAATCTGCCATTTTTCTTGCACCTTCAATTTCTACAACAACGTTGTGCAATTGACCCATCGTGATAATATTCTGCTGATTGGCCATGCACAGCTGAATTGGTGACCATTTCAACTTTGGTTTCCCCATATTCTCCTAACTCTGCTTCGATAATACATTTGCTTCCGATCCAAAGTCCAAAAGTACTTGATCCATTTCAAATTCACCAATCTATGCAGTTAATCACATTTCCTAGCCAGTTCTCTTCTTATTTTTGTTGACCTTGTTTACTGCGTTTTTCAGGTTGTGGCTTCTCTTTATTGGAACAATTTTCAATCAATTCTTGCAACCCTTCCACTACTTTCTAGTCCTGTAGAAACTTCATACACATCTATAGAAATTACTTCAGAACAATCTAATCAGGGTTCTCTGTCGCAGTACCTACTTCAGAAGTGTTCTTTCGGGGTACTAGTTTCATCTGCATTCTTGATGCCAAAGCTCCTAGGTCCATGAAACTCTCCTTCACCTATATGAAATTTTCCTTCTCCTTCCAAAGGTTGAATCCATTACTATTCTCTCCTACCTTCCTAACCCATGTATCTGCCACAAGATTTTTACCTTCTACTTTATCTTCTCTAGTAGCCACACCAATTCATGTCACTATATTAATGCATGGATCATCCTTGTGCGGTTCATATCTCATCATTTGTAAATTATGTGCAGGATGTTGATTCTTCTTTTCATGCATCTTAACCATTAAAACAGGGCAATCTTCTATCACATGGTCAAATTATATACAATAATGACATGAAGGGTGAGAGGGATTCTGACAATATCACACATAATGTCCAGCTTCACCACAATTATAGAATATGATCTGACCTTGAACTTGTCCAGTGCCTCCTCCTCGACCATGTCCTCAACCTTGAAATCCTCCACAAACCGTAGGTGAACCATTATCTTCATGAACATGACCTTCAACTTGCATCTTATGTTATAGATTTCTATCTACCATCAAGTCATAGCTATGACAATGGCTCTCATAATGTCCTACTAATCGAAAAAACTAACAAACTAATTGTTGCGGCATCTGCACATATTTATGTAAAAATTAATAGTGATTAGTCAGGTGCTGGCCTGCAACTCGGTAAATACTACACCATATGCTCGGTCTGGTACTTGGTCTAGCATTAGGCTCTGAATTCAAAGGATTGGGGACCTCTAATAGCCAAATAATCAGGATAGCTAGTACATTGTTCCTTATAGTGACCTTCCCTTTTACACTTTAGACACCATCCTTTTGAGCACATCTCAGACCGAACTTCCTTTCCTTTCTTCATGTCTTGTAGCTCCATATGCAAGCTTTCCAATTGGGATTGTATCTGTTGAACCCCTATGTGAATATCTTGTATCAGTGAAGCTTCTAATTTCATCATGATTTCTAATGCTTGCACTTGCGTCCCAATATTTTGCTGCGATAGTGGTAATCTTAGGTGTGGCAATAGCACAATTATATACCACTCTTTGTGCTGTTCGTCAGAGATCTGGAAGTTGGCTTGTCCCATCAAAAATTTTAACCTTTGATCTACATCCCAAGAAGTCTCATTGAGAACATTATTAATTTCTTTTATTTCTGTAATGCACTATGACTATGACTTGGGCATCTTAAACTCTGCATTCAGTGCATTCTTCATTATAACTAATGAATCAGTTGGATTCATCATACTGTACTTGATATACCCCGAAAATTCTCTGTCCTGCAGTGCTGTGATGAGCTATGCTTTCTTCATATCATTGTAATTGATCTGTTTCACTTTCCACATAGCTTCTGCGACAAACCAAAATCGATTAGGATCCTTAGATCCCTGACCCTTACATATAGGCATTGTAACTGAACTATACTCATTACTGAGAGCATGATTGGGATGCTAGTGTGATTCCACCTTGACTGAGTCACCATAGTGATTCCAGGGCAAGGCATAGGGGTGTTGAGGCCATTTTTAAAGGTGTGGCATACTATTATTTTCACCCTAATGACTTAAGCACTCATTGTTTCTTCGCACTCATTATTGTTGCTACATTGAATGGGCCGCATATGAGTATAACCAATTTCATTCCTGAGATGGCGTCAAACCTAGGAACACCATGACTTGTTGGAACCATGACTAGTTGATGTCATTTAGGGGCACCTTGAGGGGACCGCCTTGCCTCATGTGTACCTGGGGGCTACTTTGAGAGTCATAGTCCTGAGGGGGTGGGTTAACGGAGTTGATGTTGAGGTTAGGGAGTAGGGCCTCCTTTCCTCATTATTATAGGGCACCACTCATTTCGGTATAATAACTGGTGGACTTGAGGGATAATCCTTTAATCTAGCCCATCCTTTTGGGGATGGGGTGTCCCTGGTTAGGGAGCTGGGCTGCCTTGCCTCATTACGGAGGTATCACTCATTACGGGTGGGCCTGAGGGGGCAACCTAGAACCCAACCCTTTTGGGGTGTCCCTGGTTAGGGAGCCTGGCTGCCTTGCCTCAACTCTGCGGTTACCACTCGTTTCAAGTGAAAGTCACGGGTGGGCCTGAGGGGGCGACCTGGATCCCAGCCCATTCGGGGGATGGAGTTTCTCTCAAACCACTTAAGCTTCTTACTATGGGAATTTCTATATCCCTAAAGGGTAACACCTTTTGTTATGTACTTTGGGTGAGACTAGTACTAAAAGGCCACTTTTTGTTATTTACTAGAGGGATTGTTGTCATTGACAATCTCTATCACTTCGAAATCTACAAGTGCGCTTGCACCTTCAATATCTACCGTTATTGCCTGCAATCTTCCTATCAGTAGGATCTTCTGCTAGTTCACCATTCGTAATTGAATAGGAGACCATTGCAACATGGGACTACCTATGCACTCCCATGTCTGCTTTGGAAGTACATTCACGTCTAATCCTAAATCCAGAATTACTTTATCCATTTCATATTCCTCGATTTGCATAGTCAATTTCATCTCCCTTCATGTTCGTGTTGTGTGCTTCCAGAGCTTTCAAACTATGCATAGTTCCCCTGATCCAACAAATCTAGTGATGAGTTCTTGCAGTCCCTTCACTGCTTTGCTGTCATGCAGTAGCTTCATTCATGTCTCCAGAAAGGTAGTAAGCATTGATGGGTCCATGTCTAGTTCTAGTTTGTCTTTACTACCTGAAGTGGAGGCCTTCGTGAAGCTCTTCTTAGCTTTCATGAATGTCTGCTTTGTGCGCTCTAAATCGAACTCTGGTTCCTTTGTAGGAGCCTTGCAATCCCAAGCACTCTCTTATGTCTGCTTACCCCTGTCATCTCCTGTTGTGATACTGCTTCAAAGAATGATATTTACATTCGGGTCCTCTTTGCGCGGCTCAAACCTCCTCATTTGTAGGTTCTAAGTCAGGGGAGGTTGGAGTGTTCCTTTATCACACAACCTCGTTATCAATGTGGGGCAGTCCTCCATCTCATGATCAAATTGGGTATGATATAAACATGATGCTCTCATTGGATTTGTACAATCATGGGCATAATGCCCTAACCCTTCGTAATTGTAACAAATTAGTTGTCAGCAACCCCTTCCTGGTCCCATTCCACCTAGTCCTCATCCACACCCCTGAAATCTATTGCATGCCATCCCTGCATTTTGATCAAGGGCTCACATTTCGGTCTAAACTCTGTAGGTAGGAGTCTGATCCATCATCAGTTCATAACTTCTACAGGTGTGCTCATCATGGCCTACTGACCTGTAGAAGTTACAGAATAACTGTTGGGACATTTGCGTATATTTGTATAATAGATGACAGTTATCTGTAGCATGGTTCCCTCCTATCTAAAAAATCACACACCATAATGCAGGTGCCATGCTCGGTCCTTCTTGTGACTCTGGTCTCAATGGCATTGGCCCTCCTCCCACCAAGTAGTTCACGAAGACTACACAATGGTCCTTGTCATGTCCCTGGCATTTTCATTTTATGCACCGTACCTCCTTGAGCACCTCTGGGGGAGTTGTCGTGTCCTTTTCAAACTCTGCATCTCTAGACACAAGTTTTTCAGCTGCACGTGGATATGTTGGAATCCCATGCTAGGATCTTGTATTAGGGTCTTGTGCAGCCTCATTGCGATCTCCAAAGCTTTGGCCTGAGTGGATAGCTTCTTCTGTGATAGCGCAGTCCTTAGATGTGCCATTAGTGACACTACAAACCATGCGTGGTGCTTTCTGTTAGCACCTAAATCTGCCTTAGGCTGAAGGAAGGCAAAATTCAGGGTAACCACAAACCATGCTCATTCTAGTAGCTAGCCCTACCAGAACAGGAGAGGGCTCTCTCCGGGTCACACTCAGGAAAATAAACAATAGGGTCTGAGATGACTCAAAAATGGATACGGATTTTAGGCTAGGTAAATAAATATGATGGAGATGTTTGAAGAATAACTGAGTTTTTTGGGATGTGTGGGGCCAAGGAACAACATGAGCAGAGAATTTAACTCAAAGACATAGGTTATTTTGTGAGGCCAGACAGGCAGAAAGTCTAGCAATTAGAGTTGAAAAAATGTGAGGTGGAGAGATTGTTTGAGAGTGTGAAAAGGGCATAAATACATGAATCCTTTTCAACAGAAGAAAACATAGAACATGAAAACTATCCCAAGGCAGAGCAGTGCACTGAATTTTACCTTTTTTACTTAGAAAGCTTTCAATGGAAATGAATGTGAATGAAAATATGAAACATAACGAAATACATATGAAACATAAAGAAGATACATTTGCTAAACTCATGCCACAGGAATCTCATGAACCAGAGCTGCAATCTTTGATTAATTCTCTGTCAAAATGTATAGTGAGTGACTGTGTTTCTCTCCCACAGTTCCCAGAAATGCCAACCCTTTGCAAATAGTGTCGCATACAATAAATAGACTATGCCATTGGGAAATAGAATGACCCACAGTTGGGGAGTTTTTCAAATGATTACAAACTGGAAATGGAAAGCCAACCATTAGTTACAAGTGCAATGTTATAGAAATGACAAATGGCTTGGGTGACTGCTCGCCTTCCTTTGCCGCTTGGATAGAAGCTCACCTTTAGTGAAAATACTTTTTAAACATTTCCTTAGTTGCCGAGAAAAATATAGTGTAAATGAGCGGGCCCACTTGGAGAAATTCGCGAATCGAAATGTCGCGGAGCGGAAGTGATTTTGGCCTTTGGGGCCCTATGCGCCGCACCACTTTGGAGGTGATTTTTAGGTACCTTCTAGAGTCCAAATTGTGCCCAAGTGTGCTTTTTAGAAATACCTGTCTGTCTACTTTCCAACCCAAGTGGAATTTCTGAATTTGGTGCTCATTTTCCCCTCCAAAACTTCATTCTCCCAAGACTGCTTCCTGTGTGTCAAAATAGGGGCAGAGAGGTCATTTTTTGAGTGTTTTTGACCTCCTGGGGACTCAAAACTTTCCCAAACTTCTTGTCCATGCACCAGCAGCCATGATTTTTCATGATGAATCCAAAAATGCAAACCATTTGTGATTTGGAGCTCCCAATACTAAGCGCTGCGCCACAGGGAGAAAAACCCTGTTTTTTGCACAAAAAATTCCAAAAACACCAAAAATGCACCAAATTTCTTGAAATTTGGGCTGGGGCTTCCTTATCAAGTGTTATATTAGGCCAAAGAGGCTTTGGGAAATATCTGAAGTCGATCAAGCTCCCTTTGCCTATTTTGCTTCTTGATTGCCTTCCTCAATTTCGCCTTCAAATTCCTGATTCGGGCCTTGCACACTTTGTTTCGCGCCATGTAGTGGAAAGCCATGTGTCTCAACAATGCATGGTCCTTGTCGGCATTGTCTAGCAGTCTCTCCAAGTGCATGTTAACTCTCTCGAGATTGGCCTCCCGATCCTCATTAATCTCTTGCTCCAATGACGTGAGCTCAACTCTTCTCCTTTGTGCAGCTTAGCGATGCTCACGAATGTTTTGTAGCTCCATGATCGCTTGCTGATCCACCAACTATTTTTTCCTCTGCTCTAGATATTTCATGTTACATTTGGCTCTTTCCAAATCAAGGGACAAGGCTTGAATCTTTGCTTGCTGCTCCTGGATGATCTCTTTAAGCTGTGCACTTGTCGGTTTTGTATCTGTATCATCATCATGAAGGAGAACGAATTCAGTCTCTCGTTCACTTGATGGCTCACCTGAAGGCACCTCATCCTGCATTGGCTCCTTGCCTTTGTCCTATTCCTGTGATGTTGATGGAGGAAGTGAGGCACCTTCCACCCCGGGTGGAGATAACACTCGCTTTTCCGCTGTAAACAAACGTCTGGTGCCTTTCTGATATGTGATGAAAACTGACACACTAGCAGTCTCATGGCACTCATACCGACAAGAAGGTTCACCCTCATGCTTAACCTCTGATAATACCTATGAAGTGCTGAAGAGGTCACGAGAGATGAAATAATCCCAAGTAATTCCCTACAATCCCAGCTGATGAACCACCAAAATCTTAATAAGAGCAAAGTGATAAACACTGTTAAGTTGCTGCTGAGGGGTCTTGTGCTGCATGAAGGTGTTCATCCTCTCTATGTTCCTGCAAATGAAATATGGGATATTCGTCATCTGTACCCTAGTAAAGTACATGAGCAACCTGATGTGATAGGCATATAGACGAGAGAACCTCCCCTCACAGCTGAAGTACTTCATGATCAACTTCATGAGTGGAGCATATTCATCTTTCAAATATCGGAATGGAAAGACTCTTGTGAGTTGCCTCAAGAAAGTTGCCTTAATGTAAGGCTCATAATGCTGCCAATCAACCTTTTGTTTCTTGTGCCATGGTTCTCCAACATTCGGTATGCCGGTTGCTAATGAGACAGTTTCAGGTGTTAGTGTGAAGGTGACACCGGCTAAGATAGAGTGATCTCCATGTAGGTGAAGCAAAAAAAGACGGGCCAAATCATGATGAACTCAAACATTAGCCACTCTTTGACAAAACTCAAAACATGATAGACGCTGGAAACATGACATAGCAAGAGGGCATGCCTGCAATTCTGTGATGGTGGTTGGCTCATCCCTAACATGTTTTCCACTTTTATGCTATCTTCGGGGAGCCTGTTCTTCTGAGGATGAATCACTTTGAGTTTCCACCTCGTACTCTGATGAATGCTCAGATGCCATGACTGCTGTATATGGACTGTGCTTGGACTGCCCTTTGATGATGGTAGTGAAACTATGTGTTGTTATGAACTTTGCCACCAAGGGGAACAATGCAAAAAGGGAATGTTATGAAGGAGATTAATATGATGGGATTAGGGATTATGGGGAGAAGTTTTGTTTTAGGGCCATGTAGGAGGGTTTGGGGATTTTATAAGGAAGGGTTTTGGGGTTTTATATTGACAAATGAGTGGAGGGGATAGGGAATAGAGGTTTAGTACTATTTTAGGGTAGGGAAAGATGGGAAAAATGGAATAGGGGGAAAGGGAAAAATGGAAAGAAGGGGAAAAATGAAAGGGAGGAGGAACCTTGGCCTCAACACAACAAATTTGCAACCCTAAGAGCAATGGCTTTGATGATTTCAAGAGGTAGGGTTTAGGCATTTTTATTGCAACTATACACGGCCATAAACCATCATCATATCCACAAAATTTGATGAGCAAGCAAGATGTAGACCCTACCTGTCAATTTGAAGGGTTTCAAAGTGATTTGTTGCAAGTTTGGCACAATTTCGGGCCTCTGTGGGTGTGCGCCGCGCAACAAACCCAGTGCACCATGCTCAGTATATGAGTCATGCCCGTGTTAACTTTACACTGTAGGGTCGCACTCTGTGCGCCACGCTCCTCTGTGTGTACGCCATGCTCCTGAAAACGATTCCAAACTCACTCCAAACGCGTGCTTGCACTCTCACACTCACTTTGCAATGTTTCTCTCTTCCTTGGTGTTCACAATGACTTTGTTTCTTGTGGAAACTTGTATATAAATGCTTTGAAGTCATGGGTTTGATTTTTGATTCTCCAAAACCCATTTTTCTAATGTTTTGTTTTGACACTTTTCACTGATTTAATGCAACACTGAATTTCACTTTTCCCTTTGAATTTTTAGCTAAAATGATGAAAATTTTTGGCACTTTTGCAGGGGTCGCATGACATAGCATTTGGCCAAGGAAACCATGACTGCACCTGAAGAAATCAACTGGAGACTTTTTTGAAAATTATCACAAATGACACACTGTTTGACTTTTCTTCAAAAAAGAGTTTTGAAGAACAGTCGTAATCTGTCAACATGACGATGAAAATATCTGAATCATAACTCTGTAAGGGGTCTCCCTCTAGCCTGCATGGCTTTATTGGACATGTTTGAAGACCAATTTATCTGATCCCTAGACCTAATGACTGAAAATGACTCTCGGCCATTAAAATATCAAACATTGACTGTCATGGACTTTAGTGAACATTGAAGAAAAGACCTAAGCCAGCAAGTGCCAGACATGAGGGGAAATGACTGACATGACCTTTCCGACAGATTATGGAATGCCCCTAGTGGAATGCAACTGAGTGAATGGAGCGAGACACCTAAAAATGAAATGTAGAAAGAGTTTTGATCTCTGACGGAGGACTGAAAAGACTGACTCTAACACTTTCCATCTGTCAAGGTCATGTTGGCTTCGTGAATCATACCCTTCAGTCTTTGATCCAGCTCCCTGGGGGTCTCACCTGGAAGCATCAAAATTTCTTTAAACCTGAGAATCGACTGCGTCTTCGATTTTGGCTGGCTAAATTCCCTGTGTAGTGTGACTTGGATATCTGCGATCCCTACATTTGGATTGTCATTAGAATGCTTAATGTACCACGTCAGTGCGTGATCCTGCAAGGCACTAACCAATGTTTCCTTCTTGATATTATCGTCTGTGACTCCTTACGCTTCCCATACAGCCTTTACCATGAACCAAAATTGGTCTGGATCTTCATTCCCTACTCCTTTGAACACCAGAAACTTTATTGCACTCGCCATATTGAACTATGGTGGTGGTGGAGGTGGTGTAGGTGGAGATGGGGGTGAATATGGTGAAACTAGTGGTGGCGTAGGTGTGGGTGGTATGCACGGAATTCATTTCCTTATCAGACTAATCGCACTCCTTGGTGAAACTTTTGTGAGCTCTTCCTCGCTATCTTGCTGAGGCAAAATCAAGGGGCTAGTTTCTATCTCTGCGCTACATTCATTTCTATATATCATCCCACTTCACATAGCCCCAAACATCAATTTAGTCACATAACCTGCTTTTCACAAAGTAGCATTTTAATCCAAGAGTTCAAAGATTTAACGTACTTACCTCACGGTGCTTTGAGGAAGTGTCGTTCCACCTCACTGTAGCTGACTGAAGTATCTACCGTGAACTTGGTGATAAACCCTCCTATAATTTGATTGAGCCAATGGTCCATAGCATGCGCGATATTATCTTCCGATGCTTCTAATCTGCACACCAACTCTGGAGTCCCACAAATTGTTTGTCAAGGCTACACCTTCCTTGACTGTCTACTAGCTTTGTGATCCACTCA
The DNA here is from genome assembly GCA_031772625.1 of Pinus tabuliformis. Taxonomy (NCBI): domain Eukaryota; kingdom Viridiplantae; phylum Streptophyta; class Pinopsida; order Pinales; family Pinaceae; genus Pinus; species Pinus tabuliformis. The sequence goes on along the minus strand of CM062812.1, from coordinate 166,160,596 downwards.
TACAACTCAGAGGGGAAGGATGAAAAGAAAATTTCTTGGATTTCCGTATATAAGTAGCACTCTAACCACTGTTCCTTTGATACTCATGGATTCCTATTTTCCTGCGATGCGAACTCGTGAATTTTTTGTCCAACCACCCTTCAATTTCTTTCTTAGTTGGATTAGTGACATGACATCAAACATCTCTTATGTAGATCCAGGTCCTGAAAATGGAACTGTTTGTTGGCTTGTTAGCGCCTAACCCAGGTTTAGAGGTGATTTAGCCAAACAAATCTCGGTACTACTGGCCCTTTTGGCAACAGTTCATGGAGCGGAGACTGAGGTCTCACCTGAAGAAGTATGGGAGGGTGCTAGAACCAGGTTTTCGCACCCTGGAGATGCCTGATGAGTTCAAGTGGTCTGCGGTTTGACCCTACACACATGTCACTACACGCACTTATCGTACCTTGCAGCCTGAGATGCTACCTTCGCGCAGTCCTACTTGGGGGCCGAATGCTGTTATCACCCAAGTCCTTACTAGTATTCCATTGTTGGTTGATTAGCTTAGCCTACTGGTATGCGTTAAGTTATACTTAGCAATATCAATCATTCATACAAGTGCGCGCAACAAATAAATAGTATAATTGCAGTTTATATCAAACATGTAATAACTCAAGAACAGATACACAGAATTTGGATGGAACTTCTCTTTATTATTCTCTTCTTTGGTTACAGACTCGACTCCGCCTTGCGCACTCAACTGCAGGGGTACGTGCACTCAGCTGTGGACTACTAGGCCTCTGTGCACTTAGTTGTAGGGGTCTGCGCACTCAGCTGCGGACTACTAGGCCTCTGTGCACTCAGCTGCAGGGGTCTGCGCACTCAGCTGCAGGGGTCTGCACACTCAGCTGCAGACTACTAGGCCTCTGTGCACTCAGCTGTAGAGCCTTCTCCTACCCTACAACCCAAGACACACTTAGACTCTTGCTCTTCACTTCTACTTCGCTATCCTCTACTTGGTTCTCTCTTACACTTAGAGCGTCGCTCTATTTATACAATCCCATGGTTTGCGGGCCATGGGTAGGCCGAAATTACATTACAAACTAGGGCAGACAACCCTATGACTCTAACATACTTCTGCGCCCACAATTCACGGGGCTTTACAACATCATTCAGTCAAAACATGGCCTTTGAGCCCCAAAACATGCTTCGGGGGGGGGGGGGGGGGATTCCATGCCCAACAAGCATTTTTACTATGTTATCCATGTCGAATAATGGAGGTGGAGGTGGACATGGAGGTGTAGGTGTATGAGGTGGAGGCAAAGGTGGATGTTGAGTGGATGGATGAGGAATCCCAAAAGTGCCTTGAGTTTCTGACTACACTGCACCTCTAAGTGTACTAGGGTTTATCCTTTCTTCTTCACTTTTTGATTCACCCAATAATGGACTATACACACCCTCAATATATTTTTCACGATCTACTCTGAATCTTTTTTTGCTTCACTTAGAGCCAATCTAGCTTATTTTAAACATCAATCTATAGGCATAACACCCTTTTCATAAAACAACATCTTAATCCAAAGATTTAAGGAATTTAGATACTTACCTCATGGACCTTTGAAAAATCTGCGCTCAACTTCACTGTAGGATATTGTTCTATCAATTGCGAATTTAGTAATGAAGCCTCCGAGGATGCTATCAATCCAGTAATCAATATCTCTTGCGACCTTATTTTCAGACTCCTTAAGTTGCTTAATCATCTCTAGGATACACATAATAGGATTGTTGTGTTTCCAATAGGGTTAGTTTACAACTAGCTTTGAAATCCACTCATGTAGATCGTTAGCAAATGAGGAAAAAAAGATCTCGTGTTGTTTCGTATCGATGTACCTCTATAACTACCTTTCTGTCAATTTTCGTTGATTTCTTCTTTCCCATGTTGCAAATTTGTGCAACTTCTGATCTACCCAATTTTGGATCTCTTTTCTAGTTAGTGACCACATCACACATCCCTTAGATAGATCCCGGTCTTGGAAATGGAACCATTTGTTGGCTTTAGGGGCTTAGACCCAGGTTCAAAGTTTAGGGCCTAATTCAACCTTCACGAACCTTTAACCTTATTTTTACAATCGTAAAGTGTTTTCCTACTTAATATACTTGCGAGCTACACGTAATTAGTCTAACATGTATTATTCATCATATAAAGCAATATTTGAACCTTTGCGATGCAATTGTAGAAGAAAAGTACAAAAACGAATCATAATTAGGCTAAAACATAGACACTATGTGAACATAAGAAAATACACAAATCTGTCTCAAATTATTCTTTATTAGTTCAATTTTTCACAAATGCAATCTTTTTGACCCCACGCACATAGTTGTAGGGGCATGTGCACATAACTGCAAACTTACCAAGGTCTTCACGCACACAGTTGCAAGAGCCTTCCCCTTTGCCTGAATACATAAATATCTCCTAATTACAGACTAAAAACTATTACATTCAAATTAGTTGATTCCATAGACTTGCTAAGACATTCCTTTATATATTATTTTACCCTTACAATACCATGGTTTTCAAACCATAGGTGGAGCTCAGAATACTCTATATAATCCCATCCCTTTACAAAAGAAGGGCTTTTGACCTGCCCTAAAGCACCTTTGACTCTTATAACCCTTTGCTAATCACGATCTGGTCCTCAAAATGCAGAGTCTTTACATGACTTAGACAAAACTTAGAACTGGGGGACCCCTACCCAACAATATGTTAAATCCATTTTAATGGATCCTCCAATTTTTGACCCCCATGATATGGACAAGAGCATAGCAAACCTCGTAGGGATATTAGCCACTACAATATCTAGTACAACACTCTTCATAGGGATCTGAGCCAGATTTACCACTAGTTCTTTAATCAACCCTAGACATTTTACTCTCTTGGAGTCAAAAGAATACATATCTTTATATGGTCTTGTTATTTGAAGCCATAATTGCTCCATAACAGAAAATGGCATCAGATTGTGGGAAGATCCTGAGTTAAGCATGTAGCTATGTAAGAGAAGTTCACAAATCACCAAATTGACATAGAAAGGGGGAGTAGAAGGGTCTTGTTCCTCAACATGAGGTCCAAATACAACCATGGGTCTTTCTTCTTCGAGGTTCAGGTTGTATTGCAGAGGGGCCATGGAGGGAGGACAGATGAACTAAGACACTTGAACTTTGTATCAGTATTTGATTTCGGTTTACTTATGCATGTTATTTATGATTTTGGTCTATGATGATTACATGTGATCTATGATTCTAGTTTATGATGGTTACATGTGAGTTATGAATTTTGTCTATGATGGTTGTGTTTCGAGCTAACCTGATGTGATATGTTTATACATGATGATTTGGTCAAAGACGCTAGTTTGACATGTTGTGATAGGAAGTGAATAGAATTTCAAATATACCTTATTGACAGGCCACCAATTAGGTAGGATTTGAAGTTATTTCAATTTATTTTGAACCTAATAAAAATTATGTTCTTAGTACAGGAAAGAATGAAATGCTTGGTTGGGTGGTCGAAACCGACTGCAATAATTAGTAGCATCGACAAAAGAAATTGGAACAGGAAACATCATGCTGGTAAAGTATTCAAGAACATGGCCATTGTGAGACACTGGTACCTTTTAGCACTGAGATGCAGCGCTGCTATTTTTGAAGGCTAAAAGAAGGAAATGGTCTATTTTGCTATCATGGAGAGGTTCCCACGCAGTCCATCACCCCACTTTTCTCACTCATCCACTCCCATTTTCGTTCGCGCATATCCTAACCCAACCCTCACATCCTAACAAAACCCACTTTCGCCTTGGCCCTACGTAAATTAACCCATGCACTAATGTGAAAAAAACCCCTGAAAACCTTACCTTTCCTCCCATACGTGCCCTTCGCACATTTCTCGAGGAAATCTCGTACCTCCCTGTCCCCCCACCATCGATCTTCCCACCAATCTGAAGGCACACACTTCACCCGACCGACGAGACATGCTCAATCAATCATAGCCATTAGATCATTCCCACCAGATCTAATGGCTATCGCACATATCGCTTGGGCAATGTTGCCTTGTTAGGGCCTGACCGAGGTTCAGAAGTGTTTTAGCCAAATAAATCCCACACTACCGCCCCTTTCGAAAACAATCTATGGAGCACGGACTGAAGTCTCACCCGAGGTAGTATGGGAGGGTGCTGAAACCAGGTTTCCGCACCCTAGGGATGTCTTGATGAGGTCTGGAGGGGTCGCAAACCAACCCGCGTACTCGCGCTACTCTGCACAGCTGTCAGGCCTTCGCGTAGCTCGGCAATGAGGCACTTCTTAGATCTTTATTATTATTGTAGTTATTATAGATCAGATCTAATTCTTAAGGTCATTAATCAAGCATTCAAAAATTATAGCCACCACATGCAACCATAAATCTTACAAATATGCATAAGATCTGAACATAAGCATAAACATATAGATCTTCGACCAGATGCACAATCATTTAGAAAAACTTATCTTTATTAATATTTGATTCAGTACAACCCATTCTACCCTATGCACTCAGCTGCAGGGGTCTGCACACACAGCTGTGGACTCTCCTAGGCCTCTGCGCACATAGTTGCAGAGCCTACTCCAACTACTACCAACCATGACTCAGATTTACAGACTTATAGCACTCCTGCTTTTTCAAACCCATACACCTCAGATCTTAACAAAGCCTACTAAAAACTACCTTCTAAACCTAGATCCCTGCTCTATTTATACATTCCTGTGGTCCGTAGGCCATGGGTAGGCCAACTCACTTTCTATTATCTTCCATTAATATTGGGCAAACAACCCTTTGACTTGACTCATTACAATTTGCGCTCCGCGCACTTCACGAAACCTTTACCATACTTTTACCCAAAATTGTGGGATTTAAGCCCCAAAATGTTACGCAGGCGATCCACTGCCCAACAGGTCCCCAACACAATCATTGTGACTCGTCCTGAGTCACTCGGCTAGTATGTTGATCTTCGCACAGAGGTCATCTAGCAACTTCTATGCTTTGCTTACGTCTGCAAAAAATTCTTCTGCCATCCACTGTACCCATCGTGCGTGAGCCTCGGATGCATCATTATCAGTTTCACTTACCGATTCATATACGGCCTGCATGTGTACTAGCTTCCCCTTGATGTTGGTAGTGACCGTGAATGCCTCTTCAAGCCAAGGCTGGATGTGTTCTTTAAGCACTGGTTCTTTCTTGCGAGCGGCGTTGATTTGTGCCTTAAGAGCTTGGGCCTCCCTCATCTTGTCCAGTCTCTGATTAATGGCAACCATCTGCGCAGTCCCCCAGACATTATCATAAGCCTGTTGCAACTCCCATGCTTGTGTCTCTAACCATTGTACTATTGCGTCTTCCTGTAGTGAAGTGACTGATCTAACAAGCCGGTGCACTCCTGAATGGCACGTGCTATTGCTTCTCGGCCGAATTGAATGGTGTGTTGTCGCTACTCTCAGACCTCTGGTGGTGTAGAAGGTTGTGCCTGCAATTTCAGCTCCTCGATCTATAAGCTGAGGTCCAACTGGATCCTTGTTGCTTCTTCCTTCACCACACGGAATCAACTGGCCAATCTGTTGTAATCTCATGTTTAGGGACACGACGACATGCTTCCTCGATGATCTGCTCCAACTGTTGAGTCTAAGTTACCGCTTTGCCACGTTGGAGACTCAACTACTCAATATTGATCCATTGTTCACTGAGCATATGTACTGCATGTCCCTCCCTAGTGCGGAGTTCTATCATGGCTCCATCCTGTAGCTGGTCTAATACTTTGTCTAGAAGGGTGGCCAAGTTTAATCCAAGGCCATTGAGCCAGCCAACTGTAGCTCTATCTTCCACGTTATCCGATGTCAGTGTCCCCTCCGGTAGCATAATAGTATTAGCCATTTTAGCTTGTAGCAACTGCTTGGTTGTAGATGTACGTGTGGTCCCATGGCTGGAGACCATTCCTTGTTGTGGGGCCTACACTTGAAGATCCTGGATTTGTATCCTGAGCGCCCCCAACACAGTCTATTGATCCAACATTGCTTCTTGGATCATTTCCCTAGTGGCTTCGTGAACTGCGTCACCGATGTTGTAATGGTCATCGTCGGTCAGTGTAATAGGCTCCCCTTCCAACTTGGAAGCCTTGGTCTTCTTCCATGGCCCGGTGCGTTCTGGTATGCACAATCATTTCAATTGTGTTGAGGTAGTGCTTGGGTCCACACCTTCCTATATCGCATATGTCCCTTGTTTTGTTGTTATGTCTGGGCGTCTTTCTTCCAGCGTCATAATGGCCCTGGCTGCTATAGTATTTTCTGCAGCTACCTTCGCTGCCTCCCGGGATGCCTGTACTTCTGCAGCTAGTTGTTCGTTTCACTTCTATTGGGCTAGCTGCTTGGAAACAACCTTTTGTTTTTGAATCAATGCATCACCACGCACTACCACATCTAGGGTGCACCATTTCAGTGGCCATGTATCGACCACCGCAAAGAAAGTTTCATCTATGGTGATGAAGGGGAGAGTGGTCCACTTCTGCTCTAGATCCCTTTACGCCTTGATAAATACATTGTGCATATCTACCTTAAACTCTACAAAGTCTCTCAAACTATCGTATAATTCGGTAGAGAGGCATGGTCATTTGTTGATCTATAGTCGTATGCTTGCTTCCATCAACACCTAGAAGATCTTGGTTTCTCTGATCCGTCTAGCGTCCTTTGTTGCCCACAACGACGTGTATTTTATTGCCTCTGGCTAGTCCTGGTAAAGGGAAGGAAACTGACTATCCTCTGGTAATTCACTGGTAACCAATAGGATGGATGGGAGCAACCACGCATAGTGGAATCTCTTACCCTATTCTTGGGCCTCCCTGTAGTTTGTCAGAAAATCATCACAGAGGAACTGTGCCCAGTTGAACTGTACCCATTCCACACATTGCTCGGCCAGCGCGATGACTATGGCTGGTACCTTGTTGCTTCTGCATTTTTGCATCACCTTTCCTGCTAATAACTGAGTAGCTACACGGACATTTTTTTCCTAAATACTAGTAATAACATACCCCCTCTGCTTCTTTTCCAGTTTGTATTTCTTTTTCATAGCCTCCACCAGCGTCAAGTCCCCACCACTGGAAATTTCCATGAGGTCCCTTCCCGAACAGGGAAGTTGAGAAATCCTACGAATGAGCTTTGTTGTGATGGGAATGGGCTCCTCTAGCCACAAGTACCCATCATGCACTAGGCAAAGTAGTTGTCTGATAACAAATATCGTGATTGGGGGCTGATGGAAGTGAGGAATTGATAGGAGATGGAGTAGCTCGACCTCCTCCACCCGTGCAGCCATGCTCGTGGCTGCAGAGTGGTAACTGCCCCTTTCATGCCTAGTTCCATCATCTCTCTAGTTCCTAAATGTGGGAAATTCCCAGTATCCGCGAGGTCCCAGTCTTCAAACTTTATAGTGGGCATGCGGCCTATAGCCATACCTTCAAATAGAAGCCCTTTAGGGAGGAACGAGGTGAGGAGTGTGCTCGCTACAACGTCAAAAACCTTAGGGACCTTGACCCTCCCTTTCTGCGGAGGAACATACTTGGGTAGCTTTGCTGTGGCACGTATTGGTGTTGTGTAGCGAAGGGCCCACGTAATGGTTTTGGGGCTCAAAGCCCACAATTTTCGGTAAAATTATGGTAAAGACTCCGCGAAGTGCGTAGAGCACGAATTGTAATGAGTCAAGTCAAAGGGTTGTCTGCTCGAGAATAATGTAAAATAATAGGAAGTGAGTCATCCTGCCCATGGTCCGTGGACCACGGGAATGTATAAATAGAGCAAGGCTCTATAGCTAGAGGTTAGTTTTTGGTTTTGGATCTTGATGTTATGGGTTGGTGAAAGTAATCAGTGTTCTGCATCTGTAAGTTCGAGTCAAAGGTATTATTGGGTAGATAGAGGCTTCGGAGTTGTGCATGTGATGCAGGAAAGTGTTCCCTCTGTGGACAGAGGAAACCCCTCTAGCCCTAGAGTGGGTCTAGTCACAAACAAGGACAAATCAACAATAATTCTCCTTAAATAGTTCAAGTTGGAGGCCTACCTCAACCGGTGGTCGATGGAGTTCCATTGCGCCACTCCAGCTTCTGCTTCCTTCTCCTAATGAGTAATCAATCTGAAACAAAGCAAGGAAATACAACAAATCACATAACCGGATACAACAAAGAACTATTTACCCATAAAGTCAAGAAATCATGAGCTATCTAATACATTGCATACAAGACATAGGAAAACATCATTGATTGCATTAAATATAAAATAGAGTAAGCTTACAACCCAGGTTTTGACATCACAAGCCTTCTCAGGAGGGTCCAGCCAGCATGTTCCTCTAGCATTCACCCTTGAAGATGGATCTCCCAATACAAGTCTCTCTCACTCACAAGTTTCACACAAGATAAAAGCACTTTACAACCTTCCTCAAGCTGTCAAACAATCCCACACTTGTCACACCAGCTATCTAACAAGCTCACAATACTATCAGCAACACTCCAAAGACTAGGAATTCCCAAACTAGCAGCTCATAGCAATGGTGAGAGCTTAAATAGGAGAAGGAGTGTCCATGAATGGTGGGAAGATGAGCTTATCTCCAAGGAGGGTAGCAAAAATGACGGAACAGCCATGCCAGAGAAAGGAGGGCGACATAAACACAGCCAACAACCAGTTCTTGAGTCATCTGGAAGGCCGACTGTTAGAACAACTCGCCGAAACTAGATCATCGTAGGCACATAACTGGTCCGCCGCGCTGACATCGCTATTACATAACGGAGCTATTCATGTCATCGCGGGAAAATACAAGCAACAGTTGTGCTAGCACATGAAAATTGACCATCGTAGGAATCATGTGTACTTCGACGATGGCAGCACTTGTGGATTGTTTTGGAGTGCCCTTCAGTGCGTTTATTTGGCCAACAGATGCGATGAGGCAGAAACTTTGGGAAAATGGGTCATTTGGCAACATCAGAGAGCATGATTTTGGACTCATGACACAGTAGGAAAACTGGGATGAAGACAGTGACAAATTACTGTGTAACAGATGCCCCCTAAAGTATGAAGCCTGAGAGAGTGGGAGGGGTGAAATGCTTTATGAAACTGACTGAACTGGAACACCATCGAGAAGAACCTACACACAAGTACAACTGATATCTCTGATAATGAATTACATGTAGTCTAGGCATGGGCGCAGCCATCCAAAAGACATACGAAATAGGTCTGTGGTATGGACGCAGCCACCCAGCTAATGAGACCATGATGATAATAAAGGTATGGTCACAGCCATCTATGAAGACTCAGGTATGGTCACAGCCATCCATCAATCAGTCATGTAATCATAAAACCAATCCAAGCAGCCCGAACATGTGTAATCTGAGTTCGGGGTCTTGAATCCATCTGATCATAGTACAAATCCTAACATGCGAATAGATGTGCTGAGGTCGAGCATGATAGAAAATCGCTTGATTACCTGTCAATGATGAAAACCGTTAACAAGCGCGAGAGAAACCACCAATAATGCCAATGGCTCTCAAGGTACTGTCCAGCACAATCCACGAAGTGTGAAAAAAGGAGTTGAAGTCGAACACTCGTGGAATCACCCAATCGACGACCAATGATGAAAGTAGACCGTCAGGTGCGAAGAACTTGCCATTGAGGCATGCAAGATGTAAGGTACCAAAGGGGATCTCTAGATCAATCTCCTGGATAATGAGCTGATGTCGACAGGAGACGACCCATCGCAGGAGGGCCATAATGTTTCCCCCATCAATGACACGAGCTAAGGAACAAGTGGTAGATGGTGGAACAGAGGACCAGAGGAGAAGGCGAGGGTGTAAACTGCAGAAGGATCAGAGGCTCAAAGGAGACGGCATGAATCGATTGGAAAGAGGCTAGAATGATAACCCAAACCCGTGGAAGGCCAAATGATGATGTATGGATATCCCAACCCGACATAAAGCAAAAGTGTCGATGTTCAAGAGTGACTAGCTGCCATAGACAATCAATGATAAACCTACTGTAGAGCCCAACCTAGTAATAGTTTAACGAGCCCTAGGAAGGAGAAGCTCGAGTCTCGTCATGGTGACAAGTCCAATGTCGTCAGGGTTTAGCAAGTCCGACATAGGTAAAACTCAGAGTCTTTTTCATGTTTAGAGAGTTTGAAAAAGACACGGAAAAGAAAACTCCGGGGGGGTCCTTTTTCGTAGAGTTGTGTCTCTCGAGCCCGAAAAAGTATAAAAAGATACTCGAAAGTGTTGGGTGTGGAGCCTGATTATCTTCTATATTCAAAGGTATCGTCACATTGGACCCCAGTTCGAAATGGGGGCGGCAACGCTGCCCGTAAAATATTCGCTGCAGGGGGGGTTTCGGGGGTAGCGCCCCCGAAGCTAAAAACATCTGTAAAATTGCCTTGTAAAAGTATAGTAATTTCTAGTCAATCTGGACCGTTCATTAGGCGGATGATCTGACGATAGAACTTATGTTTAGTTTAGGGTTTTTTGCCCTAGAAGGCAACCCCTCTCTTTGTATGAGGGCATTGTATTTGAGGCTGTGTGACAGATGTGTATTCTGTGAGCGGGAAATAGAGAGTGAGACTGTGAGAGAAAACAGAGGATATTACACCGAATCTACTGTAGGTTGTGTCTCTTCATTTTGCTGGATAATAGAAAGGAAGGACTGGCTGTTTGGGGTGGACGTAGCCCAAACTGGGTGAACCACGTATATCTGTGTCTCTCTTGTTTTATGCGCTTTCTGTGTTTATATTTCTGCGATATTTTATGTGTTCCATTGCTCCATAATATATAATCTCCTAACAGAAAGAACCACCTGACCATTACGATCGAGGAGTATTTTTCATAAATAGTAACTTCAACCCGAAAAAGTTAAAAAAGCGGTCAGAAGTATGTCATTTCGTAACCAATAACGAGCCTGAAACAACAAAATCCCGGTGATCTTTTTTAAGTTTAAATGGTCGAAAAAAAAGCTTAAAGGCAACCACCTCTCGTTTCTTTTAACGAGTCAAGAGGGAAACTCGACCATCTTTTCATGTTTCAAGTCGGAAAAGAGCTTAAAGATGACTTTTTGGGATCAAGTGCATATACAACTGTCGTAATTCCACTATCTGAGATCCTGCACGAAGAACACATGACACGTAAATCCGTTCAAGATAATATGAAAAATGCATATAAGAACACAGTTAAAAAACATATTTTGACCATGCATATAACAAAAACTATGAGAAAAAACCCACATTTATGAAACGTAATATTTATTTTCACAAAATTACCATAAATAGGGAGGTTAATCCAAATTTTTTTACCATTGTTACCGTTCAGTCACTGTGGAGCAACTTGGAGCATTGAGGTTGGTGAGAGAAATTCGGCCCTGTCCGTGCATCATTCATCCCAAAACCAATTCCAGATAGACACACATTTCCCTGCGCTCTAATTTAATGTCTTTTTATCTGCATTTGACGGTGGGATGTGTGAATTTGGGTGGATTTTTAATTCGCATTTTCCTCTCGGTCATCGCAGGTTTAGCTATCGGGTCCGCAATGACCGATAAAAAATTTACACATACGATGCCCCGATCATCGCAGAAAAGTAATGTACTTCCGTGATGACCGGAGAAAAATAAAACTGGCGCCCATGATCATCACATCTATTCTAGAAACAGACATGATGATGCCGCGCGACCATTTTTTAATAAAATTTACGTTTAAATCTTTGCAACCAAGGCACTAATGGAATTTTTCGTCATGCAGGGTTATAATGGCGTTCGTCTGGCAAGAACGCGCACATGATAACAATGATATAGAAGCTTTTGCTGATGCGGGGTGCCGAAACGCATTACGAGGATGCGGATTGCTCAAATTTTTCCTAACTCCACGCCTACGGGCACAACCTGACTTGCTAAAGCTACTGATTAGGGCTTGGAATCCCACAGATGGGAAATTTATCATCCGAGGCTGGGATATCAAGTTCGATTCTACAAACATCTATTTTTTGACCGGGCTATCTCGTCGAGGTGAGAAGCCCATTCTGGAGGGGCAGCGACCCGGGGGTGATACCTTAGATATGCTGATGGCTCAAGTGTGCCCACAGGCACGCAAGTCAAGGAGTGGGAAGGTGGCAATCCCAATGGTGGAGGAAATAATCCTTCGTGCTATGATTTTCATGGTGACACGGGCAGCGGGCTCCCAAGCCCAACATGAGGCTTCGAAGACCCATCTCCGGCTAGCCCTCGAGTGTATCAATACCACCATGTTTAACTAGGCAGAGGCAGTAGTGGCAAGCATGAAGAGGCAACTCACCAACTGTTGTCGAGGAGAGATGAATCAATTTGGTTATGGATCGATCTTAGTCCCGCTCATGCTAGAGCGGGTGCCGGTACTGCAGTTGCAAGACATGGATTTGGACGTACCCAGGCCACGTGAGACGAGGGCCACGCGATGGGCTCACGTCATGCCACGAGGAGGTGGCGGACGACCAGTGGCGTGGGGGACATTTTTCCGAGAGTGGCTGGAGCGACAGACGATCTTCGTGGAGGATTGGCCGTATGCCGGCATGGACTTCCGTGGAGATCCTGACATGTAGCTGCTTGCTGGAGAGCAGTGGGATGACGGTGGTAGGACACTTGATCACATTTTTTGATTTTTATTTTTATGATGTTTCTGATTTTTTCATGTACTTGTCCTAATGACGAACGCTATGGTATGCAGATGTTGGACCAGTGAGACCCCTTGGACTGGCTCCAGAGGCGCGGACAGATGCGCAGGGCATTGGAGCACTAGCCCTGGCTCCTCCGGAAGATGATACGATGGAGACAGTGATCTAGAACCTTGAGGGCCTGCTAGCAGGGATTCCAGATTACATGGGGATCGAGGAGGTCCCCAGAGCATCCCAGATCCACACAGTAGGAGTGGAACCCAGGATGCACCGCCTGTTGAGGCGGGTGGCACGAGCGGCTATGCACTATAGGGAGCACAACCCACCGCAATAGACACCTAAGTTTTTATATCCTGCTGGTGATTTTTGAGAAACATGTGTCTCAGATGTACAGAGAATACAAACTCTATTTAGACATGTACACTTATTTTTGAGCGCCTCAGTGCGCCACACGATATATATATACACATATTCCTATGGTCTATTATTGTGCTTTATATTCTTTCTTGTATGATGTTTTGAATACATGTTACGCAAATGTCTGTCTAATACATGATTAGCCAATGCATCATTTAACGTGTTAAATCGTTGTGGAATATGCTGATATGTAATGAAATCAAAATTCCTCTCTAACAATTTAGCACGTAAATACAACCTTAAAATGCGATGGTCTCTGATGGAATATCGCCCATTGAGCTGGTGGATGACAAGTTGAGAGTCCAGGTTCACAACCAATGTACGAATACCGAGATTAATCACCTCGGCTAGTAATTCAATCACAGCACTATATTCAGCGACATTATTTGTGGTACAACCTAAACACACACCTTGAAGATCTATCAACTCAATGTGAGGATCGTAGATCACCCACGCCGCAGAGGACAAGTTGCGGGTGCTGCGACAGGCACCATCAGCAAAACCAACGTAAGGTGCACTAGACATCTGCACAAGAAGCAAAAGACACAATAAGCGGCAATCATGCCTTCACACCAAGCCAAAAACATGAAAACACACACACACAACACACCTGCTAAAACACACGTATGTACAAACCGAAGTGCATGGAATTCACGCATAGTACTTTTTCAAGTACAACCCGTTTTGGGGCTTATCGAGAGGATTCCCTTCGTAATCAATTAGCTCATAGGCCCCTTTCTGCAAAACTCTCTTTACAATATAAGGCCCCAGCCACATGGGCTCGAGTTTTCCTGCCCCCAGCTTATCATTCGCTTGATCGTAAAGCAGGACTAAATCTCCCTCAACAAAAGAACGAGGGTGGATAGTATGATCGAAGTGAGTTTTCACTCTCTTCTTCTGTGCTTCGATAGCTAGAGAGGCTAGCCGACGGGTCTCGTCCAACCATTCTAGGTAAAGAAGGCGTTCTTCTACCAGAGTAGTGTTGGGAAGTAATTCGACGGCTAACTTCAAAGAAGGGATCTCACACTCAATTGGAAGGGTAGCCTCCAGTCCATAAACTAATTGAAGTGGAGTGAAACTAGTGGCATCCTTCACAGAGGTTCAGTAGGCCCACAAGGCAGAGAACAACATCAAGTGCCAGTTGGACTTATGCATGCCAACAGTACATTGAAGCATTATAACCAGAACCTTGTTGAAGGATTCAACTTGGCCATTGGCCTGAGGATAGTATGGAGTCGAACTATCATGCTGTAAGCCTAGCTGGGTTGTTAGTTCGGTCATCATGTGATTACGGAAATGCTTCCCGTGATCCGTGACGATGGCCTGAGGGACTCCGAACAGTGAAATAACATGGTTGAACAAAAATTGCGTCGTTGTGTGACCGTCTTCAGTTAATGTGGGCATCACCTCGGCCCATTTGGTGAAGTAATCGACGACAATGATAATATACCCATGCCCCACGGCCGAGCGAGGGTTACAGGTTGTATAATCAATGCCCCATTTTTCAAAAGGGCTGACAGTAACAACAGGGTGCAATGGAGCGAGAGGCGCACGCATTTTCCGCTGGCATATTTGGCACTCGTGATAGGAGTGGACGGCAAGAATACAATCCTTAAAGATGGAGGGCCAGAAATAACCGGCGCGAAGGATTTTTGAGTAGTAGCATATCTAGACATGTGACCACCATAGGCGCCAGAATGGCAGTCATTCAAAACTCGCTTAGCTTCCTCGAAAGTTAGACATCGGCGGAGAACGGAGTCAGCGTCGAGACGGTACAGGGTGTCCCCAACGAAATGGTAGGGCTAAGATTGATGACGGATCCGTCGTCGAGCATCCTTGGACACAGAGGGATGACAGGAGGACGTCTGCAAATATACAATGATATCCCCATACCAAGGATCGAGGGTGCTAATTAGGAACAGAGTTTCGTCCGAGATATGGTCCTTTGACCGAGAGGGCGCGGTAGGAGATAGAAAAGAGCAAAGTAACTCAACAAATACAAGGGATTTCTTAGACTTGGCAGTGGTGAATTCCAAGTCAAACTCTTAGAGGATGACGATCCACTTCGAGTACTTGCCCCCCAGCAACTGACGTGACAAAATGTATGTCATCGGGTTGCAATCAGAAACCACGGTCATAGTACGCAACACGATATAATGGCAAAAACGTTGGACGACACAAACGACAGCCAATGCCAACTTCTCGACGTAAGCATATCGAGTTTCCGTATCTAAAAGATCGTGGCTAAGATAATATATGACATGCTCAGTGTAATCATCGTCATCTTGAACGAGAACCATTCCAATAGTGGTATCGGCAGCAGCCAAATACAGAGTATAGTCACGATGATAGTTCAAAGGACACAACAATGGAGCAGAAACAAGGAGACCCTTGAGACGCTCGAAGGACTCTTGAGCGACGGCATCCCAATGAAAAGGGGTATCTCGCTTCAGTAATTGCGTGAAACCTTTAGCCACTTCGGCTCAGAATGGATCATCTTAAAAAATTCACTTTTCCCTGCAAGCTATGTAATTGCTGCAAAGAAGTAGGGGGAGGAAGATTCAGAATAGCCTCGACTTTAAGGGGATCCAAACGGATGCCCTCTTGGGAGATGATAAACCCGATCATTCTGCCTGACTCAATGTAGAAGACACACTTATGAGGATTAAGCCTGATGTGGTAGTGTCGAAAGCGGAGAAAAATTTCACGAAGATGAGTGGGATGGTCCTGGCGTTTGGCTGAATGAGCTGGTAGATCATCCAGGTATGGTTGTACAATGTGACGGATTTCATGGAAAGAATAGGACATTGCACGTTGGAAGGTAGCACCAGCGTTCTTCAAATTGAAAGGGAGATTTTTGTAGGCGAAAGTGCCCCATGGCCAGATAAAGGCACTCTTGTGCTGATCGGCGAGCGCAATATTGATCTGGTTATACCCAAAAAAACCGTCCATGAATGAATACATTTCGCTCCCAGCACACTCATCAATGAGCTAATCAATGAAGGGTGTGGGGAAGTTATCTTTGGGATAGGCTCGGTTAATGTCACGGTAATCAACACAGACTTGAATGGTACCCTGTTTTTTATTCACAGGGACGCTATTGGAGATCCAATCTGTGAGTGGGATGGGGTAAATAAAACTAGCCTTAAGAAGCTTTTCAACTTCTGCTTTAATGGTTGCGGCCTTTCGGGGGTGCATAGGGTATAGACGTTGGCGAACAAGCTTACCACCCAAATACGTAGGTATCTCATGTACCACTATGCTAGGATCAATGGCGGGCATTTCTTCGTAGGACCAAGCAAAGACATCACGAAATTCATGAAAAAGATCGGTATAGAGCTGAATTTCATCCGGAGTGCAAGTGACTCCAATATTAATATGCTCGACAATCCCTAGTTTCGCAGAGATGTCGATGGGCTAGGTCTACGTGATGTTTCCCATGTTTCCTTCAGAGGACACTTGATAAACTTGAATGGGTGTTTGAAGGGGTTGAGATGGGAGACAAGGAGCGAACCGCATGAGACAGGTAAGCATTTCCCGATGGGCAAGGAGAAATGAGGAACGATGGTGATGATTAGACCAAGGATGTTCCTCGAGAGACATGGTCTCAATAATGGCTTCATCAGAAGGAAATGTTTCATTTAAAGGATCCGAAGAAGCGTCATCTCCAAGCTAAGGGGAATGAGCGTACGAGTCGGGAGCCCTTCTCGAAGGAGCAAGTTCAGAAGGGGGAGCCGATGCAGCAACGATTTCGACATAGTTGAGCTCGGCAGAACTGAATGGCATCTCATCGCCCCAAGATTCTACCTGATTAGCGGTGGGGAGAACCAATGGATCAGAGCAAACGGAAATCATATTAATAGGAGCGATGTTAGGAGGTGGGGGTGAGAAAACACCCATCAGGGCAGGATCTTTAAAAAGTCCAGCTCCCACACTCTCATATGGTCTGGAGGTATGCTCCACAAAAGGCACGTTGCCTTCGAAAGAGGAGGCGAAGAACGACAGCTAGTCTGTGGTGACAATCTTACCCTGATGAGGGAAATGAATGACACGAAATAGAGATGAGGCCACGGCTTGCATGGCGTATGTCCAACTACATCCGAGAAGGAGGTTGTAGGTAAGATTAGCATGAACAACTTCAACTTCCACTTCGACCATCTTCCCTTCCAAAGAAATGGGCAAACGTTGGAGCATACCATAAGGGCGAGACTCTCTCCCATCAAAGGCTTCCAAGTTTGTAGGAGAGCTTCTCAGTGTCAGAGAATCAATAGCCTTCCAACAAGCAACAGACATGATGCAAGTTGAAGCGCCTTCATCAATGAATGTACGATGAATCGTTTTGGAATTGATAATGACCTGTATGAGGAAGGCGATTTGGTGAGGCAGTCTTGGTGTATGGATTTCCAGGTCAAAATTAATAAGATCCGAGTCGGCTGGGTCTATGCCACCGATGGCCGATAGCAAAGACTTCCTCTGAGAGGGGTAGCTCTGGAGTACTTCTAAGGCAGACATAGCAGAGGGAGCCTGAGCTAAGTCCTCAATGATGCTATAGTGCTGGGCAACATGAGCATTAGGGTTGTAAGAAGATTTTCGGAGTACACCTTTCAGAGGGGGTCGGATGGGCTTCTTAGTGCTAGGTCTCTCGATATGGAGCAGACCAGAACTGGACGAAGGAGCGCTAGAGGGGACCTCAGGCTCTTTCCCGGCAGGCGTCGAATACTCTTTTGCCCGAGTACTGATGTGGACAGGAATCGTCCCAGCCATAAATACTTGAGAACCAAAGGAATAATAAGGTTGAGATGGATCAGCCACCATTTGCGTTTGTTGCAAGGGAAAAGTCTCTTTGAGCACAGCAGGAGTCCCGGGAGCACCTTTCAACAAACGACTAACTTCAGACCACCTCGGGCAGTCTTTGGTATAGTGATCCTCATCACAGATAAGACAAGGGTACTTGGGCTTGTGTTTGGTGCCTTCCTCAGGTGGAGGTTTAGGGGAATCCTGCTTAGGTTGATTCGCTTTATTCTTTGCTTTTCCCTTCTTCTTTCCTTTTGAGGCTTTGTCTGCTGTGGTGGATTGGATGGCGTTGACCTCGGAAGTATTACCAGAATTAGATACACTCTGAGAAGTATTTTCATTTGGAGCATTCAACTTTGCTTCCCAGGGTTCGCGGAAGTTTTCTTTGAGGGTGGATTAACAGAACCAATGATACTGTCAACAGATGGTGTTGGCAGGGCTTTGGAAGTTCCTGGTCTCGGGGCATCAGGAAAATAATCATATAACGTACCAGACTGGGAGTAAACCAAGTCAAGGTACTGAGCGCACGCAATAGCTTGCTCTTCAGTTACACATGCCCCCATCACAATGTCCCGTGCTATCGGACCGACAAATGAAGTCATGAACCAGTCGGTGAGAAGCTGATCGGGAATCCAAAACTTAATTAAACGACGACACCGTCTCCATTCATGGATATGATTAGAGATATGCGTAGCTGTTTTCTGTTTTAAGGATGTCAGGAGGTGTGTGCCCGTTTCATATCGAATCAGAAACTAGAAATGAGTTAAAAATGCCACAGCCAACGAGTTAAAATCCTGAAAAGATCCGCGAGATAACTCAATATACCATTTAGCAGCAGAGTCGGTGAGAGTCCTTTGAAAAAGGCGAAGCTGAATTGAATCATCAAGCCATGAATTCGGTGAACACCATAGATGATAAGTCATGATATGAGCTTGAGGATCTTCTCCAGCTTTACCATCAAATTTGGGACAATCACCGGGAATCTTAGTTGGAACTGGTGGCCAATACGGATTATGAAGAATAGGATCATTGGTTAGTTTGGACACATCCGGTAATTCCAACGTCGCTAAAAATGGTAATTGAGGGTTAAAGGACATTTGGGGCTGTGGATAGGAAGGAGTACCAGAGTACCAGCCAGCTGGCGGTTTCCCTCATTGAGTTTTTCCAGATGGATTTGGCCCTGGAGGGTTTTGTCTGTAGGGATTATAAGATGGCTGAGCTTGGATTTGCCCCCCAACATTCCATTGATTACCAACTTGGCCTGCAGGAGCAACATAAGGTTGCTGGTAATTCTGATAAGGAATCACTTGCAGTTGTTGATAATTTTGATACGGGGAAAATTGAGTTTGCCCTTGGGATTGCTGGAAACCATATGGCGGCTAGGTTCCAAACTGAGCCTGAGAGGCAGGCTGCATTTGATAGGCTAGTTGGGATTGAAATCCAACCTGCATTTGAAGACCGGATTGGGTTTGGGGCCCATCATGGGGCTGAAAATCGGGTCAAGCTTGAGAAGCAACGATCATTTGGGTGCTCGGTTGAGCAGGCCCAGAAGGATGTCCTTGAGAGAGCTGAGGCTGAGCCATCTGGCTAGAAGGTTGAACTAGTTGAGATTGAGATTGGCCCTTCTGCACAGACGGCTAAGCTTGCTGGGTGTTGGGCTATCCTTACACAACTGAGGGTTGTCCTGATAGACCGGACGGCTGAGCAGACTAGATAGTTGGTTGACCTGATTGGATTTGAGGTCGACTGACCTGCCTAGATGCTTGACCATACTGGACAGCAGGTTGGCCTTGCTAAACGTAAGGTTGACCAACTTGCCCAGAAGGATAACATTGCTGGACACCAAGTTGACCTTGTTGCATGTAAGGTTGTCCCGAGTTACCAGAAGGTTGAGCAAAATAGGTAAAAGACGGACCACCAGAGGCTGAATGTTGTCCCTGAAAGGGTTGTCCTTGTGGGCCCCCAGGTTGCCCTGGATAAGACTGCCCATAATACTGCTGCCCTTGAGAGGTTTTCATGTAAGACGGTTGGCCTTGATTAGGTGGTCCTTGAAGATGTGTAGGCGCTTCTTGGCCACCATGATAAGTGGTGGTGCCCCAAGAAACTGATAATGGAACCGAGACCTCAACGGTAGGTTGAGATGGCAAGGATCCAGCAAGATAAAGGTGATGTCCTACGAGATCGTAGTAATGGAACGGACCTTCTGAGCTCGAATGTTGGACAGATTGTAAATACTGACCGTATGCCCCCCCTGCTGGAATGGAACCAGAAGAAGGTGGGGCATTTAACGTAGGACTAAAAACTCCGGGTATGGATGCCGATGGGCCACTGTAAGCTATCCCTGAAGAAGGCCCAGCAGCAACGGTCACAACCGAGGATGCAGTAACGACACTGACAACGGGGGTTGAAGAAGCCACACAAACAGTTGGAATAGTCGAGACGAAAGTGACGGACACATTGTGAATTTGAGGAATAAAGGACTCCGAGGTCGGAGTGATGGTGTGTGACCATATAGAACTCGTAGAGGGAGTCCTAGAAGACATAACATCCCTTAACGCCTGTTACACAAAATATTGTCACCATGACTATTTGCAGTCAATATGGGTCTATCATGATTCATACTGTCCTCCATAGCAAGTCTCAAACTTCAGCTCTTCATGTCAAGCTTTGAAAATGAGAGAAAGACCTTAAAAATCAATAAAGCTTTGGTTCCACACTTTCTCTCACTGTTACCTGCGGTTCCGCACCCCTTGTTCATGTTACCTACAGACCTGCCCGCTCTGTCTCTAAAGGAGTGGGTGCAGACCCCTGTGAAAGTCAAAAAGGCCCAAGTTTATTCTTAAAAACTCACTTGTGGTTAATTCTAGATGATTCTAGAAGGAATCTTGACGTGGATGGTTCACTCTTAGGTGGTTCATGCATCCCAAAACTGAAGGAGCTAATCCCTTGATGAGAGGAGCTTATCCCTTTGAAGGAGGGCTTTATCCCTTTGAAGGTGGACCTAGTAACTTCCCTCCATTGCACTATAAATTAAGGCATAGGGTTGGTTGCTAGGGAGGTTAGAAGCTGAACATTTTTGAGGGTAAATGCTGTTGGAATTGAGACTTCCTAGTTAAGCTTGAGAGGAGAAATCACATACCTTTTGGCTTCATTGGGAAGAGAGTGAAACTTGTCAAAGTAGAGGAGACTTCTTGCTGGACCCTGGGAGGAGCTTGTACAGCATCAAGGCACCAAGGTTGTAAAGTTCTTCTTTGATTAAAGTTAATACAATTAGATTCATTTTTCTCAACAAATTGTCTTATGTGATTTGTTTCATGAATTCCTTGATCATCATGATAAGTATGCTATTATATTGGCTTTTCAGGTGCTATTTAATGTGTGTGCTTGTTTGTGTTTGCAGATTCTCTACAAGGGAGCCCATTTGGATCAACGGAGCGAGGCTTCCACAAACTTGAATTGGACCTAAGGTAGGCCTAAAACACTTTTTTGCCTTTATTTATAAATTGCATATTTAGAGAAAGATAGAATTTTTTTGGTTTTCTTGTCGCTAGATATCATTAGATACTAGGGAGGTCGGTCTTGTCCACAAGAATGACTTATCCGGCCGACAAAATGGTGACTCCACTAGGGACTTGAATTTTTGATTTTTCCTTTTCTTTTACTTTGACTTGAGAAACTGTGTTTTTGTTTTTGTTTTTGGCTTGATGTGTGCGGGATTGGGTAGGTTTAGTCGATCTTGAATTATTTTTTATTTTCCATACTTTTGGGAGACGACCGCACCCTCTGCTTGTAACATAGTGCGGACCTGTCCGCACTTTTTCTTTACACACAGAGCAGTCCCGTACCTAGGTAAACTGGGAGCCTGCGGACCATGTCAAAATTTTGAAAAACTTAAGATTTTCTCTTTCAGTCAGCTTAGGATTTGCTTAGGTGTTTTTAGCCTCTGTCTAGATCTGCAGGTGACTTTTCAGGAACTTTTCTTAGGTTAATTCCATTGGCATTAGGGTTTTAGGTGAAATTCCTAGAAGTTTTGGTTTCCGGGCTTGATTTTCATTTTGGTCTTGTAGTAGCTCAAAGCTTAGAAGCCTTAGAAGCCTCAGATCACCTTGGTTTTTATTGGCCTTCTTATGAGTCTGACCATTTTGTAAAATCTGCCTTTGTTGAGGAATCCATCATGTGTTTCTCTTTGTGAAACTTCGAAAAGACTTGTGTTGAAATTTTTGGATTTCATTTTTAGAAAAGAAAACAAAAATTGGTTGTTTTTTTACTGATTTGTGATTCTGGACAAATTAGTCCTTAGTTTGCTTATAGCTAAGTAAAACATCCTTGAAAAGAAATATTGTAAGCTTTTACTTCAAATAGTTTTTTTTACAATTTATAGATCTCAAGATTAGATTTTTCCATAGTTTTGAGTGTTTTATAAAAATAAAAATAAAATCTCTTTTGGAAAAGGTTTGTTTTTGTAGTATTTGAGTGTTTGAAAGAAAAGGGAAATTTTTGTGAGCATAGATATTGTCTCGTTTTTTAGTGTATTGGAAAAGACAAAAAGCTCTTCTTTTGATTTGTTTGTTAAGGAAAGATTTGTTTTTACAAGAATTTGCATTCTCAACTCTTTCTTAGCTAGAAATTCATTGAAGGGAAAAGATTGATTATCATCTTAAGTGCATTTTTTTTAGTGATTTGGAGTCGAGTCTTCACACCATAAGTTTCATCTCCGCACCTTTTGACTTAAGAAAAAACCAATAAAAATAACGCTTAAAGTAAAATCTATCTAGTAATATTTTTATTTCTAGGGCTCTTTATCACCAACATAGCTTAGGCTAGTATCTTGGAGTAGGGAGTAATTAACTCTCCAAGATAGTAAAACAAACAAGTAGCTGTATCTTGCGGTAGGAGATAAATTCCAATTGTTACATCTATGCTCTGGGAAAGCTCCTTGTTGTGGAGGTAAATCCTCTCTGCAGACAGAGATGATCCCTACTAGCCCAGACCGGGTCTAGCAACAATCAAACAATGCTATCACGCAAGTTCCTAATTGCAAAATAAAAGTGGATGAGGAGAACCTACTTGGATTCCAACGCTAATATTCGTAGAAGAGATGTCGCTCTCGTTCCTTTGCCTCGACCGGTCACGATCCCTGCAATCTCCATGATGGGACACCTGCACATGCAAAGAACAACACAAATACATGCATAAAATCCAATAGATGCAATTATATATCAGTCAGAAAAGATATAACTCAACATCAATCATAGGACAATGAGAGTGGAACCATAATGATAGTCATCTATTATTGATAAATAACAAAGAAGAATACAACCATAGTTCTGACGTCAAATCCTCCTTTGGCTGGGTAGTCAGCTACACAAGTCTTGCAAAGCTTGTTGGGATGGGAAACAAGCCTCTCTCTCTTGGGTGACAAGCATCTCCTCACTTAGATTTGGCCTTATGGGTGCAAAGAAGGCTCTTGTAGCTTCAAACTCTTGAACTCCTGGAATTCTCTATCACTATGCTAGAACTGGAACTAGCTTGCTCAAGGAATAGAGACAAGCTTTTATAGATAGAGAGGAAAGAGATAGGATCAATCACATTATTCATGGGATTGGCTTTATCACTTGGAAACTTCCATGAAAGGTGGCAAACCACTTCCCTTCTATGGAGATTCGAAGCCAAACCACTGGAGTTCACTTTTCTGCTGTCTTTTCAGACTCTCTAAACATGAAAAGACGCCGAGTTCTTCCTTTGTCAGACTCGTTAAAACTTAATGACATCGGATTCTGTCGTAATCACACCTTACAAGCATATTCTATCCCCGTCAAGCTTGTTAAAAATAACTGGGGTACTCGCCAAAAATGGTGGGGAAAATGGACCCATAATTATTGTCGTGTCAGCAGTATGTCGCTCTTGAACATGGCACTTGTCTGCATTCGTGTCTGGGTGGGGACATCTCATCTTGTTTTTACACTAGCCTCCGTGGGTTTGGGTTATCCTATTTGAACTCTCATCTGCTCATTTCCTTGTCACCATGACCTCTCCTCATTTGATGTCAAATACTGCCAAGTCCACTATCGTGCCACCGATATGTTCAAGAGAAGTTGACCTCTGTAGGAATACAACCTCCCTCTGATACCTCACATAATTCTGATTCACCACAACATTCTTCCTCTGTCTCGTGTCACTAATGTGGGAAACACTATGGCCCACCTTTGATCAAGGTCACTTCCTGTCGACTTCAGCTCATTATCCAGGAAGCTGATCTAGAGACTCCCTTCTGGTGCCTTGGAGCATGCATGCCTCAATGGCAGGTTCTTCGTGTTGGATGAGAGGTTTTCATCATTGGCCTCCGATCGAATAATTCTACGGGTGTTCGACACCAGCTCATTGATTCGCACGTCGTAGATTGTACCTATAGTACCTTGATGACCATTGTCATTATTGGTGGTACCTCTCGTGTCTGTTAACAGTTTTCATCATTGACTGGTAATCAGATGATGTTCATGCATGTTCGACTTCAACTCATGTATTCAAATGCTTGAACTTGTACTCTGTTCGGGTCGAGATGGAGCGCAAGACCCTGGATTTTGTCTACTGGAATCCAGGCTGCGATTTGTGGCTTATTATGATCATTACATGACTCATTCACTGGATGGCTGCGACCATGCCTGAGTCTATTTATCGATCCTCACTGGATGGCTGTGCCCATACCTTGGATCTAGATTGTTATGTACTTTGTTATGGATCGCTGCACCCATACCACATATATCATGTCCTTGAGATATCAGTTGTACTTGTTTTCGCAGGTTCTCTGGCGGCTGTGGTTTCAGTTATGCATGTTCTTGTAAAGCATTTCACCCCTGTCTCTCCCTCGGGCCTCGTGCTTTAGGGGGAATCTGTTACACAGCAATTTGTCACCGTTTGTCACCGTCCCTGTTACCCTTCACCCGCACACTGGAGGACTCATTCTGGGACCTGTGAGAAGTGACATGACCTGAAACCACTTGCATTATATTCCTCTAAGTATGAGCTTCATATGCCCTGAAGACATCTCCTACAGAATACCCATGAAAACAACTCTTTTTTCATTAGCGCGGGTCCACAGTTCACTGCCCACGCCCATGAGGGAAATCCTCTAAAGAGGGCGCGCCATTGGTGCTCTGTCTCAGATTCGCACTTGCGCCAACTGAATTGAGTAAATTTTTCAATGAACAAGCTTCTGAAGGTTCTCCTTAACCCATCCACCAACTGAATCTATGTTGAGCTAGGATGGTTTGGCTTCGAATCTCCATAGAAGGGAAGTGGTTTGCCACCTTTCATGGAAGTTTCCAAGTGATAAAGCCAATCCCATGAATAATGTGGTTGATCCTATCTCTTTCCTCTCTATCTATAAAAGCTTGTCTCTATGCCTTGAGCAAGCTAGTTCCAGTTCTAGCATAGTGATAGAGAATTCTAGGAGTTCAAGAGTTTGAAGTTGCAAGAGCCTTCTTTGCACCCATAAGGCCAAATCTAAGTGAGGATATTCTTGTCACCCAAGAGAGAGAGGCTTGTTTCCCATCCCAACAAGCTTTGCAAGACTTGTGTAGCTGACTACCCAGCCAAAGGAGGATTTAACGTCAGAACTATGGTTGTATTCTTCCTTTTATTTATCAATAATAGATGACTATCATTATGGTTCCACTCTCATTGTCTTATGATTGATGTTGAGTTATATCTTTTCTGACTGATATATAATTGCATCTATTGGATTTTATGCTTGTATTTGTGTTGTTCTTTGCATGTGCAGGTGTCCCATCACGGAGATCGCAGGGATCGTGACCGGTCGAGGCAAAGGAACGAGAGCGACATCTCTTCTACGAATATTAGCATTGGAATCCAAGTAGGTTCTCATCATCCACTTTTAATTTGCAATTAGGAACTTGCATGATAGCATTGTTTGATTGTTGCTAGACCCGGTCTGGGCTAGTAGGGATCGTCTCTGTCCGCAGAGAGGATTTACCTCCACAACACTCCTCTTAAAGGAGAAGCATGAGATCATATCTGAACCAGTGTGGGAATCAATCCTTCCTCATTGGGAATGATAGAAGATATTCACGTATTAAAAATGGTAAACCTCGGATTAACCATTGTCGAGGAGCCTGGGGTCACTTGTTGGTAAACCTTGGATTATGTCAAGGAGCCTTCAAGGGGATTGAGCTTGTTACTCTGCCCTTGTGTGCGTATCAGATCGTAGACTGTTCCCCCAGGTATATTTGTTTCCGTTGGCAACCATAGTGACCATATTCTGTAGGATTCTTTCCTAAGGTGATGGTGGAGGGAAGATCCCACTATACCTGGAGCAGACGTCAGCTAGACTCACTTGGATTTTCTGGGGGGTTCTCTTCACTCGAGACGGTTTAGTGGAGAAACTTGTGCTAGTCTATTGATTAAGGAGGTTGCCGGGGTAACTGTTCCAACCGCCATTTCTGTATTGAATTCTGCGACATTGGATTTCATCACCAACTAGTTTTTTTGGTACGAAAAGTTATTGTTTGAGTGTGGTTTTACTTCCTAGATTCTTTAGGCGTGTGATTCAAAATTGTTTGGTTCTTTAAAGGCTTTAGGTGGTTTTCATTGAGATTTTTCTTTGTTTGCGTGTGAAGTAGTTAAAATATTTAATCGTGGTTGAATTACCGAGGAATTCCCGTAGACTTTGGGGCCAACCTTCTGAGTTTTCATTGAGCCAGCTTGAAGGGCTTCGAGCCCTTGTAACTCCTAGTGACAGTAGAGTTGGGTCACCTGAAGAAGGAGAGTCTTCATTGGTTATACATACTGATTATCAAGCTCTAGTAACATATTATAATCTGCAATCTATTTCATTTTCTGAAGTTACTGGTAGTTTTTCATCTACTAGTGATTTAGCTAAGGAACCTGAAATATCTGAACCTAAAACTGAATTTGTTGCTACTCCAACATTAGGATTTTCCTCTCCAACTTCCAGTGGTCCTGGTTCACCCAGGGTAGAAAGAGTCATTACCCAAAATCTTCCTTCTGGACTTATTGCTATTGAAGAACTTGTTACTCCGAAAGAAAGTATCCCTATCCCTGAAAATCAACCAGTTATAGAACTTAGGGAGTGTGAGTTGATCTTTTACAGTCCACCTAGGAGCAACGCTTGGTATCTTTCATTGACCAATTTTTTGGAAAACTCAGGACTAAGTTTTTCACCACCTCGCATTCCTTTTCACCCAACACCTAGGGGTTATTATCCTCCATTAAATATGTCAAGATAGTCCTCCATGTTTTCTCAATCTCCAGAGACCTTTTTATACGGCAGTCCTTCTGTTCCCTCTAGGTATCAGTCACTTACTGGTACATTTTTGGGAGCATCTCCTCAACCTATTAAACAAGGGTTATTAACTGATAATAACAGAACTAAGTCTTTGAGTGTAGAAGATATTCTTATGATGTCAGGTACTATTCCTAATCCGCAACCTCAAGGTGGCCAGTTACCTCCTGGGGGGTAGCCTCAAAGTCATCAATTATCACCTGGGGGGCAACCTCAAGGTACCCAATTTCTGCCTGGGGGGCAACCTCAAGGACAGTACATACCTACGGGACAATACATTCCTCAAGGTCAACCCCAGACTCAGTATCTACCTCAAGGTCAACCCCAGTATCAATATGTACCTCAAGGTCAACCCCAGTATCAGTACCCAACCCAAGGTTTACAACCACTTTCCAGTCAATCATTTGTCCAAGGAGCTGGAAATGTACCTTTGAATTATCAACCCTACCCTCAACCCGGTTATGGTCTTCAATATTCTCAACCTGCTATGGGTCTGTACCCTAGAATGAACTTAGTGTGGGATCCATCTCAATCTCAATAGATCTTGCAACCAAATGTGCAGTTGTCATCTCAATTTGGGCAACCCTTGGTTTCTGGTTCACCCTAGCAACCTGTCCAGTCTATTATTCAAACTTCTGCACCTTCTGTAGTTTCTCAGCCTGGGCCTAGTACGCTTTGTACTCCACCTCAAACGACCGCTACAACTGTTGCAACATCTGTTCAATCTACCCCACCTACTTCTGGAGTATCGACAGCTCCGGTTTCTGCTGTTCCTGTATCAACTCCTCAGACATCTTTACCTCAGTTTGGATCCACAATTCATACTTCGGTTCAAATGCCTGTAGGACAACCTGGTCCAAGTATGGTTGTCACGAGTCAACCTCAATTTACTTATCAATCGTACCAGAGACAGTACCAATTTGGTCCTACTGTGCAACAGCCAATCTATCAGTATCAACCGTATCCTGGATATACATATCAACAACCTCAACAACCTTAGTATTGTCTGGTTAATCCTGGTTTTCCGGGAGGATATAATATCCCAAATGCGATTCCAATTCCTAGTTATCCTGGATATCCTCCTCCTGGGGCTGGTCTCATGACCCAGGGTTTTAGGGACCCTAATCGTTAGTTACCGTTCATTGCAACTTTGGACTTGCCTAACTTGTCGCGCCTTACGAACGATCCAATTAACTATCTTCCATTTTGGCCACCAATGCCGAATAAGTTACCTAGTGATATTCCTAAGTTTGAAGGTAAATCCAGAGAGGACCCGTCAATCCATGTGATGACTTACCACCTCTGGTGTGCATCTAACTCCATTTCAGATGATTCAATTCGTTTAAGGCTTTTCCACCGCACTCTAATTGGTCTTGTGGCCAAGTGGTACATTGAGTTACTGCAAGCCACTTTTTATATCTTTAGTCAGTTAGCTACTTCATTTTTAACTCATTTTCAATTGCCAGTCAGATATGACAATGGTACAAAATTATTAACTTCATTAAAACAATCAACGTCCACTTACATTTCAGATGACATTCATGAATGGAGACGTCGACGACGTTTAGTGAAGGTTTTTATTCTGGATCAGATCTTAGCTGAATGGTTTGTAAAATATTTATTACCGAAGATCACTGAGGATGTAGCTAAGGCAGGAGTCGTTACTGAAGAGCAAGTGATTGCTCAAGCTCAGTACCTTGACTTAGTTTATACGCAGTCCAGTACATTACACGAGAAAATTCCCAACCTTCCCAAACAAAATCAAATAACTGCAGCTCCTTCAGGGTCTCATGCCACTGATGGTATGATTGGTACAGTTAATACCAAAAGTAAGAAGAAATCTTCCAATAATTCTTCTCCTATCATAACTTTACCAGATTCCCCGACAGGAGATTCTTTAGCAGAAATTTCTGTCGATATTCATGTTGTAGAGTCATCTACGGAAAAATCAAAATCCGGTGATAAAAAGAAAGGGAAGAAGAAAAATAAAACAGATAAAAGTTCGAAAGAGAAACCAGAAAAAACAGAATCTACTGATGAGAAACACAAACCTCATTATCCTTGTCTCATTTGTGATGAAGAGCATTTTACAAGAGACTCCCTCATCATGCAGAGGTTGCGAAAATCGTCAAAGGTTCCTAAACGCCTGCTGTTTTGAAGGATCCTTTTCCTAGTCAAGATAGTAAGATGATAGGTTCTTCCTCAAATGCCTCTGAAGAACCCAGATAGTAAGATGATAGGTTCTTCCTCAAATGCCTCTGAAGAACCCATAATGATGATGTCCCATGTTAGGATTCTGACTCAATCGCAAGATTATGGAAGTAAAAGTCCTGTTGATGGTAAGGAAGCAGAATCTTCTAATTCGAACCCATCAACTTCAACTCACGGTTCTGATCCACTACAGATCGAGAAACCTAACCTAGACTTAGTAATCAAACCGCCCGCCAAGGGTATACTTCAAAAGTCAGCTTTCAATCCACATTCGAGAGCGGCTCATAACTATAACATTGTTGAAGATTTGGCTATTTCACCTTCAGCAATGTTGGCTTTGGAAGTGTTGCAATCATGTCCAGCACAGCGTAAATTGCTATTGTCGGCTATAGGAGCTGTTGATGTTCAGGACTCAAACCTCATAATTTTCCATCTAGAAAATAGTACACCGCGCTTACCTCATCAAATGGATTTCCAGATTCCAATGTTAGTCAAAAACAAACCTTGTTATAGGATTGTGATTGATGAGGGAGCCTCAACGTGTATTCTGTCGATCCAGTGTTTAAGATTGCTTGGTTCTCCTACACTTAATCAATCCCGACAATTCTAAAGGCCTTTGATGGTCATGGGTTCCATCCTTTTGGCATTCTACAGGATTTACCTATAGGGGTTGAAGGCAAAACTGTTAATCTAGATGTGGAGGTGGTTGATGCCCCTCTAGATTACAACCTTCTCTTGGGTCATAGTTGGTCTCATGCTATGAAAGTTGTTGTTTCATCAGTCTTTCGGCTTATAAAGTTCCCTCATAATGGAAAGATTGTAACTATAGACTAGCTAACTTACTTTTCATCCGAGCCAGCCTCTTCTGAAAGTATTCAGCATGTCGGCAAAACAACTATCCCATATAAGGATGTTGGAGTAGGACTAGTTAAAGATTCTAGTTTACTAGGAACTTTTCCTTTTCCTCCAATCAACGAATCATCTTCTACTGCAACCGTTCATATGATTTCATCAGACACTATTGTTTATGATGATCCTTGGATCGTACCTTCCGAATCTGAGATAGATTCATTTGGGGATGTTATGCCTTTGAGTCCATGTGAAATTGCGTATCAGGCCGTGTAGTCATTTTTCGACCCTTCTTCAACCGAAATTGATTTAATGAATGTGGTCCATGAAGAATCACTTTCAACATCAAACTCAGATTCAACAACATTTTCCAAACTTGTTCACACTGATTAGCAAATTCGTGAAATCCTGTGTGTTGATGATTTACCATGGGAAGATCTTCATCATGATCTTCGTTTTTACATGAGATTGATTGCTTTGAAAATGATTTTTCATCTATTTTTACGACTGAATATGTTAAGGAACCTCAGAATCCAATGAAAAATCCTGATTCTGAGTTAAATTTGGGAAACAATTCTCGAACTATTGCTATTGATATTTTGGTTAAGCATGGAATTGTTGAAAACATTCATATAGGTGTCTCTTGTATGAAAAATGAAATTCAAACATATAAGGCCCTATTTCAAGAATTCCGCGACGTGTTGCATGGTCATATGAGGAAATGCCAGGAATTGACCTAGCAATTGTTGTTCATGAAATCAAAACTTACCCGGATGCTAAACCCGTCTGGAAACGTTTGCGTCAGATCCACCTGTGAAAAGGATCTGCTATTAAAGCAGAAGTTGAAAAATTACTTAAAGCAGGTTTCATTTATCCAATTCCATTAACGAATTGGGTATCAAATATTGTTCATATTAACAAAAAGCAAGGAAAAATAAGAATATGTATTGATTAAAGGGATAATAATCGAGCCTGTCCGAAAGACAATTACCCAACTCCCTATATCGATCAAATCATTGATGATTGTGCCGACAATGAAATATTCTCCTTCATGGATGGTTTTTCCGGATACAATCAAATAAATATTCTACCTGCTGATCAACCTAAAACGACTTTCATTTGTCCATGGGGGACATTTGCTTATTGAAAATTACCTTTTGGGCTCAAGAACGCCGAGGCAACTTTTCAAAGAGCCATGTCTTACGCATTTCATGACATCAAGCACATTGTGCAACCCTATCTCGATGATTTACCTCCTCATTCATTACATCAAGCTGATCATCTCATCCATTTACGAGCAATCTTTATGAGGTGTAGGCATTATCGAATTAGGTTGAATCCACACAAGTGTGTGTTTTGTATAGAAATGGGTCAGTTACTGGGGTTTGTTTTTCGAAATCCGACATTCACGTCGATCCCTCGAAGGTTGAAGCTATTTCCAAATTGCCTCCTCCTCCGAGTCTTCACCAACTCCAAAGTTTGCAGGGGAAAGCAAACTTTTTACATCGATTCATTCCTAACTACGCTGAGATCACAAAGGGTTTTACCTGGTTGTTGAAATAGAATACACCATTCTTTTGGGATGAGATAGATGACAAATATTTTGATGCACTAAAACACGCGTTAACCCATGCACCGTCACTGCATCCTTCCAACTACAACCAGGACTACTTCTTATATCTCGTCGCTTCGCATTCCACCATTGGAATGGTGTTAGTTCAGGAAGATGAATTCGGTACTAAACATGTGATATATTACCTTAGTTGCACTTTAAATCCAACTGAGCTAAAATACTTACATGTGGAGAAATTGGTATTGGCAGCGGTTCAAGCTGTCCAACGTTTTCGTCATTACATTTTACTACGCAAAACTATAGTAATTTCTGATTGCAACCTTATGATCTATATTTTGACCAAACAATTGCTAGGGGGCAAGTACTCCAAATGGATTGTGATTCTGCAGGAGTTCGACTTGGAATTTGAAAAGTCTAAGTCAAAGAAATCTTTAGTTTTTGCGGAGTTGATGTGTGACTTCTCGTGTGCTGACACGGAAACTGTGGCAGAGGAGCCCATTGCAGACGAATCCTTGTTTCTAATCAGCACTTTAGATCCATGGTATGGAGATATCATCATTTATCTCCTGACCCAATCCTTTCAGCCAGAAATTTCAAGGTCAGAACGTCGGAAAATACTATTCCAGTCCCAACAATTCAAAATTATTGGAGATACACTTTATCGTCGTGGGGCGGACTTTGTTTTCCGACGTTGTTTAACTCATGAGGAAGCTGAAAGGGTTCTAAATGACTATCACTCTGGAGTGTGTGGTGGTCATATGTCTAGGTTTGCCACAGCCCAAAAGATATTGCGCGTTGGCTATTTCTGGCTGTCTTTGTTTAAAGATTGTATTAACGCGGTCCGAGAATGACACAACTGCCAAATTTTTGATCGAAAGATGTGCGCTTCACCTGCTCCTCTCCACCCTATAATTTCTGTCGGTCCTTTTGCGAAATGGGGTATCGATTTTATTACATGTAACCCTCACTCAGCCGAGGGGCATGCATATATTATCCTTGCGGTAGATTATTTTACCAAGTGGGCCGAGGCGATGTCTACATTTGAGGCAGACGGAAAAACTGCTGTGATTTTTGTGTTCAATCATATAATTTCTAGGTTTCGTGTTCCACAAGCGATTATCACTGATCATCGGCGTCATTTTCGAAATATTATGATGACTGAACTTAAAGACCAACTTGGCTTGCGTCACGATAGTTCAACTCCATATTATCCACAGGCTAATGATCTGGTTGAAGCCATCAACAAAGTTCTAGTCATCATGATCCAACGAATCATTGGGATTCATAGGTCGAATTGGCATAACATGCTATTTTCAGTGCTTTGGGCGTATCGAACCTCAGTAAAAACGTCAATCGTTTTCACTCCTTTCCAACTAGTTTATGGTCTGGAAGCTATGTTATCCATTGAATGTGAAATCCCGTCATTACAAATGGCCATCGAATTACTTACAGCCACTTTCGAAGAGGAAAAACGTTTGTTATACTTGGTTCAGCTAGATGAGAATTAACGTGATGCTACATTAGCAATCGTAACTCATGCCAAACGTATTAAAGCTCAGTATGATCAAAATGTTACCCCTTGTAATTTTTCGGAAGGAGACCTAGTCTTATTGTACGATCAAGCAAATGATAAATTAGGTGCTGGAAAATTCGTACCCATGTGGCATGGTCCTTATGTTGTTAAGCGAAATCTGGCAAAAGGGGCCTATGAATTGGTAGACTTTAACGGGGTCTCTTTAGGTAAACCTAGAAATGGTCTTTACCTGAAGAGGTATTATGCTTAAAATATAGGTGTGGAGATTTTTAGTTAGGTTAGTTTTCTTTCTAGCTGGTGTGTTTTAGATTAAAAAGTGTGCTTAGCTTAGAGAGTGTTTTTTGTCATTATTCCTGCTTATCTTGATTTTACTCTTGATATTGCAGATGTCGACGCCTCTCCAAACATACATTGGTTTTGCTGATGGTGCTTGTCGTAATACACGAAACATTTCTTCCGCAGCTTGGGTTATCTATTTGCCCTTTGACGAGTTGGTATCTATGCACGGGGTAAGCCTCAGTCAAAAAACGAACAACATTGTTGAGTATAGTGCAGTGATTGAGTTATTATCTGAATCTATCTCATTTGGGATTCAGAGTTTGATAGTGAGGTTAGATTCTGAACTCATTGTATTACAGCTTAATAGAGTATATTCCATTAGAAATCCAGTGTTATTGAGATTATTTTTGAGAGTTCGTCTCTTGGAATGTGAATTTGACTACATTGAATATCAGCATATTCCAAGACATTTAAATACATTAGCAGATGCAGTTGCTTCTAGTATGATAAATAGACATTTGCAATAATTAATATAGTAAATTTAAAAACATTTGACAACATGTTACACAAGATAGCTGGTAATAATGATATATCATAACATAGAAGTAGTCTTTCAAAATATACATCGTCTTCGATCATAGGTTGAAAAACACCTTATGATCGGCAAAAATGATAGTACAAAAAGCAAACAATGTCATATGTGTCTACAACAGGCGATCATCCTATCACTGGTGATGATCATGATAAGAAACCACTGTATAGGCCACCCTACAAAGGAACCTCATGAAAGGTCCTGGGACCCCAATCACATAGCGCTGTAGCCTAAGAGGAATGTCATCTATGCTGGTCTTCGGAATGTCTGCTGTCAAACGCTCTAGATGACTCTCCAATTCGGCCAAGGTCTCTGTAGATTCATCCTATGGGGCTGGTGCTACTGTAGCTGGTTGTTTCCTCTCATAGGGCCGGAGAGTGGCTGGTCGCCGTAGACCTACATCTTCATTTGAAACTTTTACTATCAATTTTGGGACGAGATAAAAACAAAAAAAAATGTTAAATTAGAAAATGTTGAAAATGATTTTACCTGAGTCATCCCATTGCTCTCCTGGTGGAAGAGCCATGTCTGGGTCACCATGATAATCTACCCCAGCATAAGGAAAGTCCTGAATAGAAAAAACTTGGTTCTCCAACCAATGAAAATACTCAGGAGTGAATCAAATGACTTCTGTTCCCTCCTCAGGATGACGGGCCATAACTGCAACCCAACGCATCAGTTTGGGCTCTCGGGGAAGTCCAGCTCCAACAGTGAGATGTTGTGGGACCAACATTGGAACCCTCTCTAGACCAAAGCTCACAACTAAAGCACCATATCCAAAGGTCTTCAGTTGTCCGTTCTTTGCTCTAGTCAGTTGGCCTTTTATATTAGCCAACACAGCATCGCACCAGTTGAAGATGGTGCCTCGAAAGCAGTCTACTGCCATCCGCATTTGGGATCCAGTGGCTATATGTAGTGCTGTGCTTCCGTAGAGCCTGGTAACAGTAAACGCAATCACTTTGAGCTCAGGAAGGGATATGGTTTTGATATCTATCCCTTTGTCTCTAGTTTGGTCGTTGCAGAACTCTAGCCGGAGGCTATCGACAGACTGGCCACCTGGCCTAGTCCCGAATAGAGTCAAATGTTCACCTCTCTTAGGCAAACCAGTCAAAAAGTAAATATCTTCCGGCTCCATTTCGAGCTGGTGACCACCATTAAAGAAGCACTTGTCCTGTATGTTCCACCTGTTTACCAACCACTACAAAAAGTCCACCTGGGCCCTCATGCCAGGTATGGCCTAGAATTTTTATAAGCCGCATGCCTCCAATGCATCAATCGAAGGTTGATGATTTATCGCGGCGAGATCTACATCCTCATGCTCCCGTTCTCACCAATCAAGCATGATTATACCCTACATTTAATAAAAAGGCAAATTAGAATATCTAAAATAAAAAAATTTGGGTGGAATTTGAAAAATTTAGGTTTAAAAACCTTTGCTGCAGGGACCGCACCCTCTCTGTTAGAGACAGTGCGTGGGTCTGCACTTTGCCTTCACAGCATGTGCAGACCCTTGACTTTTTTCCTTTTATGAAAAAGTCAGGGTCTGCGGGTTACCTGTGCTATGCCTGCGGACCCCCGCACACGGGTTTTAACCTAAAAAATTCCTTAAAAAACGAAACCAAAGCCTAAAAAAAAAATTGAAACAGATGAAATGAAAGAGTAGGATGATGTAGATTACCTGGAGGAGACGGCATTCGATTCCAACGGACGGATTTTCTGCAATCTTCACGGGAAGTTTCTGACCAAAAGCTCTCTTTTCTCACTCTGAAGTCAAATGGTAAAAATGAATTTACAAAAGCCCTTTTTATAAGCTTTTTTGAATAAATGAGTTTTTAATTTGTTTATTTTTCACTTTAAAGAGGTAACTTTTGCAGCATTTTTATCTATTTTAAATAGGTATGAGTAATGTTTGAGTTTTTGTGCAGGATAACGGATTTTTCAGGCAAAATTGGTCATTTTCGACAAAAAACATTAGAGTCACCTTTAAGCTCTTTTCTGACTCCTAAAACATGAAAAGATTGCTGAGTTTTTCTTTTTAAGCTCGTTAAAATGGAACTAAAAAGACGGTCCACTTACAACCCTTTTCTAACCGTAAAAACATGAAAAGATTGCCGGATTTCTGTCGTTTCAAATTCGATATTGGTTATAAAACGACGTGTCGTTGATCGCTCTTTTACTTTTTCAGATCTGAGGCACTAATTATGAAACGTACTCCTTGGTCGTAATGATCAAGCGGTTCTCTCAAGTATTATTTTATACTTTTTCGGGCTTGGGAGACACAAATTTATGAGAAAGGACAACCATGGAGTCTTCTTAAGTTTTTTCAGACTCTCTAAAATTGAAAAACGCCAAGTTTCTCCTATACTGGACTCGTTAAAATTTAACAGTAAAGGACCTGTTCAATTACAAACAGGAATGGACCACTCCTTCTTAGGGTTCGAATTTAAACTAAGTTGGACTCATCTGATGGATGAGCTTATAATCAATCAAATGTTATCCTCCTCAAGCTTGTCAAAAATAAGAGGTACTTGCCAGAAATGGTGGGGGAAAAGAGAGAAAAATGAGCCTTTTTGTCATACTTTGTAACCACTCTTGAACACGAAACTTTTATTCACCTGGGTTGGGAAATCCTTTGCCTAACAGTTTATCAAACCATATTGAAAGTCTTTAGCCAGCTTCTGGGTATTAACTTTGGGTCAATTGTCACCAAACCATCTGATGTGTCGTTATGTGTTCAAGAGGTCAGTGCAAATAAACCATTCATCTGCAAAATATCTATCATCCATCTTGACCATCCCTGAGTCAGTCCTTGCAACTAAATGTCTTCAAACTTGATCTATGATTTCGTGTTGTGGGCTTGCCTATGACGGATCGCTTTTTATCGACTTCAGCTCATTATCTAGAAAGATGATCTAGAAATCGTCAATACCTTGGGATCTGCATGCCTCAATGGCAGGTTTCTCGCCTTCGACGATAGGTTGCATCATTAACCTTCGATCAAAGGATTCCGTGACATGTTCGACATCAACACATCTATTCACATCTCATCGATTGTACTGAGTACTTTGAGAGCCATTGACATTACTGGTGGTTTCTATCACACTTGTTAACAGTTTACATCATTGACTGGTAATCAAGTGGTTTCTACCATGTTCGACTTCGACACATTCATTCACATGGTTAGAATCATACTATTTCGGGAAGTAGAAATCAAGACCTTGGATCTAGTTTCCACCATCCAGGCTGCGAGGAATTTTGTATTCATTATACAGTGGACTATTCATAAACAGATGGCTGCATCCATACTATGTCTACATGT
Organism: Pinus tabuliformis; assembly: GCA_031772625.1. Classification (NCBI taxonomy): domain Eukaryota; kingdom Viridiplantae; phylum Streptophyta; class Pinopsida; order Pinales; family Pinaceae; genus Pinus; species Pinus tabuliformis. Next base: position 166,122,999 of record CM062812.1, on the reverse strand, counting down.
GTCTATACTTGTGATGTATTATAAGATCATTCCTATATCAGAGCAGCAGTTAGTTTTCTAGTCAGTTTTGATCTGAGTATGGGAATGCCTACCTCAACGATGATATGATCTCATATATATATTTTGCATTGAATGTTTTTACAGGTTCCAACCGGGCTCTCCACAAGATGATCCTCGAAATGATAAAGTACTTCACTCTTCTTAGATGATAAATGAAATCCTCATCTACTACAAACTTCGCACTTTATGGGGCAATGTGTTACAAAAAATATTGTCACCATGACTATTTGCAGTCAGTATGGGTCTATCATCATTCATACTGTCCTCCTTAGCAAGTCTCAAACCTCAGCTCTTCATGTCAAGCTTTGAAAATGAGAGAAAGACCTTAAAAATCAATAAAGCTCTGGTTCCGCACTTTCTCTCACTGTTACCTGCGGTCCCGCACCCCTTGTTCATGTTACCTGCAGACCTGCCTGCTCTGTCTCTAAAGGAGTGGGTGCAGACCCCTGTGAAAGTCAAAAAGGCGCAAGTTTATTCTTAAAAACTCACTTGTGGTTAATTCTAGATGATTCTAGAAGGAATCTTGACGTGGATGGTTCGCTCCTAGGTGGTTCATGCATCCCAAAACTGAAGGAGCTAATCCCTTGATGAGAGGAGCTTATCCCTTTGAAGGAGGGCTTTATCCCTTTGAAGGTGGACCTAGTAACTTCCCTCCATTGCACTATAAATTAAGGCATTGGGCTGGTTTCTAGGGAGGTTAGAAGCTGAACATTTTTGAGGGTAAATGTTGTTGGAATTGAGACTTCCTATTTAAGCTTGAGAGGAAAGATCACATACCTTTTGGCTTCATTAGGAAGAGAGTGAAACTTGTCAAAGTAGAGGAGACTTCTTGCTGGACCCTGGGAGGAGCTTGTACAACATCAAGGCACCAAGGTTGTAAAGTTCTTCTTTGATTAAAGTTAATACAATCAGATTCATTTTTCTCAACAAATTGTCTTATGTGATTTGTTTCATGAATTCCTTTTACAGACTCTCTACAAGGGAGCTCATTTGGATCAACGGAGCGAGGCTTCCACAAACTTGCATTGGACCCAAGGTAGGCCTAAAACACTTGTTTGCCTTTATTTATAAATTGCATATTTAGAGAAAGATAGAATTTGTTTGGTTTGCTTGTCGCTAGATATCATTAGATACTAGGGAGGTCGGTCTTGTCTGCAAGAATGACTTATCCGGCCGACAATGCCTTATAGCGTAAAGGCAATGTAACACCAAGAGGGGTGCTACGAAAAGTTGTAGTTTCCGTTGAGGTGGGAATTTCATTGCTTGTCACAACGGATTCTTCACTTGTGACAGGGGATATGTCCTCCATATCAGAAGAAGACATTGGGACCGAAACACCAAGAGGAGTAGGAGGGATATCTTCTTCAGAAGGCTCCCAAATGGGGTTCCAGTGAATTTCGTAAGCCTTGTCGTTTGGAGCGCGAGAGTTAATCAGTTGGATACTCGGAATAACAGGGAGAGTATCACTCACAACTGGTAGCTCAGGAGCAACAGAGGAAGGAGACCCTTGGTCACTCGGAATAGGAGACGAGGTCGGTGATTCCGCCAGGATGACAACTTCGAAAGATCCTAGGCAAACTAACGAGAAAGGACCCTACTCAAGCTAATGCAAACAAGATCTAACCAGGTAAATGTGAATCGTGGCCGAATAAATTTTAAACCCAGGAACAAAACTTGACCTTTTCATTTTTAAAGAGTCAAGAAAAGGACAAAATATGACTCTAGTCACCTTCGAATATTTAATGAGCTTGAAGTGACAAGTGCTCAGATGGACCTTTTCTTTTAGGGAGTCCGAAAAGGAATGAAAGTGACTACTCTAGAGAACTAGGCAAAAAGGTTTACCAAACAAATCCGTAAAACTGCATATACACCTTGGCAGTCATATGAAAACCAAGGACTTTCCATACGGCAGTCAATCTTCCCGAATGTTGTGTTCGGTGCGTTACAGCTTGTAAGGCGGCAGACATGGCTTCCTATGGATAAAGGATGATAACCTAGTGGGGTCTCCCCATATACTCGATGGTACATGGGAGCACAAATCCGTACTAGACCACTATTGAGTCACAGAAGGAGGAATCACCCAACCTTGAGTGGAAACAAAAGTGACTAGGTTTAACGACGCCAGAGCACATCTCTAGCCTAGACCTCTAAATGTGTGTGTTATGTTCCAATGAGTTGTTAGATTTATTCAGTTCATTTTAAAGTTGATCTTGGATTATGTTTCAGTTTTCAGGCCTTATCGTATGTATATATCAAAGCCTAGGATGCAGCTAAAATGAATGGAATATTCTTTCCTTCAATGAACACCTACCTATGGGAGGGTAGAGAGATCATTCCCAAACCAAGAAAACCAAGGTAACAAACAATCACTCAATGTAGGCAGACATAAATTCTTAAAATGCATGGATGCTACTAGTGAGAGATCTAACCATTCGCTTTTTAATATGCAACTTGAAATGCAAATTTACATTCACTTTCGCATGCTAAATGAAATGCAATTTTTTGATTTTGATGCCGTTAATCTAAAGAAACCAATAACCAACAAACAAATGTGAAAAACCGGTTGACCCAAACAATTGTAATATATGTCCGGGTAGTGAAGAGAAATCGAAACAATGCCAAGGTTGGTTCAACAACAATCACTAAATAATCAACCAAAAGTAAGCAAAGTGGAAGGCTCAATCAAACCAATAGCAAGTAGCAAACGAATCTTTGAAAACAAGCAACCAAGCAAAGCTGACCCAAAAGACTTGAGACAATAAAACTAGGTCACAAAGCAAAAAGGAAAGATTTGTCCAACAAAGCTCACAAGAGAGTGCCTCAACCTCTAGACAGTGAAAAACAAGTTATCAACCAAGTGAGAATAGCAGGGACTAGTAAGACTGACGAATTCAGGAGGCAGAATTGAAAAAAATTCATTTCTATAGCAATCAGCGTGGGTAATACATAGCAACAAAGCGCTGATAAAGAACGACACAGCAAAAATGCGATGTCAGTGCGGAAGTACACGCCTTTTCCGCGATGGTCCGATTTACAAAACTGTCATGACTGTTAGGTGTAATAACGCGATGGACAGAAAAATACAAAAATGGTGGCGCGATGACAGCGCGACTATTAAATTAAAAAGCGTGATGATGTTCAAAAACAGCCACAACTGAGCCAAAAACTCCCAAACCAAAACATTCAATCTTTAAAAAAATAAAGCATCTCCCAGACAAAGCTAGGAAATCCAGAAATAGACAAATAATCCCAAAAAACTTGAAAAGAGACCAAAACAAAAACTCAAGGCAAGAGTGAACAAGAAAAGGACAAAGGCCAGCTCCCCAGCGGAGTCACCAATTTGTGATGCAGGAAAGTGTTCCCTCTGCAGACAGAGGCAAACCCTTTAGCCCTAGAGTGGGTCTAGTCACAAACAAGGACAAATCAACAACAATTCTCCTTAAATAGTTCAAGTTGGAGGCCTACCTCAACCGATGGTCGATGGAGTTTCGTTGTGTTGCTCCAGCTTCTGTTTCCTTCTCCTAATGAGTAATCAATCTAAAATAAAGAAAGGAAATACAACAAAGCACATAACCGGATACAAAAAAGAACTGTTTACCTATAAAGTCAAGAAATCATGAGCTATCTAGTACATTGCATACAAGACATAAGAAAACATCATTGATTGCATTAAATATAAAATAGAGTTAGCTTACAACCCAGGTCTTGACGTCACAAGCCTTCTCAGGAGGGTCGAGCCAGCATGTTCCTCTAGCATTCACCCTTGAAGATGGATCTCCCAATACAAGTCTCTCTCACTCACAAGTTTCACACAAGATAAAAGCACTTCACAACCTTCCTTAAGCTCTCAAACAATCCCACACTTGTCACACCAGCTATCTAACAAGCTCACAATACTACCAGCAACACTCCAAAGACTAGGAATTCCCAAACTAGCAGCTCATAGTAATGGTGAGAGTTTAAATAAGAGAAGGAGTCTCCATGAATGGTGGGAAGATGAGATTATCTCCAAGGAGGGTAGCACAAATGACAGAATAGCCATGCAAGAGAAAGGAGGGCGACATAAACAAGGCCAACAACCAGGTCTGGAGTCATCTGGAAGGCCGACTGTTAGAGCAAACTCGCCCAAACTGGATCATCGCGGGCACATAACTGGTCTGCCGCGATGACATCGCTATTGCATAATGGAGCTAGTCATGTCATCGCGGGAAAATACAAGCAACAGTTGCGTTGGCACATGAAAATCGACCATCGTGGGAATCATGTGTACTTCCACGATGGCAACGCTTGTGGACTGTTTTGGAGCGCCCTTCAGCGCGTTTATTTGGCCAATAGATGCGATGAGGCAGAAACTTTGGGAAAATGGGTCATTTGGCAACATCAGAGAGCATGATTTTGGACTCATGACACAGTGGGAAAACTGGGATGAAGACAGTGACAAATTACTATGTAACAGTGCACGCGAAGGCCTGATAGAGTCCACAGCTGTGTGCGCGGACCCCTGCAGTTGTGTGCGCAGGGTAGAGAGAAGATTATACTGAAACGAAGATATTAATAAAGATAAGTTTCTTTCTGAAATGTCGTGGAGCTATTGTATTCTGGTTTATGCATCTGTTATATGAGTTTATATCTTTATGATTGTGCACACTAGGTTTTATTGTTAAATGTTTGCTTAAAGACTGTAACAAGAAGATCAAATTTGTAATAATTTCCTTAATAAGAAAGTACACCTGTGCGGATCTATGCGAAAGCCCAATAGTAGTAGAGAGTGGTGTGAGGCCACAGAATGGTTCGCAACCCCTCTAGACCACATCAAGACATCCCAAGGGTGTGAAAACCTAGTTCCAGCACCCTCCCCTGCTACCTCGGGTGAGACGTCAGTCTGTACTCCATGGGCTATTGTCGAAAGGGCCAGTAGCTGCGGGATTTGTTTGGCTAATAATTCTTCCAAACCTGGGTCAGGGCCCAATAAGCCAACAAATGGTTCTGTTGCTGGGACCGTGATCTGTCTAAGGGATGTCTGATGTTGGAACATTGGAACCCTACGAAGAAAGATCTTGAAGATTGGTTAGATCAGAAGCTTCACTAATTCGTGGTACAAGAAAATAGAAACCCGCGGATATTAGAGGAAAGGTGGCTGGAGTGCTACATATACGTAGAGATCCATGAGATCTTCTTTGCGTCCTTCTCGACAGAGCTATATGAGTGGATCGCAAGGCTCGCTGACAGTTAGGGAAGGTGTCAACTGGATCAACCCATCGTGTGGAGTCCAGAGTTGGTGTGTAGGCTGGAAGCATCTAAAGATAAAATCGCATGGGCAGTAGATCATGGTTGGATTGAATAATAGGCGAGTTTATCACTGAATTCACGATTGACACAACCATGAGTTATAGTGAAGCAAAAAGGTGCTTTCTCCAAGGGCTGTGGGGTAGGTACATCAAATCATTGAATACTTGGATTAAAATGTTGTTATGTGAAAAACGGGTTATGCGCATCCATTGATGTCTGGGGTAACGAGGAGCAGAAGAGGCTACTGAGGGACCGAAGGATTAGAAAACAGTCCTTTGATTTCACTCTCACGAGAAAGTGAGGAGGATCTCACAGGTTTTTCTCCAAGAAGCACAGTCTGATTGATAAAGCAGCGCATTCCTCTAATACCATCTCCATCCATGCCATCACCTACTTCACCTACATCCAACCCATCTTCACCTACCCCACTGCCACCACCACCAAGGGTTGGGATGGCAAGTGTGATCAAGTTGCCGGTACTTAGAGGCGTAGGAAATGAGGAACCATATTAGTTTTGGTTCGTGGTAAAGGTTGTATGGGAAGCCCAAGGTGTAATAGATGAGAACATCAAAAAGGCTTCTTTGGTTAGCGTGCTACAGTACCGTGCATTGACGCGGTATATAAAGTACTTGAGCGATCACTCGAATGCAGGAATAGTAGCGATCCAAGATGCATCAAACAAAGAATTCAACTGGCCTAAATCAGAAAAGCAGTCGATCATCGGGTTCAAGGAAATCGCGATGTTACCTGGTGAAACCCCATGGGATCTAGATCAGAGATTGAAGAGTAAAATTCGCGACGCTAACATGACATTGATAGATGCGTAGCACTTCGCGTGGTTTGTGGCATCTTTGACACCACATCTAAGGACAATGCTATCACAAAAAAAGATCTCAATGAGGTTGCGTGAAACTCCAATACAGGATTCGGGGTTGGGAGTTCCGCAAATCCATGCACAACTACAAAACCTGTGCTTAGAAATGCAAAGTTTGAAACAAGATAAGGCACCCCAGTCAGAAGCATGTGCAGAGGTATGGTGCATAAAATGTAAAGGCCAGGTTCATGACAAGGATCACTGTCCAATATTCGCAAACTATCTAGCAGGAGAGGGACCAGTGCCATTGCAACCAGAGGCACAAGTAGGGCTAAGCATAGTGACTACACTCTGGTGCATGATCTGCCAAGCAGGGGGAAAGCACACCACAGACAACTCTCATCTATTGCTGAAACTTATACAACCCCCTCAGCAGCTATTTTCCAATTTTTGTAGATCGATGGGCCATGACGAATGCAATTTCCGAAGTTATGTGTTGATGATGTACCGAACACCTACTTATAGGATGCAGACTGAGGTGCGAGGTCAGGATTTAGTTGTAGCAATAGCACGGGGCGAATTCTAGGGACGTGGATGGGGACGAGGAGGAATGGGACCTGGATGAGGGCGGGGACAATTAATCTTCTACAATTGTGGAGGACCTGGGCACTACACGCAGGATTGCACAAACCTGAACAGAACATGCTTCCCATACTATTACTAGTTTGATCATGAAGCAGTAGATTTCCCCACACTAATTGCACAAATGCGTGAAAAAGGGGTGCTTCAGGCTACTCCCACTCAGAACGTCTAGATGATGAAGGCGGAACCGTGCGAGGAGGATCCTAACATGAACATGATGCTCAGAAGTGGTGCGACTACAGGAGAAGATAAGGGGAAGCAACCTAAGGAGGATGCATGGGTTTGCAAGGCCCCTATAAAGAAACCTGAATTTGATTTGGAACATGTGAAGGAAACATTTATGGAAGCTAAGAAAAGCTTCATGGATCCTTCTACTTCAGGTAGCAAGGATTAAATTGAGCCGAAGCTGGATACTTCTATGCTAAATACCTTTTTAGAGAGATGCATGAAGCTACTATGGGACACTAAAGTGGTGAAGGGATTGCAAGAATTGATAACCAGATGCGTAGGGTCGAGTGAACCATGCATGATCACGAAGCTAGGCAAGCATGCTTTGTGCACCAGGCGGGAAATGCGATTGACTGCCCAGATTGGTGATTATGAGATAGATCAAGTTGTTCTGGACTTGGGGTCAAATGCAAATTTCCTACCTAAACAGACATGGGAACGCATGGGTAGGTCCACATTACAATATTCTCCTATTCAATTATGGAAGGCGAACCAACAAAAGATCTTGCCCATGGGGAGACTACAAGGAGTCACAGTAGATATAGAAGACACGAGCACACAAACAAACTTTGAGGTAATAGATATTGTGGATGACAGTAACCCTTATCTAACACTATTAGGGATAGGCTGGGCCATGAACATGAATGGAGTTATTAATTTAAAAAACTGAAAGATGATATTTGAGAAAAAGTCTCTACGCGTAGTCGTTCCGCTAGATCCGGCTGAAGGAGCGCGCTACACTGAACCCATACGCGACAATGAAATTGATGAGGACTTGGATCATATCTACCAGATCACAGCACAAGATCAAGATCGAGTGAATCTGACAGCGGATGGGATAATCTTATGGGAGCATGACAGTTCCTGTACATCGGACATCGATGAAGAGATTGAATGATGGCAGAACCAATTGCATGAGGTAACAATGCTAAATTGTAATATGATGATTAAATCACTACGCCATGTAATGATAGAAGCAAGGGAGCAGACAACCGATGAGGGTGCAACGAAAGTAGAGGAACTGGTAGACCACTGCGAATTGGCAAGTTTGGAAGAAAAGCAAGGTGTGCAAACAGGGTCGCCATGTGCAACAACTACACAAGGGTGGAGTATACACCAAAAGACTAGGGGAAAGTGGTGCAAATATAGGAGGCAAGTGCATGTATGAGTTGGAGGACAAAAGGGGGTGAGCATCCAGTAGTGACGTAGGGTGCGGGTGTATGGTGTGCTAACACCTAACTACATACAAATCAAAAATCCAAGTTCACCACAGTGATGCAGCCCACTAGCTGTCTGTGACAAAACCAGCAGGAAAGCAGGGGGTGCACGAATAGCATAAGATGATCCACTGGGACTCTGCGGATAGCAAGGATCCGATGGACCTATCACAGGAGGGAGGTGAAGGTGAGATTCTTAATAGTAAGATGAGAGGGAACCCAGAATGGGCACGTGTTGTAGATCTAACCCAGAAATATATGAGAAATAACAAATATACCCAATAATAACAAGATCAGAATAGATAGAAATTCTTCTTTATTATCAAGACCCTTAAGGTAGGGCAACACCATACATTCACTCCTTAAGGAAGGAGAACACTCCACAAGCCATATGCCTGTTCATACAATAATTCTTCACTTCATCTTCATATCCTCCATGTGGAGTCTCAAGCCTCTATATAGGCCTCATACATACAATACCATGGGTCATTACCATGGTTCCCTCATACCATCAACTAATATCATGGGCCCATTACATTATTATTAACTACTTGTGGTCCCTTACATGACATGGGTTAACCACCTTATTTATTACTATGGCCCATCCCATTATTACATTATTACCTTGGGTACCTCCCTTGGTACCCCATATTATCCCCCCTAGGTATATAACATTCCACCCCCCTAAGCATGTTTCCTCCCCGAAACATGGGAAGAACACAAATAATAAGATCTACTCAAAAGAGTAGTCCACTGATACCATGCACGTGCATCTAGCCATCCAAGAGAAAGGTGAACCCTCGATCTCGCTAGTGCCTCGCTCGCTTGAGATGGAAGTTGACCGTGGCAGCTCTTCTGTGTTGATGTGCAGTGGGTGGATCTTCTCTTCTCACGATTCGTCATGTGACGACTTGGTTTCCATCTTGATGGTTGTCTCGCTAGGTGATGTGGGTGATGATATGTTGAAGTTTTAACCCACGATGGCTTTTTCTTGACTTCACCCTGCTGTGGTGCCTGTTGTGGTGTCTTCTTTGTCAATATGACTTCAACCACTGAGCCCTCCTCTGATGTATCATCACCTGTAACCTTTTCTTCTGCAGCCTCTATTTGTGTTTGATTGTCGATCATCAAAGGCTCATCATCTGATATGTCAGTCCCTTGAACATCTTCTTCTTCAGCCTCCATGTGCTCTACCTGTTTATGGATGGAAATATCCTGTAATGTAATTTTCTTCTTTTTATACCATAGCTTTAAGAATTTCTTTTGCACATTAATATTGATAGTACCCATGGATTCCATCCAAGGATATCCCAAAACAACATCCATATTATCCATCTCTGAAGCATAAAAATCACCATGAAGCACATACTTATCCACAGAAAGCTTCAAATCCTTATAGAATTGAACATCCTTATCATCAACTTGTGTATGTTCAATTTGTTTTGCTGGGACTTGCAATTTTTTTTTCAAATTAACACTAATAAAATTATGTTTACAACTAAGATTGATAGAAACAATGATCTTCTCTTTCTGAATCAATCCATGAATCTGCAATAAGGATATACCAGTAGGAAGTAACCCTTTAGGTTCCCTAGTTTCCTTCTTTTCTATAAAAATAAAATCTTTGCTAGGCAATGTGACCTGACGAGCTAACTGGCAAGCCTCTGTCCACGTGGAAGGGTGGTGAAGTAGAACTTGAGCTTTGATGGCTTCTTTAAGACCGTTGATAAAACAGTCCTTGAAGAATGTATCTGTGAGACCCCTAGTGCAGAAGGCTAAGGCTTTAAAAGCGGTAATATATTCCTCCACTCTACCAGTCTGTCGGAGCTTAGTGAGATGACCTAAAAAAGAGTCTTCCTGTTCAAAGCGATCTAGGCCTGCCATCACAAAAATATTGGCGAAAAATTGAAATGGTCACAGATCCGTCAATATTGCTCAGAATCCCTATTATAACCTGTTTTTAGAAATGGAACAACCATTCTGCATCTGCCCATGTGATAGAAATCCTGATTCAGACACTGGAATTTCAGATCTGCGCTGCTACTCTCCCGGCGTCACCCAAAATTTCTGCAGAAAGAGCTGATTTTAAATCAGCGATATCTCCCTCATCCGGACTCCGATTCGACTGATTTTTTTTTGAAATCATGTGTTTTTTCACAAAGATTCTAGATCTACAATTAGATTTTGCAGATCTGGTGCCAAGAGTTCTAGATCTGCGCCGCAAATTCGCTGCCCTGAAAATTGTCTGCAACCCCACTGATTTTTTTAAATCAGCGATATCTCCTTCATCCGGACTCCGATTCAACTGATTTTTTTTTTGAATTTGGGTATTTTTTCACAAGGAATACAGATCTGTAATTAGAATTGGTAGATCTAGCACCAAAACGTACAGATATGATCTGCAAATTCGCCACCCAAAAAGTCCCTGCAAAAAAATAAAAAAAAAATTCTCCACGGTTTGCCCAAGAAAGTGCTCTGATACCAATTGTTGTAGATCTAACCCAGAAATATATGAGAAATAACAAATATACCCATTAATAACAAGATCAGAATAGATAGAAATTCTTCTTTATTATCAAGACCCTTAAGGTAGGGCAACACCATACATTCACTCCTTAAAGAAGGAGAACACTCCACAAGCCATATGCATGTTCATACAATAATTCTTCACTTCATCCTCATATCCTCCATGTGGAGTCTCAAGCCTCTATATAGGCCTCATACATACAATACCATGGGTCATTACCATGGTTCCCTCATACCATCAACTAATACCATGGGCCCATTACATTATTATTAACTACTTGTGGTCCCTTACATGACATGGGTTAACCACCTTATTTATTACTATGGCCCATCCCATTATTACATTATTACCTTGGGTACCTCCCTTGGTACCCCATATTATCCCCCCTAGGTATATAACATCGCGGTAGTAGCAGGCTTCGTGAAATCAATGAAAAATGGGCACAGCAGAGAAGGGAAAGCGTGATAAAAAAGGGCGTCACACAAGTGGGCCACGCGAATCTACACATAAGGGAACCAAGTCTGGCCAGGTTTACCTCAATAATCAGACAATCTGTGACCCTGCTATCATGGTTGTGACTGCACCAATGGAGGAGTGTACCCCATACAATAGCACTTAAGGAGCTAACGGATATGAAGGCACTCGAAAGGTGCTCGTAGCCCGGGCTAGCAGGGATGCTGAGACCTCACCCCTGGGGTGTGACCACATGACTAGCTATGGAAAGCATAGTCTTAGTGCCACCCATAGTTGAAAGAAGGTGCGGGAATATAAACAAGTATGCGGAAGGTCAACACAGAAAGAAGGTTCCATGCAGGGCCATTTGGAGAGCACAATTGCAGTTCCGCCAATGGGCCTGCGCTACCACATGGGAAGGTTGGTAGGTGACCATTAACGCCACTATTCTTGACAAGAAGTTCTAGTTACGGCAGAGAGGAGCGGGTGGCGGGTCATTAAGACAGAAGTTCTGAGTTAGATACGAAAAGATCTGCCGCCTAGAAGATATTAATGAACTGGAAGTGGAGGGAAGGGATATATTCAAATTTACGTGTTCCTATAACAACCTCTGGACAACACTAGGATATGTGAGATTTGAACCAATGAAGACTAGCAAACACCCTGCTACTAGGCATCCCATGAGTACCATGGCAAGAACCCGAGCACGGTTCGTGGAAGAGCTGCATCCAACCCAGGAGGAGCCAGATGAAGTGGCTGCGGCCCCCGAGGTTCCAAAGTCCCCACACACACTGTGGCCCCAAAAAAACAAGCAGATGATGGGGCCAGTCAGGGTATCACCGAGATTCAGTAAATTGTCAGTAGCCGAAAAGGGCAAAGAAATCACCACCGAATCCGACGAGGATGAAGAAGATTTGCAAGCCCTGATTGCTCAAATTGAATCATAGGATGAGGAAGAAGAGGATGCATTCCAAATACCTTCACTACCCCAATATGTCTCTCCATGGAATGGGACGACCAAGATACCAAAGGACCTGGACGCTGTGAAGAGTACGCTCTAGACCCTGCTTCTTCTAGATGAGATAAGGTTTGATGGTTTGCCACTGGGCCGAGTACCAAATATCAAGTTCGAAGATTGGGATCAGACAGTGGCAAGTTCCCCCAATTTGCCGCAAACAAATTACTACCGCCGAAACGGCTACTAGGTGTGGAAAAGGCGGGCTTACTTAATCTGAGGTGGATACCCCACTATCACCGTATGGCCATCACCATTTTTGTTATCCGACAGTTACTCTGTTTGGTACTGTTGTGGTAAAAACACAACCCCCCCATTTTTGACTTGCTCAACTCAAATAATGGGGACCCTTCCTATAAATTTTTTGGCTAAACAGCTTTTAAGATTTTTATTTAGTTGATTATCCTACGCTTTTGTTAATTTTTCATTTTCTTTGGATTCTTGTTTTGATTGCTTTGTTAAAATCGATTTTTTATAAGCTTCCCATTAATGCTTGTTTCGCCTCATTTGGTCAACTGGATTGAAAATGGTACTCCTTTGAAGTCTCATAATTTATCTGGCCTGGGTTAAAAATACAATATTACATTTTGTAAATAAATTAGTTCAATAATGCATTCATTTTAAATATTAACCTGTAGTGAGTTTTTCTAACATTTTTCCATTTTTAGTTATACAGCCAAATCATGAAGCATCGGGATTTTAGTAATTTATTCCAATTTTCAAAATAAATCATTAATCTAGGAAACCAAAACATCCAAGTAGTTGTAGTTTAGAAACTAAAATTCATAAAATAAAACCAAATAAAAAATTGATCTTTAATATTAAATCTTAAATTAATTATTATTTAAAATATAATTAATTTAATTAAAATAAAATTTAATACATAAAAAAATATATAAAAAAATTCTTAATCGCATCGGGCGATCGGATCGGAGATGGTAATCGCATCGGGACTTTTTAAATGACACAGTTTTGAAACCCCCGACACCTCCCGATGCCGATCGCCGATTAACCAAAGGGCAATGGGGCATTAACCAAAGTTTTAAAAACGTGTGTTTAAAGTTTCAATGCGAATGTTCCATCGCATCGGGAGTCTTCATCTTATACAAACTTTATGCCCCCGACACCACACTTCCGCCGATGCGATAAGTCAAACTTTGACATTAGTTTTGGGCTCACGTATTAATTCGATTTTTTAGAAATGGTTTATGTTACCATATGAGTCGTTACTTTAATGGTTTATATGAGTATGTTACCATATGAATAAAGGAAGTAGGTAGTGCTAGTTTAATATTAGTTGAAATATTAATATTTAAATAATTAATTTTAAATTAATTAAATTAATGAATATGTAATATTTATTTAATTTAAATTTAATTATTATTTATATTCATATTTATTAGTTTATAAATAGTTAATAATGGTTAGTTAGATATTAATTAATAAATAGATTAATATTAATTAACAATTAGTTTAGTTTATGATTAACCATTAATTTAGAATTAATTATTATTCTAATTTAGGATTAGATTTTTTAATTAAAATTCTCATTTTTAGCCCAGTAACAGAATTTCCAGATTTAGGCCAGATTTGACTCATCAACTTTGGAAGCTCATAGAATGAGTTTTATTTGCCCAAATGAGGCCCAGGACAGCTCATTGGAAAGATAAAATCAAGGAGAACATTTTTTATGAGGTTTCATTAATAGATCTGGTCATCAATTGGGTCAAAACTCATGCAGAAGATCAAGCTCCGAATTTCTAAAAATAAAATCAATTTTCTAAGTTATTTTCTGCATTTTCATTTTTCCAAGCCTCTTCTAAATTGCAGATTCGCTCATCAATAATATCCTTGACCAATCAAACCATCCCAGGCATCAATAAAGAGCTTATATTTTATTTTCAATTATTTATTTAAATAGAATTTGATTGGATTTGTTTTAATGCCAGAAATGGTATTTTGATTTTATTGTTACATTTTAATTCATTTTGATTTCTTTTTGCAGGAAAACAGTAGAAGATATATGGAGAAAAAGATCTCAATCAATGAGAATGCTCCAGCAGTTAAAGATGGAAATTTGGAGAAAATAAAATTGGATTGACCAGATTTCTCTTCAAAAAACTTTCATCTCAAGAATTCCTTTGCAAAAATTATAAATAGCAGATTGCAGAATGAATTAGGGGTCGCTCTCCTCTGTAATTCTAGACTTCTAAAAGTACTACTGTAATAGGAATTTAGAGTTTTAGGAGAGAGGAGAGAAAATCTCAGATCTGGAGATTATTGAGGATTTTCCCTTCGTATCTTGATTATACATGAAGGGCAAAGTTTGCACTATTGTGGCTTTAGCTTTGAAAGTAGAAGTTCAAGCAATGTAAAGGACTGTTGGAGACCAAGATCAGAGAAATGGATGCAATAAATTGGTATTTTTAATACTATTGTTTCATATATCAGTTTCATTTTTATGGTAACAGGAATGTCTCATTTTATTTATGTTTGTGCACTATTGTCAATATGGGTAATTTGTTTCAATGTTGTTATTATGTATATCTGCTCTTATGAATTAATTTCTGATTTCTGAGTAACTATTTACTCAGAAATCTGTCTTATTAAAAACTGATTTATTGAATGGTAATGTGTTGTGAACTATTTCCACATGTTATCATTTAATTATTGGATTTACTGGGTTGATAATCAATATAATTTTTGTGAACTACTTCCGGGAATGTGGTTGGTTTATTATTTTAGTTAAAGGTCTCAATAGGATTTGTTTTGATATCCATAATATCAGTTAATTGAACTATTTCATTAACTTGATATTCATTATAAAAAAGACATGTTTAAATCCCAATATTTTAATTATCTTGCTCTTAGTTGGGTTAGATCTATATCTGCCTAATTAAGATAGAATTTAGATTAGTTTCTTTTTGCTTGCATTATAGAATAATTTTTCAAATTAGAGTAATTTATACATTCTTTTAAGTCCTCTCCTCAAAGAGGCAAAACTTTAGTTGTGGTTTGGCTGAACCCAAATCAGCTTAAGGGTCATTCTCTTGCCTAATTAGCAAGAAGAAATAATTTGATATCCCTAACTATTGGTAGTGAAAGATACATCATAAACCAATAGCGATAGGAGGAAGGTAACTGGACCTAGTTAAACCAGTCGGAGCCACCACACCAAATGGAAAAAGAGCTACTTTAAGGTCCGGACCGGGTGGTTATTCCCCATTGTTGTTGCAGTAATTTTCGAGGCATCAACAAGTACATGGTGGGTATCTCTGGTTGGAAGAGACGATTCCTATCATAACTGATTTAGTACATCAGATTACTCACCTGTCTATTAAAGGGAACGACCCCACAGACATAGCTGGAACAAGTAGCGATGTGGATCTTACAGAAACAATGAAGGCTAAATATAAGCTGGAAAAATGAAAGTGGGGATATGTAATAACAAACATCAAAGACTGAGGGGTGTGAGTCACCACCCAGCTACTAGCCACTAAAATCATGAGGAAATGCCATGCAGATGAGGTGCCAGCCCCTGTCATTGCGCTTGCGGAGCAGTGTGCAGAAGGAAATCAGTTCAACTAGGTGCAGTTCTTATGCGACTAATTTCTAAAAAACTATAAGGAAGTCCAGGAAAAAGGTAAGACTTTCCATTATGCATGGTTGCTACTATCAATCCTTCTAGTTGTAGGAGAATTTCCGCAGGATAGCCAGTTTCCCAGTATTGAGCACAACCTACCTAAAGCAGTGCAACAATTCATGGAAAATCAAGGTATTTTGGATATTCATGGAAGCGATTATCTGGACATTGATCGCTTGTAGACCACAGATGTCCCCAACAGTCTACAACAGTTTGCAAAGCATGGTTGAGTTAAAAGCAGACATGCACAACCTATATATCTGGGCGTGAAAGGATCCAAAATGAACATGGTTCAAGCTCCCATTCATTGCAACAGATGATGCAATTTACAAGGTATTGGTAGCATGGCCTCTGGAATGGTGTGCCCCAGACATGGCTGCATTAGAAAGGATGGCAGCACAGCAGCGAAAGAAGGAAATCCAACTACGACTCACTAAACTGGCGGAAAGGACACGTCAGGGACAAAAGGCCGCTTCACTGCAAGAGGTGACCCAGGAAGTAATTTCCAAGGAGATCACAGAGGATCAGGAAATGTCCTCAAAATAGGACATGCAGAAGGAATCAGAGACATAGGAACGCATAGACTTTACCACAAAATTGCCCCAAGGCAAAAGGTCGTGTAGTAAGGAATTGCCACATGCATGTAAGAAGTCAAAAACAACAAAGACTTTGGAGAAATAATTTCTTGACAGCAGCGAACCAGTGCGAAATGTCGCTACTGACGCATTGGAGGAGCTGATGACAGAGTAAACAACTATGTTGGGGGAGCTCAGAGCACAACTATAGGCATTACAGGTGCGACCCTCGGGAGGGATGATACCAAACCTAGCAAATGATACAACCGCAACTGAGCAGATGGTGCGTAGTCACACAATGAACACTTTAGTGTTGCCAGCAGGTGCTGTCCTAGCTAAAGACGAGGGGGACATGTGAAGTTGGGGGTTGAATTTGACCACTCTGCCTCAAGAAACCCTCTACCAACTGCAGGATGGGGTAACCGTTGAGCTGCATGGCAGGGAAGGCCGCACCCTCCAAATCTTAATGGAGCATAAGGAAAATCTGGAGTAGGTCAGCCTACAGCGTGATGACCTGGTCGCCCACAACCAGGAAGTGGAACAGGCCATGGCAGAGGCTTGCAATAAGGTACCAGAGTTGGCTGTCCCAGTGGAACTTCCAATAATTGATAAGATTCATCACATGGTGGTAGGATTCTATACGACCCGAGAGAAGGCCGCAAAAGTTCAATGGGAATTAAATTTGCAAATTGTGGAGCTAAGGCTGAAGGCACAACCACCCACACCCCCAGAAGTTCGCAAACAGCACCACTGCGAAATTCAAGTAGGATTGGAAGTCATAAAGCGTGCAGTCCAAGATTGCTTAGGATTGTTGGATCAGTCCCTCCTTACGCTCACATCCCTATAGGACGACCCAATGCTATAGCAGGTAGAAATAGAAGCACGAGAGTTACAACAGGCGTATGACAAAGTCTGGGGGACTGTGCAAATGGTCGCCATCACACAACGACTAGCCAAAATGAGGGAGGCCCAGGTTCTTAAGGCACAAGTTGATGCCGCTTGGTAGAAGGAGCAGTACTTAAAGAACACATCCAACCTTGGCTTGATGAGGCCTTCGCGGTCTCCACCAACATCGAGGGAAAGTTAGTGCACATGCAGGTAGCATCGGAACCCAGGCAAGCAACTAATTCCGATAATGATGCATCAGTGGCTCGCGTAGAACGGATAAAGCAGATGGTGAAATATTTTGTTGTGAGGGTAAGCGAAGCAAAAAATTGTTGAATGACCTTTGTGTGAAAATTGCTACACCAGCTGAGTGACTTGGGACGAGTCACATTGATTGTGTTGGGGGCCTATTGGGTAGCGGAGGACCAACGTAATAGTTTTGGGGCTCAAAGCCCATAGTTTTGGGTGAAAGTATTATAAAGACTCCAAGAAGTGCGCAGAGCGTGAATTGTAACGAGTCAAATCAAAGGGTTGTCTACCTAAGAATAATGTAAAATAATAGGAAGTGAGTCGGCTTTTCCATGGTCCGCGGACCATGGGAATGTATAAATAGAGCAAGGCTCTATGGCTAGATGTCAGTTTTTGGTTTTGGATCTTGATGTTGTGATGGTGAAAGTAGTCAGTGTTCTGTGTTTATAAGTTCAAGTCAAAGGTATTAGTGGCTAGATAGAGACTCTGCAGCTATGTGCATGGAGGTCTGATAGAGTCTGCAGCTGTGTGCGCAGACCCCTTCAACTATGTGCGCAGGGCAGAGAGAAGATTGTACTAAAACGAAGATATTCATAAAGATAATTTTTTTTCTGAAATATCGCAGATCTATTGTATTCTAGTTTATGCATCTGTTATATGAGTTTATATCTTTATGATTACATGCACTGGGTTTTATTGTTAAATGTTTGTTTAAATACTGTAACAAGAAGTTCAGATCTGTAACAATTTCCTTAATAAGAAAGTACACCTACACGAATCTATGCGAAATCTCGATAATAGTACAGAGTGGTGCAAGGCCATATAATGTTTCGCCACCCCTCCAGACCACATCAAGACATCCCAAGGGTGCAGAAACCTAGTTCCAACACCCTCCCCTACTACCTCAAGTGAGACCTTAGTCTATGCTCCACGAGCTGTTGTTGAAAGGGTCGGTAGCTGCAGGATTTGTTTGGCTAATAACTCTTCCGAACTTGGTTTAGGGCCCAATAAGCCAAAAACTGGCTGGATGTCTTCTTCTAGCTCTTCCTCTGGGTCCATCTCTTCAACAAAGGTGGGAGGTTCCTCTTCCTCATCGTCGCTTTCGATATTAACTGTTTTACCTTTCTCTTCCATTGACAATTTGCTGAATTGGGGATTTCGTAGAGACATGTGGATTGGTCCTGCTCTCTGTGGGTCCTTTTTGGGCCTCGACATTTGAGGTGATTTAGGGATTTCTGGTGTCTCTCCTACCGATGGTGTAGCACTCCGGCTGGCTCCCCTAGTTTTTGTGATGATTCTGATTAGGGACTCCTGTGTATCCTTTGGCAATGCTTCAAACCATGGACTTGCTTTTACGGTCTCCCAATTCATTAGGTTCCTGCTTGTTTGATAACACCACAATTTAAACAGGCCAAGAGTTGTTTGGTGACAGGCCACCTGCACTTTATATGCTTCTTTGAATTAAAATTCAATCGTTCCCCCCTTTTGTGGCTCATTAATGCGATTTTGGCGGTAGATCCATTCAACCCTGTGTCTTAATTTCCCACCGTCTGCTCCTCGATGTCTTAAATGGGACATCTTGTCATGAACAATATCTGCAATGGTCACTTTCCATCCTCCCCACACAGCAACGCAGTCCCTTGTATGTGGACACGTTCTTTGCTTCTTACTGATTTTTTACGCCACGTCCGAGCCATGCACCCCCCTACCAACTCCTTTATAGTCTCATGCCCTCTTCCAACTGTGTGGAGCACTATGACTGGGCCTCCTACAGAGAGTCAGGTGGTCGCACCCCTGGTGTGGGATTTCAATTTTCTTTCTAGCTTAGGCTGCAAGCACCTTTCGAGTACCTTTGTATCTGGTAGCCCATCATGCTCTGCTGTATATGTTACACTCCTCTGTCGGTGCAGTCGCAACTAGGATAGCAGGGTCGCAGCTTGTTCTAGTATGGTAGTAGGGCCAGCCAAGTCTGGTCCCCTTATTCTCATATTTGCATGGCCTGCTTATGCGACTCTAGTTTTCATTTTACTGATTTCTTCATCCAACTTTGTGCTTTTCTTCCTTAGCTATGCCAATTCTTCATCAAGTTTGTGAAGTTTCAAGCTCCCTCGCTGAATGGCTTCCTGCAACCACCGTATTCCTTTGCCCTAGTCCTTACGTTTAGTCTGGACTATAGGAGCGGTGGTTGGGGAAATTCTCTCTGCCTTCTTGGTTTTATCTAGTCTGATCGCAGATAGGGTCATCTTCGAACACCCCATTTTTTTTATGGTCCTATAGGCCCATCGAACCCCTGGTACACATAGATTTAGTTGGGGCGGTGGTTGCACAACATACGACTGCATCCCTCGTCATAGGTGGGTGCCCAAACCGCTTCGTCCTGGCTGCCCGATCACTTTCAACGCTAGGGGCCTCCAACTTGTACACACAACCACCTGCTACATTCACGCCCATTCCACCTAATCTTCCAAGGTGTGCTCCACCCTTGTGTAGTTGTCAAGCGCAGCGCCCCTTTTTGCATACCGTGTTGCTTCTGCTCCATGATTGTAGTTCCACAGTGGTCTATGAATTCATCACCATTTGTTGCACCGTCATCTGCTGGCAGTTTCCTTACTTCAGATTTCACATGTTGCAGTGATCTAATCATCATATTACAATTTAGCGTTGCTACTTCATGCAATCGGTTTTGCCATTGCTCTATCTCTTGATCTAAATCCGACGTGCAGGAACTGTCGCATTCCCATGAGATTCTCTCATCCGCTGTTGGATTCCCCCGATCCTGGTCTTGCGTCCTTATCTAGTAGATGCAGTCTAGTTCATCGTCACTGCCCTCATTGCACATAGGTTCAGTGTATCGTGCTCCTTCAGCTGGGTCCAGTGGAACTATTACATGGAGCAAATTTTTCTCAAATATCATCTTTTGTCTTTTCAAGTTGATGACCCCATTCATGTCAGTGGCCCAGTCTATTCCTAGCAACGTGGGGTACGGATTACTGTCATCAACAATTTCTATTACCTCAAAGTCCGTCTGCGTACTTACACCTTCAATGTCCACTGTCATCGCTTGTAACCTTCCCATTGGTAAGATCTTTTGTTGGTTGGCCATCCATAATATAATAGGAGACCACTGCAGCGTGGGCCTGCCCATGCATTCGCACATCTATTTTGGTAATACATTCGCATCTGACCCCAAATCTAGGATGACCTGATCCATCTTGTACTCACCAATTTGTGCCGTCAATCACATTTCCCATCTGGTATGTAAAGCATTGTTTCCAGGCTTCCAGACCATGTGTGGCTCTCCTGATCTTGTGCACTTAGTGATCAGCTCTTGTAGTCCCTTAACTTCCTTATTGTCACGTAGCAGCTTCATACATGTCTCTAGAAAGGTAGTAAGCATAGAAGGATTTGTTCTTGGCTTAAGATGATCCTTACTACCTGAAGTAGAGGCCTCCATGAAGCTCTTCTTAGCTTCCTTAAATGTTTCCTTTATGTGTTCCATCTCAGACTTAGGTTCCTTTGTAGGAGCCATGCAAACTTTTGAATCTTCTCCGGGTTATTTCCTCTTATCTTCCCCTGTAGTTGCGCTGCTTCTAAGTACCATGTTTATGTTGGGGTCCTCTTCGCGTGGTTTGTACCTCATCATTTGGATATTTTGAGTTGGAGCAGGCTGTAGTACCCCTTTGTCGTGCATTTGGGTGATCAATGTCAGACAATCTACCATTTCATGATCAAACTGCTCATAGTACGAACAAGATATGCTAGTCGGGTTCGTAAAATCGCAAGCGTAGTGCCCCGACCCTCACAATTATAACAGATCAGCTATCCATGCCGTCGTCCAGGTCCTATTCCTCCTCTCCCTCATTTGCATCCTTGGATCCACTGCATGCCCCTGCGACTAGATTGAAACCACGTGTTTTAGTCTGCATTCGATAGGCTGGGGTCCTATCCATCATTAGCTCATAGCTCGGACATGTTCGCTCGTCGTGACCCACCGATCTATAGAAGTTACAGTATAGTTTCTGCGGAGTCTGGGTATACTTTTGCAATAGGTGAGAGTTGTCCGTCGCGTGATTTCCTCCTACTTGAAAAATCACGCACCAGAGTGTGGGTGCTGCACTTGGCCCTACTTGTACCTTTAGCCTCAATGGCATCGGTCCCCCTCCCTCCAAGTAGTTTGTGAATATGGGGTAGTGATCCTTGTCGTGACCTTGGCCTTTTCATTTGATACACCACACTTCTTCATGCACCTCTAGTCGGGGTGCCCTATCTTGCTTCAAGCTCTGCATCTCCAAGCATAGGTTTTGTAGTTGCACGTGAATTTGTTGAACTCCCAACCTAGGATCTTGTATTGGAGTTACATGCAACCTCATCGCTATCTCTAATGCTTCAGCCTCGGTTGAGATCTTCTGCTGTGATAGTGTCATCCTTAGGTGTGGTGTCAGGGATGACACAAACCAGGCGCAGTGCTGTGCATCTGAAAGCATCATATTAGCCTCACGGATCATACTTTTCAGGCACTGATCCAAATTCCATGGACTCTCGCCTGGAAGCATCACAATTTCCTTAAATCTAATGATTGACTAAGTTTCTGATTTCAGCCAGCTAAACTCTTTGTTCAATGCATCCTGGATCTTCACTATTCGGCATTTGGATGATCGCTAGAGTGCTTAATATACCACGTTAGTGCACAATCCTACAACGTGCTCACCAAAGTAGCCTTTTTAATGTTATTATCCGTAATGCCTTGGGTTTCCCATACTGCCTTTACCACAAACCAGAACTAGTTTGGTTACTCATTTCCTATGCCTCTAAATACGAGAAACTTGATTGCACTCACCATTCCAACCCTTGGAGGTGGTGGAGGTGGGGTAGGTGAAGACGGTTTGATGTAGGTGAAGTGGGTGATGGTGCGGATGGAGGTGGTAACTGTGGAATGTGCTACTTTATCAACTAGACTGCACTTCTCAGAGAGAACCCAATGAGCTCCTCCTTGCTTTCTCTTGAAATTGAAATCAAGGGAGTGTTCTCTAATCCTTCGATCCCTTGGTAGCTTCTTCTGCTTCGCGTTACCCCAGACATCAATGGATTCACATAACCTATTTTTCACATAACATTTTAATCTAGTTATTCAAAGATTTGATGTACTTACCCCACTATCCCTTGAGAAAACGTCTTTCCACTTCGCTGTAGCTCATGGTTGTATCTATCATGAACTCAGTGACAAACCTTCCTATTATCCGATCTAGCCAATGATCTACTACCCGTGCGATTCATATGCCTCTAGCCTGTGCACCAACTCTCGGGTCCACACTAATGGTTGATCTAGTTTTCACCTTCCCTTACTATCAGCTAGCCTTGTGATCCACTCATACAGTTCTGATGAGAAGGACGTGACGAAGATCTCATGGATTTCGGTGTATATGTAGCGATCCAACCACCTCTTCTGAGATATTTGCAAAGCTTTGTTTTCCTATACCACAAACTTGTAAAGATTCTGATCCAACCACTCTTCAATCTCTTTCTTCATAGGGTTCCAACGTTCCAACATCAAACATCCCTTAGGCAAATCCCGGTCCCAGAAACGAAACCATTTGTTGGCTTGATGGGGTGTGACCCAGGTTCAGAAGTGTTTTAGCCAAACAAATCCCCACTATTGGCCCTTTCAGCAACAATCCATGGAGTGCAGATTGAAGTCTCACCCGAGGCAGTATGGGAGGGTGTTGGAACTAGGTTTCTACACCTTAGGGATGTCTTGATGAGGTCTATAGGGGTCACGAACCAACCCGTGCACTCGCGCTACTCTGTACAGCTGTCAAGCCTTCACGTAGCTCGACAATGGGGCACTTCTTAGATCTTTATTATTATTGTAGTTATTATAGATCAGATCTAATTCTAAAGGTCATTAATCAAGCATTCAACAGTTATAACTAGCATGCACAACCATAAATCTTACAAATATGCATAATATTTGAACGTAAGCATAAACATATAGATCTGCAACTAGATGCACAATCATTCAGAAACACTTATCTTTATTAATATTCGATTCAGTACAACCCATTCTACCCTGCACACTCAGCCGGAGGGGTCTGCGCACACAGCTGTGGACTCTCGCAGGCCTCTATGCACACAGCTCCAGAGCCTACTCTAACTATTACAAACTACGACTCGGACTTATAGACTCAGAGCACTCCTACTTTTTCAAATCCATACACCTTAGATCTTAACAAAATCTACTGAAAAACTTCCTTCTAAACCTAGATCCTTGCTCTATTTATACATTCACATGGTCTGCAGGCCATGGAAAGGCCAACTCACTTTCTATTATCTTCCATTAATCTCAGGTGGACAACCCTTTGACTTGACTCATTACAATTCGCACTCTGTGCACTTCGCAGAACCCTTACCATATTTTTACCCAAAATTGTGGGCTTTAAGCACCAAAACTGTTACATGGGGGATCCACTGCCCAACAGGCAACAAGCGGGAGGGATACTTTTTTGATAAAGGTGGTTTCCTCTCTCCCCTCCATTGCTACGTGGCGCCCAATGAATGGAATTGGGCGGGCTCCGACCTTTACCGCTTACTGCCCAATGACCACCCAATGTAAAGCTTTTCCCTCTTGGGTAAAACCACTCCCAGGCGTTATCTTTCAAGCACCTCCTCCACCTGATAGCCATTCGATCTACTCATCTGAGATCTGATGGCTCAAACTTATTCCACTCCCGCCACAACTTTAGGCCTCCTGCGTTTGATCTCCTCCACCCATTTCTCTCGATCCAATGACCCTCGTTCACCATCACCGTAGTTCACTATCCACCATGTTATAGACATTTTTGTGCCTTACAGCTCTAAGCATGAAATGTCCATAAACCAAGGGCTCCTAAGTCCCTAAAAGTGTTGTTCTAACTCCTAAAGGAACAAGGTCAACAAATTACAGCTTCTCCCAGAAGTTCTCCACCAGAAACTGCTCAGAATAAGTAAAATCAGGATCATTTCGGCTGCTCCACTAGCCAAGTGCGTTGCATAGCACCTAAGTCCACTAGCTGGGTGCATTGCAACGCACCTAAATGCACTACCAGGGTGCGTTGAGCGGGAAATGACAAGTGGCAGAGTCATTCCACGAGGTGGAGAGACAATGGAAGCTTCCAGAATCTTCTCCAATGACACTTGCCTCACTGAATTCGACCAAGGATGAGTAAGAGGCTCTCAGTCTCCAAGTGGAAGCAAGAACTGACAGAGAGAAGCCACTAATCAATTCATGAGCTGACTCATCCTCCTTGCATACATCTATATATGGATCCCTCATCCCAGAGATCCGGAGGCTGGAATATTGCACATTGTAAGGAATTGTTGTTGGTTTTGAGATACATATAAGAGAATTGGGTGATCTATGCTTTTTTGGGGTTGAAGAAGGGATTTCTTTGCTAGGAGGTTGATGCTGGGTCAGGAATCATCGGTTGTAACTCCTCCTGGATCTTCTTGTATATCAATAAAACTATTTGAGTTTCTTCTCCATGCTTGTGTTTCATTGATGCTTGTTACATTTTTATGGTTAACTTAAATCTGATCCTAAGTTATTTATGAATATAAACCCATGTCTTTGTATAGTTTCCTTCTTCAGTGATCTTACAGGTACTTGGTGAAGCTGGGCAAGTGAGGGAGTAGGTAGCTGGGAGCTATCAAAGAGAAGAGAGATTGGATCGAAGGACTAGCACAAGACACAGGTTGGTTCATCCTATTCCTCTTTGTTTATAATTCATAAAGAAGAATATAAAAGTAGTTTTCTCTATTTGTTTCTAAGGTAGCTGTCACACCTTAGTGGGATAGAGTAGATCTAAATGGACACTTTTCCCGATAACAAAATGGCGACTCCACTGGGGATTGTGTCTAGTTAGTTTGTTTGTGTTTCTCTTGTTGTTTGTTTCATAAACTTAGAAGTAGCAATCGAACTGCATTTGCCATTAACAAATGCAAAGTAGACATCTGCTGCCTCAATCCACTCACTGGATCTGTTTATGATTTGAACAGCTGATTCATAGACCAACTGATTGCCCTTGTGATAGCTCTTAGAACCCCCCTTAGATCTACCTCAGATTGTGTATTACTGATTGCTTTTACTCGGCCAAAAACCATAGATTACACTGCAAACCGTGACCCAGAACCCAGATAGAATTCTCGTTTCTGCCCCAGTGCAGGCTTTGTGAAGAGGTTCTGCATTTCAACGCACTTCCCGAGAGGGCTACCTGTGCTGCAATGCAGTTTCTCTGTGTAACAGGTGCGCTGATCAGCCTAGCCTTGTGCAGCTGAGGTTCTTTGCTTCATTTTTTCTAGTTTTGTCTCTAATTTTTGCAGCATGTGATCAGTATTTCACTGTTTCAAACCCCTTTTTCTTACTGATATTCCACCTTAGCTGTACAAAAGAAACTATAGATTTTTTTTATGTGTTTGTTGCGTCGTTTACAGTTTTCCATTGCAAAAGTAGAATAGTCGTACTGTCGTCCTTTGATTTAGATCTGTCGCAAGTGTCGATTTTGATCATAGGAGAAAGTTTATTTGCTGTTGATAGTCGATTATCCTTTCACTTTTGCCTTTGGCTTGAATTTGTGACTTTCTAGTGTCGAAACGAGTATTTATTTCAAAATCATAAAGTGTCGTAATCATCTCTACCTTTTGATTTCGAAAAGAAGCTTGTTTGTGTTTGTCACTTGAAAGCAAATTCAGATTTGTACAACTTTCTTTTTAGGCATCAATATTAAGAAAGTGAAAAAAAAAAACACATGCATGTGCATTTGCATATTGGCAGTCTGTTTGGCTTGATTTAGGGAAAGTGCATTTACAGTGTACTCTTTGCTCTTTGCGAAAAGATTGTGTCTTTCTTTTCCCCTAGTAGCTAGGATTTTCATTGCTGAAAAGAGATAAAAGTTTGTTTATCATATTTAGATTGCATTTTAGGAATTACATCTACATCTCGTGGTGATCCCAAAAGGAAAACTTCATAAGAAAGATCAACTTAAAATAAATTCAATGAACTTAACAACTCTTTCGAACTTAACGCACAACATTTAGAGGTCTAGGCTAGAGACATATTCCGGCGTCGTAAAGCCTGGTAACTATTGTCCTCGCTGATGGTTGGGTGATTCCTCCACTTTGAGACGATAAGTGCCAGTACAGACTTGTGCTCCCACGTACCGTCGAGTATATATTGGGAGACCCCTATAGGCTTAAATCCTTTATCCATAGGAAGTCGTGTCGGCCGCCCTACTGATCGCAATGCACCGAACACAGCATTCGGGAAGATTGACTGCCGTACCGTAAAAAGTATTCTGCAGTTTTGTGATTGGTTTGGTACTCCCTCTACCTAGACCTCCAGAGCAGTCCCTTTTGTACCTTTTCAGACTCCTTAACGGAAAAGGTCCATCTGAGCACTTGTCACTTCAGGCTCATTAAAAATCGAAGGAGACTAGAGTCATCTTTTGTTTTTTCTCGACTCTTAAAAAATGAAAAAACAAGTTGTGTCAAAGCGTGTTAAAATTTATTTTAAATGGAATATTCATCCCCTTTTCCTACGTTGATCTTGGGTTGAGAAAATGGAGCCTACCAACCAAGGAATTCCCCTTGGTGGAAATCCTAGTCCCTTCTCCTCTTGGGGAGATGTTGGTGCGCCCCATATGGCCACATTGTCGCTTCCAGGACTGACAATTGGCTTGCCAGTATGGCTCTTCTCAACCAATGTCGTTTAGAACACCACTATTACTGAACAATCGAATCAGTAATTAGACGAGTCCAGAGTTGCCCACCAGCCTTCTACTTCCTCTAATTCTTCCTCTCCTCCTTCCTCTTCGCTTGATGGAACTGGTAAAGCTAAAAGCCGTGTTCCTAAGGAGAAGAAGGAAAAGAAGAAGAAAGAGAAGAAGAAGAAGGAGCCAAAGGCTAATGGGGGAAAACAAGTGTCGTCTAACGAAAATCCACACACTGCACCGACCAGGCCTAAATCGCCATGTGTCATTTGCAAAGGAGACCACTTTCACAGAGATTGTCCTTGCATCCCCTGGATACTAAGGGATTGGTCTCCTTGTTTGCACAATCCGGTGTCATCAACCTCTGATGATCATGTTGAAAGCACACCGTCAACTAGTGAAAGTGAAGCCCCATGACAAAAAGGGAAAGCTAGATTTCCTTGTAAACTGTGCGAAGGCAACCATGCCCTCTACCGTTTTCCCTTCTTAGACAAAGCTAGAAGAGTTTTGGATGATCGTCCGGTTTCACCGTTACGACTTCCTCCTGGATATAGAAAACTCTTGCCGAGTCCGTCACTAGTTGAGAATCCAGCTGGCCTGCTCAGGTGGTTGGCTGAAGCACCTATCATTGAAGATAAACCAACTGAATCCATACCAGACGAAAGTCAAAAGGTCGAGGCGGCAGTTGACCCGGTCTTGCCTTCAGAGGTTTTATCTTCAGATGATACAGTCATTGAAGAGAACAAGGATGACACCGTCCAAATTCTCTTCATAAACACAGACTCTGACGAACATGGGAGCAATCTACCCATTCCTTTACCGTAGGAAGCAAGTTCGTCAGAGCCATACCCGGCCATCTACTCGGTCCCACCTCCAAGCAACCTAGTTGTCTCCTTCAACTGGAACCAACTAGGCAGACCCCATTTACCAGCAAGTGTACCATTCTGAATTATCGTTCAAATATATAGAATGGTCATGGCTGGTACCATTATAGATGAGGGGGCTTCTGTGAGTATCCTTTCCTCTACTGCTTGGAAAGCGCTTGGTTTGCCATCGCTTTTGCCTGAGATGAGAAATCTGACAGGCTTTGATAAAGGAACCAGTCGACCTTTAGGGATCCTTCCCGATGTGCCCATAACATTGAGAGGGAAGACAGTTCACATGAACGTCATGGTAGTTTAAGGACCCTTGGATTATAACCTACTCCTTGGACGAGACTATATTTATTGCATGGGAGCCATCGTCTCCTCACTCTTTAGAGTAATGTGTTTTCCGCACAAAGGAAGAGTGGTCAAGCTCGTGGACCAGCTTTCATTTCCCGGATCACGCATAGCAAATAGTCATATACCATCCCTAAATGGTATTTTCACGCAAGAAATGTCTCAATTCCCAGTCCGTCCTCCCGATGAGCACGAGTAATTCGGAGGGATATGACTGAAACCCACGGGGCATGCGTCCTAGTCTGCTTCGGCAGGAAAACTTCGGGTATAGGGTAGGTTTCCGCGGGATAATATGACTAGTCTGTACCCCGTCCGTCAATGGAAGAGGGGTTATTCTAGAATAAGATTCTCTTGTCAAAGTTATGTGAGTTGGCAGGCATCGTCGCTCACCTTTGTTTATCTCGGTAGACATCGCCGAAGAAGTGTTTTGTTTGCTATGTGAATAGAACAATCTTTGGGTAACCTGTAAGAGGTAGGCCTCTCCTGATAGAACAAATGTTTTGTCTGCAAATTGAGGGGTAACCTCGAAACCATATTTTATACCTAGGGGCATGCAAACCTTTTGGCGTCCAAGCGAAGAGTGACTATTTATTTTTTTTAAATTTGTAGGTCCTCTAACCCTTTAAACTCGTAGGATTAGTCGTCACCTAACTTGCATAAAGAAAGGATATGGGGCAAAAATCTAAAAGTTGCCATTTTTATATGAGACTTTCTTATTATATGACTGGATTAATCGAGCAGTTTTAGCACATAGTTCAAGCTTGTTAAAAAATAAACATAAGACATGAGCAAATGTTTCCACCCGCGTTTAAGCTCGTTAAAAAATGAACTATTCCCCGGGTAAATAACCACCGTGAATGTAACATTTCAGCCATTAAAGCCTTGGTCGTGTTTGCACCGTCACCTCCACTTTTCCATTGGCCAATCATTCACCTCCATTTGATTGTTTACCCATTTTTGAGGAACAGCTGCGAAGAGTGATTTCACTAGCCATCCTTGTGACACTGTCGTGATTGGAAAATTCCAAACCTTACCTGGAATCAGCTGCTACCCATTTTATCACTCGTTCCTCAATAGACGAGTCTTCTTTAAGCTCTTTTCAACTGACTCGTAAAATATGAAAAGATTTCCGAGTTTTGGCCTTCCAGCTCGTTAAAGCGACCGGAAGTGCTATCCCTCCTCTAGATTTTAATCTTTTTGGACCTGAGGTATTATTGCACAAAAAGATCGAGCGCTTGTTTTGTTCGGCTCGTTAAAGCTAATCGAAAATTCATCCCTTCTGTATTGTTTTATACTTTTTCAGACTTAAGGGATTAGATGACGAAAAAGGAATTTTGGAGTTACCTTTACGTACCTTTTCAGACTCTCTAAAAATGAAAAGGACCGAGTTATCTTTGTCGTTAGACTCGTTAAAAAGATTAATAGTGACAAACTTGTCTTTAGACGAGAACGAGTTTCACTATCACTAGGCTTGTTAAAACATAGCGATGGGTTTGCCCGAAGGGAAAATTATAGAACAAGCATATGTTATCCTCCTCAAGCTTGACAAAAATAAAGAGGTACTGGTCAGCAATGACTGGGGAAAAATTGGGAAGAAAACTCAAAGAATCTTTATTGGTAGCAAGTCGCTCTTGAACATGACACTTCCACTCCGTGCCCGAGTCGGGTTGGGTTGTTTCATTCACCAGCCACATCGCCATGGTCATGGCATACCATCCACATTTGGGGTTAATGCTACCAATCCATCACATAAGTGTCGCCGACATGTTCAAGAGAAGTCATCCAGAAAGGCCACCTGTGTCCCGCCCACTACCATACATTATACTCCATTCTTTCATGACCGCCACCCTGAACCATATATCATCAGATCGTTTTCACCTCCATCAAAATCATTTTCTCCGTTCCGTGTCATTGATGTGGGATTCATTAAGGCCCTCCTATGATAGATCACTTCTTGTCGACATTAGCTCATTATCCAAGAAGTTGATCTAGGAACACCCCATTCAGTACTTTGAATCTTGCATGCCTCAATGGCAAGTTTCTCACTTCCGGCGACAGGTATACATCAATGACCTTCGACCGAAAGATTTTGCGTGGTGTTCGACACCAAGTCCTTTATTCACACCACGTGAATTGTATTGCAGTACCTTGAGGGTCATTATCATTATCGGTGATTCCTCTCGTGCTTGTTAACAGTTTACATCATTGACTGGTAATCAAGCGATGTCTTTCCATGTTCGACTTCAAAACATTTCTCACATGGATCAACTTGTACTTCGAGTGAAGATCAGACGAGATTGAAGACCCCGGATCTAGTTTCATCCATCCGGGCTGCGATATATATTCAGGAAAATAAAGACATTGAAATGTACAACATTGCAGCACAGATAATCATCCTACCAAAAGGATGATGACTCTATCAGAATCATCAGTCTACCATCAGACGATTGTCTGTCCTATGTACATGAAAATGAATTTATAAAGCTGAGCATGGGAATGCCTGCCTCAGCTAGATCATGAAAATAGTATGAAGATAATGTATTGTATTGTATCTTATTACAGGTCTCCTCCCAGCATTGAAAGAACTTCGGATCCTCCTAATAAAGCATTTCACCCGATAAACGGCCTCATACTTTAGGGGGCAACTGTTATGGACATTTTTGTGTCTTACAGCTCTAATCATGAAATGTCCATAAACCAAGGGCTCCTAAGTCCCTAAAAGTGTTGTTCTAACTCCTAAAGGAACAAGGTCAACAATTTACAACTTCTCCCAGAAGTTCTCCACCAGAAACTGCTCAGAATAAGTCAAATCAGGATCATTTTAGCTGCTCCACTAGCCAAGTGTGTTGCATAGCACCTAAGTCCACTAGTTGGGTGCGTTGCAACACACCTAAATGCACTACCAGGGTGCGTTGAGCGGGAAATGACAAGTGGCAGAGTCATTCCACGAGGTGGAGAGACAATGGAAGCTTCCAGAATCTTCTCTAATGACACTTGCCTCACTGAATTCGACCAAGGATGAGTAAGGGGTTCTCAGTCTCCAAGTGGAAGCAAGAACTGACAGAGAGAAGCCACTAATCAATTCATGAGCTGACTCATCCTCCTTGAATACATCTATATATGGATCCCTCATCCCAGAGATCTGGAGGCTGGAATATTGCACATTGGAAGGAATTGCTGTTGGTTTTGAGATACATATCAGAGAATTGGGTGATCTATGCTTTGTTGGGGTTGAAGAAGGGATTTCTTTGCTGGGAGGTTGATGCTGGGTCAGGAATCATCGGTTGTAACTCCTCCTGGATCTTCTTGTATATCAATAAAACTATTTGAGTTTCTTCTCCATGCTTTTGTTTCATTGATGCTTGTTACATTTGTATGGTTAACTTAAATCTGATCCTAAGTTATTTATGAATATAAACCCATGTCTTTGTATAGTTTCCTTCTTCTGTGATCTTACAGGTACTTGGTGAAGCTGGGCAAGCGAGGGAGCAGGTAGCTGTCAAAGAGAAGAGAGATTGGATCGAAGGACTAGCGCAAGACACAAGTTGGTTCATCCTATTCCTCTTTGTTTATAATTCATAAAGAAGAATATAAAAGTAGTTTTCTCTGTTTGTTTCTAAGGTAGCTGTCACACCTTAGTGGGATAGAGTAGATCTAAATGGACACTTTTCCCGATAACACACCACTTGACTACCATCCTGACTGTTGATCCATCTCATCCAACAGCCCATATGCCCCTGTACCCTGCTTCCCATCAGTCATTAGGGGAGGAAAGTTTTTGGCTCTGTCAGTGTTTGTGATAGTCGGACAGTTGAACTAAAATAATGGAATACATGGCCGAAAGGGGAAAAAACAACAACATGATGTAGTTGAACTAACAAAAATGATTGTGGAACATCACAACGCATGCAAGCCACCTGACAGCATGGTGAAATGACCAAAATTTGGTTACTGTGTTTGTTAGAAACAAAGCCCCTGTGCTCATGCTTGTCTAATTATGGCATCAAGTAGTTAGAAGCTAGAGGGGATAGATTAAGACATCTCGAGCCCTAGAGAGCCCGAGAGCATTGTAAAAAGCCTATAAATGGCTGAAAGTTAGAGGGAATAAGGGTTCAACTTTTGGAGACTGTGGATACTTTATTCCTCTCAGGGTCTCATCTTCATTCCAGTAATACAAGCTTCTTTTTCTGTTACATGTTCAATTACCATTTTCTCCTCTGTTCTAAGCTTGCACTTGAATAGGTTATTTAGGTTTTCTTCTATGTCTAATGCCAGATAACTATCATCTTATCTCGGCATTGATAAATTAGATTTGCAATCTTCATTACTTTATGTAGCTAGCCATTCATATGTATGTATGTATGCATCACTGGTATAGTCAGTATTCTCCATTTATCCATTGAATCTATAAACTATTGAGCATTAGTGGTCTAAAGCCTTGTCAAGCTGAGGTTTTTCATGCATGTCTGGAGTGAAAACAAAGTTGAAACAGTCAATTGAATTGATCCAAACCTTAATCCATTCCAATAGTTCAGAGAACAATATTGAAGATTTATATGTTACTAGGCATCTCTGAGCTACAACCTAGGAGAGTTTCCTGGAGTGATAACATTAATTGGCACCATTTTTGGGGAGAGGAGGCCAAAACTCAGCTTCCCTGGGGGACGACATAGATCCAGCTTTGATGCTAGACAAAGTTTGGACACTATTTGGGTTGTAATCATCTATCTGGCAACTCTACTGGAGGACGAACCTCTTGGTGACTCCACTTCATAGTGCTGGCTCAGTTTGGGAGGCATATTGGGAGAAATCCTCAGAATCCACAAGCTGACCCAATACCTGACCCTGAAAGAATCATCAAAGAAAGAAAGGCATTGCAGAAAGGAGCATCAGGTTCAACTAGTTCTAAACAATATTCTATACCTCTTCAAGATAATCCTATAATGGAAAAAATACGTGTTGAGAGTATAACATCTAATACTAGCAGTGAAGAAAAAATCTTAGACAGTCATAGAAATCCTTATTCTTTAGGTCCTTCTTTTGTTGTAAGCCCAAAGGAAACCTCTCCTCCTATCCATAATGTTAGGTTCCTATACCAATAGGTTTCATTTTTCATGATTGACTGTAGAAGAGCCAAATATGTTCATCCTTTCATGCTGCAAAGGTTCCATATTTTGTAAACAAATGAAGAAAATTAAAAAATGAAAAGAGGGTATGACCTAAAAGAAAAATCAAAGGGCAAAAAAGAATGAATTGGTCAGAAAAAATGATAAAAATGAACCCCAAACCAAAATACCAGGAAAGTGTGCTAGTTTAAATGCCACTATTGTTCCATTTTTGAAAGAATTTCATTGTGTACAGGTGGTTGATTCTTGACACGATTGATGAATAGCCAGACAGTTCAATCCTGGTTAGATCATGTTTGAATTTACTTGTCTTTAGAATAGAGAATAAAGGTCTGTCCAAACAGCTCAAGCTTGGCAGATGAGTAAATAGGTAGAGAAACAAAGGATCCCAACTGCTTAATCTGGGCCCTTGGAAGAGATAAGGGTAGACTTAGATAGGAGGGCATTCAAAAGAAAAGAGGTAAATCAGGGTTTGCTAGTCCAAATGCACCCAATCAAAAGGAAGAAAAAATGCTAGGTGTATTAGGCTGGGTAGGCAGTTTGAGGTTGCAGAAGCAAGTTTGTGATCATTTTTTGTCTTGTCAAGAAAGACTTATCTCATGGATGTCACAAGTACCTTGGCAGTTGTTTGGTTGTAAAACAGTGGAGCATGGCTAATTTCCCCTCTCATTGCCCCAAGTACCCTTACTGGCATCCCCTCAAGGACATTGGGATCTGCCTAGTAGTCCTAGTTCACTTTATTTTATGATGAATACTAAGTGGAACTTTGTGTTTACTTAGTCAAAACAAGCCACATTTCTTGTGTAAAAGATCTTACCATTTTACTTCATTTCTCCAAAAACCTAAGTTATTAACTTATAAACTTAGCGTTTCATCCCATATATTCATATTAACATGTTAGCTTATTGTATAGCTCCTTTATCATTTTCCTACCCTTATTTTATAAAAAACTATACAAAAAACCCAAAAAATACATAATATCCCTACCCTTGGCAACTATAGCCTTATAACAAAGTTTTGGGGAATTATTG
The DNA here is from genome assembly GCA_031772625.1 of Pinus tabuliformis. Classification (NCBI taxonomy): domain Eukaryota; kingdom Viridiplantae; phylum Streptophyta; class Pinopsida; order Pinales; family Pinaceae; genus Pinus; species Pinus tabuliformis. The sequence continues at coordinate 166,088,285 of CM062812.1, read as the reverse complement.
GTTCATTTGGGACCTTAATAATAGCCCTTTCGTGTTCATAAACCATCGGGGTTTATTTAACACCTGGTTAAATAAACAACTGCACCCGAAAAATACCATAACCAAAGTTTAAAACCCCGACAAACATTATTAAATGTTAAAATAATGCGCGGGTCCCCCTGTTGTAAACCACTGCCACTTACCTCACCCGTTGATCGTCCGATCCAGCGCCATAGATCCAATGGCTGGAGGTGATATCGGAACCCCTCATCTGCCGAACGTTAGCGTCTGGGGGATGGGCGGTATTACAACTGTACCCGTGACACACGTCAGCTTCCCGACGTGATCGGAGTCCCCCCCTCCAAAACCACCATGGCCCTAAGGCGGTGCGGGGAATACTGCTTACCGCCCCACTGCCTCCCTGCTCACGTCATGCCCACATCATCAGCTGACGTCGCATCCACATCGCCTGCCACCACTCTGTATCGGTGCCATGTCACCCGCTGACATCATCACCTCACCTCCGTGTCACCTGCCACGTCATCTGACACATCATCCTCCATACCCGCTACACGACAAAATTACGTCATGATGACGTCATCACAAAAAAGCCTGAAAAAGCCCTAATTGTGTTAAAACCCGTGAAAGTGATGGTTTTTTGTTTATTTCTATTCGTTGGTTTGTGGAAACCTCTGCATGCAAATTACGACGAATTTGCTACCAAAGTTGCACAGTCCATCACCCAGTGAAATCAACTCCACAGCGCGGTCCCTCAGCTCAGCCATCAGTCCATGTTGTACACCAAGCGCCCATTTGAAGCAGGTATTTACTCAATTGCTCCCAAACCCTGTTTTTTCCAAGTTTTTTCTGCAAAAATCACCCGGATAACCAGAATTCGAATCAAGTTCACAGTGTTGCCCCTATACCTCTGCACTATAGTCCCCACTTCACTCATTTTTTCCAAAGTAATCCTGTGAACTGTCTTTCCCCCAGCAAATTCACCATCGAGCTGGATTTAAGCTCATTTTCTCTGCATTCCGCTTGAAGAGCCAGCAAATCCAACAAATTCAGTCAATAACCCTGACTAAACCCTGCAAAATTTGTTTTTAATCATCAATGTTACCAGGTGAGGTGATTTCAAGATAAGGCTCAGTATGCAATTCCCTGATAAAAACCTCAGAGCCAGTGTTCTGCTTTTTGTTGTTGTATAGACCCACATTCCAATCAAAAACACAGAGAATTTAAAGATGGAGACTCTAGTAGCCTTGAATATCACTCCTCTCAATGCACCCCACAAGGAATTGGAATCACTACCTTTGGCTGATAGGGATTATCTAATCCAAGACTTGGTTGGTGACAGAAACCACCTGCAGACATTCTGTGAGCTGAGGAACAGTTATCTGAATAAAAATGATTTTTATGGGATATGGGAATCAAATCTGCCCATATACTTCCTCCCCTCTGTCAATATCTTCCCTGAGATAATTCACCTTTGTTGTGAAAACTATGAACCAACTCAAAGGGTAGTCAAATCTCCATCTGGGAGCATCCTCTTTCATATAACTTCTGACTCCATCAATCAAATGCTAAACTTCAAACCAACTCAGCTTCTATTCCCTCTTTCTATGAAATTCTTTCTTGATGAAGGTCCTAAACTCTCCAGCTCAGAGATAACCCGAATTGCCCAAATATTTATGAGAGCAGATCGCCAGCCTACAGAGCCACCTCCTTTTCACTATGCATATTTCAATGAAGTGGGTAAATTACTTGTTGATATGATATCTTTTGTTCTGTGCTTCAAGACAAGTGAACATATTGATGAAACTATATTGGTCTTACTGTACGCATTTACCCCAGGGCAGCCCCCTGCTATCAAATACAATTATGCCAAATTCATTACCGGCAAGATACATGACCAACTATTGAATCTAGACAGGGAGGGAGTCTTCAAGTATTCATCCTACATTTATCATCTGTTCCTGTATTATCAGCCAGACTGTTTCCAATTCCCCATCAAAAGATTGGACTCTAAAGGAGAAAAGAGGTCTGTGATTTTTTGGACCTCAGTCTTTCATGAAGTCCACAGCTCTCCCTACTCCTACTGTGAGTTCACTGACATGTTTGTCTATACAGTCTCTTCTCTCCTAAAGAGAACTCCTCCTCCTAGACTGTCTTATGATATGCAAAAAATATTGCAGCTCTCCAAAAGCTACAAAATAGGTGACTGGTACTTCTACCAGAATCACACTGTCATCATGATATATGGCTGTGAGCTGTGCCCCTACAAGCTGCCAAGATATGTGCCAATGAGACTATCTGCCTTGGAATATTACAGGAAATTTATCAATTCAGATTTGACTCATTTCCATAGCACCAAGAAAAAGGCTCAGTTGAAATTTAGAGACCAACTAGGCCCCTATGTCATGAACAAAAAAGAAGGATGGCAAGAGGCCGATCAGATATTGGGTGAAAAATTCAGATTAAAAAGGAGCTTTTGGTGGGTACCCTATGACCCAAATGGATGTATCAATGCAAGAAAAATAAAATATAGGTTGTCAGCTTATGAACATTGCAAAATCCCAGAGATAGAACAATTTTCCAGCCAAGATGAGTGGGTAGAAGGCACACTAGTTGAACAGTTCACTGAGGAAGAGAAAATGGAGCAAAATATGAAAAATTTGGAAAAGAATCATGACTTGGATTCTTTTGGGCAGGTGTCATTCAAACTGCCACAGCAAGTCGGAGAAGGCACATCAACTACTGCAGCTTCACAAGCCACCCAAGAAAGGACTACACCAGCAGCAGGGACATCAAAAGGCAAGGAGGTAGTAGATACAGAGCAAGAAAAAATGACAGACCAGCCAACTACCTCAAAGGAATAGGTTCAAGGGAAAGCCCCTTCGCTACAGACAGAGGCACCACAGGTACCAGCATTACAGACTCCTCTCAATGAGGAAAGAAGCAAGAAACGAGACAGAGAAGAAACCACACCTGCAAGTGGGTCAACCAAGCAGCCAGTGGCCAAAAGGCAAAGAGTAGATCCTCAAACTGAAGAGGAAATTAGTGAAGAAATCATAGGGAGTCCAAGGAAGGAGAGGGAAACCAGCTAGCAAACATCCACCAGCTCTCACAGGCAAGAAATGGAGAGGCAACATGGTATGGAGGTGTCCTCCTCAAAGCAACAAAGTAAGCAACCATTTGGTATTAAAGGAACATTCATGGAAATTAAAGCCCAAAATGAATTATTGAGAATATAGCTTTATGATCAACTACTCAAAACAACACCCTCCAAACAGTAAAGACTGATGGCAGCTTATGACATTAAGGAGGAAAAAATGATCTTAAGTCATTTCAAGCCTAAACTTCAGCAACCACAGACAATTGTGGACTACATAAAAACAAATCTAGAAGTCCTCGCCAAAGACATACACCCAATGGACCAAATTGAGCTGCACAAGCAAACAGGCGAAATGGTCTATGCTACATTGGTAGACAAGGCAATGCTGGCCCACCAATTGAAGGAGTCATTAAGCAATACATCTGCCCAATTCGAATTGGAAAAAATATCTTCCTTAGCTAAAGACAACAGAATAAAGACCCTGGAGGAAATTATTATTGAGCTAGGGCATGATCCTAAGGATGCCAAGGGCATCAAAGCTCTTATAAAGAAAAAGGAAGAAGATATTGTTGCACTTAGAAAGCAATTGAAGCTTCCTGCAACCATGCACCCACAAACTACAAAACTTGCACAAGAAAAGGCAGAAGAAGGTACGGTGGATTTGCTGATGAGGATGAATCAAAGTCTAATTGCAACGGAGCAAGAATTGGAGAAAGCATTGTAAGCCAAGCAGGGAGAGTCGACCTCCCAGCCACCTGAAACAGCTCCAACAGTCATCGCTGCCCCTCCCACAATTGCAGTAGCAATCCCTCCTATCATCCCAGCATCAACAACAGGGACATCAACCATAGATGTTTCAACAGCAGTAGCAATAACAGCACCAGACTCTAGCATGAGCATGGAGGAAATGATGAGAGCAGTAAAAGAGCTAAAAATACAAATGTCACAGCTGAAAAAGGCCAAAGAAAAGTTGGCCAAGCTAGAGGTAAGCTATGACAAATCCAAGATAACTGTGGCAGAGAAAACCAGAGAAATAAAGGCCTTGGAGAATAAGATGAAATCCCTGGAAAAAGATCTCACTCTTCATAAACCTCTAGTAGACATTAAAACAATTTTGTGGACCAAAAGTGGCCAGTCTATCACTGACCAATGGCAATCAATTCAGACGATACATGAGCAAATAGAATTGATAGAAATAGCCCGAGTAGAGATTCAAAGGGCCAAGGCATCATTAGGAAACATGCTTGAGCAGGCCAATAGACTCATTCAATTTTTGAATAATCATACAAAAGAACAACTAGCAGCTCTAGATATCAGGAACAGAATAGACACCATTTTGATAGTGAAAAAGGTGCTGAACCTGAGGAATTTTGTTCAAAATATGGAAAAAAGTGCTAAGAAATGTAGACAGAAATAAATGGCTTCAAAGAAAAGTTTGCAATGTTGCAGAGCAAAGGGTTACCCAGCTTATTGACCAGCAATGGGAGACTGTTAACACATGAACAATATGCTAACAGGGTAAATACCTATGTTTCCAATCAAATTACAACATCATCAAGCATTTCAGAAGACACAGTGCCTCCCTTTGGACAGAGTCTATATGACAAATTAGAAAAATTGTTCTACATTGAACATGAGATAAATCATCTTTTTGAAGTCCAGCCCAACTTCTACAGGTATACTGAAGCTAATGAAACACTAATAAAAATACAAAGACATCAGTTGCCAATAGACCAATGGTGGCAGGGGATGCTGGAGGTTTTACCAAGGTAATTTTGGTTCTTTTTCTTTTTGATCAGCTACATATCAACAAATTCAAATGCACGGGCCACCTGTCAAAGAATGAAAACAGTAGAAAGAGGAAATCAGGTTGGGACTGCAGCTCATTAATGCAAGACCACGCACAGATAAAAGGCCAAGACAGCAACTCAGGAACGCAGAACAAAGACATAGCTACCAGCTGACTCACTCAGTCCAAAAAGTAAAATATATTTGACAAACTAAACAACCATCACACCAACATTTACTGCTGCATTCATTTCTCTCATTTACTTCTTCTGTAGAGTAGGTGAAGGAAGTTATTGCTTGATAGCTTATCTACACGATATTTTGTATCTCCTTTTTATATAAATACCTCCCCATGAGATGTATTCGGGGTTGGTGATTTTCTCTCTAGACTGCACTGTAACTCTGAGACTTTTTAATACAAAGGCTGTTGAAGTTCACTGCTACTGGACCGTCTGAATGTGGATTTGATGTTCTGGGACCTGCTACAGAATTCCTGTGTCTTTCTATGGATCAATAAGTTGTTCTAAACTGCGTTTTGTGTCTTCTGTGTTTGCAAAATTCATATATGTTTCATAATCTTAGTAATAGAGAAAAAGAATAGCCCAGAATTTGTTTAAATACACTCTGTGTTCAATCTCTGTTGTTAATTATGTTTTCTTCAGAGTTAGCATAAACAGGAATTCTTAGCTGCTCCTGTTTCCACTAATTCTTTCACTTTGAATATTGCCTAGGAATTCTTTACTGCTCCTTGATAATATTCATGCACTTTCCCTCTGCCAACATGATGAAGGATTCTTAACTGCCCTTCATCCACTGGCTTACATTCCACCAATTTCCAGATTTTAAAATTGTTCCAAGATCGATTATCTTGCTCTGTAGTATTGCCCTTTATCAAAGAAAACACTCTCAGCAGTTCGTCCTCATTGACCCCATTTTCCCAATGGTATAAACTGTTTTAGACTTGCATCCCAGCTCTGTTTAAGATCACCATCCAACAAACTTAAAACCAAACCCTGTGCATCATAACTAGCCTAAAATACTTCAAAAAAAAAGCTAAATTACAAAGAGAGAGCCCTCTATGGTTGCATATTGGCTAGAATCTGCAGCTAAAAGACTGGTTAGTGGTTACCTCGGTCGTATTCCCCCCTTAGAGCTTTCCTGGGGAACAACCTGAGAGATAACACATCATACTCCTTTAGTCCTATCAGTCACTCCTCAACCCTTTTTCATTCAGACTTCCAATACCCTTATAGCCACCACAGCTATGGCAGGACCAGAAGCACCTACCAAAATGGAAAGAATCATAGCTGCTATGTATGGACCTCTAGTATTGCCCACTCCTTTGAATGCCATACCTACTGGAGAATATCAGAAGTATATGCCTAAGTTCACTGGGACTGAAGGTGTTACAGCTGAGGAACATCTTGAATCATTTTATAGCTATGCTGATAACTTGGACATTAGTGAAGATGATGTGTGGATGAGAGTCTTTGTCCAAAGCCTAGATGGAGAGGCTAGAAAATGGTTCAAAGAACTAACCCTAAGGTCTACAGTAGATATTGAGGCTTTAGATGAGGCATTCCTAAATCATTAGGGGGATAAGAAGGATCTACTCTACTACCACACAGAGTTTGGAAACTTAAAGAGGGAAAATGGTGAGTTGTTGTTTGATTTTAATAAGAGCTTTAACCGCATGTACAACAAGATACCAGTTGAAGTAAAACCCACCACTACCTCTATTAAGCTCATCTATGCCAGTGCCTTTGATTCTAACTTCTGTCTACTATTGAGGGAGAGACAATGTGCTACCTTGGATGATATTCAGGATGCAGCCTTGGAAGTAGAATCAAACATCATGACTACAAAGAAGCTCAAGGGGAATGTTGATAGAAGGAGATAGAGGGGCGAACCTTCATCATCTTCAGATCCCAAGATAGATAAAATGACCAAGATGATAGAGTCATTGGCCTCTGAAATATCCAAATTAAAGGTTGAGTAGCACCTTGGGAAAGGAAGAGTTCCTAATACCTTTGCTCCTAGAAATCCAAATCCATATATGATATAGAAGAGCTAATTAGTAGTTGTAGATTCTGCAAAGAAGCAATGATGCCAATGAAGACCAAAGGGTGAAGACCCCTTTTCAAAATGTAGTCATGGAAGAGGAGCAATTTGATGAAGATGATGAGATCCATTGTATGGAAGACAAAGGCAATGCCTCCTTTTTTACCTTAGCTACCTATGAAAAGTCATTATTCAATGACCAGATCAGCTAAGAGTGGGATGGTGGAGTTGTTCTGCAAACTGGTGATCAACACAGATATGATCTAAGGTTGAAAATGAATAATGTCAAGGAAACTCCTATTCAGAAAGCTGATGTCCCTGCAATACAACAAGCTAATAAGCAGAAACGACCGACAATTGATCCGATAATCCTCAAAGCTCTAGTTCACGAGGTAATAGGCCTTGACAAGTCTCCTTCTCCTTTTAGTTTTGAATCAGAAATTCAGAAGCTAAGAATACATATACCTCTAATTGAACTAGTTAAGAATGAGTCCTTCAAGAGATCTATCCTCGAGTCCCTTGAGCCTAAAGCCATCAAAGCCTCCACTGACTATGTATATATGCAAGATGACAAACCAGTTGTTGTTCTCAGCCCAATAATTGAAAATTATGATGACAGCTCCCCATGATTCTATGTTTCTTTGACTATTCATGACAAAATCCTTCACAACTGCCTTCTGGACACAGGATCTAGCCATAATCTAATGCCCAAGGCTATTATGGATGAGTTGGGTCTTGACATCACCAAGCCTTATCATGACCTGCTTTCTTTTGACTCTAAAAAGGTGAAATGTTTGGGATTAATCAAGGACTTAGCCATCATCTTTTCTTAGCTACCCATGAAGAGCATGATGATGGATATTATGGTAGCAGATGTACCCTCCAATTTCGACATGTTGCTTTCCAGAGGTTGGATCAAGAGATTAGATCGAACATTTCAAAATGATCTGTCCTATGCTACTATCCAAGTTTTTGGAGGTGAGAGTAGGAGATTATACAGAGAAGCTTAGTTGGCTTATATCATCAGTGATGAAAGAAATCCTACTGATCATTCCATATATGTTATCGACACTGATTTTGCAGCTTGTATTCTTCAGATTGAAGAATCCCAGTTGGCCTCCATACAGCTTAGGAAATTGGTTTTCCAGATCATAGAGGAAGAAAGCCCACAAATTTGGGACATGTTCTTTAATGGATATTTCTCTAAGGAAGTTGCAGGGTTAGGTGTAGTCCTTGTATCCCCCACACAAGAATGCATTCATTTATCATTCAAGTTAACTTTTCAGGTCACAAATAACATAGCAGAGTATGAAGCCTTGATATTGGGCTTAAACGCTACTAAAGAAATGGGCATCAAAGGAACAAAGGTGTTTGGAGATGCAGACCTTATCATTTAGCAGATGAACAAAACTTTCCATGCAAAGCATCTAAGGATGAAAGAATACAGAGATGAGGTATGGAAGCTCAAGGGTTATTTTAATAGTTTCAGTACTTCTTACATCCCTAGAATGAAAAACCAGCTTGCTGATTCCCTTGCTGTGTCTGCTAGCACATTTATCCCTCCTTTGCCTCCTAAATTGAATTATGAAGTTTAGGTGAAATGTAGACCATCTCTACCTGACAATGTCAAATACTGGAAATTTTTTGAAGATGACAATGAAATTAATAGGTTTTTACAAGTCATTGATGAATTTTATGAAATGCACATTGACCAAGAAAACGAAACCATTACAGAATGCAACCAGTCCAAGCTAAAGGATGAAATTGGTCAGGATAACATTGTTTAGCTGCCTAGTAACCATATACCCAAAGGATTGGTGCCCCTAGAGAAGCTGTTTGATCATAATGATGTACCTTATAAGCTTTCCAAAAAAGAAAATGAGTCTGCAATTCATAGACATAATGTAGGGAGTCCAGACCATCCAAAGTACATAAATCTATCCACCCACTTGTCTTCTGCCCAAAGTTCTGAGTATTGCACCCTGATGAAACAATTTGCTGATATTTTTTCTTGGGAGTACAGTGATCTTAAGACCTATGACACAAACATCATTCAGCATAAGATTCCACTGGAGAAGAACACCATCCCTTTTAAGCAGAAGTTAAGACCTATCAGCCCTCTCTTACTACCTTTGATTGAAAAGGAAATTAAGAAACTGTTGGATGCCAAGATCATAGTTCCCCTAAGGTATTCAAAGTGGATAGCTAACCTTGTGGTAGTAAGAAAGAAGAATGGAGAAATCAGGCTTTGTGTTGACTTCAGGAATCTGAACAAATGCTCTAGAAAAGACAACTACCCCCTGCCTAAGATGGAACACTTGCTGCAAAAGGTTTCAGGGGCTAGAGTCATGTCTTTCTTAGATGGATTTTCAGGTTACATTTAGATCGATGTACATCTAGAATATCAGGAAAAGACCGCCTTCATTACTCCCTGAGGCACTTTCATGTACTCCAAGATGCCTTTTGGACTGAAGAATGCTGGGGCTACTTTTCATAGGGCCATGGACATAGCCTTTGTGGGAGAGAAGGAAAATTTTGTCCTCATTTAACTTTATGACATAACTGTCTTTTCCAGCAGTCTCAAGGACCATTTACAACATTTGAAGAAGGTGTTTCTAAAGTGCAGATAGTTTGGAATTTCTGTGAACCCAAAGAAGTCATAGTTTGCTCTAGAAGAAGGAAAACTTCTGGGACATATTGTTTCTGATGAAGGTGTGAAGATTGATCCAGCAAGAGTTCAAGCAATTCAGACATTATCAATCCCAAGTTCAAAAAGGGACATTCAATCTTTCTTGGGTAATATTAACTTTGTCAAGAGGTTTATTCCAAACTTTGCAAAGTTAGTGAAGCACATCGCTTCCATGTTGAAGAAAGGATCAGAAATAAAATGGATCGATGCTGCAAGAAGCTCTTTTGATGCCATCAAAAAAGATATCATGGAAGCTCCCACTCTAATCGGTCCAAATTACACCAAGGAGTTTTATATCTTCTCTTTTTCCTCTTATGATACACTTGCAGTATTTCTATTACAGAAAAATGATGAAGGTGTAGAGCACCCTGTGGCCTTTTTCAGCAAAACTCTGAGGCATGCTGAACTAAGGTATGACCTTATTGAAAAACAAGCTTATGCTCTCATAAAATATTTAAAGGCATTTAGAATTTATATTCTACATTCCAAAGTGGTTGCTTATGTACCTTTAGCCTCAGTAAAATATGTCCTTACTCAGCCAGATATTGATGGAAAGAGAGCTAAATGGATTGCAAAATTCATAGAGTTCAACATAGAGGTGAAGCCCACCAAGCTGGTCAAAGGACAGGGCTTGGCTAAGCTCATGGCTGAGGAAAATTGTAGTTTGATAGACCTAAATTGCATGGGTTCAAATTCAAGTGGCGAGTAGACACAGGTAGCAACATAAGAGCAAGAGCAGAATCAATCTTTGGCTGAAAATCTAGTCACCTATGAATGGCATTCCACTATAGTTCATTTTTTACAAAAGCTAGAAGTCCCCCCAGGGCTTAGCTCAAGTCAAGCTCGGGCCATTAAGTTCAGATCAGCCAAATTCTACATCATTAAAATCCTGCTTTATTGGAAGGACCCATCAGGGATCCTCTTAAGATGTCTAGACAAAGGACAATCTGTGGAAGTCATGCACCAGTTCCATTCTAGCATCTGTGGAGGCAATCATTATTGGAAAACCACAGCCCACAAGATCTTGAGAGTTGGGTATTGTTGGCCTACTCTGTTCTCTGATGTGTTTTCTTTTGCGAGGCCTTGTGACAAATGTCAGAGGTTTGAAGGAAGACAACAACTAAAATCTCTTCCCTTGAAGACAGTACATGCCAATGGTCCCTTCCATCAGTGGAGCTTGGACTTCATAGGTGAGATTAATCCACGTTCCAGTGGCCAGCACAAATGGATCTTGGTAGCCACCGATTATTTCACCAAATGGATTGAGGCTATACCCACTAAAAATCTTAATCATCAAGTCATCATAAAGTTCTTGAATGAGAATATTTTCACTAGATTTGGTTGCCCAACCAAACTAGTCACTGATAATGCAGTAGCTTTTAGGGAAAAAGAATTGGTGAACATGTGTGAATCCATGGGCATTTAGTTGGTGCATTCTACCTCATATTATCCTCAAGGAAATGGTCTGGTAGAATCATCTAACAAGAATCTTGTAAGGATAATCAAAAAACTGTTGGAGGGCAACAAAGAGAGCTAGGATTCCAAGTTGAAGTTTGCATTATGTGCTGACAGGGTTACCAACAAGAAGTCCATATGAAATTCTCCATTCAAGATGGTTTATGGCACTAATGCTATTTTTCCTATCCTGCTGACTCTCTCTGTGGCCAAATTCTTGCAAGAAGAGCAATATGATGAGAATGACATGGCAAGGAGAATGAGTAACTTCGTTGAATTATAGCAGACGAGAGAAAAACTAGTTGAGAAATCAAGAGTTCATCAGAAGAAGATCAAAGAAACCTTTAATAGAAAGGCAAAGGTGGATAGTTTTCAGGTTGGTGACTAGGTTCTCAAATGGGATGCATTGGAGGAAAAGAAGGGCAACCATGGTAAATTTGATGCCTTATGGACAGGATTGTTTGTCATTGCTCAAGATCAGATGAACAATACTTTCATTCTGCACAATTTGGAGGGGGAAGGTGTCTTTCATGGCCCAGTCAATGGGCATTTTTTGAAACTTTACTTCATATGAGGCTTTAGGGCCTTAATATTGTAATAGGTTTTTTAGTTTTTGTTTTTATGCAAATAAACTCCATGCCTAATGGAACACTAGGAGATAAGTTTGTTTTGGTTAGGAAAGGCAGTATTCTGTAGTTCTTGAAACCTCACAGGGAGGTTTTCATCCCCAGAAGGAGCTAGTGTTAGCCTTGAGATGTAGCGCTACTATTTTTGAAGGCTAAAAGAAGGAAATGGTATGTTTTGTTGTCTTGGAGAGGTTCCCACACGGTCTATCACCCCACTTTTCTCACTCATCCACTTCCATTTTCGTTCACTTATATCCTAACCTAACCCTCACATCCTAACGAAACCCACGAAAACCTTACCTTTTTGCCCATACGTGCCCTTTACACATTTCTCGAGCACATCCCGTACCTTTGTGTCCCCCCGATGTCGATATTCCCACTGATATGATAGCCTGCACTTCACCTGACCGATGAGATATGCTCGATCAATCATAGCCATTAGATCATTCCCGCCAGATCTAACGGCTATCACGCATATTGCTCGGGCAACAAGCGAGAGGGATACCTGCCCGATAAAGGTGGTTTCCTCTCTCCCCTCCGCCACTATGTGGCACCCGATGAATGGAATCAGGCAAGCTTCAACCTTTACCACTTACCACCCGATGATCGCCCGATGTAAACCTTTTCCCATTTGGGTAAAACCACTCTTGGGTGTTATCTTTCAAGCACCTCCTCCACTCGATAGCCATTCGATCTGATCATCTGAGATTTGATGGCTCAGACTTATTCCACTCCCACCACGACTTTAGGCCTCCTGCATTTGATCCCCTCCACCCATTTCTCTTGATCCAACGACCCTCGTTCACCATCCCGTAGTTTACCCTCCACGGCCTGACCACTATCCTGACCGTCGATCCATCCCATCCAACGGCCCATGTGCCCTCGTACCCTACTTCCCATTAGTCACTCAGGGAGGAAAGTTGTTGGCTATGTCAATGTCTGTGAGAGTCAAACAATTGAACTGAAATAACAGAATACATGGTCGAAAGGGGAAAAATAGCAGCACGATGTAGCCGAATTAACAGAAACAATCATGGAACATCACATCATGTGTGAGCCACTTGACAGTGTGGCGAAATGACCAGAATTTGGTTACTATGTTTGTTAGAAACAGAGCCCATGTGCTCATGTTTGTCTAATTATGGAATCAAGTAGTTAGAAGCCAAAGGGGATAGATTAAAACATCTCAAGCCCTATAGAGTGCGCGAGCATTGTAAAAAGCCTATAAATGGTTGAAAGTTAGAGGGAATAAGGGTTCAAATTTTGGGAGACTATGGATACTATATTCCTCTCAGCGTCTCATCTTCATTCCAGTAATATAAGCTTCTTTTGATGTTACATGTTTAATTACCATTTTCTCCTCTGTTCTAAGCTTGCACTTGAATAGGTTATTCAGGTTTTCTTCTGTGTCTAATGCCAGATAATTGTCATCTTATCTCTGCGTTGATAAATTAGATTTGCAAGCTTCATTTACTTTTTATAGCTAGCCATTCATATGTGTTTATGTATGCATCTACTGGTATAGTTAGTATTCTCCATCTATCCATTGAATCTATAAACTATTGAGCATTAGTGGTCTAAAGCCTTGTCAAGCTGAGGGTGTTCATGCATGTCTGGAGTGAAAACAGAGTTGAAATAGTCATCTGACTTGATCCTGTTAGCCTCCTGTTGCAACAGGTGTTCATATTTCATGATCGACATTTTTCACATGCCAAATATGTCATCTTTCATGCTGCAAGGTTCCATATTTCCAAAAGAGGTCAAAGAAAAGGCCATGAAAGTGTGCTAGTCCAAGTGCCACTGTTGTATTCCAATTTTGATGATTTTTTCAGTTAAGGGAAGGCCAAACAGTTTAATCTTGGCCTCCCTAGGTTTCAATTTCTTGTTTTAGAATATAGAAAATGATATCTGTCCAAACAGCTTAATCTTGGCAGATTTGTAGATATGTACAGAATCAAAGGAGCCCAACTGCTTAATCTGGGTCCTTGGCAGAAATAAGTGTAGACTTAGATAGGAGGACAGTCAAAAGAAAAATTGTAAAGCTGGGTCTGCAAGTCTAAGTGCACCCAAAGCAAAAAGAAGAAAAAAATGTTAGCCCAGTAGGCTGGGTAGGTAGTTTTGAGGTTGCAGAATGATGATTCATGATCAATTTTGTGTTTTAAAAGTGTTATATTGTTATGAAACCAGCTCAAGAAAAGATAGAAAAGATAGATCAACGCCTTAGAATTCAGCCTCTTCGAGGGGGCAACCTCCTTTACATTACATAAATGAACAATTCTTGGATGATTCAAATGACAAAACCTCCTTTCTATATATAGGATTCTAAGGAGTCACAATATAATCCAGCCGACCTAACAATAATAATATAAAGCCACAAAAATAACATAGAGGGATTCTATGGGCACATTAATAACAATATGGGGGCAATGGGGGCACAACAATATAAATAAGGGGTATAACTACAATAGTAATGGGGTAATCACTAGTATTATAGGGACCCAACATGCCCCTCTCCTTCAAAAAAGTGTTGTCCTCAACGCTTGAGTAGTTCTGGATATTTCTGCATAAAATTCTCATCCTCCCATGTGGAATCTTCAGCAGATAAGTTCTTCCACTTGATAAGGTACTCTGAAATTGATCGATTTCGTAGTTGTCGAGTTCTTGTTTCTATAACTGCTTCTGGTTCCAATATAATTTTTCCTTCCTCGTCAAGTTCTGGCAATATTGTTTGAACTGGGAGCTTGTCACCTATAACCTTCTTTAAGCATGAAACATGGAAAACTGGGTGCAATCGAGAAGCTGCAGGAAGCTCCAATTTGTATGCCATAGTACCAATCTTTTGCAACACCTTGTACGGACCATAATACTTTGGTGATAATTTATTATCCTTCTTAGCTTGCTTGAGGGACATTTGCTTATATGGTTGTAGCCGTAGGAATACCCAATCACCTACATCAAAACTTCTTTCACTGTGATGTTGATTTGCCTGTTGTTTCATTCTATTTTGTGCCAACACGAGGTTATCCTTTAAGAGTTGGAGGACTTGTTGTTGATGTTCGATGTGATGTTCCACTGCCTGAACCTTAGAATTTTCTCTTAAATATGATGTGATGGATGGTGGTTGATACCCATAAAGTGCCAAAAATGGGGTTCGTTTTTGTTGATGTATGAAAGGAAGTGTTATACCACCATTCAGCCAGAGGCAACCATTTGACCCATTGTGTCTGTTTATCAGATACAAAGCAACGAAGATATCCTTCCAAACATTTTTTTACTATCTCAGTTTGCACATCAGATTGAGGATGATAAGATGAGCTATGAGCTAACTCAGTACCAAGACGAGAGAATAATTCTGTCCAAAAATTTCCAGTGAAAATGGGATCTCTGTCACTTACAATAATCTTTGGGTTTCGAGGCTGGAATTTTGCACATTGTAAGGAATTGCTGTTGGTTTTGAGATACATATCAGAGAATTGGGTGATCTATGCTTTGTTGGGGTTGAAGAAGGGACTTCTTTGCTGGGAGGTTGATGCTGGGTTAGGAATCATCGGTTGTAACTCCTCCTGGATCTTCTTGTATATCAATAAAACTATTTGAGTTTCTTCTCCATGCTTTTGTATCATTGATGCTTGTTACATTTGTATGGTTAACTTAAATCTGATCCTAAGTTATTTATGAGTATAAACCCATGTCTTTGTATAGTTTCCTTCTTCTGTGATCTTATAGGTACTTGGTGAAGCTGGGCAAGTAAGGGAGCAGGTAGTTGGAAGCTGTCAAAGAGGAGAGAGATTGGATCAAAGGACTAGCGCACGACATAGGTTGGTTTGAAGGATAAGGTGCTGGTAATCGGAGAGCGATGGCCACCGTCGAGGTTTTCTTCTGCGCCGAAAATGGAACTGCAGACATCGCGGCCGCTGGAGGTGGGATTGCAGGGCTGATCTCGGTCACGGTCCACCACAGGATCGGTCTCAAGAGCACAGTGCTGTAGCGCTCAGACCCGTTCTGAGATGCCGGCAGGGGTTTTTTTATGCGGACAAAAGACTGGAATACATACGACAGTCCTGGCTCAGCAGAAACCATACGCCCAAAACCCCAGTTGCTTGATGGGCCATCCGTATTAGAGACGGATCTGGAAATGAAGCTCGAGAAGAAGCACGAGACCAGAGTTCTGCACACAAAAATCGCTCTTGGGATCAGAACCCAATTTGAAGGCCGGAAATCGCCAGGGCTTGGATGGATCATTCACGCCAACATTGTTCACTCTCTCATGACTTCTGCATGCAAAGATAGGGGAATGCAAGTTGCAGATCTGCCCCATTACATAATTGCATGGGCCAATCTCTGCGGATCTGGGCCAGATCTGCTCGCTCTGAGCCCCAACTTCTATAGATCCAGGCCGAATCTAACTGTTTGGAGCAAGTTCTAAGATTATACAGAACCTAGGCAGCAGATCGACGGGAATGGGCATCGAATGAGCAGAAGGCAAGCAGCAGATCGACCCAATAGGAGGCAAGATCTGGAAGAATGTACACACCTGGAATGTAGACATCAGGTAACTAAAAATCGATTTCAGATCTTTATTAAAATTCCGGAGATGAAAACTCTCTTAGTATGGGTAAGTGCAGATAGCACCGTATTGCTGTTAAAGCAGCAAATCAGTGCTTTGACTGGCTATCCTGGCCAGATCCAGCACCTAGTCAGTGGAAGATGGTCTCTCCAAGACCACAGAACCCTGGAGAGCTATGAGATCAGGCCAGGAGAAACCATTGCCGTGAATCTCAGGCTAAGAGGAGGGGCACCTCTTCAGGGACAGCCAAGCAGTTCAGGAGGGGAAAAGGGGAAAACAGTACCCCAGCGCAAACCTAAGGGAGCTCCATCTTATAAAAACATTCTTCAAGGCAACAGAGAGTCAGGACCCCCACCGGATCAAGGTGGATATACACCTCGGCCATACATAGTAGAACAGCTAGGGCAAACTCCAGCCCTTAATCTTGATCCTACAGGGATGGATGACTATGTTAAGTCATATGAAACGCAGGCCATAATATGCCGATTCAACAGTTTCTGGCCAACACCATCGAATCTATTCCACTGGATCTTCAAAAACTGGACCATGGAATGCGATATACACCTGTGCTCCAAAGGGTTCTTCATAGTCAGATTTGCATCCATGGAGGTCAGAGATACAATCATCAACGTCGGGCCTTAGTTCTGGGGAACGGCGGGGTTGTTTATAACCCCATGGTTTACAGACTTCGATCCAAACAAAATGACAGTCACCAAAGTGCCGGTATGGGTTCGTCTTCACAACCTCCCCCTGCATTTCTGGAGCAAACATGTCTTGGAAGGAATCGGGAACAGCATCGGGAAATACATCAAAACAGATATGGAAAGGATTGATGAAAGGATCTTCACTTTCGCACGAATCTGTGTGGAAGTGGATTTAAGCAAAGGGTTGCCTGACAATATAAGGCTGATATACAAATAGCAAATTTGGTTGCAATCACTCGACTATGAAAATACTGCCTTTCGATGTAGGCTCTACAGACAAACAGGACACTTGCAAAGTACATGTCCAGAAGCCAAAAAAGTGAACAACAAAAGAAAGCAGAAAGGGAAGCAGAAGAAAGGCTGGTTCTTTTCCCCTCCAGTCTCAGAAGATGAAGAATCAGAAGCTAAAGAGGAAGACACGACCACAGAGAAAGCCGAGGCTCATCAGGAATCGGGGAACCAGAAAGAAACCACGACAGATACCAAGGTCGTACAGCATCACCCGAATCAGGCAGAGAAGACAAATAATGAACAGAACATGGGAGGGATAAAGCGGCTCCACCAATCAGATACATCAGACTCAGATAAGGAATTAGGCACGCAGGAAGCAGAAACACAGTTAGTTATTGCCTCGATCGAGCCCACTCAAGGAGTATGGCGCAAGGTCGAAAAGAAAAAAGGAAGAAAAACCTGAAGCGTGAGTCTTACTCACAAATGCAATTCAGTTTTTTCTTGATCTCACCCCTTTCCTCTCTCTCTCCCCCTTTTCTCTCTCTCCTGCTCTCTTGTTTCTTCTCTTCTTTGTAGCACGTTAGTCCTATAATGTTGCGGAGGGTGCCAAGGCACCCGAGCCCACCTGGGCAGCTATGGAAATGCATCAGCATCTGCAATTGTAACTTTTCATTTTTTAAATAAAAGGTTACAGATTTTTTCTTCGGAAAAAAAAAAAAAATCTTTGGGTTTCCATGTAGCTTTTGAATTGTTTCCATAAATGCAGTAGAAACTGTATTGGCTATAAATGGATGTGATAATGCAGAAAAGTGTGCATACTTGGTAAGTCTGTCAACTACCACCATGATGACACTCTTTCCCTCAGACTTGGGTAAACCTATGATAAAATCCATTGATACCTCCTCCCAACATTGGCTTGGAATGGATAAAGGTTGTAATAGACCCGGTGTCTTAATTGTTTCAACTTTATTTTGTTGGCAAACCAAACATTCTGCCACAAACTTTTGAATATCTGATTTAAGGCCATCCCAAAAAAATTCCTTCTTAACAGTGTGGTAAGTTTTTAAAAATCCTGAGTGCCCTCCTAAGGGAGAAGTGTGCAATTCCATAAGAATCTTTTGTTTTAGCTGGGAATTCTTACAGAGGTATAAGCGATCTTTGTACCATAACGAATCATTTTTCCAGCTAAATGTATCAGACGTAATGGAATCTTGTTGTAGCTTTCGAATAAGTGCCCACACTTCTTCGTCATTCTTCCATTCCTCCCTTGCTTCATTTATCCAATCTGGTTGGATGATAGAAATAGCGCACAACAATGCTTCCACATCCTCATCCTTTCTTGAGAGTGCATCTGCCAACACATTTTGCTTCCCTTTTTGTAGATGATTTCAAAGTCATAACCCAACATCTTTGTGACCCACTTTTGTTGCTCTTCAGAGGATAATCTTTGTTCTAAAAAGTATTTAAGGCTATCATGATCCGTTTTTACCTTGAAGTGTCTTCCCATTAGGTAGGGTCGCCATTTCTTAAGTGCATGGAGTATTGTCAACTTTTCCTTCTCATAAATAGCTTTTCTTAGAAACTTTCCCTTGATTGGACGACTTTGGAAAGCAATGGGTCTTTCATCTTGCATTAGAACAGCACCAATTCCATTTCCTGAAGCATCACATTCCACAATAAAGGTTTTTGTGAAGTCCGGTGTAGCTAAGACCGGTGCTTGGCACATTGCCTCTTTAAGATGTTCAAAGGCCTTTGTTGCTTCCGGAGTCCATGAAAATGCATCTTTCTTCAATAATGTCGTTAGAGGTGCTGCTATTCTCCCATAATTCTTAACAAACTTGCGATAATACCCTCTCAACCCAAGAAATCCGCGCAAATGCTTTATGGATGTGGGGATTTTCCATTCCTTAATGGCTTTAATTTTGCTAGGGTCTACCTTAACTCCTTCATGAGATACAATATGACCCAAATATTCCACCTCCTAGACTCCAAAAAAACATTTGGATATTTTGGCATATAATTGTTTCTCCTCCAATAGTTGTAGCACCCTGTCAAAATGTTCAACATGATCCTTCCAAGACTTGTTGTAGATAAGTATATCATCAAAAAATACTAACACAAATTTTCTAAGGAATGGTTTGAAAATTGAATTCATCAAACCTTGAAATGTTGAAGGTGCATTGGTAAGGCCAAAAGGCATGACCAAAAATTCATAATGACCCTCATGAGTTCTAAATGCCGTTTTCAGAATGTCTTCAATCTTCATTCTGATTTGATGATATCCTGAATGAAGATCCAACTTGGTGAAGTAAATTGATCCATGCAATTCATCCAGTAATTCATCAATGACAGGAATGGGGAACTTATCTTTAATAGTGAGCTTGTTGAGCTCCCTATAATCCAGACACATGCGCCACGATCCATCCTTCTTGTGCACCAATACTACTGGAGCAGAGAAAGAACTTTGACTCGGTTGAATTATACCAGCCTCTAGCATTTCTGCAACCATACGTTCAATTTCACTTTTTTGGACATAGGGATATCTGTACGGCCTGATGTTTGGAGGAACACTTCCTGGAATCAGATGAATAGCATGATCATGATCACACATAGGTGGGAGACCTTTGGGAGTCTCAAATACCTTGGAATGATTGTCCAGGACTTTTTGGAGATCTGGAGAAATAGATGATTCTAATGTGGAAACATCTAGCAAACATAATTGTGCAATTACACCCCTTTGCTCCTTTTTTAGAAGCTTTGTCATCCCATTAGAGCTGATTATCTTTCCTGGTTTCCCTGCAATACCCCTTAATTCAACTTCCTTTCCTTCTGTAGAAAATTTGATGAAAAGTTCTTGAAAATTAAAAGCTATTGTACCCAAGGATTGTAGCCATTGGACTCCTAGTACAACATCAGCACCTCCCATTGGAATGGAAAGCATTGGGCTAGTCAATACATATTCTCCCATGGATAGCTTGATATTATGGCACTTTCCAGAGCAATTTATTGTTCCTCCATTTGCAATCATCACTTGACACTCTGGTGCTGGATATAGGAAGTAATTCAATTCTTTTGCTACCTTACAATGAATAAAATTGTGGGTGCTTCCTGAATCAATCAACACTATTACCTTTTTCTTCTTGATTTGTCCTTCTATCTTGATGGTTTGAGGAGTGGTAATTCCCACCAATGCATTACAAGATATGGTTGGATTTATTTGTTCTTCATCTAGGCTTTGTTCCTGGTGCATATCCTGTTCTTTTGACCTTTCTTGCTCCTTTTCTTCTTCCTCTTCACAATCTATGTAGAATAGTTTCTTCTCAGCACACTTATGACCTTTAGTGTATTTGCTATCACAATTATAACAAAGCCCTTTTGCTCTTTTTTCTTCCAATTGTTGTGGTGTCAACCTTATAGGTTGTGGAAGACTAGGGGAAACTGCACTTCCGTCTTTATAGTTGTGAGTGGTATGCTTCCTGGTTGCCATAATTTTGCTTTCCATTTTTCTTGCTAACCTGAATGCCTTCTCTAATGAATCAGGTTCCCAAAGTCGAACATCATGTTGGATATTATCCTTTAAAGACCCTATGAACACATAAATCCTATGCTCCTCTGGAATATGTTTTACTCTTATGTTCAATTTTTGGAACTCCTCAATGTGCTCCATTATTGAACCCTTTTGTTTGAGACTTATCAATTGGCTAAAAAAAGTGTTGCTTTTTGTATCCTCATAATGTGCTATCAATTCTTCCATAAAAATTGCCCAAGTGATAAATTGTTTATGAGAGCAAAGCCATTGATACCATACAAACTGATTTGGTTCCAAATATAAAGTTGCTATACGTACCTTTTGTGTGTTTTGCACATTATTGAGATCGAAGAACTGCTCCATCTATAATATCCATGTGGCGGGATCCTTGCCATCAAACTTCCTCATATCAATTTTTGGAATATGGTGGGTCTTCGATCCAACATTAGAGTCTAGGGAATCATGATTAACATTTCTTTTGTTCACATCATCAGTTTCATTTACAACCTTTTCAACATTAGTAGGTATTTCTTCTAGAAAATTTGTCAAATCTATCTTCAAATCTGCCTTTAGATCATCCATCTTAGCTTCCATGCCCTTTATCTTAGATTCCACGCCATTTATCTTAGCATCTGTTAGCTTTTGTGAGCGTGACATTTGTTGCACTTGTTGTTGTAATTTTGATATATCATGTAGCATTTCTTCCTCTTCTTCATGAGTCATTCTAGAGCTTTCAGGTTCCTTACTAGGTGTTTGCATTTTCTTTCCTCGGGGCATCAGTTACCGATAATAATGCTTTACTATGCCCCTTGAATTCCTTCAAACCAAGCTTATGCAAAAATTAAAAAAAAAAAAAAAAACTACACACCTTTTTTTTCTTTGTAGAAGCCTGATATTGAATCTGATGTATCTCTATAATTTCGAATCATCCAGTTTTGAAATTGTGACTTGTAGTAGCCTTCTATGTACTCTTTCCAATGCCACTAGTCTGATCCAAATTGGATTTTCCAAGAAAGAGTTATGCACAATCTCCCACAGTGACCGGATTATAGACTAGTTCAGTAGAGCGAACTTATATGAAGTGCCACGTGTCACTGTTTCAACCTTTGACTCTGAAAAATATATAAAAGAAAACTACATTCTGTCCTCTTTCTGTAACTTCTTACGAAATTTCAATTCGATGCTCAGAAAGAAAGTTATGATGATTTTCCCTAGGTCACCTGTTTTGAGTGTAATTCAAGAGTCTGCAAAAAGACCAACTTGCTCAGATCATATCTCCGAATATATCACGCGAAAAGCTCTAAAATTAAGACCCAAGGTTTAGCGTGATTTCTTCTCAAATGGGTTTTTTTTGTGACTTCTGAAACGTCACAGAAAAAACGTTATAGCGAAAATGCCACGATGACCTGTTTGGAGCAGCGAAACCCTAGAATCCAAAGCTCTGATACCAAATGTTATGAAACCAGCTCAAGAAAAGATAGAAAAGATAGATCAACGCCTTAGAATTCAGCCTCTTCGAGGGGGAAACCTCCTTTACATTACATAAATGAACAATTCTTGGATGATTCAAATGACAAAACCTCCTTTCTATATATAGGAGTCTAAGGAGTCACAATATAATCCAGCCGACCTAACAATAATAATATAAAGCCACAAAAATAACAATAGAGGGATTCTATGAGCACATTAATAACAATATGGGGGAAATGGGGGCACAACAATATAAATAAGGGGTATAACTACAATAGTAATGGGGTAATCACTAGTATTATAGGGACCCAACATATATCTTTTCAGATTACAAGTTGGAGGCAGTTTTCATCTACAGGAGCTCAAGCTAGACATTACTAACTCCCCCTTCTTCTTCTTCCCCAAATCACTTACTAACTTCCCCGAAGAGGTCAAGATCTGCTTGATTCCTCTTAGTTTCATCATTTTCATATCATTTTCCTAAGTATAGATCTGCTTTACTTAGAGGCACTCATACCTTTTCTACAAGTTCTATTTTCCCTTTGCAGCCTAAGATTCAAATACTTAGCGCTTTCTTATCACTTGTCATATTAACTACTGACTGTACTATATATCCCCCTATCTATTTCCCTTTCCGCTACTAAAACTATGTATAAAAATCCTGAAAATATAATAATACCCCCTCCCTGGCACTATTCATCTAAGTCCGGGAAAAAACAGTCTAGCTGGGGCTGTTTTTAGCCCATCCGTGTCCTTACAGGGGTTAGTTTGACCTCTAGTCAAAATAATAACCATTTCCCCTAAGCCCTAACCCTGAAAAAACCCATTTTCCGCCTCATCCTATGGTCTTACCCACCAAATATTCGACCCGCTCACTTTTAAAATCCCCAAAAAACCCACATTTCCTAAGTTTTAAACCCCCCCCGCGGCATTGTATTAAAATTTGAATATTCGTGCGCCGGTCCCTTAACCCTCAACTGCCTCGTCCATGCCGCCGGCTGTCCGATCGCCCGCGCCCCAGATCTACGGTGGGCGGGCCTTCCCATCTCCGAACCCGCCGATGGTTAGCGTCCAGGAGATGGGCGGTTTTGCCGCCGTACTCCCGCCACGCGTCACCCTCTCGGCTATGGCAGAGCCCCTCCTCCGATACCGCCGTCTACCCAAAGGCGGTGCACCCAAAACTGAAAACCACTTCCGCCCTCGTGCGTCAGCACCTCATCTGCCTGCGTCAGCGTCATGCCACCGTACTGCCAACTCACCCCGCCACATCACTGCCACATCACCCGCCGTACATGCTGACATCACCCTACTGACGTCATCATGCTAACGTAATCTGCCGTACTGGGTCCCACCCACTAACATCATGCTGACGTCATCAGCAAAAAGGGCGTGAAGGCGAAAATCGTAGTTAGGAAGTCCGAATTCAAATTCTGAGGCAGTTTTTCATGCACGATTAGCGCAATCACGCATGGCTACAGGAAATGGGCCAAAATGGAAAGACCCTCATCGCGCAGCCCCCAGCAAGCCCGAAAGGTGCAGAATGACCCATTTTTCTTCGCGAAGCATTTAGAAAGGGGCAGAAACAGTTCTAAAGAATACAGAGGGCCGAACAGCGGCCATAAAATGATTGATGGGACAGTTTGGAGCATTCAGAAGACATTAAACGGCCCGATTCATTTGTCAAAGAGTATCAGTGAAGATTTTTTTTTTGGGGCTCGAAGCAGCTGAACATTGATGAGCCCCCCCAGCAAAGTCAAAGAAAGTGGTGGCGGCCATTTAAAGCTCTCAAATCACAATTAAAGCATTTAATGCCACCAAATAGCAATGAAGCAGAGACCCAAGCACAGTTATTGCATGTTGACACCTAATCCAAAACGGATGGGTGAACTGGACAGTCATCTAGAAGATGAACTGATCCATCATTTGTATGTATATAAATAATATGTTAGCTAATGAATAAATCATCAGTTCTTTCCTCCGCTCATTCTGGAGTTACCCTGGCCTGACATGGTATCAGAGCACAGGTCCCAGTCCCTGAAATAGTTGTAACTCCTGCTGTTCTGAGAGCTGCTCATACCTGAGCGCTACTCTCTCCTGAGCTTTGCTCTGCTCTGACATCCTGAGCGCTACTCTGACTGCGCCCTCTCAGATCATGAGTAATTGATACTGAATGTGCGTTGATGCATTTCTGATTTTTTAAATTGATATTGAATGCCTCTGACTGCCAGAGACTGCGCCCTCTCAGATCATGAGTAATTGATACTGAATGTGCGTTTTTTTTTTGTTGTTGAATGCATAGAAGCGTTTTTTGTTGCCCTTGATACCCGTGCCATTTCTCACCCTCACGTTCCAGTTTGTTGCGTTCTCATGCCCGATTCTTCCAGACGCACCAAAGCCAAAAGTACTGGATTTCCCGTATGGACGTGTTTTCCTTTGCCCTCTGTATCCCTCGGAATCTCCAGTGATTTCTATGGCGGAGTCAGAAGCAAAATCAGAGGGATAAGCATTTAAAATTTTTGCTGTTTTCCTCATGTCGAAACTAAAATCCCGAGAAACGAAATTTCGATCCTGATGCTGCTGCTCATACATCACATAAAGGGCGGATGCCATACGGCCGTTATCGTAGACAAATGTATATCATTTGCTGCTCCAGAGGCAGTATATGTAGGATCTTCAAAAGGTTTCGCTTTCCAAACCTCGGTTTTAATTGAAGTCTTGAGCAGTTACCCTGCCTTGTGTTCTCTGAGGCAAGTCCACTCTCGGCCTTTCCGCTTTCAGTTCGGTGGTTTTTTTTCCGGGGGGTTTAATCCCTTTTTTTGTCCAGATCAGAGGGGCTGTTACAAGTGGTTCGGCCCTTGTGTTTCTTGATAGGGTTTTGAACTGGAAAATGCCGCTACTTTATTGTCAATGATTGATACATGAAAAGAATGGTGACTGCGTTTTATTGTAAGAATGGTGACTGCATTTTTGGTGTAAGAATGACTGTGTTTTATTGTAAGAATGACTGCGTTTTATTGTGAGAACTGCTCCTATTCGCTCATGCAACTTTAAAGTGATGTTCAGAGTATTCTAAAATCCGCGCAGTGTTTTGATCAGTTAATGGTGCGGCCTCCACCGAACAACTACAGTGAGACTGTTTCATAGACTTCGTTCCTTCTTGGCGTTCACCGCTTCTTTTATGACTTCAGTTGTCGTGTTCTTGGCTTACATGTTTTTTCTGAGAACCATATTTTTTACATGAAGATTTTTATATGATCTGTGTGGAGATGTGCTGCTGTTATATGGTTTTGAAGACAGCCATATGTATTTTTAAAGCAGTCACATATATTTTGTTGAAGGTAGCCATATGTATTTTTTAAAAGCATCCATATGTATTTTTTAAAAAGCAGCCATATGTATTGTTTAAACATTGTATTATGTGGTACATTGCACAAGTGATATCATCTCCACATTAACAGAAAAAAAATTATTTTTCAATCAGCAGAGATATTTTTTTTACAGAATGCATTCAATCATTTCTATGGTAGGAATAGTTCTCACTGGCAAGGAGAACTATTCAGAATGGTCTCGGATGGTAAAACACACCCTCATCTACAATGAGTTGTGGAAAGGAGTGTGTGTCGGAGAAGAAGACAAAGACCCTGTGCAGCCTACATCAGACAAAGAACTCGCCATTTGGGAAAACAAGAACAGCAAAGCATATGCATTGATCACAGCATCTGTAAATGAAGAAGTAAGTCGTCATATTTCATCCTATTCCACTGCCTTTGAAGCTCTACAAAAGCTGAAAGAACTCTATGATACACATTCTGCACTTGAAGTTGTTCAGCTCATGATTAAACTCTTCACTCTTGAACTGAAAAATAATGATCCTCTTGCTCTTGCATCTAAAATAAAGTCTATAATGCATGACATTAAATCCACTAAGGTTGAGCTGGATATCTCTCTTATTTCCTTTCTCAAAGCACTCTATCCTACCTACTCCAATTATCTTGAGTCTTTACAAGCAAATGGAAATCTTAAAGATATAACCTTTGACTCTCTTGTGAAAAAGTTTGCTGAAAGAGAGAAAGCCTTTGGAAAGAAAACAGTCCCTAAATCTTCTGAAGAGACTGTTTGCCTTGCTCATAAAGAAAAGCATCCTGCTCAAGATTCTACAAGAGGAAGAGGTGGACGAAGAGGAAGAGGAAGATACTTCAGAGGCAGGGGGGCAGACATTCTCAAGCAGAAAAGGCAGATCTGCATTGCATTCGCTGCAAACGAAATGGATCACATGATGCTTCTACATGCAAGCTACCATGGGACAAGGTTGAGCAAAGAAGAAATCAGCAGAAAGGTAAAACCGATGACACAGACAAAGGTAAAGCACCTGAATCCGCTCACTGTATTGAGGCACAATGTAACATTGGAGTAAATGAAGACTTGTTTAATGCTTCACTTGCTTCTTCGAAAAATGACTGGTTGCTTGATTCAGGAGCAACCTGTCATATGACTCATAGGAAAGATTTTTTTGAAGATTTCACTGACAATGTTGATGGAGCATTATACTTTGCAGATCAGTCAAAAATCAAGCCATCAGGGCTTGGCACAATCAGGCTTAAACTGCCTGGTCTTCTAGACTTTCTTCTGGATCATGTTCTATATCTCCCACAGCTCAAGAGAAACTTGTTGTCTCTGGTCCACATCCACTAGCAAGGTCACTCCATTCATATGTTTGATGGAAAGCTTGAGGTAAGAAAGGCATCTGACCATTCACTTGTCATGAGGGGTATAGAAGAAGAAAGACTTCTTAAACTGCAAGGAACCTCTGCTCATACACAACATTTCTCATATATTTCTCATCATGAAGAAGGTACACTTCCATCAAGTTTATTATCACATGCTAGATTTGGACATTTAAACTATGATAGTCTCCGCTTGTTGAAGAAAAATGGTGTTGCTGGTTTGCCTACAATTCCTAGAAAACATAAGCAATGTGATGCTTGCATTCTAGGAAAGCATAGCAAACAGTCTTTTCATGATTCACATTCAAGAGCACATAGGAAGCTTGAACTTATTCATTCAGATTTATGTGGTCCAATGCCTGTTCCTTCTGCAAATGGAAATAAATATATCATGACATTTATTGATGATTACACCAGAATGTGTTGGGTTTACTTATTGAAGAACAAATCTGATGCTTTTCAAACATTCAAGAATTTTCATAAGTGGATTGAAAATGATGCACAATCTCATATTGGGTCTATTCGCACTGATAATGGAAAAGAATATACATCAAATGAATTTGAACACTATCTTCGCCAACATGGGATTAAACATCAAACAACTGTGCCTTATAATCCTCAACAGAATGGTGTAGCTGAAAGAATGAATAGAACAATTTTGAATATGGTACGATCCATGCTTTTCTTCAAAAATGTAAAGACAATGTTTTGGGCTGATGCCATTCTATGTGCTGCATATATAAAGAATAGATGTCCATCTAGTGCTATAAGAAACAAGACTCCTTATGAATTGTGGTATGGACATGTTCCTTCGGTAAAAAATCTCAGGATATTTGGTTCCACCTGTTATGCTTTAATACCAAAGGTACATAGAAACAAACTTGGTGCTAGAAGTCGTAAGTGTATCTTCCTGGGGTATTCAAACACATCTAAAGCATACCGCCTCTATGATGAAGTAAATAAAAAGTTTGTTTTATCTAGAGATGTCATTTTTCTTGAATCATCCAAGAGTTTGATAATTATATTCCACATCTTGAAGGGGGGATTCCTATACTAGATCAACATGTGGAATCTCCTTCTGAAGAACAATCTCCCCTGCATGACACTCCAACAACGGATGATGCTTTAAGTGATGTAATTGATAGAATTGGGAGACTTAATCTTGATTCAGTCCCAACTCAATCAACAGAATAGCCTGGACCATCTCAGAAAGGTCCCCCAAAGTGGCTGACAAAGACACTTGAAAGTGTTCATCCTGATGAAATTGGAAAAACAGGAACCAGAAATACAAACCGACAAGATGGAGGTGATGTAGATAATTCTAATTCACCTGTTGATATGGATGTTACTTATGATTGTGAATTGAACTTGTCTACAGATTTTGAACCAACTTCCTTCAAAGAAGCTGCTTCTCATGATGAATGGAAAGAAGCGATGCAGAAGGAGTATGATGCCCTCATAAAGAATGGCACTTGGAAGCTGGTTGATCCTCCATTTGGAACCAAACCAATTGGCTGCAAGTGGCTCTACAAGAACAAGTACAAAGCTGATGGCTCACTTGACAAGCACAAAGCTAGGCTTGTGGCAAAAGGTTTTGCACAGAAGGAAGGGGTCGATTATGAGGAAACTTTTGCCCCCACAGCAAAATGGGCAACCATCCGGACACTCTTTGCACTAGCTGCTCAGAACGGTTGGAAAGTCCATCAAATGGATGTAAAAACTGCATTCTTGAATGGAGATCTAAAAGAGAATTTTTTTATGTCCCAGCCTGAAGGATTTGCTATGAAAGGACATGAACATAAAGTATGCAAACTTGTGAAGTCCTTGTATGGCCTCAAACATGCACCACGAGCCTGGTATGAAAAACTAACTGAGCATCTTCTGAAACTCAACTTCAATCATTTTGATCTTGATGATGCAACTTTATTTGTCAAGAAAGTTAGCAAAACAGTTGTATATCTAGTGGTATATGTAGATGATCTTTTAATGACAAGGAACAATGAAAGCTATATTGCATCCATAAAGAAAGAATTAGGAAAAATTTTTGAAATGACTGATTTGGGATATGTTCATTACTATCTTGGCATTGAAGTAACCCAACATCCAAAGTCCATATTTCTTTCTCAAAAGAAATACATTGGAGATTTGTTAAACAGATTTGGCATGACAGAGTGCAATCCCCTTTGTACTCCAATGGAACAAAACTTGAAGCTCACATCTATTGAAGGAAAGGAATTTGAGGATGCAACAAAGTATAGACAGCTTGTAGGAAGTCTCATCTACCTCACTACTACCAGACCAGACATTTCATTTGTTGTTGGAATCCTCTCCAGGTTTATGCAACAGCCTTGTGAGGGACATTGGTCTGCTGCAAAAAGAGTTCTAAGGTACTTGAAGGGAACTCAAGACCTTGGAATCAAGTATACACAGGTGGACGACTTCAACTTGATTGGATACTCTGATTCAGACTTCGATGGAGACAAAGAAACTGGGGTATCTACTTCAGGATATGCTATGAGTCTTGGATCGGGAGTTGTCTCCTGGAGATCACGCAAACAATCAGTACCAGCAGATTCCACAACAGAAGCAGAATATGTGGTAGCAGCTGAAGCAACGAAAGAAATTGTGTGGCTCAGGAAAATTCTTGAAGATTTGCAGGTAAAACAAATACAATCAACTCCACTCATGATTGATAACACATCTGCAATAAAGTTGGCCAAGAACCCAAAGTTCCATGATCATACTAAGCACATCAATACTAAATATCATCTGATCCGACATCATGTTGAGGCCAAAACAATCCATCTCCGTCATTGTTCCACAAATGAGCAAATTGCAGACATCTTCACCAAAGCGCTTGGAAGAGAAAAGCTTGAAAGATTCAAAATGATGCTTGGACTCACCAACATCCCTTCAAATTAAGGGGGGGAATGTTGACACCTAATCCGAAACGGATGGGTGAACTGGACAGTCATCTAGAAGATGAACTGATCCATCATTTATATGTATATAAATAATATGTTAGCTAATGAATAAATCATCAGTTCTTTCCTCCGCTCATTCTGGAGTTACCCTGGCCTGACATTGCAGAAGCACTGCACCAAGCCACCGAGGACAACATATTTACTCAGTTTTGATATGGCGGCCCTCAGCGCAGCCCACAAATATTTTCTTGCATTTATTTCTGATAGGACTAGGTTAAAGTAGTCATTTCCTTCAGACCTGTTTAGGTCAAGCTGTAATAAGACCATTTTGGAGAGTTTTCCCTATATATACCACCCTCTGTATTGTTTTAGGGGTTGGTTGGTTGATAGTCTTCATTAGAGACTCGCACTGGATATCTGGGATGTTTTACTTAATCAAAGATTGATGAAAAGTTTGGAGGAATGACTGTCTGCTCTGTGTCTAATGGTCTGAAGAAATGAATGTGGAATTCTTGTGCCGCAGTATGAATCAATAAGTGTTTCTTACCTATGTTATTCCAATTTCACATATGCTTAAGTTACAGAACAAAGAATTGGTTTAGAATTTGCTTAGCCGCACTCTATGCTCAGTTTCTGTGGCTTATTAATGTTTTCTTCTTGATTTAGGCATAAATATGAATTCCTTTATGGCTCATGTTTGATCTATTTCACATATGAATGACTGTTATCTAGGAATTCTTAACTGCTCCTAGATAGGGCTCATTTATCTCCTTTCTGCTAACCTGATTGAGAGATTCTTAATTGCCTCTCATTCCTTAGCCTTTAATCCATATTTTTACCTTGAATGATTGTTTCATATGCAGCTAGCTGGCTCCATATTCTTTCTCGTGACCGAGAAAACGCACCAGCAGTCTTACTCCTTGGCTCCATGCCCAATGGTTCTAAAACTTTCGAGCTATCCCTGCCTCTTTACCTGAAAATATCATCCTTCCCACCAAAACTTAAACAAAACCCCCTCGCACTCAATACCTAGCCTAAAATCATCTTCAACAAAGCTAAATCAGAAAGAGAGAGCCCTCTCTGATTGCAGGTGGGCTAGAACCTGCAGTCTAAAGATTGGTCTGTGGTTACCTCGGTCGTATCCTTTTGTTGCTGACCAAAAGGACAACCTGAGTGATAACAGATCCAAACATTAATCCATTCTAATAGTTCAGAGAATAATATTGAATATTTATATGTTACCAGGCATCTCCGAGCTACAACCTAGGAGAGTTTCCTAGAATGATAACAGTACCCAATAATGTTCATTGATTTCTATGAGAATTCTATGACCAGTATGATGGTTTTGAGGTAGGGATATGCCTTGGTTTTTGTATCTTTTGAAGTGAGGAAGCCTTACCAAGGGATGGACTACCCGATATGGGGGTGCCAGTGGAGCTTGGAAGGTGTGTGACTACATGGAAGGGGGTGACAAGATTTTCCGAGGGACTGTGTAGTAGAGAAGGGAAGGTTGGGGATGGATTTGTTTTGGTCATTCACATTTCTAGATGGAATGAGATGCACATTGGGAGTGTGCCCTGGAACAATGAGCCGGTAATTATTCACTGAGAGGACAAGTGAGAGAGGATTATAATGCTAGACATTGGATGCAGATTTGACTTTGTAGTGTATTTTGAACTTCCTGGGAAGAAGGTGAATCCTAATATTACTTTGAGGGTGGAGGCATGAGCCTCTGGATTCCCTTGTTGTGAATGCATGCATCATATCCTTTTATTTGTTGATCTGAAAATGGAAGGTACTTGAAAGAGGGTGCAAGATATCCATTTTCATTTATGTAAATGAGTGCAAAAAATACTCCAAGTTTAAATCTGAAAATGTGAGAACTTCTTATTTCTAATACAGAGGTAGACTGTAGGGGCATTTACTGAATATGACACCTCTAAATAGAGGATGATATCCAGAAGCTACCTAGCCCTCTATAGACTTTTCCTAAAGAAATAGTAGAAGTAAACACTTAGATTTAATTAAAAAAATACCTTGCTTGAACTTGACGTTATGTGGAATTTTAGCTTGAAAGAGTGGTATGTATTTTCTTCTGTTTATGTGTTTTAACTTGATTTGTTTCAGCTGATAATAAACACATATATCATACATATAAGGCAACAAATAAGCATCACACATAACAACAAATTTAATAAGGATTTCACCCCGATCTCGTGGGCTATGTCTCCTATGAGCTCTAGTCAACTAAGCTCTTTGGGATTATGGCTTGAATGCTTTTACAAGTTCCACACTCCATTCCAAAAGGTTATTCACTGAACCTATGGGTTTAGAAAAACCATATACATCCCTGTCATGGCTGTCCTCTTTGTGTAGGCTGATCTAGGCTCCCTTGGACTTGATTCCTTCAGTAGGTGCACTAAACTTCCCTGAGCTTTTTAATGGCACAAACTCCTTCAGAATGCTTCAAATGTCTCTGAAACCTCTGCTAATGTCTCCAGCACATATCTAACATCAACAAATGACTATTCATTTGCTCAAAACAAGCATTGCATCCCTAATATAGGCCTTCCTCCACACTTGGCTCTAGGCTGCCTGAAACTTCCCTTCAGCATATTAGCCTTAGAAGTCTCCAAATGTTTCTTAAAACACCTTCATTGGATTCAGAAGGTTCTTTACAGTAGAAATAGGCTTTTGTTTCACCTCAAATAGATGAACCTAGCCCAGCACAGCTCAAACACTGAAATGGCCCTGAAAGCTTCCCCGAAGCTAAACAGTGAGAAGAAAAGCCTAAATAGGTGAAATGAGCTATAGAAATGGACTCAGAGAATAGAAAAAAGTTAGAATAGACCTTCGTTTCAACTTCAATGGTTGCACACAACCCAATGCAGCTCCAACACTGAACAGGCCCTTGTGCCTCCTAGAACTTTCCCAAAGCAAAAACACCTGAAGGCGACCTCTGTTTGACTTCAGACCTACTCCATTGAGTACAGTCGGTCAAAGAGACCCAAAATTTTATTTTTTTTAAATTTTCTCAAAAGGTTTCTCCTAGCCAAAGTTATGGCCTATTCATGAATTACCAGTCAACCCCTAAATAAACTCTAGTTAAGTTTAGTTATGGCCTAGTTAAGTCCGCCAAAGTTAACGGGACCACAAAAATTTGTACCACCACCAAACCGACTGCCATTTTCGTCTAAACCGCCAGGTTGACTACCAGTTTGGAGTTATGGTTGTCACATGGTTCGTTTAGGATGTCTCGGATTGTGTACTAACTGGTTGGTTGGATGGTCAGTTACTGTGACCTCCGCCGTCGCATGTGACCAGAACCTTTTGACTGCCGCCCAAACGTTAACCGCAGGTTCTCCGCCACGGTTTTGGACCAGGGTTCTATGTGAAGGGGGTTGGCCCCTTTTTGGTGCCCGCCAGTAACTATTTGAACTTCAAATATTAAATGTTCTATTGCCATAACAAATCCGACCTTCATGGTCTAATGGTAACACGTTGCATTGGTTGATGGTAGGTTGTGGGTTCGATCCACAGATCCACCATAAAGTTTTTAATATGCCAATTCATTGCCACCTTGGGGCCACGTGGTGGCCTCCGGGATTACCACGTGGCACCCTCTGATTGGATGCCCCAAATGGAATACTTCAAGAATATTCTAAAGAATATTCCCTAGAATATTCTAGGAAATATTCTCTAGAATATTCTATTTTTTTTTTTTAATTCAAAATTAAGGGTTATTGGGTGATTTTCAAATTGGCATAACTTCTGCATACTGAGACCATTTTTTGAACCGTTTGCAGCACCAGAATCAGGAGAATGAGATCTATCTGGTCATTCAGGTTCCAACCCAATCGAAGCACTTTCAAATTTGAGAATTTTTCAACACTCAGTCTTGGGCTCTTGATCACACCTCCCAAATGAGAGGCTTTTGGTCCCCAAAAGCTTACTGAAATGCTGAACTGAGCTGTAGTATAAACAATGAGAGAATGAACATCCTCTTGTCTTCAACCCTTCAAACATTTGCTTTGCATGGAAAATGATTTTGAACAACAAATGGAAATAAATTGACATTTCCCTTCCTGAATGCGCTTGTCCTCCTGTCCACAACTGTCTTTCTTGCACTCACACAGAAATTTTCTGGCGAGAAAATTATAGAATGAAATTGAACAACGTTGCCTTGATCAATGATCTAAGGCGGCTCAAAACAAACAAGATATTACATCATAGAATACATGCATACATCCGAAATTTACATATGTAAAAAATGAGTACGTCTTACTATGTCAAGAAGTCCATCCACTTCTCACCAAGCCACTTTCATGGCAACTTTTGCTGCTGCAACTTTTCCTCATGTGAAACTTCCCTTTCCACATCAATAATGGAATCCATGGTTCCACCTTTGCCAATCTTCTTGTCCTCTTGTTGCATGTCCGCATATCAAGTACAAGCGGATCCACTAAGTATACAAGTATAAATGACTGTAAAAATACATAATGGATCATCTGATCATAATGAGTAAGTACATGTCTGAATATCACATATAAAACTGTCAATGATGCTGAAAGATGCAACGGATCACTGAAATCAAAGACTGATCCCATAAGGTACCAACTGAACATGATGGAATAGGATGGTACTACACTGCAAACTCAGGTGCCAGCATATAGAATGTCGCCATGACTGACTGCAACATATAAGGTGGAATGGTATCAACTAGCAGCAACAGGAGCAACTGTCAAGTGAACCAATGAATGCTGATACAACCTGAGGTCTTCACCGACCGCCGTGGTACATTTCTACACCATGGGAATAAATGATCTGAAGTCGACCATGTGAGAAATCGTTTGATTACCGGTCATTGATGTATACCGTTAACAAACGCGAGACTACTCACCGATAATGATAATGAGCGTCAAGGTACCCAGTACAATCTAACAAGTGTGAATAGATGAGCTGAAGTCGAACACCTGTAAGAATCTATCAATCAGGAGACAATGATGGTTTCCCACTGTCGATAGCGAGGAATCTGCCACTAATGACTGCAAACCCCAAGGTACTGCCAAATGGACTCTAGATCTTTGCCCCAGAGCAATGAGTCGGAGTCGATAGGGAAAGATCCGCTAGAAGGAAGGCATTAAGGCATCCTCCATCAATCTAGCGCGAGTGTAACCCGTAGGCCAATAATGTGGAAGGAATCGGACGAAAGAGATGTAGTAACCCAACCGAAGTACGTTTCCGGCGTACACAAGATGTGGCTAGCGCACGGCAGAAACCCTCTGAACCAACCAATAATGAAAACTGACACAGAGGCGAGGTATCCACCAATAGGGTCAAATGGAAACCAAGGTACTGCACGAATCCCAATGTGTGATAATGTATGCTGATGTCGAACACAAGGGAAACCACTCAGTCAAAGACCCATGATACTGATCGATGCTGAGCACAAGGTGACCTATCAATAATGAAAATAGGGCCAGGGTGCGGTCTCTAGGTCTGCCCTCAGAGCAATGTGTCGTCGTCGATAAGGACAAGACCCGCCAGCAAGAAGTCAATGGGGACCTTCTCAAACCGGCACGAGTGAAGGACCAATATAACTGATGTGATGATAGACATGACACTGACAACCAGGGATGGCCGACTGAAAAATGAGTCAAGAGACACCGCAGAAAGGCCGACTCAGGCTAACTTCCCTTGAACAAAAGCACGACTCAATGTGACTATGTGGCAGCATATAATGAATCTGTATAAGTTCGTCATGCAGGAGGCACGAACGAACCCTCCATATGATTGGAAGAGATAACCAATCGGGGGAGAACTGACTCGATAACAAGGTTATGGCTTACCTAAGTCAAACTAAATCCCACCCAAGCGGAGGAGACTTTGTTTTGAGTGCTTTGTTCAAGGGCGACACGACTGACTCTAGCTGCCAACAATAAATGGAAATAATGTCCCTGTTCCCGCTCTTTTTGGAATATTTAATTTTTTTGTCTTTTTCTGATAAGCCGGAAAAAGAATAAAAGAATGCTATGGTACAGTGGAAAGAACGAGTGTCGGTGAAACAGATGCTCTAGTTCCTGGGAAAGGAACGTTCCTATGCTCAATGCAGGGAGGTGAAAAACTGGTCAGTGACACTCAGAGGTATGTCCCTTCCACGGATCTGGGTATGTCAAGCTGCAGAGGTCAAGGGGATGCAAGGTTGATTTTTGCAGAGGCCATGGTCAAAAGTGGGCTTAAACACGAGACCAAGTGAAGCCGGCTATAGGCCAAAAGGTGCAAATGGTCAACATGCAATGCAGAAGTACAACTCAACACACATAGGAGCCTCTAGGGTATAAGGCCAGAACGAAGCGAAGAAGCAAGGAAGAATGAGTCTTCAACGCATAAGTCATGGCGGGACTACAGAGGACTCCCGAGCCTACTCAAAACGAAGCAGCATGGGCAACAAATGTCAGTGAGGTGCTAACTAGGATGCCCATGTAAAAGGATGGCTCTACCATCATGTCATGATTTAAAGAATCGGCGAGTGAAAATGGCTTGCGAACCATAACATGATGGGGTCGACCCTACGGCAGATGTATCGGTCAAATGGAGGCTAGTATGCATAATGCAACGGAAAAATGGTGTCCCTAACCTATATGCCAGTGAGAACACGATACCTGCCATGACGGGTCAGCAGTCATGGAACCGTCTCGAACCGTCGAAAAATGTCCAAAATGTCCTGAAAAACAACTCAATCTCGACATTCCAAGCTCCCAAGTTAAAAGTGACATGAAACCAAACAAAATAAAATTTTGAAAAAATTTTGCATTTTCAAAACTTATAAAAAGAAATTTTGGACTTACCATTTTCACCATTTGACTTGGAGAGCAAATTGTGGAGCAAAAGGAGCAAACTTTCCCCGTGACTTATTCAACCGTTCAAACTTGCCGAAAACTTCCAGGTAAGCACTAAACTTGTCTTGCAATCAATTGTGATAGTTTTTAGGAAGTTTAATTAATGTTTCACCGTTAGATTTTTGCAAAAAATTGCTCTGCGGCGTACACGCGGGTTGGATGTATATAAATCGCGTATACGACGGCCCTACACGCGACTGTGTATAGGGTAAACCGCGTGTGCGCAGCGAAAAATTTTTATATAAAAAACTAATGGATGAAATTGATTTTTTCTTCCAGGATGACTCTCACGTGGCGTGAAAGAGAGCACTCAGCTGTAGATAATGAAGTTATGGAGAATGATGAGGCATTAGATGCCTTACGGGGATGCGGATTGTTAAAATTCTTTAAGTTGCCGAATATGAAAGCAAATGTGCGTCTGCTCGAGAGACTTATTGATTACTGGGATGTCGAGGAAGAAGCTTTTATGATTGATCAAATGCCACTTAGGATAGAAGTGGAAGATATATATTTCATCACGGGCCTTTCCCGAAGGGGAGAGGTAGTCCACTCCCGGGGCAGGACCCGGAATAGTCTCAGCGTAGACGACTATGTACAACTTTACTGCCCAGGTCATCGGAAGGTCGGGAGTCAAATCTCGATCCCACACGTGGCGAGTTTGTCACTGCGGATAATCCTGTTCACCATAGCTCGAGTGAACGGGTCATCTTCGCTACATCAGGCATCACGAGTAAACATGAGCGTAGCAGTGGACTGTCTCACCACGGTGTTTGACTGGTGTACTCCTCTACTTGCCAACATGAAGGAGCAGCTTGCTTCTATCAGGAAGGGACAGACCAAGAACTTTGGGTACGGAACCATTTTATGCACATTTTTCTTCGAGAAGGTTCCTGCACTCCGCCCCAGGGTAGCAGTTCCCATCAGTAGTCCACGTGATCCACGTATGGGCCGGTGGGCTGACTTGATGAAACGTCTGGGGGGTGGGGAAGTGCCCAGGAATGCATTCGACGACGACTTTTTTGCTTGGTGGGAGCAACAGATCATCGCCATAGACGACTACCCCTATGCTGGACTGGATTTCCGAGGAGATCCTGACCTAGTGCTGCCACCAGATGCAGCATGGGGCGAGATCGGTAAGATTTTTTTTGATTTTTATGATTTTATGATTTTTATGATTTTTAGGATTTTTCAAGCATAATGATGAACTTTGAAAAATATATTTTTTTTGATGAGATTCAAATGACTGATATGATGATCATGTTTCAGACATTGGGCCTGTGCGACCAGATGGATTCCCACGGCACGGACGGCGTGGCCGAGGAGCTGAAGAGGCGGCTGCGGATGCGGAAAGGACCCTCGCCAACGTCCAGCGACACTTGGCGAGATTGAGCTATCAAGTACCGATGGCCGAGATAGAGGACCTTCCTCCAGATATGCAGCGTCATGTGGTTGGGATGCCACGTGACTGGGTTTGCGTTTTTCGGCGCGTGGCCAATGCTATAGTTAGTTATTTAGCTGCTCATCCAGAGCCGAGGCATTAGATATGCCTGACATGATTATGGGCATTTGAGTCCCAATTTTGTATATTTTTGGACACACATATGTACACTCGAGACGCTTTGCGATATATATATATATACAGTTTGACTTTTTGATGCATGATTTTATGATGATGAATGATTGATATGCCAGTCTAATGCTTGATTAGCGATAGAATCAGCTAACCAATTTTGAGATCTTGGAATGTGCAAATAATTAATGTAAATAAATGATCTTTGCAACAACCTCACCCTTAAATATTGGCGATATAATGATGGATCTCTAACCCGATAAATGTTATTTAACTGAGACACTATCAATTGAGAATCAAGATACACTACCAACGAGTCGATCCCGTAAGAGATTGCCTCGGATAATAAATTGATAACAGCTGTATACTCGGCCATATTGTTTGAAGCAGGACCGATACACACGC
This sequence comes from Pinus tabuliformis, assembly GCA_031772625.1. Lineage (NCBI taxonomy): Eukaryota > Viridiplantae > Streptophyta > Pinopsida > Pinales > Pinaceae > Pinus > Pinus tabuliformis. The sequence continues at coordinate 166,049,546 of CM062812.1, read as the reverse complement.
CTCTCGATGTCATCAACTGACCAGATGGGTAATAAAGTACCCAAGCTGCGGAAGCAAGATTCCGAGTGTGCCGACTAGCACCATCGGCGAATCCAAAATAAACCAAATCATCCATCAACACCTGCCAAAGCAGACCAAAAGTGCTGATATCAGAAAAACGCTCGATAAGATATGTACAAATATACATAAAATACAAAGAAGCCATTGCCTGGTAAAACTAAGCAAAACACTTCCTGAGGTAGAGCCCGTCCGGGGGCTCCGCCAACTGACACCTAGGGATGTTTATAGGTACGACGATCGAACCAATCAATATACTCTCTTCGGCAAATAAATGTGTCGGAGCCAAAGGGACCGTACAAACATCACTAGTCGAACTGGAGGACCGAGATTCTACTTCATGCACAGGGGAATGAAAGTATAACCGACGATGTAAATCTTCCAAAGGTCGATCTACGGCCGTCATTGCTTCGAATATCGCTTCATCCGATGGAAAAACAATATCCGAGCAATCCGATGCAGAGGTGGAATCAGGGGTCCGTAAATGAGCCACATCACCATCTATTTCTTTCCCAGAGGAGATAGTAGAATGGTTATCTACAGCGTTATCGATAGATTCACATCTAGGTTCTGCTGCAGACATAAGAGATTCTATTTCACCCACCTTGTCGTCACCTGATGTGGTCACAGATGAAGCTAAGGTTCCAGGATTCGAAGAATAAAGAGTTTGGACAAACTCTCTTCGTAAAGGATCCCTGGAGGATGAAATTGTATCTATACCAACTGTAGGAGGGGGAAGGTTAAACGTACCCATCAATGAAGAATACATCCCGACTCCTAGACTCTCAATAGGCGGACGGGGGTTACCCACTAAAGGAATGGTAGAGTCAGAGTTTGCTTGAGGATCAGCTGGACAATAGTCCAATTGGTCAACCTTAACGATTTTCCCCTCATAAGGAAAGCAAATGACACGAAATAGAGTCGAAACAACGGCTTCCATCTCGTATACCCAGTTCCTTCCTAATAGGAGATTATAATCTAGGTTAGCGTCTATGACTTCCACTTCAATATTAACGACCTTTCCTCCAACACATATAGGAAAAGCCGGGATAATCCCGTACGGTCTATGAGAGTGACCATCAAATGCTGTCAATAGGGTGGGTGAAGGAACAACCGTCGGTGATCCAATGGCCTTCCAACATGACATAGACATGACACACGTGGAAGCTCCCTCATCTACAACCGTCCGGAAAATATTCGTTTTCTAGTAGGTAGACTTTATCTGGAAAGCCATGTGATGAGGAAGTCTCTTTTTGACATTACTCATATCAAAAGAGAGAGCTAAGGAATTACTTGGATCAACTGCCCCCATTGCCAATAGCAAGGCACTTCGTTGAGTAGGACATGTCTGGAGAACCTCTAACGCGGACATAGCACATGGACTCTGAGCCAGATCCTCGACAATGGAGTAATTCTGGGCTGCCCTAATATTAGGGTTGATAGTCGCGCGTTTAGCTGAACCTTTCGGCACCCGAGGTATAGTCTCAATAGAAGGTCGCTCAATATGAAGTGGGTTGTTAGTTTCGGGAACTGATTTACCCTTAGAATTTTCACCTTCACCATAATCGCGTGACCGTGTGGCCACATTAGCGTGAGCACCCATCATGAAAACATTTGATGACTTATCCCCTTCCTGGTTGCCCCCTGAGGAGGTCCCAGGATTCGAATTTGCGCCAGCAAGAAGTTGCTGCCCTTGGGGAAACGGGTTAGTCAACACAGCTTGCGAACTAGAAGTCCCTTGCTGTGCTAACAAGCGCTGAGCGTCTTCGATTTTAGGGCAAAGATGAGTTAGATGGTCTCCACTGCATAACTTGCAAGGAAACTTGACTTTCTTTCTCGACTCATTTCCACCACCACCAGCGTTGTTGCCGGATTTATTTGCATCGGGCTTCCCATCCGAGTTCTTCTTTTTACCACGTCCTTTCTTTTTCTTTTCAGACTCCACACTCACAAAAACTAACAAAACTAAATATGCCTAAAAAGAGATGCAAATCTTTCCCTAATGCAAGAACTAAATGTGGATGCACAATTCAAAGACTACTCTAAAAACAAAGAAGGAAAGTTGCTGCTTTACCAAATTTTGTCTTGCCACTGAAATTCTTAGATAGAAGATGATTTGTTACTAATCATTTCTTCCAAACAATAAAAACAAGTTTTAAGATAAAAAACAAAGCACTTTCACTTCGCAAAAAAAGGAAATCAGATGAGAAGCAAGTTTAAGAAAGCGAAACTCAAAAACTTTCAAAAGATTTTCTTTCAATCAAACCAAAAAGTCTTTTTCAAAGGAAAAACTCTCAAAAATACTGACACCAATGATTGATAAACAAGCAACCAAACACTTTTGTGAATTGACACCAATGAAATGATGAGAACTCAACAAAAATAAAATGTGTTCGAAGTCGCTTTTGACAATCAAAAGCAGCAATGAAAGTCCAAGAAATCAAAAGACAAGTTTCAAGGAAATGGTAACAAACAACTTTCCCGAAACGAAGGAGCAAATGGTCATAAAAATGATTTCGTTAAGCAAACACAAATGTCATGAAAACAAAATGGACACAAAGATTTTAAGACAATCTTCCCACTCTGCCGAAACAGAGCAATCAAGATTCTTAAACAGAAACCTTGTGTGTCAAAAATCAATGACGCTTGCAATCAACGAAAAACAAGACTAGCACTCCTAGAGAGAGTTCGAAACAAGATGCCCCCTGTTAAACAGAGAACTGTCACTGGGAATTGACTGCTTTAAACTGACCCAAACCACCAGACAGACATTCAGCCAAAAGAAAAATTATAAATCTTGAAAATTATGTGATATACGCGCCTGCAATTATTTGCAGAATGCGTGTACACGCGACTGTAACTAAGGAAACCTGCGTATACGTGGGTTTACTTAGTGCAACTTGCGTATATACGCTTCTGTAATCCAGAAAAAGTGCGTATATGAAGTGTTTCAAGAAAAATAAAAAAACACAAACTGAAAAACTGGAACAGCTTGGAGTTCAAGAAAATATCAAACAGTCAGAACCAACAAACAGAGGGACTGAGCCTAGATTGGCTTGAGGACTACCCAAACTAGGAACAACAAGAATGTTGTCCCCAGCGGAGTCGCCAATTCTGGTTGAAGGGAAAAGTACCCCTAGAGTCCTTTGGGCTGAGACTCTACCAGACTGAAAATTGCTTATACAAAGAAACACACACACACAGCCATCTTTTTTACTTTTAAGCAAATTCTAATGTTTAGGGTACATACCTAAGGTCCTACGTCCGAGAAGACCGTTAGGGTGCAAACCCTTCTTGGAGTTCCCTTCTTCTTTCTCTGACCTGCAAGACAAACAAATCAAAGAACACAACAGTACATGTATGGAAGTTTATGTATAAATCATCTTCATGCTATAAAGTTAGTTATAAATAATCTTTAAGTAACTACTTTCATAAGAATTCAACACAAGAATCTCATAAGCATAAAGAAAGATTATTCGGGAACAAAGACGTGTTTCTTTATATATAAAGGCAAATAAAGTACATATATCGGAAAGATATCACCTGAACACCTTCAGCAGGCTCCAAGCAAGCTTCCTCCCGGATTCGTTCCAGCCTCCAGCCTTCAACAAGAGCTCCTTCCAAGTCTTACTCAATGATGATGTCAAGGATGAATGATCACCAATACACATGGAAACAAGGGTTTCCTATGCAAAATGGGGGAAGTGCAGGATGCACCAAGGACTTCAGACCTGGTCTAAGGGAAAAATCTCAGCATAATAATCTTGCTCTCCTTTCTCTCTCCCCTTGGCCTTCCCTTTGATGTCTTTTTATACCCTCTCCAAAGTAGTTTTTTAGTTAGGAGTTGGTTGGGAACAGTTGGGCCACGGGCACTAACAGGTGATCCAGCAGGTAAACCCGCGATCACCGCCCGAAAAAGAGGAAATTATATTTTTTTAAGTGTTTTAATAGATACACGCGGGTTGGGTATGACAGACCCGCGTGTACACGCGTTTAACACAGGGCAAAGTCGCGTACAGGGAATAAAACACTGTTTTTTAAATTTTTGGACCAGGTCTGGAAGGAGGGGTTGCCCTAGGCCATAAGTGCAGCATCACAAACCATAAGAGTGAGATTTGGAGCTATAACATGGATGTAAAGTCCAACAATGAGAGACAACATGTCCCTTCTTTTGGCAAAAAGTGCAAATCTTATGCACCTTCTTTGAAGGTAGTCTTTGCTTTATCTATTTCCTGTGTGCTTTCTTCCTTATCCAGCATCTCAAAACATGATGGTTAAATTGACCACAATATGTACAAGAAATCTTTCTTCCATTAAAGCATGTAAAATTTTCATGCCTTGTAGAAACACAATCAAATTGATCATGAGAAGATGTATACCTCTTGTGCTGCTTTTCATGTTCATCCTTTTTTCCTCCATGAGGAGATGAACTAGTAGAGGCTCCAATTTTTTGCAGACTAACATCATTGTTCTTGTCTTGAAAACTACCTAAAATTGCATGCTTGCCATAAGTTGCATGTCTACCATCTTCTTGCTGCAACAAAGGCTTAAAGCAATGGCAATCATCTTTGAAACAAATTTGACATATTTGCCTCATGGAACTTGGAACAAAAGTTCTCTTTGAATTAGCCTCACATGCCTTCATGGATTTTGAGTCTTCACCATTAGATTGCACATAACCAAGTCCAAGATTCTTGGGTTGTTCCTCAACAGAAAGGGGTTCAATCATGCCTTGTGCATGCTTTCCTAATCCTTTGCCTTCATAACCCATCTTAATCATTAACTTGGATCCTACTCCCCTTGTATGATTTTCAAAATATCTAACACATCTTTCTAAAAAGGAAACTGAAGACAAATCAGAATGGATTACCTCTTTCTCATGCATGTTCTTGGTCAAAGCCTCTTGGGCTTGATGAAGCTGCAACTCCATATCATGCAAGCTTTGAAGAATTTCTTCCTTCTCCTGCTTCATGGCCAACAATTTCTCATGAAGCTCCATGCTTTCTCTTCTATCCTCAAAGAAGATCTGCACCATATCCTTCAATATAAGGAATTCACACTTCATATCCTCATCGAAGAACCTTCTGAAGGAGGACACTTCAGTTGTAGAAGTTGTCATTATGATGTCAATGAAAAAATTAACTTCAGCAATGTTCTTAAAGATTTTCAAAACAAATGACAAATCTCTTTCACCCAAATGTCTTTACAGCCATCACATATTCAAGCAGCCAACAACACACAAATGAAGTGAAAATCTTGTTCAAGCAGCCAACAACAAACCAACTCAACTGGAAATCTTAGAGTGGTTTTGAGGTCCTTTGGGGTAAGAAAAATATCTTCTATTCCTGTTTGTCTTCTCCAAGTCTTAGCTAATCAGTAGCTGTCCCCAAACTTCAGCAAACTCAAACAACATGCAGTTTGCAAAATCCTAAAGCAGTCAATCTTTTACACTACTTTAAACACCTTTCAAGCTATACAGTCAAGCTATTGTGATGTCAATCAAGCAAACCAAGTGCTCTGATACCAACCTGATCTAAAAATGGAAGGTACTTAAAAAAGGGTGCAAGGTATCCATTTTCATTTATGTAAATGAGTGCAAAAAATAATCCAAGTTTAAATCTGAAAATGTGAGAACTTCTTATTTCAAATACAGAGATAGATTGTAGGGGCATTCACTGGATATGACACCTCTAAAGAGAGGATGAGATCTAGAAGCTACCTGGCCCTCTAGATACTTTGCCTAAAGAAATAGTAGAAGTAAACACTCATATTTAATTTTAAAAAGACCTTGCTTGAACTTGACGTTATGCGAAATTTTAGCTTGAAATAGGGGTATGTATTTTCTTTTGTTTATGTGTTTTAACTTGATTTGTTTCAGCTGATATTAAACACGTATATCAAACATATAAGAAAACAAATAAACATCACACATAACAGCAAATTTAATAAGAAATTCACCCCGATCTCATGGACTACATCTCCTGTGAGCTCTAGTCAACTAGACTTGTCTCTTTGGGATTATGGCTTGAATTATTTTACAAGTTCCATACTCCACTCCAAAAGGTTATTAACTAAACCTATGGGTTTAGAAAAACCATATACATCCCTGTCATGGTTGTCCTCTTTGTGCAGGCTGATCTAGGCTCCCTTGGACTTGATTCCTTCAGTAGGTGCACTAAGCTTCCCTAAGCTTCTTAATGGCACAAACTCCTTTAGAATGCTTCAGATGTCTCTAAAACCACTACTTCTATATCCAATAATGATAAGACACCAAATATCAACTGATTAATTTCTTACATCAAGCAAAGCATCCCCAAAAATGGTGCTCCTCCATGGTTTTCCTAGGGCTGCCCATGACTTCACATCAACTTCTCAAGTTGTAGAAGTACTCAAAATGATCTCAAACCACTTCTATTGGTTCCTAAATTACTTAAATAGTCAAGATAGAGTTCTGTTTCATCTGAAACGGCCTTTGGCTGCTCCGATTTCGCCTACACACACTATTGGCACCCCCTGGCACTAGGGTCAAGGAAAACTTCTCTGCAGGAGAAGGCTGTGTATTGGACTGTGTTTCTCTGTTTAAGGTAAATGCATTGGAAGTTAGCTCCAGCAGTCAAGATGACTTTGGCGGGATTTTATTTGATCTGAAATTGGAATGTACTTGAATAAAGGGTGCAAGGGATCCATTTCCAATAATTTTAAATGTGCAAACAACTCCAAGGTTAACTCTGAAAATGTGAGAACTTCTTATTTCTAATACAGAGATAGACTATAGGGGAATTTACTGGATATGTCAACTCTAAAGAGAGGATGAGATCCAGAGGCTACCTAGCCCTCTACAGGCTCTGCTTAAAGAAATAATAGAAGTAAACACTCAGATGTCATTAAAATACTCATGATTGAAGCTTGATGTCTTGCGGAATAAAACAAATAAGTTTGAGCATCTGTTTAGGTGTTTATGTGTGAAAGCAAGTTATGTAAATTTTCTATTTAACTCATTATATCAGATTTGTTTAGCATGATTTCTTCAGCAAATAATGACACAAAGATAATGAAGCAGTTCACCCCTTCTCGGCTACATCTGTTGGACCAAGCCTCCCAAAATGGGCTTGTCCTCTTGTATTAAGAAAGCTGAAAAGGCTAATAAAAGTAAATAAGTGCCTATAAAGGAAAATCTAACTATAAAACCAGAATCATAAGATAGGAAGCAACTAAGAATTTTTTTCCCCAAGCAATAAACAGTGAATTTGTACCATATGCATTACCTTCTTCAAATGGCCCTGGTGGCCCTTTCAACTTCTATGAAGAAATTCGAGGTGAAGATGACCTCCAATGGTTCTAAAACCTCTTCCAATGGACTCAGAAGGTTGAAGACAATAGAAGTAGGATTTTGAATCACCGAAAATAGATGAATATAGCCCCTAAACAACTCAAGCACTGGAATGGCCCTAGTGGCCCTAAAAGCTTCCCTGAAGAAATTCGAGGTGAAGAATGCTTCAACAGGAAAAAAGAGTTGTAGAAATGGACTCAGAACACTTAATACAGTTAGAAATGACCTTCATTTCACATTCAATGGCTACACACATCCTAATGCAGCTCCTAAACTGATATGGCCCCGGTGGCTCCTAGAACATCCTTGAAGAAAAATCACCTGCTAACGACCTCTGTTGGCTGTGAAACCTATGCCAATGGATTCAGAATGTCGAAGAGACCCATAATAAAATAAAAACGTATCAAAAGGCCTCTCCTAGCCAAATTTATGGCCAATTCATTACCACTACCAATTAGCCCTAAAATCACTCCAGCTAACTTCCGCTAGTTAAACTATTAGTTAATTTAACCGCCTATGGGATTAGTGGCATGTGACCATGAAATTTCGGAACGTTAACTGTTTATCTGCTAGGTTTAGCCACTGGTTCTGAGCCCATGCTCCTGACCAGCGCGCCTACAGCGCAATGCTTAACTTCTTGTGGTTTGAAATGTCACTTAAAGTTTAAACAAGATTTGGGTGGATGGTAAAGGGAGCCAGCCCTTAGAGGCCAGTGTTATAGACATTTTTGTGCCTTACAAATCCAAGCATGAAATTTCCATAAACCAAGGGCTCCTAAGTCCCTTAAAGTGTTGTTCTAACCCCTAAAGGAACAAGGTCAACAAATTACAGCTTCTCCCAGAAGTTATCCACCAAAAATTGCTCAGAATAAGTCAAAACATGATCATTTCAGCTGCTCCACTGGCTAGGTGCGTTGCATAGCACCTAAATACACTGGCTAGGTGCGTTGCAATGCACCTAAATGCACTATGAGGGTGCGTTGGGCGAGAAATGACAAATGGCAGTGTCATTCCGCGAGGTGGAGAGACAATGGAAGCTTCCAGAATCTTCTCCTATGACACTTGCCTCACTGAATTCGACCAAGGATGAGTAAGAGACCTTCAGTCTCTAAGTGGAAGCAAGAACTGACAGAGAGAAGACACTAATCAAATCACAAGTTGACTCATCCTCCTTACACACATCTATAAATGGATCCCTCATCCCAAAGATCCAGAGGCTGGAATTTTTCACATTGTAAGGAATTGCTGTTGGTTTTGGAACAAACATCAGAGTATTGGGTGATCTATGCTTTTTGGAGGTGAAGAGGGGCTTCTTTGCTGGGAGGTTGATGCTGGGTCAGGAACCATCGGTTGTAACTCCTCCTGGATCTTCTTGTTTATCAATAAAAACTATTTGAGTTTCTCCTCCATGCTTTTGTATCATTGATGCTTGTTAGATTTGTATGGTTAACTTAAATCTGATCCTAAGTTGTTTATGAATATAGATCCATATCTTTGTATAGTTTTCTTCTTCTGTGATCTTACAGGTACTTGGTGAAGCTGGGCAAGTAAGGGAGCAGGTAGTTGGAAGCTATCAAAGAAGAGAGGGATTGGATCAAAGGATTAGCGCAAGACACAGGTTGGTTCTTTCTATTCCTCTCTATTTATAGTTCATAAAGGAAATACAAAAGTAGTTTTCTCTGTTTATTTCTAAGGCAACTGTCACACCTTAGTGGGATAGAGCAGTTCTAAATAGACACTTTTCCCGGTAACAAAATGGCGACCATACTGGGGAGGAATGTCTAATTAGTTTGTTTGTGTATCTCTTGTTGTTTGTTTCATAAACTTATAAGTAGCATTCGAACTGCATTTTCCATAACAAATGCAAAGTAGACATCTGTTGCTTCAATCCATTCATTGGATCTGTTTATGATTTGAACAGCTGATTCACAGACTATCTGATTGCCCTTGTGATAGCTCTTAGACCCTCCTTAGATCTACCCCTGATTGTGCATTACTGATTGCTTTTACTCGGCCAAAAACCAAAGACTAAACTGCAAACTGTGACCCAGAACCCAGGCAGATTCTCGTTTCTGGCCCAGTGCAAGTACTGTGAAGAGATCCTACATTTCAATGCACTTCTCAAAAGGGAAACCTGCGCTGCAATGCAGTTTCTCTGTGTTACAAGTGCGCTGATCAGACTAGCCCTGTGTAGCTGAGGTTCTTGTGCTTCATTCTTTCCAGTTTTGTCTCTGAATTTTGTTGCCTGTGATCAGTATATGTCTGTTTAGAACCCCTTTTCCTTGTTGTTATTCGCCTCCTTTGTACAAAAGAACTGTAGATGTTTTTGTGTGTTTGTTGAGTCATTTACAGTTTTCCATTACAAAAGTAGAATAGTCGTACTGTCGTCCTTTGATTTAGATCTATCGCGAGTTTCGATTTCAATCATAGGAGAAAGTTTGATTGTTGTTGATGGTCAATTATACTTTTTACTATTGCCTTTGGTCTGAATTTGTGATTTTCTAGTGTCAAAAATGAGCATTCATTTCAAAATCGTAAAGTGTCGTAATTGTCTCTATCTTTTGATTTCGAAAAGAAGCTGGTTTGTGTTTGTCGCTTGAAAGCAAATTCAGATTTGTACATCAACTTTCTTTTTAGCATCAATACTAAGAAAGTCGAAAACAAATACATGCATGTGCATTTGCATATAGACAGTCTGTTTGGCTTGATTTAGGAAAGTGCATTTACAGTGTGCTCTTTGCTCTTTGTGAAAAGATTGTGTCTTTCTTTTCCTCTAGTAGCTAGGATTTTCATTGCACAAAAGAGATAAAAGTTTCTTTATCATCTTTAGATTGTATTTTAGGAATTACATCTACATCTCGTGGTGAACCCAAAAGGCAAACTTCATAAGCAAGATCAACTTAAAATAAATTCAATGAATCTAACAATGCTTTGGAACTTAACGCACAACATTTAGAGGTCTAGGCTAGAGACGTATTCCGGCGTCTTAAAGCCTGGTAACTATTGTCCTCACTGATGGTTGGGTGATTCCTCCACTTTGAGACGATAAGTGCCAATACGAACTTGTGCTCCCACGTACCGTCGAGTATATTTTGGGAGACCCCTATAGGCTTAAATCCTTTATCCATAGGAAGCCGTGTCTGCCACCTTATCGATCGCAATGCACTGAACACAACATTCGGGAAGATTGACTGCCGTACTGTAAAAATTATTCTACAGTTTTGCGATTGGTTTGGTACTCCCTCTACCTAGACCTCCAGAGCAGTCCCTTTCGTTCCTTTTCAGACTCCTTAACTCCTTAACGGAAAAGGTCCATCTGAGCACTTGTCACTTCAGGCTCATTAAAAATTGAAGGAGACTAGAGTCATCTTTTGTTTTTTCTCGACTCTTAAAATCTAAAAAAACAAGTTGTGTCAAAGCGTATAAAATTTATTTTAAACGGAATATTCATACCCCTTTCCTACATTGATCTTGGGTTGAGAAAATGGAGCCTGCCAACCAAGGAATTCCCCTTGGTGGAAATCCTAGTCCCTTCGCCTCTTGGGGAGATGTTGGTGCACCCCATATGGCCACATTGTCGCTTCCAGGGCTGACAATTGGTTTGCTTGTATGGCTCGTCTCAACCTCTGTCATTCAGAACACCACTATTCCTGAACAATCGAATCAGCAATTAGACGAGTCCAGAGTTGCCCACCAGCCTTCTACTTCCTCTAATTCTTCCTCTCCTCCTTCCTCTTCGCTTGATAGGGTTGGTAAAGCCAAAGGTCAAGTTCCTAAGGAGAAGAAGGAAAAGAAGAAGAAAGAGAAGAAGAAGAAGGAGCCAAAGGCGAATGGGGGAAAACGAGTGTCGTCTAACGAAAATCCACACACTGCACCGACCAGGCCTAAATCACCATGTGTCATTTGCAAAGGAGACCACTTTCACAGAGATTGTCCTTGCATCCCTTGGATATTAAGGGACTGGTCTCCTCGTTTGCACAACCCGGTGTCGTCAACCTCTGATGATCATGTTGAAAGCACACCATCAACTAGTGAAAGTGAAGCCCTAGGACAAAAAGGGAAATGTAGATTTCCTTGTAAACTGTGCGAAGGTGATCATGCCATCCACCGTTGTCCCTTCTTAGACAAAGCTAAAAGAGTTTTCGATGATCGTCCGGTTTCACCGTTACGACTTCCTCTTGGATATAAAAAACTCTTGCCGAGTCCGTCATTAGTTGAAAATCTAGCTAGCCCGCTTAGGTGGTCAGCTGAAGCACCTATCATTGAAGATAAACCATCTGGATCCATACCAGACGAAAGTCAAAAGGTTGAGGCGGCAGTTGACCCGGTCTTGCCTTCAGAGGTTTTATCTTCAGATGATACAGTCACTGAAGAGAACAAGGATGACACCGTCCAAATTCTCTTCATAAACACAGACTCCGACGAACATGGGGGCAATTTACCCGTTCCTTTACCGCAGGAAGGAAGTTCGTCAGAGCCGTACCCGGTCGTCTATTCGGTCCCACCTCCAAGAAACCTAGATGTCTCCTTCGACTGGAATCAACTAGGCAGACCCCGTTTACCAGCAAGCGTACCATTCTGAATTATCATTCAAATATATAGAATGGTTATGGCTGGTACCATCATAGATGAGGGGGCTTCTGTGAGTATCCTTTCCTCAACTGCTTGGAAAGCGCTTGGTTCACCATCGCTTTTGCCTGAGATGACAAATCTGACAGGCTTTGATAAAGGAACCAGTCGACCTTTAGGGATCCTTCCCGATGTGCCCATAACATTCAGAAGGAAGACATTTCGCATGAACGTAATGGTAGTTCAAGGAACCCTGGATTACAATCTACTCCTTGGACGAGACTATATTTATTGCATGGAAGCAATTGTCTCCTCACTCTTTAGAGTAATGTGTTTACCGCACGAAGGAAGAGTGGTCAAGCTTGTAGACCAACTTTCATTTCCCGGATCACGCATAGCAAATAGTCATATACCATCCCTGAATGGTCTTTTCACACAAGAAATGTCTCAATCCCCAATCCGTCCACCCGATGAGCGCGAGTGATTCAGGAGGACATGACTGAAACCCAGGGGGCATGCACCCTGGTCTGCTTCGGCAGGAAAACTTCAGGTATAAGGTAGGTTTCCGCGGGAGAATATGACTAGTCTATACCCCTGTCTGTGGTTGGAAGAGGGGGTTATTCTAGAACAAGATTCTCTTGTCAAAGTTATGTGAGTGGAGTAGCCTCCTTCACTCACCTTTGTTTATCTCGGTAGACATCGCCGAAGAAGTGTTTTGTTTGCGCTGTGAATAGAACAATCTTTGGGTAACCTGTAAGAGGTATACCCTTCCTGATAAAATGAATGTTTTTGTCAGCTCGAATAGAGGGTGACCTTGAAACTCTGTTTTATACCTGGGGGCATGCAAACCTTTTAGAGTGCAAGAAAAGGGCGACTATTTATTTTTTTAAATTTTTAGGACCTCTAACCCTTTAAACTCGTAGGATTGGTCGTCTCCTAACTTGCATAAAGAAAGGATGTGGGGCAAAACTCTAAAAGTTGCCGTTTTTTATGAGACATTATTATCATACGACTGGATTAATCGAGCAGTGTTACCGCAAGGTTCAAGCTCGTTCAAAAATAAACCCGCACCGAGCAAATGTTTCCACCCGCATTTAAGCTCGTTAAAAAATGAACTATTCCCCGGTAAATAACCACTGTGAATGTAGTACTTCAACCATTAAAGCCTTGGTCGTGTTTGCACCGTCACCTCCACTTTTTCATTGGCCGATCATTCACCTCCATTTGATTGTTTACCCATTTTGAGGAACATCTGCGAAGAGTGATTTCACTAGCCATCCTTGTGACACTGCTGTGATTGGAAAATTCCAAACCTTACCTGGAATCAGCTGCTACCCATTTTATCACTCATTCCTCAAAAGACGAGTCTTCTTTAAGCTCTTTTCAACTGACTCGTAAAATATGAAAAGATTGCTGAGTCCTTCGCCTTCCAGCTCGTTAAAGGGACAGGAAGTGCTATCCCTCATCTAGATTTTAATCTTTTTGGACCTGAGGGATTATTGCACAAAAAGATCGAGTGCTTGTTTTGTTCGACTCGTTAAAACTATCGAAAATTCATCCCTTCTGTATTGTTTTATACTTTTTCGGACTTAAGGGATTAGATGACGAAAAAGGAATTTTGGAGTTACCTTTACATACCTTTTCAGACTCTCTAAAAATGAAAAGGACCGAGTTATCTTTGTCGTTAAACTCGTTAAAAAGATTAATAGCGACAAACTTGTCTTTAGACAAGAACGAGTTTCACTATCGCTAGGCTCGTTAAAACATAGCGATGGGTTTTCCCGAAGGGAAAATTATAGAACAAGCATATGTTATCCTCCTCAAGCTTGACAAAAATAAAGAGGTACTGGTCAGCAATGACTGGGGAAACATTGGGAAGAAAACTCAAAGAATCTTTATTGGTAGCAAGTCGCTCTTGAACATGACACTTCCACTCCGTGTCCGAGTCGGGTTGGGTTGTTTCATTCACCGGTCACATCGCCATGGTCACACCATACCATCCACATTTGGGGTTAATGCTACCAATCCATCACATCAGTGTCGCCGACATGTTCAAGAGAAGTCATCCAGAGAGGCCACCTGTGTCCCACCCACTACCATACATTATACTCCATTCTTTCATGACCGCCACCCTGAACCGTATATCATCAGATCGTTTTCACCTCCATCAAAATCATTTGCTTCGTTCCGTGTCATTGATGTGGGATTCATTAAGGCCCTCCTATGACGGATCACTTCTTGTCGACATCAGCTCATTATCCAAGAAGTTGGTCTAGGAACACCCCATTCAGTATTTTGAAGCTTGCATGCCTCAATGGCAAGTTTCTCACTTCTGGCGACAGGTTTACATCAATGACCTTCGACCGAAAGATTTTGCGTGGTGTTCGACGCCAAGTCCTTTATTCACACCACGTGAATTGTACTGCAGTACCTTGAGGATCATTATCATTATCGGTGATTCCTCTCGCGCTTGTTAACAGTTTACATCATTGACTGGTAATCAAGCGATGTCTTTCCATGTTCGACTCCAGAAAATTTCTCACATGGATTGACTTGTACTTCGAGTGAAGATCGGAAGAGATTGAAGACCCCAGATCTAGTTTCATCCATCCGGGCTGTGATATATACCAGGGAAATAAAGACATTAAATGTACAACATTGCAGCATAGATAATCATCCTAACAAAAGGATGATGGCTCTATCAGAATCATCAGTCTACAATCAGACGATTGTCTGTCCTATGTACATGAAAATGAATTTATAAAGCTGAGCATGGGAATGGCTGCCTCAGCTAGATCATGAAAAACAGTATGAAGATAATGTATTGTATTGTATCTTATTACAGGTCTCCTCCCAGCATTGAAAGAACTTCGGATCCTCATAAAAATGCATTTCACCCGATTAACGGCCTCATACTTTAGGGGCAACTGTTATAGACATTTTTGTGCCTTACAACTCCAAGCATGAAATGTCCATAAACCAAGGGCTCCTAAGTCCCTAAAAGTGTTGTTCTAACCCCTAAAGGAACAAGGTCAACAAATTACAGCTTCTCCGAGAAGTTCTCCACCAGAAACTGCTCAGAATAAGTCAAAACAGGATCATTTCAGCTGCTCCACTGGCTAGGTGCATTGCAGAGCACCTAAATACACTGGCTAGGTGCGTTGCAACACACCTAAGTGCACTATGAGGGTGCGTTGGGTGAGAAATGACAAATGGCAGTGTCATTCCGCGAGGTGGAGAGACAATGGAAGCTTCCAGAATCTTCCCCTATGACACTTGCCTCACTGAATTCGACCAAGGATGAGTAAGAGACCTTCAATCTCCAAGTGGAAGAAAGAACTGACAGAGAGAAGACACTAATCAAATCACAAGCTGACTCATCCTCCTTACACACATCTATAAATGGATCCCTCATCCCAGAGATCCAGAGGCTGGAATTTTGCACATTGTAAGGAATTGTTGTTGGTTTTGGAACAAACATCAGAGTATTGGGTGATCTATGCTTTGTTGGAGGTGAAGAGGGGCTTCTTTGCTGGGAGGTTGATGCTGGGTCAGGAACCATCAGTTGTAACTCCTCCTGGATCTTCTTGTTTATCAATAAAAACTATTTGAGTTTCTCCTCCATGCTTTTGTATCATTGATGCTTGTTATATTTGTATGGTTAACTTAAATCTGATCCTAAGTTGTTTATGAATATAGATCCATGTCTTTGTATAGTTTTCTTCTTCTGTGATCTTACAGGTACTTGGTGAAGCTGGGCAAGTAAGGGAGCAGGTAGCTGGAAGCTGTCAAAGAAGAAAGGGATTGGATCAAAGGATTAGCGGAAGACACATGTTGGTTCTTTCTATTCCTCTCTATTTATAGTTCATAAAGGAAATACAAAAGTAGTTTTCTCTGTTTGTTTCTAAGGCAGCTGTCACACCTTAGTGGGATAGAGCAGTTCTAAATAGACACTTTTCCCGGTAACAGCCAGCCCCTACTCAAACACAGTCCAATACATAGCCTTCTTCTTCAAGGCCCTGATGGCTCCTTCATCTTCTTCGTAGCTTAAACCTATGAAGGTGACCTCTGTTAGACTTCAAACCTACTCCATTGAGTGCAGAAGCTCGAAGAGACCCAAAATCAAAAAAAAAAAAAAATCACTCAGAAAGGATCTCCCCTAGCTAAAGTTATGGCCTATTCATGAATTGCTAGTCAACCCCTAAATAAACTCCAGTTAAGTTTATTTATGGCCCATTTAAGTCCACCAAAGTTGGCGGGTGTTATAGACATTTTTGTGCCTTACAGCACTAAGCATGAAATGTCAATAATCTAAGGGATCCAAAGTCCCTAAACATGTTGTTCCTACCCCTAGAGGAACAAGGCTAACTAACCACAGCAATTCACAGAAGTTCTCCACCTGAAACTGCTAAAAAACAAGTCAATTCAGGATCATGTCAACTGCTCCACTGACCATCTGCGCTGAATGTCAGTGGCTCCATTGTCTACCTGCGTTGAATGTCAACTCCAACACTAGCTACCTGCGCTGAGCGAGTTTGGACATGTGGCAGACTCATTCCTCAAGGTGTCAGAGCCCAAGAAGCTTCCAAAATGACACTTGCCTCAGGGAATTCGACTGGTGATGAGTAAGAGGTTCCAAATCTCCAAGTGGAAGCAAGAACCTCCAAGTGGACTCAAGAACTAACAGAGGGAGAGGACACTAGTCAGATCTCAAGCTGACTCATCCTCTCTCCAAACATCTATATATGGATCTCTCCTCCATGAGATCCAAACGCTGGAATTTTGTTATTGCAAAGAATTGCTGTTGGTTTGAGACTGGAATCATTGGGTGCTTAATGCTTTGAAGGGAGGTGAAGATAGGAATTCCATTCTGCTGGGAAGGAGATGCTGGATTGGAGCCCTCTGGGTTGTATCTCTTCCTGAACCTTGTTATTTATCAATAAAGCTATCTTGGTTTTCTCCTATATACTGATGTATCTTTGATGTATGATTGCATTAGTGTATTGGATTTATTTCTAATCCTGAATCATTTATGAATATGAATATCTGCCTTTGTGTTGTGTTCTTCTCTTGTCTCAAGTAGCTGTTCTCTTGTCGCAAGTAGCTGTTCTCTTGTGATCTTGCAGGAAGGAAAGTAGCTGTTCTCTTGTGGTTTTGCGAGGAGGCAAGTAGCTGTGAACACCCAAAGAGAAGAGGATCTAGATCGAAGGACAAACGGAAGACACCGGTAAGTCCATTGATCTCTCTTCTTTCCCATTCCATAAAGGAAGAAACCAGAATAGCTGTCTCTGTTTGTTGCTAAGGCACTGTCACACCTTAGGTGGATAGGATCGTCCTGCATAGGCATTTTTCCCCACAACAAATTGGCGACTCCGCTAGGGAGATTTGTTTTAGTCATTTTATTTGTGTTTCTATCATTGTTTACCTCATCGACTCAACAGCAACAATCGAACTGCCTCTGTTATTCTCAGTTGCAAAGTAGACAGTTGCTGCCTTGATCCTTCACTGGATTTTGTCTATGATCTGAACAATGGACTCACAGATGATTTGATGATCCTTTGTGATAGATCTTAGTACCCTCTTAAAGCATCCCTTTGATTATACCTTGCTTGTGTTTCTGATTTGGCCTGAAACTGTTGATTTTTGAGCAATCTGTGACCCAGAACCTAGTGAGAAATGAGAGTTTCTCCTTCAGCGCAACTGCTGTGAAGGCATTCTGCATTTCAACGCAGTTCCTGTGAAGGCTACCTGCGTTGAATGTCAAAACCACAGTGTTGAAGTTGCGCTGAACCAGTCTTGCCTTGTGTAGCTGGGGTTCTCTGCTCTCTGTTGCCCTGTTTTGATCTCTTTTTTCTGCAGCCTGTAACCAGCATAGGTACCAGTCTGATAACTCCTTTTCTCTGCTTAAATTCCACCTCCTTTTGTACAAAAAGATTGTGAGTGTTTTTATGTGTTTGTGGCATCATTTACAGTTTTCCTTTGCATGAGTGAAATAATCATCCTGTAGCCCTTGATTCAGATCTGTTGATTGTGATCTTAGGAGAGAATTCATTGGCTGTTTACAGTTGATTATACATTTACTTTTGCTTATTGGTTTGAGTTTGTCTCTTTTAAAGTGTCGAAACAAAAGCTTATTTCGAAAATCGTTAAGTGTTGTAATCTCTTCTACCCTTTCTGATTTCGAAAAAGTAAACTTGTTTGTATTTGTCATTTAAAAGCAAATTCAAAGTTGTACAAAAAGCTTTCTTTGTAGGCATCAATACTAAGGAAGCGGAAAACAAACACCTGCATTGTGCATTTGCATTTTGATAATTTTGCATGCTTGATTTAGGAAGAGTGCATTAGAGTGTGCTGATTGCTCTTTGAGAAAAGATGGTGTCTTTCTTTTCCCTTAGTAGCTAGGATTTTCAAAGTTGAAAAGATATAAAGCTTGCTTATCATCTTTAGACTGCATTTAGGAATTTGTATCATACATCTCGTGGTGAACCTTGAAAGGCAAACTTCTAAAAATATCAACTTAAAATAAACTGAATGAACCTAACAACGCTTTGCAACATAACGCACAACATAGAGGTCTAGGCTAGAGACGTGTTCCAACGTCGTTAAGCCTAGTGACTGTCGATCTCGTGGAAGGTGGGTGATTCCTCCTGAGGGACGATAGCGCTAGTATAGATTGTGCTCCCACGTACCGTCGCGTATATATTGGGAGACCCCTATAGGCATATATCCTTTATCCTTAGGAAGCTGTGTCAGCCGCCCTACTGATCGCAATGCAGTGAACACAACATTCACAAAGATCGACCGCCCGTACCTTAAAAAGTATTCTGCGGTGTTGCGAAAAGTTTGGCACACCCTCTGCCTAGAACTCTAGAGCAGTTTCTTTTGGCCTTTTTCAGACTCTATAACAGAAAAAGTCCATCCGAGCATTTGTCACTTCGAGCTCGTTAAAACATCAAAGGAGACTAGAGTCATCTTTAGCTTTTTCTCGACTCTTTAAAAGTGAAAAAGCAAGTTGTGTCTAAAGCGTCGTTAACAAATTATTTTAAACGGAACAATCACCCTTTATTCCCGCGTTGATCTTTAGGTTGAAAAGATGGAGCACACCAACCAAGGAATTCCCCTTGGTGGAAATCCTAGTCCCTTCTCCTCTTGGGGAGATGTTGGTGCACCCCACATGGCCACTTTGTCACTTCCAGGATTGACAATTGGCCTACCAGTCTGGCTCTTTTCAACCAATGTCGTTCAGAACACCACCATTCCTAAACAGTCGAGTCAATAGTTAGACCAGACCAGAGTTGCCCACCAGCCTTCGACTTCATCTTCCTCTCCTCCTTCCTCTTCGCTTGATGGAACTGGTAAAACAAAAAACCGAGTTCCTAAGGAGAAGAAGGAGAAGAAGAAGAAAGAGAAGAAGAAGAAGGAGCCAAAGGCGACTGGGGGCAAACAAGTGTCGTCTGACAAAAATCCACACACTGCACTAGCAAGGCCTAAATCGCCATGCGTCATATGCAAGGGAGACCACTTCCACCGAGATTGTCCCTGTATCCCTCGGATACTAAGGGACTGGTGCCCCTGTTTGCACAATTCGGTAGCGTCGACCTCTGATAGCCATGTTGACTGCTCACCGTCAACTAGCGGAAGTGAAGCCCTAGGACAGAGCGGGAAAGCTAGATTTCCCTACAAACTGTGTGAAGGCGATCACGCCATCCACCGTTGTCCCTTCTTAGACGAGGCAAAAAGAGTTCTGGAAGATCGCCCGATTTTACGAGCGCAACTTCCTCCTGGATATCAAAAACTCCTGCCAAGTCCTTCGCTAGTTGAGAACCCGGCTGGCCCGCTCAAGTGGTCGGCCGAAGCACCAGTCATTGAAGATGAACTGTCTGAATCCATACCTGACGACAGTCTAAAGGTTGAAACGGCAGTTGACCCGGTTTTGCTTTCAGAGGCTCTATCTTCGAATGACACCATCACAGAGGAGAATAAAGACGACACCGTCCAAATTCTCTTCATCAGCACTGACTCTGATGATCAAGGGGGCAATGCCACCATTCCTTTATCACAGGAAGGAAGTTTGTCAGAGCGATATCCGGCCGTATACTCGGTCCCACCGCCAAGCAACCTGGTTGTGTCCTTTGACTGGAACCAACTAGGCAGACCCCACTTGCCAGCTAGCATACCATTCAGAATTATTGTCCAAATATACAGAATGGTAATGGCTGGCACAGTTATTGATGAAGGGGCATCTGTGAGTATCCTTTCCTCTATTGCTTGGAAAGCGCTTGGTTCGCCAGCGCTTTTGCCTGAAATGAGAAATCTATCAGGCTTTGATAAAGGAACCAGTTGACCTTTAGGGATCCTCCCCAATGTGCCCATAACATTGAAAGGGAAGACCATTCAAATGAACGTGATGGTCGTTCAAGGACCCTTGGATTATAACCTACTCCTTGGACGAGACTATATATATTGCATGGGAGCCGTTGTCTCCTCACTCTTTAGAGTAATGTGTTTTCCGCACGAAGGAAGAGTGGTCAAGCTCGTGGACCAACTTTCATTTCCCGGATCACGCATCGCAAATAGTCATATACCATCCCTAAATGGTCTATTCACGCAAGAAGTGTCTCAACCCATGGTCCGTCCTCCTGATGAGCACGAGTAATCCGGGAGGATATGACTGGAACCCAGGGGGCATGCGTCCTGGTTTGCTTCGGTAGAGAACTTTGGGTATAGGGTAGGTTTCCATGGGAGAATATGACTAGTCCGTACCCCGTCCGTAGAGGTAGAGGGGTTGTTCTAGAATAAGATTCTTTTGTCAAAGTTATGTGAGTCGGCGGTCGTCGTCGCTCACCGTTGGTAGACATCACCGAAGAAGTGTTTTATTCGTAGCCGCGAACGAGACAATCTTTGGGTAACCTGAAAGAGGTAAGCCTCTCTCGTTAAAACAAATGTTTTGACGGAAAAGAAGTAGAGGTAACCTTGAAACTCTGTTTTATGCCTGGGGGCATGCAAACCTTTTGGAATGCAAGCAAGGGGTGGCTATTTATTTTTTAAATTTTTAGGTCCTCCCTTTAAACCTGTAGGTCTAACCCTTTAAACTCGTAGGATTAGTCATTTCCGAACTTGCATAACGAAAGGATCCGGGGCAAAGCTTACGTGAGATGAAGCTCCATAAAAAATAGCATCTCCAATGAGACACTCTTATCATATGACTGGTATAAACGAGCAATTTTAGCATAAAGTTCATGATCGTTAAAAAATAAACGCAAGATCCGAGCAGTTTTAACGCAGAATTCATGCTCGTTAAAAAATAAACATAAGCTCGAGCAGTGTTTTGGCGCATTCAAGCTCTTTAAAAGATGAACCCATCCCAGTAAATAACCATTGTGTATGTAACCTTATCTGCCATAAAAGCCTTGGTCGTGTTTGCACCGTCACCTCCACTTTTCATTTGGTCGATCGTTCACCCCCATATGATTGTTTATCCATTTTGAGGAACAGCTGCGAAGAGTGATTTCACCTAGCCATCCTTGTGACACCGCCGTGATTGGAAAATTCCAACCTATACCTGGAATCAACTGCTAACCCTGTTTATCACTCGTTCCTCAAAAGACGAGTCTTCTTTAAGCTCTTTTCAACTGACTCGTAAAATATGAAAAGATTGCCGAGTTTTGGCCTTCCAGCTCATTAAAGCAACCGGAAGTGCTATCCCTCCTCTAGATTTTAATCTTTTTGGACCTGAGGGGTTATTGCACAAAAAGATCGAGCGCTTGTTTTGTTCGGCTCGTTAAAATGATCGAAAACTCATCCCTTTTGTATTGTTTTATACTTTTTCGGACTTAAGGGATTAGATGACGAAAAAGGACTTTTGGAGTTAACTTTATGTACCTTTTCAGACTCTCTAAAAATGAAAAGGACCGAGTTATCCTTGTCGTTAGACTCGTTAAAATCACTAAATAGCGACAAACTTGTCTTTAGACGAGAACGAGTTTCACTATCGCTAGGCTCGTTAAAACATAGCGATGGGCTTGCCCGAAGGGCAGGTTATAGAACAAGCATATGTTATCCTCGTCAAGCTTGACAAAAATAAAGAGGTACTGGTCAGCAATGACTGGGGAAAAATTGGGAGAAACTAAAGAAAACTTTGATGGTAGCAAGTCGCTCTTGAACATGACACTTTTCCTCCGTACCACAATCGGGTTGGGTTGTTTCATTCACCGGTCACATCCATGGTCTCGCCATACCATCCATAATTGGGGTAATGCTACCGATCCATCGCATCAGTGTCGCCATATGTTCAAGAGAAGTTGTTCAGAAAGAGTCAACTGGGTCCCATCCACTGCCATACATTATCCTTCATCCATTCATGACCACCACCCTGAATCATATGTCACAGATCGTTTTCACCTCCATCAAAATCATTAGCTCCATTCCGTGTCACTGATGAGGGATTCATTAAGGCCCTCCTTTGATGGATCGCTTCTTGTTGACATCAGCTCATTATCCAAGAAGTTGATCTAGGAACAACCCCTTCAGTACTTTGAAGCTTGCATGCCTCAATGGCAAGTTTCTCACTTCCGGCGACAGGTATACATCAAGGACCTTCGACCAGAAGATTTTGCGTGGTGTTCGACGCCACGTCCTTTATTCACACCACATGAATTGTACTGCTATACCTTGAGGGTCATTATCATTATCGGTGATTCCTCTCGCGCTTGTTAACGGTTTACCTCATTGACCGGTAATCAAGCGATGCCTTTCCATGTTCGACTTCAACGCAATTCTCACATGGATCGACTTGTACTTAGAGTGAATATCGAACGAGTTTGAAGACCCCGGATCTAGTTTCATCCATCCGGGTTGCGATATATATTCAGGAAATATAAAGACATTTGACATGTACATCATTACAGCAGACGATCATCCTACTCAAAGGATGATAATTTCATCAAAATTATCAGTCTACCATCAGACAATCATCTGTTCTATGTACAGAAATGAATTTATAAAGCTGAGCATGGGAATGCCCGCCTCAGCTAGATCATGAAAGCAGTATGAAAAATAATGTATTGTATTGTATCTTATTACAGGTCTCCTCCCAGCAAATGGATGAACTTCGGACCCTCTTGGATAAAGCATTTCACCCGATAAACGGCCTCATACTTTAGGGGGCAACTGTTATAGACATTTTTGTGCCTTACAGCACTAAGCATGAAATATCAATAATCTAAGGGATCCAAAGTCCCTAAACATGTTGTTCCTACCCCTAGAGGAACAAGGCTAACTAACCACAGCAATTCACAGAAGTTCTCTACCTGAAACTGCTCAAAAACAAGTCAATTCAGGATCATGTCAACTGCTCCACTGACCATCTGCGCTGAATGTCAGTGGCTCCACTGTCTACCTGCGTTGAATGTCAACTCCAACACTATCTACCTGCGCTGAGCGAGTTTGGACATGTGGCAGACTCATTCCTCAAGGTGTCAGAGCCCAGGAAGCTTCCAAAATGACACTTGCCTCAGGGAATTCGACTGGTGATGAGTAAGAGGTTCCAAATCTCCAAGTGGAAGCAAGAACGTCCAAGTGGACTCAAGAACTAACAGAGGGAGAGGACACTAGTCAGATCTCAAGCTGACTCATCCTCTCTCCAAACATCTATATATGGATCTCTCCTCCATGAGATCCAGAGGCTGGAATTTTGTTATTGCAAAGAATTGCTGTTGGTTTGAGACTGGAATCATTGGGTGCTTAATGCTTTGAAGGGAGGTGAAGATAGGAATTCCATTCTGCTGGGAAGGAGATGCTGGATTGGAGCCCTCTGGGTTGTATCTCTTCCTGAACCTTGTTATTTATCAATAAAGCTATCTTGGTTTTCTCCTATATACTGATGTATCTTTGATGTATGATTGCATTAGTGTATTTGATTTATTTCTAATCCTGAATCATTTATGAATATGAATATCTGCCTTTGTGTTGTGTTCTTCTCTTGTCTCAAGTAGTTGTTCTCTTGTCGCAAGTAGCTGTTCTCTTGTGATCTTGCAGGAAGGCAAGTAGCTGCTCTCTTGTGGTTTTGCGAGGAGGCAAGTAGCTGTGAACACCCAAAGAGAAGAGGATCTAGATCGAGGGACAAACAGAAGACACCGGTAAGTCCATTGATCTCTCTTCTTTCCCATTCCATAAAGGAAGAAACCAGAATAGCTGTCTCTGTTTGTTGCTAAGGCACTGTCACACCTTAGGTGGATAGGATCGTCCTGCATAGGCATTTTCCCCCACAACAGCGGGATCGCCAAAATTGGCACCACCGTCAAACCAACCAACATTTTCGCCCAAACCACTGGGTTGACTGCCAGTTTGGAGTTATGGTTGTCACATGGCGTGTTTAGGATGCCTCGGATTGCGGGCTAACTGGTTGGTTGGACGGTGAGTTACCGTGACCTCCGCCGCTGCATGTGTCAGGAACCTTTTGACTGCCGCCCAAATGTTAACTACTGGATTTCCGCCACGGTTTCGGACCAGGGTTCTATGTGAAGGGGGTTGGCCTCGTTTTGGGGCCCGCCCATAACTATTTGAACTTCAAATATTGAATGTTCCATTGCCATAACAGATTCGTCCTTCGTGGTCTAATGGTAACACGTTGTGTTGGTTGATGGTAGGTCGTGGTTTCGACCCACAGATCTACCATAAATTTTTTAATACACCAATTCGTTGCCACCTTAGGGCCACGTGGCGACCTCCAGGCTTGCCACATGGCACCCTCTGATTGGATGCCCCTAATGGAATATTTTAGGAATATTCTAAAGAATATTCCTTGGAATATTCTATTTTCATTTTTTTTAATAATTCAAAATTAAGGGTTATTGGGAAATTTTCAAATTGGCATAAATTTTGCATATGGAGACCATTTTTCAAATCGTTCAAGGTGCCAAAATTAGGAGAACGAGATCTATTCAGCTATTTAGGTTCCAACCCAATCTGAGCACTTTTAAATTTGAGCATTTTTCGACACTTGGCCTTGAGCTCCTGATCATTTGTTGGCTGAGAAAATGTGCATATGTGTATATGTTTGTATTATTATAAATATTGTATCGAGCTGGATTTATAAAGCTCCATAGACCATATGATTCTTTTCTAGTTGAAGATGATTGTTATTGTAAATATTGTAATGAGCTGAGTTGTAAAGCTCCAGTAAACAGTATGATTGTCGTGTTTCAGCAACGGTCGTTGTAAATACTACAACGAACTATGTTATAAAGCACCATGGGAAGTATGTTTTATTTTCAGTAGTCTTATTGGTTGTAGGTGTCATTGAACATCGAGGATGGTGTTCCCCTAAGGGGGAGGGTTCTGTAACAACCCTGGTTAAAAATCCATGTCAAAATATATAAGACCACGGTCATGGGACAAGTATTCCAAGTTGAATGGTGGGAAAAAACATCCTAGTGGGTGTTCATTTGGTTTATTATGGCTAAGGAAATTGGAAAAGGCAATGGCAAAGGCTTTGGAAAGGTATCAAACATTAATTGACATTTTATTTATTAAAATAAAGGAAATTAGGAGAAAAGGAAGGTGAAAGGTCATAGGTTGCATGTGTTACATAGTATTTTTTCACACCTCCTGCACTTCCCCATGACATACCCTAAAGTTCCTGAAACATGACCATCATCTAGTGTACTCATCCAGATATGTAGCTTAGATCCTCCCTTAAACAATGATTGAAAAATGCCTTGAGCTTCCCCTGAAGAAAATGTCTCTAAAACCCTAATTTTGACATCATCGACCCTTTTAAGCTGGAAATCACGATGGTTGCTAGTTGCACTACAATAGCCCTGTGATGCCATTGTGCTTTTGGCTTAGATACCACCGATGATCCCTAAAAGGCAATTTTTCCAAAGAGGACAAGAAGATTCATGATCTAGAGGCTTCTAGAATGACAAGATGGAGGTTGTTCAGCATGCATGAGGTTGAGCTCTCTCAAATTTTCCTTTTGGTCTTATCCCTATGAGCTACCTCCTTGAGAGGAGGGCCTTCTCCTATCTTTGGAGAGATCCTAACTCCCTTTCCCTGCCTATATATTCATCCTCTCCCATTCCCAAATGGTTGGTCTTTGGATATTTGCACCTTTATGCTGAGATTGTGCCTACATGCTACTCATTTGGCTTGGAGAAGGAGTGCTTGAAGAGCCTGAGCTTGGACTTGGACTTGGACATTCATTCAAGGAGAGTTTATTGAAATCAAATCTTGGTTGTATGCTTCCTCCTTTATTCTATTAATATATACAAGTGTTGGTTCATTTTATATGAATGTGTATGTTAATGCATCATTTATCTTAATGTTCCTTGATCTGTTATGTAGGTTACTTTCAATTATGATATTTGTACTAGCATGCTTTGCTATGTCTTGATATCTTGCGCAAACATTAAAACATGGTGAGAAGTAGGACCAAGCCCGTGGCACAAGAGATTCTAGGTCTTCAACAAAGGAGGATATTATATCATCATAACAAGGTAGGCCATCTTCCTGTTCTTCTATTTCAATTGTAACTTAGGAAAGTGTTTAGTAGATTATAACGTAGGTTGCTAGTCCCACTCATTGGTCTAGAGGGATCGTCTTTGTCCATAGAGAGGCGATTTTGGCTTGGATAACAATGATGATCCTTAAAAGGAATTTTTCCCAAAGAGGAAAAGAAGATTCGTGATCTAGAGACTTCCAAAATGACGAGGTGGAGGTTGTTTGACATGGATGAGGTCGAGTTCTCTCAACTTGGCCTTTTAGTCTTATCCATATGAGCTACCTCCTTGAGATGAGGGCCTTATCCTATCTCTACAGAGATCTTAACTCCCTTTCCATGCCTATATATTCATCCTCTCCCATTCCCAAATGGTTGGTCTTTGGCTATTTGCACTCTTATGCTGAGATTGTGCCTACATGCTACTCATTTGGCCTGGAGAAGGAATGCTTGGAGAGCTTGAGCTTGGACTTGGACATTCATTAAAGGAGAGATTATTAACATTAGGCTTGGTTGTATACTTCCTACTTTATTATATTAATATATACAACTGCTGGTTCATTTTCCATAAATGTGTATGTTAATACATCATTTACCTTAATGCTCCTTGATCTGTTAAGTAGGTTACTTTCAATTATGCTATTTGTACTTGCATGCTTTGTTGTGTCTTGATCTCGTGTGCAGGCATTAAAACACTATGAGAATTAGGACTGAGCTTGTGGCGCAAAAGTTTCGAGGTTTTCAACGAAGGAGGATATTATAGCATCAAAACAACATAGGTCATCTTCCTCTTCCTCTATTTCGATTGTAACTTAGGAAAGTGTCTAGTAGATTATCACTTAGGCTGCTAGTCCCACTCATTAGGCTAGAGGGATCTTCTATGT
The DNA here is from genome assembly GCA_031772625.1 of Pinus tabuliformis. Lineage (NCBI taxonomy): Eukaryota > Viridiplantae > Streptophyta > Pinopsida > Pinales > Pinaceae > Pinus > Pinus tabuliformis. The sequence continues at coordinate 166,022,207 of CM062812.1, read as the reverse complement.
CCATAGGGAGTAGATTTTTTCTTAGATACTAGTGATGCTCCTTAGAAGGCAATTTTCCCAAAGAGGACAAGAAGATTCATGATCTAGAGGCTTCTAGAACGACGAGATGGAGGTTGTTTGGCATGGATGAGTTCTAGTTCTCTAAACTTGGCCTTTTGGTCTTATCCCTATGAGCTACGTCCTTGAGATGAGGGCCTTCGGCCTTCTCCTATCTTTGTAGAGATCCTAACTCCCTTTACCTACCTATATATTCATCCTCTCTTGTTCCCAATGGTTGGTCTTTAGCTATTTGCACCCTTATGCTGAGACTGTACCTACATGCTACACATTTGGCTTGGAGAAGGAGTGCTTGGAGAGCTTGAGCTTGAGCTTGGACTTGGACATTCATTCAAGGAAGCTTATTAACATAATGGCTTGGTTGTATGCTTCCTCATTTATTCTATTAATATATACAATTGTTGGTTCATTTTCCATAAATGTGTATGCTAATGCATCATTTACATTAATGCTCCTTGTTCTATTAAGTAGGTTGCTTTCAATTATGATATTTGTACTCGCATGCTTTGTTGTGTCTTGATCTCTTATGTAGGCATTAAAACACTATGAGTAGTAGGACTAAGCCTGTGGTGCAAGTGATTTGAGGTCTTCAACGAAGGAGGACGTTATAGCATTAGAACAAGGTAGGCCATCTTCCTCTTCTTCTATTTTGATTGTAACTTAGGAAAGTGTTTAGTAGATTGTCACTTAGGTTGCTAGTCCTACTCATTAGGCTAGAGGGATCTTCTATGTCCATAGGGAGTAGATTTTTTCTTAGATACTAGTGATGCTCCTTAGAAGGAAATTTTCCCAAAGAGGACAAGAAGATTCATGATCTAGAGGCTTCTATAACGACGAGATGGAGGTTGTTTGGCATGGATGAGTTCTAGTTCTCTAAACTTGGCCTTTTGGTCTTATCCCTATGAGCTACCTCCTTGAGATGAGGGCCTTCGGCCTTCTCCTATCTTTGTAGAGATCGTAACTCCCTTTCCCTACCTATATATTCATCCTCTCTTGTTCCCAATGGTTGGTCTTTAGCTATTTGCACCCTTATGCTGAGACTGTACCTACATGCTACACATTTGGCTTGGAGAAGGAGTGCTTGGAGAGCTTGAGCTTAAGCTTGGACTTGGACATTCATTCAAGGAAGCTTATTAGCATAATGGCTTGGTTGTATGCTTCCTCCTTTATTCTATTAATATATACAATTGCTAGTTCATTTTCCATAAATGTGTATGCTAATGCATCATTTACATTAATGCTCCTTGATCTATTAAGTAGGTTGCTTTCGATTATGATATTTGTACTCGCATTCTTTGTTGTGTCTTGATCTCTTATGTAGGCATTAAAACACTATGAGTAGTAGGACTAAGCCTGTGGTGCAAGTGATTTGAGTTCTTCAATGAAGGAGGATATTATAGCATTAGAACAAGGTAGGCCATCTTCCTCTTCTTCTATTTTGATTGTAACTTAGGAAAGTGTCTAGTAGATTGTCACTTAGGTTGCTAGTCCCACTCATTGGCCTAGAGGGATTGTCTCTATCCATAGAGAGGAGATTTTGGCTTGGATACCAGTGATGATCCCTAAAAGGAAATTTTCCCAAAGAGGACAAGAAGATTCATGATCTAGAGGCTTCTAGAACAACGAGCTGGAGGTTGTTCAGCATGGATGAGGTCGAGTTCTCTCAACTTGGCCTTTTGGTCTTATCCCTATGAGCAACCTCCTTGAGATGAGTGCCTTCTTCTATCTTTGGAGAGATCCTAACTCCCTTTCCTTTCCTATATATTCATCCTCCCCCATTCCCAAATGGTTGGTCTTTGGCTATTTGCACCCTTATGCTGAGATTGTGCTTACATGCTACTCATTTGGCTTGGAGAAGGAGTGCTTGGAGAGATTGAGCTTGGACTTGGACATTCATTCAAGGAGAGATTATTGATATCAAGGCTTGGTTTTATGATACCTCCTTTATTATATTAATATATACAAGTGCTGGTTCATTTTCCACAAATGTGTATGTTAATGCATCATTTATCTCAATTCTCCTTGATTTGTTTAGTAGGTTACCTTTGATCATGCCATTTGTACTCGCATGCTTTGTTGTGTCTTGATCTCTTGTGTAGGCATTAAAACACTGTGTGTAGTAGGACCGTGCCTGTAGCACAAGCAATTCAAGGTCTTCCACAAAGGAGGATATTATAGCATCAAAACAAGGTAGGCCATCTTCCTCTTCTTATATTTCAATTGTAACTTAGGAAAGTGTCTATTAGATTGTCACGTAGGTTTCTAGTCCCACTCATTGGGCTAGAAGGATCGTCTTTGTCCACAGAGACGATTCCCTATACAATACCATGTGAGTAGGAAAATTAAGGAAAATAATGGAAAATGAATAAAATAGAGGCCTCACTAATAAAAAGGCTTCTAAGGATCAGTGGTAGGCTTGGTCAGTGAAGCTCTTAGTTAGTTCAGTTTTGGTGGAGCTCTCTTCTATTCTTCTCTCTCATACCCTTGGGCACTTAGAGTTTCTTGGAGCACTCTTGGAGAGTGTGGCATACTTGGATTTTTTGAGAAAGAAGGCAAAGGAAGAGAAGGAAAGCACAAGAGGACATCGAAATCAACAACTATAGTGGGTTTTCCTTATAGGTATTGAGTTTCATGTATGTTTTCCTCACTAGTTTTAGCATGCATGTGTTTTCTTGGTTACGATTTTTCATTGGCATGGAAGACTTCCTGGATTGACAGTGAGTTTTCCTAGCCTTGCCATTTCCTAGATAACCATGAAGATTGTGAATTATTTCCTTATTTTGTTTTGGTTAAGTTCTCATGTTTCCTTAGCTTGGGTTGAGTTACTAGTCCTAAAAGCCTTGGTTGTACAAACACTCTGGAAGACTTGTAATAACTTGGTTTGAGTTATTAGCACTAGAAGCCTTGGTTGGAAAAATGCTCTACAAGCCCATTATGGGTTGAGTTACTAGTCTTGGTAGCCCTGGTTGGACAAATTCTCTGGAAGCCTAGAATAATGTAGGGTTTAACCCCGTACAGAAATTACCTGCATACAAATTCTAAAACACAGAAAATAAGCAATGCGAGAGCATAACACATAAAACACATATACACAGAGATTTTCCCCTGGATCCCAAAACCGGGACTAGTAGCTTGATTTTTCATTATGTTCCTTTCAATGTTACAATACATATTTATACATGCCGAAGCATCCAATACCATGGACCGAAAAACCATCGCATCCATAACCATGGACTGAAAACCATCGCGTCCAAAACCATGTGCGAAAACCATGCACAAAACCATAGGTACGTCTGCCCAACCTAATATAAGGTCCAAAAAAAAAAATTCCCCAGGGCATTGCGCTGGTGACGCAGGGTTACCCCAGCTTACACCCACAGTATGCATGTAAAATTCATAAGCACAATTGTCCCAGGAATTTCTCTTCTCCTGCCTTGTCAAACCTTCATTTCATTAAGGTTTAATGCTTTTTCATTAATACTTTATTATGCGAAACTTAACCTTCCTTAGCCTTGATTACCCTTAACCATTCATTAATCTTTACCCCTCTCTTTAACTTAGGTTATATGCGGACTTAACCACAAAACCCTCTCTCGGCACTTTATTTCTATTATAATTCTTTTATAATATAAATACACACAAACATTCATAAACTTACCTTTTCTGCACTCTTTAAATCCCTTGTACAGTTTCCGATGTTTCCCTCTATCGTTGACCGCAATGGCACCTCCATGGGTCACATTAACATGTGTTCCCCATCTCCTCCAATATGTGATTAACCTCCGGAACTCAAAATATATTAGACCTGCATCTATAACTCCATTAGGTCCGTCTCGTGGCTTCAATACTCTCCGCTGCACTCCACCTTCTCCGATCTCCGATCGCGCTTAATGCTTAAGCCGGACTTCAAAAAGATTACTCCCACATCTATAGATTGTCGGTTTTGCACTCCAAATCCATTTCCGTAGTGCTTTCCATTCTCCCTCCGATCGCCGATCAAACCAGGACCGTTGTTCTGGATCCCGATCTGACGGTTGTCGCTGGCCTAATCAATCAAACTTGCGTGACAATCTTCCACTGTTGATTAACTCGTGACAGATCTAACGGTTCACAAAGATTTCGAGTGAGAAACGTGCATGAGGATTAGCAACCTGAAAATAAGTTTCCTCTCTCCTCCTCGTTGCTATGTGTCACTTGATGAGTGGAATCAGGGGCTCACCCTTCAATACCACTTATGGGTTTGATGTCGCCTGAAATACCACTTTCCTATATAAAAACCACATTGTCGCTGACTATCTTCTGCACTTTTCCACCATGCGAATCGATCCTGCTCGTTGATCTATAAGATCCAATCGTTGATGTGCATCACCTCTTCACTTCTTTTCTCTTCTCTTTACTTATGTTTTACACTATTTCTTCAACGTTTTCTCTGTGGTTCAGGTTTCTTCAAAGGTTCTCGTCCTTCAGCTATTTTGTTGCTCAATTCACTCGTAAGCTTGACTTTTGTGAATCCTCACATCACTGTCTCTCCATAGCTCCGCTCCGATCCTCCAATACGATTCAAAGACCCATTATGATTCCTCTGAATCATTCTCTCCCTCTGCATGTTCTACGGAACTCTGCCTGCAACCTCTGTTACAGAGCCTATTAATTCACACACAATTCAATCTATCAATACACATAACACACACACATATACAGTTTAGGATAAACCTCTGTATTGATAAACAAACAACTGATTACATATCGAGACTCTCTGTCTCTCAGGCCTGATCTTCAATATCAGTGGCCTCCTTCTCTTGCCCGTAGGCTTACAGTCAAACCTATCTCACCGATCTAACCTATCTAACTATGCCTTTTAGGCTTACATTTATACATAGGACTCTATAACCAATTTCCTGGTTTAGATCCTTAATCTACTGAACTGACTCCTAAATGTCCTCTCTAGTTCCTCGAATCATGAAAATACCTTAAGATTTATAATTGACTTCTAACTCTCTTGTCATTATTAACCACTCATGTTCTCCTTTATTCGAGAGCATTTACAAAGATCTTACATTATCTAATTAATTCCTATCCTACTCACTCAAAAGTCTAAATATTACATTAATTCAACACTTAGGAATCCAACTTCCTTAAAACACATGACCCCCCTATGTCTACTAAAATACAATGATTTTCTCTTGGGTTGAATGCTCCTGCATCAGACTCCCAAAGTAGAAAATATTCATGATCTCCTCATCATGTGTCTTCTTAAGTTGATAAAAACCTCTAGGGTCCCAAACTTTAGTTTGTAGCTACAAAAATGCCTTGCACCTTTGTTGTTGCTCTATGTCTGCTATTTTCTATTTCATCTTCCTTTCTTTGTCAACTAAGTTCAAGTTCTGATTGATCATCCTTCTTTCTGCTATTATTTTCCTCCCTATGGCCCGTTTCATCATTAATTTCCATAATTCTTCAATCTTTGTCTCCAGCTCATCCTTGGATTGGTCCATATTTTGCCTTTTACTTCTTCCTCTTTCTCTTTGCTTCAGGTTGTTGTTGCTGTCTACTAACTCTTCAAACTATTGTTGGTTACTTTCTTCTTCTACTTTTTCTCTTGCTCCAACTTTTTCTTTGACTCCTACACTTACTGCCTCCCTTTCATCCTTACCCTCTTTCATGATTATTTATGTCTGCACTGAGTCATGACTTTCCAGCATTCTCTCTAGCAATTGAGCATCTTTGTTCCATGGAATGAATTCTTCCATAAAATCTTCTTCTTTCATCTTTATTTGGTTGCTCATCTGTGCCAAATTTTCTTCAGCATCTGCAACTAAACCTGCACTCATAAAACACTTGTTAAAATTAAAAACATAAGGCTTTTGTGCCTTATCTTCCTTTGGAAACAATTTATTTGGATGCTCTGTTTCATTCTCCTCTGTTAGCACATCAGTATGCTGTTTTGAATTCTCAAAAGAATTCATGAAATTGTCAACTAGTCTCTCCTCCACGTCATCTGATCTAATGACGTCTTTCTGTCCTTGTTCACTGTAGTGAACTTCTTCCTCTATAATCACACTATCATGCTCTGAATTTTCCAGCAAATACTCTGGCAATGCAATTTCTCTGTGACACTTCACAAGTACTTCATCATCACTTATAACCCTGCATTTATAAACAAATTTTCAATTTTAAAATTACAAGGCTTAGCAGTTTCAACTGTTGTTTCACATATCAGTTCTTAAAACTAAACTTCATCTCTTTTTCCCACAAAAAATTGTTTCTCTATTGTAACAGTTTCATTACTAAGTTCTTCCTACTACAATAAGTCACTGTGTTCCTCATTCAAGAGATATTCTCCCTCATCCTTTACTCCAGATTAATCATCTTCTAAAAGATTCTTTTCCATACTTTTGACAGCTTCAAAAGATTGCTCATCCTCTACAAAACCCCCGTTTGTTAGTGACCAATCATCAGATGTCCTTGCTCCCAAGGTTAAATCCTTTGCATAGGTTTCTTCCTTCTTAACATCTTTCATGGCTATTTCCACTGTGCCTATCATCATGATGAACTAATGATCCTTTACCATGTTTTCAACTAACATAGTCTCTTCTTCAAGTTTTCCTTTAATCTCTTTTTGTTTACCTTCTCCAAGAGCTATCCTTGTCTCACCGTATGCATTGATATTCTCTTGCATTTGTTCTACATCCACAGACAAACTATCAGTCTTAAAAACATAAGACCCTGTGGTCCCACTTGATGTTTCAGCCATCATATCTCCTTGCTGTTCCAAGTTCTCTTTATGACTAAGAAATTATTCGATGTTCTCCTCTTCAATCTCCTCAAGCCCTTCACTTGGTTGCTTAATATCTTTCCCCAACTGTATATGAGACCTATTTATCTCATTTTCTTCCAAAACAGAATTTAGATTCTGGTTGTCTTCTTCCTCCTTTATGACAATATCAACAAATTTTCCTTTTTAAATTTTTCACCTGCAAACATACAAAAATTGTCAGATTTAAAACCATATGACCCTTTAGCCTCACTTGAAGTTTTAGTCTTCAAGTCTTCATCTTCACATAGAACTTCACCTTGTTCTGCGTCACAAATGGACACTTCTATTTCCAACTAAGCTTCTTTGAGTTTTTCCATCAGCCACCTTACTTGCCTCTATTATAGCCTTCTCTACAACTTATGCCACTTCACTAGCTTCTTCCTCAAGATGCAACCTAGTCTCTGGCTTTCCTCTAGTATCATCATCAATACATCAAGTTCTCCTTTCATCTCTACAATTTCCTTGTCAATTTCCTCTTGACTCATCCTCTTACCATTTGCCTTGGCATTCTCTTTCTTCATCTTTCTTCTACTGTGGTCTTCCTTAGAACCTCTTCTATGACTATTAGTAGTCATCTTCTTCTCCTCTTTCTATGAGTTCTTCACTCATTCTCTATAAGCTGCAGTAAAGCCTCTACAACAACAAGTCCTCCTTGTTGCAGCTTACCTCACCAAGCTTTCCTCTGTACTTGGTCTTTTAGCAAGCACTTGGTTCTCTATCTCTGGAACCTCCTAGGAGCAATTCTCTCTGCTCCTTCTAGGCTTCAACTCATCTACACCTTCTAAGAACACAAATGTCCTCTTGTATTTCAATCACCATGAAATACTTGGTTCTGAACACTTCTTCTTTTGCTTAGAAAGTCTTACCAACTTCTTTATCCCTTAGCAATTCTACCCACATCCTTTGTGGAATCACCTTTTTGAGCTGCAACAATACCTCTACAGTAACAAGTCTCTTTCTTGCTACATATGCTTTACTAGGCTTCTCTCCTCTGAGCTCAGTCTCTTAGCATTTCTCTAGTTCTTTCCTATGGAACCAATTCAAGCACTCCTTGCTCTAGATGTTGCAACTTGTGCATCAGTGTAAAAACACACATTCTCCAATCAAATCAAAACAGAACATATCACCTCACCTTCAAGATCTCTACATGATCTTATTCCACCATTCCACCTATACCTTGAATGGATTGTCCTTTGTTTCTTGCATCTGCAAGTTCTACTACACATCACCTCTATGTGCCTACTTCCTGTCAGATTAGAATCTAATCCTTCCTTGCCTGCATAAACATATTAAAACATAACTTTGTTCTCAACTCTTTCACATAGAAGTTCTTTGTTCTGTTTTATCACCAACTGTTTCAATTACAATTCTGCTCTAATACCAAATGACGCAGGGTTACCCCCGCTTACACCCACAATATGCATGTAAAATGCATAAGCACAATTGTCCGAGGAATTTCTCTTCTCCTGCCTTGTCAAACCTTCATTTCATTAAGGTTTAAGGATTTTTCATTAATACTTTATTATGCGGAACTTAATTCACCTTCCTTAAACTTGATTACCCTTAACCATTCATTAATCTTTACCCAGCTCTTTAACTTAGGTTATATGTGGACTTAACCATAAAACCCTCTCTCGGTGCTTTATTTCTATGATAATTCTTTTATAATAGAAATACACACAAACATTCATAAACTTACCTTTTCCACACTCTTTAAAGCCCTTGCACAATTTATAAGGTTTCCCTTTATCGTTGATCACAATCACACCTCTGCGGGTCACATTGACAAGTGTTCCCCATCTCCTCCGTATGCGATTAACCTCCGGAACTCAAAATATATTATACCTGCATCTATAACTCCATTGGGTCCATCTCGTGGCTTCAATCCTTTCCGCTGCGCTCTGCCTTCTCCGATCTCCGTTCATGCTTAATGCTTAAGCCGGACTTCAAAAGGATTACTCCCACATCTATAGATTGTCGGTTTCACACTCCTAAGCCATTTCCGCAGTGCTTTCCATTCTCCCTCCTATCATCGATCAAACCAAGACCCTTGATCTGGATCCCGATCCGACGGTTGTCGCTGGCCTGATAAATCAAACTTGCGTGACAATCTTCCACCGTCGATTAACTCGCGACAGATCTGACAGTTCACAAAGATTTTGGGTGAGCAACGTGCACGAGGATTAGTCGCCTGAAAAGTGGTTTCCTCTCTTCTCCTCGCTACTACATGTCACTTGATGAGTGGAATTGGGGGCTCACCCTTCAATACCACTTATGGGTTTGAGGCCACCCAAAATACCACTTTCCTGTATAAAAAATTCTTTGTCGCCGACTATCTTCTGTGCTCTTCCACCATGTAAATCGATCCTGCCCGTTGATCTATAAGATCCAATGGTTGTTGTGCATCACCTCTTCACTTCTTTTCTCTTCTCTTTACTTATGTGTTACGCTATTTCTTCAGCATTTTCTCTATGGTTCAGGTTTCTTCAAAGGTTCTCGTCCTTCTGCTATTCTGCTGCTCAATTCACTCCTGAGCTTGACTTCTGCGAATCCTCACATCGTTGTCTCTCCAGAACTTTGCTCCGATCCTCCAATTGGATTCAAAGACCCATTATGATTCCTTTGAATCATTCTCTCCCTCTACATGTTCTACAAAACTCTACTTGCAACCTTTGTTACATAGCCTACGAATTCACACACAATTCAATCTATCAATACCCGTAACACAAACACATATACATTTTAGGATAAACCTCTGTATTGATAAAAAAACAACTGATTACATATCAAGATTGTCGGTCTCTCAGGCCCAATCTTCAATATCAGTGGCCTCCTTCTGTTGCCCGTAGGCTTACAGTCAAACCTATCTCACTGACCTAACCTATCTAACTATGCCTTTTAGGCTTACATTTATGCATAAGACTCTATAACCAATTTCCTGGTTTAGATCCTTAATCTACTGAACTGACTCCTAAATGTCCTCTCTAGTTCCTTGAATCACGAAACTACCTTAAGAGTTATAACTGATTTCTAACTCTCTTATCATTATTAACCACTCATGTTCTCCTTTATTCAAGGGCATTTACCAACATCTTACATTATCTAATTAATTCCCATCCTACTCACTCAAAAGCCTAAATATTACATTAATTCAACACTTAGGAATCCAAATTCCTTAACACACATGACCCCCCTATGTCTACTAAAATAAAATGATTTTCTCTTGGGTTGAATGTTCCTGCCTCACCCGGACCCCGTAGAGGAGGGCTACTCCCCCCCCTCTAACCCTTCGGTTAACTACGTAGGCTAGTCGTGGGAAGAATATAACACAACCCAACATTATCTCACTTGTTTTTTTCTTTCCACAGGGGGCCACAAAAGAGCTTAGTCATTTATCCAGCCCTGCAATGCCCATTGTTTCTCTACACCAAGAGAACTTCTCATAGCTCACAAAATTTTCAATGTATCTGTAGTATTCTTCAAAGTGTCCACCTTACCAACAACACCTTTTTGTCTTCTATCATATCCTTCACAAAGTGATACTGAACATCAATGTGTTTTGTCTTTGAATTGTAAGTAGGGTTCTTTGCCAAGAAGATTGCACTTTCATTGTCACAGTCTATCCTTATAGATCCTTGCACTAACCCAATACTTGAAAAAAATATCTACACCCAAACTAATTCATTGCTTATATGAGTGGCTGCCATGTATTCTTCCTCTGTAGTTGATAGTGCCACTACAGATTGTTTCTTACTCATCCAACTAACTACACCTCCAAATCGGTTAAACACATACCCACTTGTAAATTTTCTCTGATCGAGATCTCCAGCCTAGGCTGCATCAACAAAGCCACGAATATCCAAAAATCTGTCCAATCTTGGTCTTCCTTGGTAGCACAAACCATAATTACTTGTGCCACGCAAATACTTGAAAACCTGCTTCACTGCTGTCCAATGCTCCTTCCCTGGTTTTGACATAAACATGCTCAATTCTCCCACTACATGTGCAATGTCTGGTCTAGTATAGACCATCGCATACATCAGACTACCAACTTCACCTGCATATGGAACGTAGCACATGTCCTCTTCCTCTTCTTGTGTCTTGGGACACTATTTGGAAGATAAATTTACACCTACAAGAATAGGAACCTTCACCGGTTTACTATCCTGCGTATTAAACCTCTGCATTATTGTCTCGACATACTTCCTCTGGTTTAACCATAGCTTCCTCTTTGCTCTAACTCTTTTAATTTCTATGCCCAAAATATAGTTTGCAACACCAAGATATTTCATGTCAAATTTGGAGGACAATTGGGTCTTCAAATCCTGGATATTTTATTTGTCATTTCCAACCAACAACATATCATCCACATACAAGACCAGATACATAACATGGTCACCAATTAATTTAAAATACACACAGTGATCTTCTTTGCTTCTGGTGAAGCAAAGTCCCTGTATAAATGTATCAAATTTCTGATACCAATCCTTGGTGATTGTTTTAGCCCATACAGAGACTTCTTTAACTTGCATACCATTTCTTTCTTACCCTTCACTGCAAAATCTTTAGGTTGCTTCATGTACATATCCTCTTCCAGATCCCTATGAAGAAATGCTATCTTCACATCCATCTGTTCTACCTCAAAATCAAAAGCAGTAGCAATAGATATAAGTAATCTAATAAAAGTTACCTTGGCAACAGGAGAAAAAACATCACGAAAATCAATTCCCGACAGCTGGGAATAACCTTTTTCTACCAATCGAGATTTGTATTTCTCCACCTTTCCTTATGAATTTGTCTTCTTCTTGAACACCCATTTCCTGCCAATGAGTTTCCTTCCAGCTGGAAACTCCACCAGATCCCAAGCCTCATTTATGTGCAAAGATGCCATTTCATCAACCATGGCTTCTTTCCAGAGTTTTCCATCCTCTGAATATACTACTTCCTTCACAGTTTTGGCATCACCATCAGTAATAGATAAAGCAAAATTTGAACACAAATCAGATGGACTATACCTTTCTAGCTGCCTTCTTTATCGAATTGATCTTCTCACACCCGGAGTTTGTGGCTCTTCATCTTCTAATTCCTCCTCTGATGTAGAGTCTGATTCTTCGTGCTTTAGCTCAAACTCTATCTTCTCATGTTCCTTTGATGGGACTTCATGTTTAATAACATCCTTCACCTCTCTGAAAACCACATCTCAGTTGTACACAACCTTCCTTGTTACTGGATTCCAAAGCTTATAACCCTTTAAACCATCTTTATACATAATAAAGATGCACTTTTCAGATTTACTATCCAACTTGGTTCTTTTCTTCTTTGGAACATGTACATATGCATCACATCCAAATACCCTCAAATGTGAAAGAGAGGGTTTCTTACCAGTCCATACCTCTTGTGGAGTCTTATCCTCCAATGCTGATGAAGGTGATCTGTTGACCAGGTAACATGTTGTCTCCACTGCCTCTACGCATAATTCTTGTCCTAACCCAATACCACTGAGCATGCTTCTTGCCCTTTCCATCAACATATTTTTCATTCTTTCTGCAACTCCATTTTGCTCAGGTGTATATGGATTAGTGTTCTGTCGTGCTATACCACACTTCTTATAGAATTCTTCAAATTCCCTACTTCAAAACTCTCCACCGTTATCTGTCCTTAGCACCTTTATCTTCTTTTCTGTCTAGTTTTCCACCAGAGCCTTAAATTTTCTAAACTTATCAAAGACTTCAGGGTTCTTCTTAAGGAAATATATCCATGTATTCCTTGAGAAGTCATTTATAAATGATACATAGTACACAGACTTACCTAGTGATGGAACCTTCACAGGTCCAAACACATCACTGTGCACAAGCTCTAATATCTGTTTCACCCTCTTACCACCAGAGGGGAAACTTACCTGATTCTGCTTCCCATATACACAATTTTCACAAAAATAAAAATCCAGAGAGCTATTACTCATACCTTCTACCATACCTTTACCATGAAGTATTCGAAGGCCCTTCTCTCCAATATGTCCAAGCCTTTGATGCCACAACACGGTCTTCTCCCCAGAGACCACTAGTGTTGTTGGGAAAAGTATCTACTCAGAACGCCCCTATCCCACTCTAAGGTGTGACAGTGCCTTAGCAACAAACAAGGAAAACTACTTTTGTATTCTTCTTTATGAAATGTAAACGAAGAGGAAGGATGTAACTAACCTGTGTCTTGCGCTAGTTTGTTGATCCAATCGCAATCCTCTTTGCTTGCTTCCCGCTTTCTGCTCCCTTACTTTCTCAGCTTCACCAAGTTCCTGCAAGATCATAGAAGAAGAAAACTACACAAAGACATAGATTTACACTCACAAATAGCTTAGGATCAGATTTAAGCTAAACATGCATATATAACAAACATCATTGATACACAAACATGTAGGAGAAACTCAAATAGTTTTATTGATATGATAAGAAGATCCAAGAGGAGATACAACCAAGTGAGTCCCGATCCAGCATCTACCTCCCAGCAAAGGAATCCCTTCCTCACCTCCAACAAAGCATAAATCACCCAATGCACTAATCTCAATCTCAAAACCAACAACAATTCTCTGCAAAGTACAAAATTCCAACCCCTGGATCTCTGGGATGAGGGATCCATATATAGATGTAAGCAGAGAAGATGAGTCAGCTTATGTTTTGACTTGTGGCTTCTCTCTGTCAGTTCTTGCTTCCACTTGGAGACTGAGAGCTTCTTACTCATCACTGGTCGAATTCAGTGAGGCAAGTGTCATTGGAGAAGATTCTGGAAGCTTCCATTGCCTTTCCACCTCGTTGAATGACTTTGCCATTTGTCATTTCCCACTCAACGCACCCTAGTAGTGCATTAACCTGCGTTGCAACGCACCTAGCCAGTGTATTTGGGTGCTTTGCAACGCAGGCAGCTAGTGGAGCATCTGAATTGATCCTGATTTGACTAGTTTTGAGCAGTTTCGGGTGGAGAACTTCTGGGAGAAGCTGTAATTTGTTGACCTTGTTTCTTTAGGAGCTGGAACAACATCTTTAGGGACTTAGGATCCCTTGGTTTATGGACATTTCATGCTTATAGCTGTAAGGCACAAAAATGTCTATAACAACTAGATTTTCTACTCCACTTTCAGGAACCACAGAACTGTTGCAACCATCAACAACAATGCTAACTTGCAGCTTGTAGAGAGTTTCAATTCGAACTCCTCAAATCAGTACTAGTGCTCCTTGAACCATCTCACAAGTATCCTTCTCGAACACTATTTTTACACCTGAATCATCCAGCTTGCTTACAGAAATCAGATTTCTAGCCAATACAGGAATATGCAGAACACTCGGAGTGTTCTAACCCTTCCACCATGCAACTTCAATTTTACTTTTCCACGACCAACGATTATAGCCTTCCTATCATCCCCTAAGAGGACATCACCACCATCATATTTCTCATACTCGTAGAACCATTCCCTATGGGGAGTGAAGTGAAAGGTTGCACCTAAGTCAATAACCATGCCTCATGATCTACATGTGTACTTGAAGAAGCCAAGTACACATCCCCAGCTTCATCTGAGGTGGTTTTTGCCTTTGCAGAAGGAGCATCATCAGATTCCTTTCCTTTTTCAGGAGCATTAGATTTATAGTCCCTTTTGTAGTGCCCTTCCTTTCCGCATTTCCAGCAAACCACGTTTATAGGTTTTCCTAAAGATTTAGATATCCCTCTAGATTTAGATCTCCCACTTGGTGACTTATTTTTGTTTCTATTCTAGGACCATCCTTGTACAGACAAGGCATCACCATTCTGGCTCTCCATATTTTTCCGTCTCATCTCCTTCGTTAGCAAGGATGAGACTATTTCATCAAACTACAAGGTAGTTGCATTGCTACCTATTGCAATAACCATACTATCTAACGAATCTGGTAGAGAACACAACAAACTAATGCACTTATCTTCATCTAAAATTTTAATATCAATAGAAAATAACCGACTTACCACAGTATTAAATGTGTTTAGATGCTCTGTCACCGAGTCTCCATCTTTCATCCTCAGGTTATACAGCTTTTTTCGCAGGAACAATTTATTCACCAGAGACATAGATTGGTACAAAGTCCCTAACTTGTCCCACAAATCCTTCATCGTAGCTTCCTCTGATACATTTAACAATACCAAATCTGAGACACACAATCGTATTGTGCTCTTTGCCTTTCGATCCAGCTTCTTCCATTCTTCATCGGACAATCCCATTGGTTTAGTGCCCAGATCTATCGTGATCTGCTGATCTTTATCCACCAATAGATCCTCCATCTTGAGTTTCCACAACTCAAAACTCTGACCATTAAATTTCTCCATCTCTATCTTTCCACTACTTGCCATCTTCTTTCACCACTAGAATTGATCTCGCAGATCTCCCACTGAACAGGGTCTACCATAGGCCTGAGTGAAACCCCTCAGCAACAAAGGTGTCCCCTTGAAGCCAAAACAACTCTGATACCAAATGTAGGTTTTAACCCCATACATAAATTACCTGCATATGAATGCTAAAACGCAGAAAATAAACAATGTGAGAGCATAAAACATAAAACATATATACACAAAGATTTTCCCTTGGATCCCAAAACCAGGACTACCAGCTTGATTTTTCATTATGTTCCTTTCAATGTTACAATACATATTTATACATGCCAAAGCATCCAATACCATGGACCAAAAAACCATCGCGTCCAAAACCATGGACCGAAAAACATCGCGTCCAAAACCATTTGTGAAAACCATGCACAAAATCATAGGTAGGTCTACCCAACTTAATATAGTGTCCAAAAAACAAATTCTCCGAGGTGTTGCCCCAGACCCTGTCGAGGGGAGCTACCTACCCCCCTCCAACCCCCCAGACAGGGGGGGGGCTACCGCTCCCCCTGTGACCCCCCTACTGCGCAATCGATGCAGCAAAGGGGGGGCTCTAGCCTCCCTCTAACCCCCTGGTTAACTATGTAGGCTAGTCATGGAAAGAATATAACACAACCCAACAAATAATCTATGGGTTGAGTTACTAGTCCTAGAAGCCTTGGTTGGAAAAATGCTCCAGATCCCTGGAAGGCTTAGATAGAGACTAATCTGATGATGATTTTGTGATGTATGACCATGAGGTGGAATCACTATTTTGATGGGTTTAGGTGTGTAGGAATTTACAGGGTAAGTTCCTCAGAAAGAATACCAAAAGGACACCGCTCACAACCAGATCTCAAATCAATACACCAGTATTTTTGACGTGGTTAAAACCCTCAGAGTGCAAGGAGGGAAACAGTCCACGGCCTGTCCCAACATGGGTACAGACAATTTATTAATCAAAGAATGAAAATTTACATAAGCTTCTCTCATGCACGGATTACCCGAACAATGACCCTCCATGCGCTTTAAATAGAACTCATGGACCAATCGGGTGTCAAGCCACGGATCAAGTGTCGATAATACCGAGGTGAGAGTGAACCGTCGGATCACTACATATCGTGACCGTCGGATTGTAAGTTACAATATGTACAACGGTAAAGAAACACACTTTACCTAACTCTATACCTAACTCTAAACTAGACCAAGTTGAACTTAACTATATCCTATGTGTCGGAATATCCTAACATCCCCCCTTAAGAACAACTTGGGATAGGATTGAAGGATTTACAAATATGACACAATAGGAGAAGGAAGGAGGCACTAGAGCCTATCCCCCCTTAGCGACAACTTCCTGAACTCCAAGCATATATCGAAGTTTAGTGAACTTCGCCTCTGTGAGAGCCTTTGTGAAGATGTCTGCAACCTGATCATCTGTTGGACAATATTGCACTTCAAGAACATGGTCATGAATGAGCTTTCTGATGAAGTGCATGTGTAGTTCGATGTGTTTGCTGCGCTGATGCTGAACTGGATCTTTGCATAGCTGAATGGCACTTTGATTATCACACCAAAGTGTGGTTGGATGCTGCTGCTCAAAGCCAAACTCTGATAGGATCTGACGAAGCCACAAGGCTTCCTTACTAGCTTCCACGGCACCACGATACTCTGCTTCTGCTGACGAAAGAGAAATGGCAGCCTGTTTCTTACAAGCCCATGTAATTGGTCCTGAACCAAGAGTGAAGACATAACCGGAAGTAGACTTCCGATCATCAGGGTCACCAGCCCAATCAGAATCAGTGAAACCAACTAACAGAGGAGCTGCTTTGGCACTGTAATGAATCCCAAACTGTACTGTACCTCGAACATAACGAAGTATTCTTTTGGCTGCTTTCCAATGACTTTCACGGGGGTTTTGCATAAAACGAGCAACAAGGCCAACAGCAAAGGAAAGATCAGGACGAGTATGGGTTAAGTACAAGAGTTTTCCTACAAGTTGACGGTATAAGGTAGCATCAACTTCAGGAGAAGTACAAGAGACTGAAAGTTTGACTCCAGACTGAAAGGGAGAAGGGGCTGGCTTACAGTCTTCCATGTGAAAATGACGAAGAATATCACAAGCATACTTGGACTGGGAAAGGGAAATACCTTCCTTGGATTGCAAGACTTGAAGACCGAGAAAATAGTGTAAGTGTCCTAAGTCTGTCATTTCAAATTTCTTTTTAAGGATAGACTTCACATGGTTTATAAGGTTGGGATCACTACCAGTAAGGATAAGATCATCAACATAAAGAACAAGGATGATAAGAGAGTCACCCACTTTCTTGGTGTAGACAGTATTGTCAGAATGACACCTAGAAAAGCCAGATTCTAAAAGAAAGCTATCCATTTTGGCATACCAAGCCCGAGGAGCTTGCTTGAGACCATAAAGGGATTTCTTAAGTCGACACACAAGGCTGGAGTCTGTTTGTATGAAGCCAATGGGTTGTTCCATATAGATTTCTTCCTGCAAGTCCCCATGCAAGAAGGCAGATTTAACATCCATCTGATGGACTTCCCATTTTAAAGAGGCAGCAAGGGAAAGAACAAGGCGGATAGAGTTCATTTTGGCAACAGGGGCGAAGGTTTCAGTGTAGTCAATGCCTTCAACCTGTGAAAAGCCCTTAGCAACTAGACGAGCCTTATGTTTATCAACTTTCCCATCTGGTCCATACTTGGTTCTGTAAACCCATTTGCATCTAACAAGTTTGCGTCCCTTTGGTAGAGGAACAAGATCCCATGTATCATTTGTCATCAATGAATGATATTCTTCATTCATAGCTGCTTCCCAATGTGGATGGCCTGAAGCTTCTGCAAAAGTGTCAGGATCATGATTTACTGGAGCTTGAGCCAGTAAAGAAGAGGCTCTTTCAAACTGAGAACGTGTACGTCGCTGATCTGTAGGATCACCGGCAAGATCACCTGCTGCATCCCGAGTAGCACGGACCCATCTTGGAAGTTGAGGATCCTGAGAAGGTGGGGGAGGATTATCATCCTCGCTTTCATCATCAGAAGAAGAAATGTTTTCAAAGATAGAAGAGATAGGAAGAGGTGGCACATCCGCCGGACTAGGCTCGCAGGCCGATTTATTTTCATCAAATTTTACATCTCTTCTAATGATAACATTTTTGGACTTAAATGGAATAAGTCTATAACCTTTTACATCTTCAGAATATCCAACAAAAGTACATTTCTCACTCTTAGGTTCTAAAGCTTTATGCTTTTCATCTGGAATATGGGCCCATGCTTCACTTCCAAACACACGAAAGTGACTTACATCTGGTTTAATGGAACTCCAAGCTTCTTCTGGAGTGATATTCTCTAGAACCTTAGTAGGAGTGCGATTGATTATATAATTTGCACAATTAATTGCTTCGGCCCAAAAACTAAGACTGAGTCCTTTAGATTGCAGCATACAATTAGCCATTTCCTTTAAGGTGCGATTTTTCCTTTCAGCTACACCATTTTGTTGTGGAGTGTATGGAACAGTATGTTGCATTTGAATTCCATTTTCGGTGCAAAAGTTGATGAATGCGTTTTTAACATATTCTCCACCATTATCAGTTCTTAGCTTAAGAATTTGATGTCCAGATTGTTTTTCAACAAATGCTTTGAAGGCCAAAAAAGTGCTAAATACTTCGCTCTTGAGTTTTAAGAAGTATACCCAAGTGCGTCTAGAGAAATCATCAATGAAAGTTAAGAAGTACTTGCAGCCAGAGAATGAAGCAACAGGAAGAGGACCACATAAATCACTGTGCACAAGCTGTAAAGGGGCTGAGGCGTGCCAAGAGGCACGTTTGTCAAAACTGTCCCGATGATGTTTTCCGAGTACACATCCGGAACAAACACCATCTTTGCAAGATACCATAGGAAGACCTGTCACCATATTTTCTTTACATAGATGCTGAAGGGAGCGATAGTTTAAGTGACCAAACCGCTCATGCCAAAGTTTGCTCACTTCATCATTATGAGCAACAAATACTGAGGGAAGATGGGATGACCCAAAGTTGTGAAACTTATACAACCTTTTGGAATCATCAGCAAGACCAGTAGCTAGAATCTGTTTAGGATCTTTTAGATCCTTGATTACAACATCATGAGGTGAAAATTCAACAATTTTACCTTCACCTGAATGAGTTATCTGATAGACAGATAGAAGGTTGCAGGATAAGTTTGGAACACATAATACATCATTGAACTGACCATTGTCTAGATGAACAGTTCCAGTCCCTACAACATTAAGAGATCTATCATCACCAACATATATATTTTTGGTGTTACAATCATTTAAAGAAGAAAACATGGCTTGGTTTTTGGCCATGTGACAAGAGGCTCCAGAATCAATGAGCCACTCATGAGAATGAGAAGAAGAAGAAGATACATTTAATGCATAACCAGACTGAGATGATTGACGATGACATGCAGAAAGTGCCGTTCCGGAAGTTGAAGTTGAAGTAGGCTCCAGATGGATGTTATGTTTCTTCATTGCGGCTTCCAAGGCTTCCATCTTCTTAAAGCATTTAGATTCTAAGTGGCCATCTCGATTACAAAAGTTACAATGTCTGTCAGTCTTCTTCCATTTGTTTTTATTGGTCTTGTCATTTTGCTGAAATGATCTTTCATCTTGAGGCTGAGTTGGTTTAGGACCATTCCTTTGAGGATAAGACTTCTTAGGATTCTTTGAATTTGGTTGCTGCTGGGCGGCTAACGCTTTCGAGGAAGAGTTTCCAAGATTAAGAAGACCAAGGTGTAAGAGTTTTTCTTGTTCTCTTATTAAGGAATCACAAAAGGAGTCAAAGGAAGGGGGTTGTAGTCTTTGCCTTGACAAATGAAAGCTTCCCTTGTAGAATGGAAAGTGGAAACAAATACAGAGTAGGCTGGTCCCAACTTAGTAAGGATGGAATAAATAAGGTTACCATCTTCTTTCTTAACTTTAACACCTTCCAAGAGATATCTAAGGGTCTTGAATTTGGACAAGAAATCTTCAATGCAAGAAAAATTATTAGGATCCAAAGTAAGCAACTCATTCTCAAGTTGATGGGCTCTAATTTCATTTTTAATCCCAAAAACTTTAGCAAGTTTTTCTAATGCTTCATGAGGAGTTTCAATTTCTGCAATGTGGAATCTAAGATCAGGAGAAACAGACATTCCTATCAAACCACGTGCTTGATCTTGTCTATTTTCCCATTTTTCGGCCTTGTCTTCATCTTTGGGTTTCTTCTCTTGGTCTGTGGCTATTCTGAAGAGACCTTTACTTCTAAGTAAATCTCCCATGTAGGCTACCCATTGGAAGTAGTTAGTGCTGTCAAGAATGACTTGGCATGGACTTTCCATTTTTTGAAAAAAAACTGAAGCTGAAGATGCTGAAAGTAAGTGGTCCAATGGATAGATCTCGAAAAAATAGGCGGTTTTAAAAAAAACGGCTCTGAAAAAGGCTTCCGGATGAAGAAGTTATGGCTTTTTGAAAAAAAATTGTTGACGTTGCCGGCAAAGTGCGCGAATGTGCGGGAATGAAAAAATCCGCCCCCACAAAATGGAGACTTGAACCCAAGACCTCTACTCTCTTAAAAAGTCTTTGAACCAATTGATCTATACAAAATATTTGAGAGAGAGAGAGAGAGAGAGGGGGGGGGGGGGGGGGGGGGCCTCGATTTGCGTGCTTGCCTTGGGAAGGCTCTTTTCCCCTACAAAACACAAAACACAAAACCCAACACGAATATGCAAAGAAAAACGAACCTTACGGCTCAAAGTTAGCTTTAGCCAAAAAACTAGAATTTTTTTTTTAAAAAGTCTCAAAGTTAGCTTTTAACCGAAAAACTAAATATTTTTCTCAATGTTTCTGATTTTCCAAGATCACACTAAGGTGCAGGGAAAAGAGCATACGCATGAGAAAAATCCTTTCTTTCTGTTTCTGATTTGCCCAGATCGCACAGAGTCGCAGGGCAAAGAGCATACGCAGAAATGAAAGGTATAGATCCGGGGAAAAAAAAAGGCTAAATAAACCGAAACCGAAATAAGCAGAGAGAAAATGACAGTAAACTACAAAAAAAAAACACTGTATACCTCCCGATCTGAAAAATGACGCAGCTAGGGCTACCGGAAACCTTTTCGCGTGAAACGAAAGGGGTTCCTCACTGAAACAGATGCTCCGAACGCAACAGAGCAGTCCTCTCGGCTCGAAAGCAGTCAGAAACAGCAGATCTAGGAAACGACAGCCGCATGCAGTTCTACCGGCTTCAGATTTGGATCACCAACGGACGCGGCCCTCAAATAGCTCTGATACCATGTAGGAATTTACAGGGTAAGTTCCTCAGAAAGAATACCAAAAGGACACCGCTCACAACCAGATCTCAAATCAATACACCAGTATTTTTGACGTGGTTAAAACCCTCAGAGTGCAAGGAGGGAAACAGTCCACGGCCTGTCCCAACGTGGGTACAGACAATTTATTAATCAAAGAATGAAAATTTACATAAGCTTCTCTCATGCACGGATTACCCGAACAATGACCCTCCATGCGCTTTAAATAGAACTCATGGACCAATCGGGTGTCAAGCCACGGATCAAGTGTCGATAATACCGAGGTGAGAGTGAACCGTCGGATCACTACATATCGTGACCGTCGGATTGTAAGTTACAATATGTACAACGGTAAAGAAACACACTTTACCTAACTCTATACCTAACTCTAAACTAGACCAAGTTGAACTTAACTATATCCTATGTGTCGGAATATCCTAACAAGGTGGATGGCCTCTAGAATCCCTTGATGGTTTTGGATTGATGTGTTCTATGAGATCCCATATTCATGCTTAGAATATGGCATGGGGGTGAATGGCTGAAGAGAGATTCAACTCAACCATTCTATGGTTGAGTGGAATGTGGAAGTCCCATCCTGGGTTTGGATTTTCATCATCAATATGAGGTTATTTCTCCATGTATTTCTATGAGTATTATACTGGTTTATATGTGGATCATATGGCTGTGATTTAATTGGTATTTGTATTGCTATTATGCTAGTTATGTATTTGTTTTATAACAGTAGCTATGTATGGCTCTCATCATGTTTTTACTTGTAAATGAATGAACAATGTATCTATGACCTAATGGATGAAATGGAAGCTAATGTGTTGAAGCATCAATGCCTCTTAGCGATTATCAATTAAGTAGACCCCTATGCTCAGATTTGTTATTTACAACTATAGATTACATATTCATGATATGTTGTTCAAAATGTATTCCATAGCTAGTAGGGGTACAGTCATGGTCTTATTCAAGTAATTGCTTTTGTACTGTCATTTCCTTCTTATCTTATTGTTCTGAAGGTCTCATAAAATTATGGGTGGTGACCTAGGCTCTGGGCTTGAAAAAGTTGCTCAAATCTTAGGGATGCAAGCACAAAAATCAACAAATAGTCCCTAGACATTGGCATGCCTTGTCATGAAAGCATCCAAAGCCTCATAGACATTGGCAGGCCTATAACATGGCACTGTTTGGGGGTCAAGTGGTCCAAAATGTTAGTGGGACCCAAGGTCTAGTTAGCATAAAGTTTGGGTTGGTTCCTGAGGGTCCTAATGTTGATGACGAAGGTCTGAATGGTATGTTTTCATTGGTTCCACTTCCTTAACATGATTTATGAAGTCAAATCATATCATAGTGGCATCTTGTCGCATGTTTACCCTGGTTGTCTGGTTGCCTAGGTAGATGTAGGAGGACAGTGTTAAAGATTGGTATCAAAGCATGGTTCATTGATCCAGATTTAAACAAGAATGCAATAAAGTACAGAAATAGCCATACATACAAAGATGCAGGAGAAATAATACTTCATTTCATTAATGTAAAATACTGAAATATGCTTACAAACAGAAACAGAAATAAACTAGCTTGGGCGATGGTAGCTTATCTCTAAGAAGAGATGCGATGGCTACATGCCTTTGAAATATCTTACAATGAGGCTCAAAGGCCTATTTATTTTTGAGAAACAATCGAAAACCCTAAACATCCAAAAACCTAACCCTAGGAGATGAAGCGCCAAACTATGGGCCTCATTTTGGGTAAATTGGTACATCAAATTCCTAGGGCCGTAACTTTGGCATATGATCTTCGTTCAATGCACACAATACCTTGTTAGAAATATCTATCCGAGGACTACAACTTTTGAGAGAGAAACATTGGTCCATGGAACCATGTTGCTCCAAATTTTCCCAAAAAATGTCGTTTAGGGCCTCAAAATGGCTCCAGAATTTTAGGACCCGAAACACGACAAAAAATAGTAAATTGTGCTACAATTAAGGAAACTGAAAAGCTGAAAGAGACAGTTGTGGGGATCCAAGTGGGATAGGTGGGTGGCTACCAACATCCACCTGGATCATTCCCTCCCCCCGGCAGGAAGCAATGTTCCCCATTGCATTGAGTTCCTCCATGAGATGAGGAGAGTTCTGCTAAACTTGGTCCCTGGTGAGTTGTTCTACAACCTCTGATGTGTCCAGTAATGGTGGAAAGCATGGTTGAGGGTGGTCCACATTGAACACTCAGTGCAAGCGAAGGAATGGGGGAATGATGTGCTCCAAAGCATTGTTTCCCACAACCTTGGTAATGGTGTAAGAACCATATCAGAGTGGTCTAAGCTTCTGATGGGCTATTGTAAGGCATTCTTTCTATAGATGCAACCAAACTTTGTCACCCACTTAAAACTTGTGTGGTACTTGATGCTGATCATGTCGCTGCTTGTACTTGGAATTTTCCAGAATGGAGTTGCGATATATCGATCCATTAGGTAGAGGTGCTATAGGAGTCAAATCAAATGAATGCTTGAGCTGACAGTGCAACAATACCCCTGTGGGTGAGGAAAAGATGTCCCTGTATTCTTTCATGACCGTATCCATATGTTGTTGCTGATGAGCCCCAGAAATGAGTAATTATATGGGCTCATTCAGCCTCCTAATTCGACTTAATCCACCATTCTCATTAATTTATTGCATGTTTTTTATTATATTTATGCTAATAGAGTGAATTGGGTTAGTCATTATGCCAACAAGTCTAATGTGTGCTTTATGCAGATTTTTAGTCAATTTTGAGACAAAATCAAAGGTTTAAATGAGCACTTGGCAGCCAAATTCGTGGAGAGCATTTGTAGTAAGGTGTCCCCTTCATTTATGAGCCCTTACCTCAAATTCTCCACCAGCAGCTTGGAGTTCAAGGGCCACCACATCGATTATCACAAGGGCAGCCGAGTAAGGGCTAGAAAAGTTGCTGTTAACTGCAAGTTTTGGCAGCCGAGTCCCTAAAGTTTAGGAGGATTGTTGGGGTCCTCAATTTGTATAAATAAGAGGGCTTAGGGCCTCATTTGAGTTAGCTAGTTTGTAGTTCGATTTTAGTCAGTAGGTTAGCTCTGCATTTCAGCACATTTGCAAGCTTTTTCTTATAGACAGTTTTTGGGATGTAACTATTATTTCTTACTCAATAAAGATGAATCCAGCTTTTCACCAGCTCTAATCTCTCTTAGGAGGCTATAGCTCTTGGGGTTGGGCCCAACCCAAGTGCCCAGTACCTCCTTTGTGTACTTTTATGTGTCTTTGCTGCATTCTTAGAATAATTTCTGTTATTTAGATTAACATATTGCTTTGTTATTTAGGTTGCTTTTGATGATGGAAATAGCTTTTCATGCTTCAGGTTGATTTGACAGTTTGGTAAGGGAAAAAATCTTCAGAAAAGGCCATCAAGAAACCCTTGATCTCACCTCTCCGTCCTTGGGACCATGAGCTGAGACCAAGGTGTCCTTGTTGCCATAAAAACACTGTTCTTGCTTCTTCATGCAATTTCTAGTGTTAGATTCTTAGTTACAAAAGTTAGTACCAGTTGTGGTTACATGCTTAGATCCATTCTTGCTTTGTTTCCATAGTTCATTTACATGATTTTCTGCCACTAAACTTCTGTTAATCACGCTTATGGTTTCTAGGTCAAATTAGGTTAAAGTAGTTAGATCTTTAGTTTTCTTAGTCTTTGTTGGTTAGTCTTGGAAAATAACGTGCAGAGCACCTGTGATACCTCCTCTCCTACTCTTATCCTGTCAATGTAACCTGCTTCATCCTCTAACTCAGATTCTTGCCTTTCATCCGCCACATTTTCTCACTTTGCCCTAAGACCTACAGTCTTGTGCAACATTACTTCTCCTATCTTCAAACAAACCCAATCGCCTTAATCACTCCTCAGCCTCATGCACCAGGTTCTAGACCTCTTCACAGCCTCATCCAACCTCCATTTCCACTTTCCCACCGATTTTTCCTCCATAAAGCCTCAAAAATCCTCTCTCGGCTCTTCCTGTAGAAACATCTTGTAGAAGCTAGAGTACATCCTGTAGAACCCCTGCAGATTTCCTGTAGAAGCTCATGAAAGTGGTTTCTTGAGATCCGATCATTGTGAAACTCTTTGGAAGGGTGATAGGGACCCCTTAGGTCCTCTTCTCACCTTCCCAACATCTTGCAAGCATTTCCTTTTGCCAATCAACCTCTGGACAGAAAAAATAGTCAAAGCACATGCATAATAAATTTGCGAAATTACTCAAAAATGAAAAAAGATGTTTTCTTCATATTTCTCTTCAGACGTAGCTTAGTCACATGCATTTTACCTTTCTAGAAGTCAATGGCATCCATTTCTATAGCTTTCATCCTTTTACTTGCACCAGTAGGGTTAGTCGGTAAAACTAAGGTTTGCTAGGGTTTGCATTTCCTTTCAGCTTTCTGCTTCTTTTTGCAAGTAGATTAGCCTCCTTTGAGTTAGATTTCATCCATCATATTTAAAAGATTCTTCTAAGACCTCATAGAAGTTGGCTTTAGCTCCTAGCGGACTTGTTCCAGCTGATCAAGTGATAGCCGCGACAAGAGCTAGTACTTGTGCATATAGCACCGTCACTTTCAAGTTTGTTACGAACTACCAGGTTGATAAAAGTAAATAAGGGATCCCTAGGAGTTGCAGCGTTATTGCTGCAATACTGGAGCCCACCATCTTTTTGGCACGATTGCCGGGGAAGCATCAGAGTATTAGTGATTGCTGCTTTTCTTCTGTTTTCTACTACAACCTTCTGCTAAGTAGTTTATTTCAACAAGCGTAGAGTAGATTGTTTCATTTCCATTTTGCAATTTCATTTTTGCAAAAGTAGATTAGACATTTCCTGCTTCCATAGGTTAGCATTTCAATTCCACAATTTCATTTTTGCAACCGTAGATTAGCATTTCAATTTTGCAATTTCAATTCTGCAAGCGTAGCCTAGCATTTAATTCTTGCAATTTCATTTTAGCAAAATAGATTAGTCCTTTCCTGCTTTCATTTCAATTCCGCATTTTCATTTCAGCAAGATAGTTAGTTGCAGTTCAATCTCTTTTATTTTTTGCAGGTACAAGCAGAAAAAAAAGAAAAAATCAACCAAAAAGATTTCCTTTCATGCCTTGTAGGAGTAGATATAAGTCAGAAAAATGTTTGCATAACACCCCTCACTGCTTCACACAGCCAACCTTCTCCCTTCTTCGATAGCTGTGAGTTAAGAAGAACCCCTAGGTGGACAACAAGACATATTTTGAAGAACCTCTAGGGTAGAAGAAGAAGAAAACATTCCTCTGGAGCAAATGGCTACAAACAAAAATGTTGGGAGCCGTACCTTATCCAAAAATGAATTTTCAAATCAGATGGAAGATTTCAAGAGCGAGGTGAGGCAGTTTCTTGCCATGCAACTAGAAACCTTGCGGATCCAAAGGAAACAAGAGGAAGCCAAGAGGGCTTTGGCCATATTTTGTCCCCGATGCACTAGAAAGCATCCTAGGAATGAATGTCCATTGCACTCCATAAAAGTGTGTTTTGTCTGTGAAGGAGACCATCCTACGAATCAGTGCCCTTTCTTGCCCGGAGTTAAAGTTGCGTATCAGAGGGCCAAAGGAGCAACTGAACCACTCTATTATATGAACCAAAGGAGGCCACATGGACCCATACCTTACCAGTAGGGAATGTAAGGGACATCCCAGACCTATTCCAACCCCTTTCAAACCACTTCCATGCCTTCTTGGGGTCCCCCTACTCATCCTTCCTGGTCCACACCCCCTCCTTGGTCATATCCTCCTAAATATCATGCTCAACTAGCTGCTCATCCATTTCACCCCTATGCTCAGCCACAGCCTCAGTGGAATGCACCTCATCAGGAGTGGAGGCCCCAGTACAACTCTCCTCCCACTCCTTTGCCTCCACCACCTGCCCAACCACAACCCCATCCACATCCATCTCAAATATACACCCCCACTCAACTACCCATACCACCATTTCCAAACCTGCACACTGGAATAGCTCAACCCAATTGCAAAGTTGAGGCACAAGATGTCCAAATGACTCCTCTTGAGCTGAATGATATTCACCGTAGCTCAGGAAGAGTATTGCAAAAAAGAGACCATATTGAAAACATTGAAGGACCACATCCAGCAAAAGAAGATTCAAAAGAAAAGATCAAAGAACCATGGGCTGCACTTGATAAAGAGAAGGCATCAAAATCAGAGATCAAGAGAGTTCCCTCATGGTTACCATCAAATCTTCCATGTATTCAAGAGAAAAATCAGCAAAAAGAGGAAG
Source organism: Pinus tabuliformis (assembly GCA_031772625.1). Taxonomy (NCBI): domain Eukaryota; kingdom Viridiplantae; phylum Streptophyta; class Pinopsida; order Pinales; family Pinaceae; genus Pinus; species Pinus tabuliformis. The sequence continues at coordinate 165,994,309 of CM062812.1, read as the reverse complement.
ATGAAAAGGTCATGGTAGAAGGTGACATGAAACACAATCCAGATCAGCAAAAGGACCAAGGATATCAGAGCTATATTGAGATATGGTTTCAGACGGTCACTAAGTTGCAGCTGTACTCTCTTCCCCAGCTATGTTTGATCCCTTCAAAGTTAGATCATTTGGTCTCTGAAATCCGGATCCCTGTCAAAGCATGCATTTCAAGCCTCCACATAATTTTGTCTCTAATCTCGATATGCACATGGCTCCATTGGAAGTATTCTTATACTTAAAAATGATTTTGTTTTTCAAGTAGGGTAGGGTAGAAAAAAAAAAGAAAAAAAAAATGAAAATAAGAGGAAAATAAAAATCCAAGGTGAAAACCTCCTCGGAGGCGCCTTAGATTGACTCATTGATTGAAAACCTCCATGAGGCAATCAATGGGTTGGAAAGAAGAGAAAATAAAAAGAGAATAAGATCCCTGGGTGAAATCCTCCTTTGGAGGCACCCAGGGCAGGCAATTAGGGTGAAAACCTCCATGAGGCACCCTAGTTGTTTTCCAAAAAAGAAAAAAGAGAAAAAGAAAAAGAAAAATAAACCTAATTTCCATTGAATAATTGCAGGTTGCAACAAGGAAATTGCAGGTTAGGAGAATCGCTCAAAACAAAGACAGAGGAAGTTCTGTGCCTTCTATAGGAAGTTCTATCTCTTCTATAAGAAGCCTACAAACAAGCCAAAATTGATCTCCAAAGAGGACCTGAAGGCTGGGAATATGTCCATGAGGCCTGCACACATCGAAGCTTCCATCCCTCACCCTTCTCCATTACTTTTCATCTCATTGTGCTTCTTTCCTAAAAACTGTGTGTTCTACAGGAAGTTCCTGTAGAAATTATAGGAAGCTAGAAATGGATTTTCAAAGGCAATTTGGTGAACATGATAGCTTCCTAAAGGGTTCATAAGTCCTCCTACAATCTTCAAACCTCTCTCCCATCAATTCCAAGTCTGCATTATAGCCCAAGATCCTTTTTTCTTACTATGCAAACTGCCTGCAGAATGCTTTGAAGCGAAAATGCATACAACAAAATTTTGTTTTTTCCCTCACATGAAAACCGTGCATCCATTTACAAAACCATTTTACGAGGAGGTGTATATGGATGATGGCAACATGCTCAAGAAATTTTAGCCAATTCCGGTGCACGGTTTCCGAGAAATCAGCTTGCATCACCATCAACCATTTTTTCATTTTCTCCATATCTTTGCATCCATTTCAAAACCTATTTCATGGGGATGCATCTGGGTGATAGTAACCTACCCAAGCAGTTTCAGCTGATTCCGATGCACGGTTTCCGAGAAATTGACCTCTGTAATCTTCAACCATTTTCAGTTTTTCTCAATATCCGTGCATCCATTGACCACAATTTTGCTATGGGAGGTGCATAACAATGATAGAAGCATGCTCGGAAAGTTTCAGGTCAATCCGATCTATCTTTGGGGAGCAATGGAGAAAAGAAGTTGTTGTCCTGTAAAAAATCAGCATCAACAGCCTAAGGGTGCAAATGTGAACATTGAAGCAGGCTCCTGTAGTGTAGGTCCAGCCAGAGGATACCTGCACAAGAAAAATCGCCATGAATCAGCAACCAAGCTAGCATGCAACCACAGAAACAAAGGCATGCAGCAGAAGGAAAGGCCACAAAACCTCACAGCAAATGCATTTGACTTCCAGGTACATGACTAAACTCATTCCTCTGTTGCATGAATGTAATTTGAGAACTGCGTGAACAATGAGATGGTTGTGATTAAAAAAATCGGTAGCCAGCTAACTGGCCACCCTCATCCAGTTCAAACAGTGCTCAGTGGGTGAATACGACACGTGTGCTCAGCCATCTCAGGAAGAAAATTGAAAACATGTAGTAAAACTCCAGCATGATTGATGGACGTGATTACAGGCAGAGAACAAACAGTCTGATGAACATGATGGACATGATTAGTGGTGGTTGTTTAAACGGTCTGCATGGGGCCAACGTGCACTTGGCCAGCTCACCCTCCATCAATGGAAGTCTCCATAAACAACCAATCGAACTCTCACCTTCGTTGTTTCTAGTTTATCATCATCCTTACAGCTATAACAAGCTCCATACCACCTCCATAGCAGCAAACCAATCTTTCTCGGTCATTTTTCAAAACCCTCCTACTTATCGGCATTCTACAGGGAGCATTGCTTCGTTCTACAGGAAACGAGAGCCGTCTATAGGAAGGTGTCTACAGGAAAGGCAGAGAACAGCTCTGCAGAAGGAAAACCCAGAATTTTCGTTGAATTTGGAGCTCCAGATGAGGTAGGCTCAAAAAAAACTCCTCTGTGCATGGTTTGTTTGTGCAAGGTGGTGAATTAAACATGGCATCAGATTGGAAAATCAATGAAAATTTGCCTGTTTATTGGGAGTCAAATGTGTGCCTGTGTATTGCACTGAGTGTCCCAGTTTTTCTGCATCAAAATTCTTCTCCACGTCTCTTGTTTCTAAAATTCTCTTATAAGGAAGGCATATGCATATTTGAGAGCCAGCCTGTGGATGAAAATTTTAAAATTTGCATATCTGAATGTTTCTTGAGAAGAAAACTTGGTCTCTGTCCTCTGTCTATAGAAGCAAAACTCTTCCTTTCATAACCAGATAGTTGAGAGCTGAGTCAAAGTAGTCTTGAAACCAGGGAATTGTTGCTCATTGATATTAAATAGCCAAGGAATTCTTCCTTGAGTCCAGGGGGAAACCATAAACATCATTTCCTTTTCTAACCAAAGCATAAAAAAGGGAGCACTCTCACCATGCCAGCAATATCTTGGAGCAAAGAAGAGAGGACATTGGGCCAAGTTGCTAAGAAAGCATTCTTTCTGCCTGAGGAACATCCTGTAGAGGAAAAAAATGGAGTGAGGAGAGCTAGCTTGCCTCCACTTTGGAGGGAAGTCAATTTCCAAATCACGAAATACATTACCTGTGAAGGAAGATTCAACATTATCTATGGTTATCATTTTAGGTTGTTGTGTGAACTTAGACATGGAATTGATTTACCTCCAAAAATGAAACTAAGCATTCCCTATTTTCTTCTTCAGTCATTGGTTGAATGTGGGACAAAAATGAATGAAGGGATTCCAGACCAGATGGACCATCATGGGCTCATCAAATTATTAGTAGAAAATGCCCTGCACACCTACACTGCCCCCATATCATGGGAAATTTTCCGAAACATGTCCAGACATGACGATATTAGAATGCTGGCTGAGGATCTCACCTCATCCAGCAGTGAAGAAGGGGAACACACTAAAGTGACCTCCCTCAAGAAGCTGAAGGTGGTAAAGAAACATAGGAAAAACAAGCACAAGCAGGACAGAAAGAGAAAGAGGGAAAGGGCCAAATTGCTAAGCCCAAAACAGTGGGAGGAACTACGGCAAAAACACCCAGGGAAAAATGATTGTAGAGTAAAGACGAGAGGGCTGAAAAATTCCAATTGAAGAGTGTCACAGCCAAAGCAACCACACAGAAAAAAAAGGAGAAAACAAAGTCAGCAAAACAGGTAGAAACAGGCACAGGGATTTCTACAGGAAGTGAGGAAAAAGAGCAGCAAGAGGAGAAATCACCCGAGATATTGGCTAGGGAGGCAGCAACTGTGCTTGCTACCCTAAGCACATCTCCAAAACGAAAAGGGAGGTGAAAAAGGGAAACATCCATGTACTTTAAAGTAATAAGGAGCACATGGATAAAAGTGGGCAGACCCCAACCACACTCAAAAGAGCCAATTATCATTGAGGACGCCACAACTAAACAAAAGGAGGAGTCTCCCCCAAATTTATCAATCACCTATGAATGAGAGGGCCCGGAAACATCCACCTGGAGAGAAAGGATTGAAAGGATGAACTCAAAGACAGTTCTACAGGAAGCTGAGATGGTTCTACAGGAAACTCTGGCTAAGCTGAAAGAGACAGAGAAAATGGAGGAGAAGACAGCTAAACCATTACAGGAAGAAGAAAAGGCTAAGAAGATAGTGGAACCAAGCCCTCAGCCTAGCTTGGGTTCTTACTACAACCTGTTAGAAGCTGGGAAGATAGTTCTTTAGAAAATTGCGGTACCACTCTTCTTTGCACTAGAAAAAGAAAGGGTTAGGATTGGCCATGGTGAGGCATGTGGAAAAAAGTCAAAGGACCAGAGTACAGGAGGAGAATGAGCTGTTGAAATAGCAGTTACAGCTATAGGGAAGTCATAACAAAGATAGGCCCTCCATTTTGGGAGAACAACAACAGCAAGAAGGGCCTCCAGCAGACAAGGAAACATCTGATGAACATCAAAGAGAGGACAAGCTGCAGGCTGAGGTTGAGGCACTAACAAGACTGCTACAGGAAAAGGAGCACAGGCAGTGGGAGGAATTAGAGAGAAAAGCATGGTTTCATGACCAAGAAGAGGACATCACCTCAGAAGCCTGGGATGTGAGAGAGGTATTCAAAGCAATCAAAGATGAAGAGATAGATTAGTTGCTCAAAGGATGAGCAACACTTTCAGTAGGGGGGTGATGATGAGCCTTGGAAATGAGTAATTATATGGGCTCATTCAGCCTCCTAATTTGATTTAATCCACCATTCTCATTAGTTTATTGCATGTGTTTGATTATATTTATGCTAATAGAGTGAATTGGGTTAGTCATTATGCTAACAAGTCTAATGTGTGCTTTATGCAGATTTTTAGTCAATTTTGAGACAAAATCAAAGGTTTAAATGAGCACTTGGCAGCCAAATTCATGGAGAGGATTTGTATGAAGGTTTCCCCTTCATTTATGAGCCCTTACCTCAAATTCTCCACCAGCAGCTCGGAGTTCAAGGGCCACCACATCGATTATCACAAGGGCAGCCGAGCAAGGGCTAGTAAAGTTGCTGTTAACTGCAAGTTTTGGCAGCCGAGTCCCTAAAGTTTAGGAGGACTATTGGGGTCCTCAATTTGTATAAATAAGAGGGCTTAGGGCTCATTTCAGTTAGCTAGTTTGTATTCGATTTTAGTCAGTTAGTCATTTTGTGAGTTCGATTTTAGTCAGTAGGTTAGCTCTGCATTTCAGCACATTTACAAGCTTTTTCTTGTAGATAGTTTTTGGGATGTAACTATCATTTCTTGCTCAATAAAAATGAATCCAGCTTTGCACCAGCTCTAATCTCTCTTAGGTGGTTGTAGCTCTTTGGGTTGGGCCCAACGCAAGTGCCCAGTACCTCCTTTGTGTCTTTTCTGCATTCTTAGAATAATTTCTGTTATTTATATTAACATATTGCTTTATTATTTAGGTTGCTTTTGATGACAGAAATAACTTTTCATGCTTCAGGTTGATTTGACAGTTTGGTAAGGGAAAATATCTTCAAAAAATGCCATCAAGCAACCCTTTATCTCACCTCTCCCTCCTTGGGACCATGAGCTGAGACCAAGGTGTCCTTGCTGCCATAAAAACATTGTTCTTGCTTCTTCATGCAATTTCTAGTGTTAGATTCTTAGTTGCAAAAGTTAGTACCAGTTGTGATTACATGCTTAGATCCATTCTTGCTTGGTTTCCACAGTTGATTTACATGATTTTCTGCCACTAAACTTCTGTTCATCATGCTTATGGTTTCTAGGTAGAATTAGGTTAAAGTAGTTAGATCTTTGGTTTTCTTAGTCTTTGTTGGTTAGTCTTGGAAAATAACGTGTAGAGCACCTGTGGTACCTCCTCTCCTCCTCTTATCCCATAAATGCAACCTACTTTTTCCTCTAACACAAATTCTTGCCTTTCATCCGCCACATTTTCTCACTTTGCCCTAAGCCCTACAGTCTTGTGCAACATTACTTCTCCTATCTTCGAACAAACCCAATCGCCTTAATCACTCCTCAGCCTCACGCACCAAGTCTTAGACCTCTTCACAGCCTCATCCAACCTCCATTTCCACTTTCCCACCGGTTTTTCCTCCATAAACCCTCAAAATTCCTCTCTCAGCTCTTCCTATAGAAACATCTTGTAGAAGCTACAGTACATCCTGTAGAACCCCCGCAGACTTCCTGTAGAAGCTCACAAAAGCGGTTTCTTGAGATCTGATCACTATGAAACTCTTTGGAAGGGTGCTAGGGACCCCTTAGGCCCTCTTCTCACCTTCCCAACCTCCTGCAAGCATTTCCTTTCGCCAATCAACCTCTGCACAGAAAAAATAGTCAAAGCACATGCATAATAACTCTGCGAAATTACTCAAAAATGAAAAAAGATGTTTTCTTCATATTTCTCTTCAGAAGTAGCTTAGTCACATGCATTTTACCTTTCTAGAAGTCAATGGAATCCATTTCTGTAGCTTTCATCCTTTTACTTGCACCAGTAGGGTTAGTCGGTAAAACTAGGGTTTGCTAGGGTTTGCATTTCCTTTCAGCTTTCTGCTTCTTTTTGCAAGTATATTAGCGTCCATTGAGTTAGCTTTCATCCATCATATTTAAAAGCTTCTTCTAAGAGCTCATATAATTTGGCTTAAGCTCCTAGTGGGCTTGTGCCAGCTGATCAAGTGATAGCCGTGGCAAGAGCTAGTACTTGTGCACATAGCACCGTCGCTTCCAAGTTTGTTACGAACTACTGGGTTGATAGAAGTAAAGAAGGGAGCCCCAGGAGTTGCAGCATTATTGCTGCAATACTGGAGCCCACCATCCTTTTGGCACCATTGCCGGGGAAGTGTCAGAGTATTAGTGATTGCTGCTTTTCTTCTATTTTCTACTACAACCTTCTGCTAAGTAGTTTATTTCAACAAGCGTATAGTAGATTGTTTCGTTTCCATTTTGCAATTTCATTTCTGCAAAAGTAGATTAGAAATTTCCTGCTCCATAGGTTAACATTTCAATTCCACAATATCATTTTTGCAAGCGTAGATTAGCATTTCAATTCCGCAATTTCAATTCTACGGCGTAGCCTAGCATTTCATTCCTACAATTTCATTTCAGCAAAATAGATTAGTCCTTTCCTGCTTTCATTTCAATTCCGCATTTTCATTTCAGCAAGATAGTTAGTTGCAGTTCAATCTCTTTTAGTTTTTTCATGTACAAGCAAAAAAAAAAGAAGCAAAAATCAACCGAAAAGATTTCCTTTCATGCCTTGTAGGAGTAGAGATAAGTCAGAAAAATGTTTGCACAAAAACCCCCTACTGCTTCACACAACCAACCTTCTCCCTTCTTCGATGGCTGTGAGTTAAGAAGAACTCCTAGGTGGACAACAAGACATATTTTGAAGAACCTCTAGGGGAGAAGAAGAAGGAAACATTCCTCTGGAGCAAATGGCTACAAACAAAAATGTTAGGAGCAGTACCTTATCCAAAAATGAATTTTCAAATTAGATGGAAGATTTCAAGAGCGAGGTGAGGCAGTTTCTTGCCATGCACCTGGAAACCTTGCGGATCCAAAGGAAACAAGAGGAAGCCAAGAGGGCTTTGGCCATCTTTTGTCCCAAGTGCACTAGAAAGCATCCTAGGAACGAATGTCCATTGCACTCCATAGAAGTTTGTTTTGTCTATGAATGAGGCCATCCTACGAATCAATGCCCTTCCTTGCCTGGAATTAAAGCTGCGTATCAGAGGGCTAAAGGAGCCACTGAACCACTCTATTATATGAACCAAAGGAGGCCACATGGACCCATACCTTACCAGCAGGGAATGCAAGGGACATCCCAGACCTATTACGACCCCTATCAAACCACTTCCATGCCTTCTTGGGGTCCCCCTACTCATCCTTCCTGGTCCACACCCCCTCCTTGGTCATATCCTCCTCAATATCATGCTCAACTAGCTGCTCATCCATTTCAACCCTATGCTCAGCCACAGCCTTAGTGGAATGCACCTCATCAGGAGTGGAAGCCCCAGTACAACTCTCCTCCCACTCCTTTGACTCCACCACTTGCCCAACCACAACCCCGTCCACATCCATCTCAAATATACACCCCCACTTAACTCCCCGTACCACCATTTCCAAACCCGCACATTGGAATAGCTCAGCCCAATTGCAAAGCTCAGGCACAACATGTCTAAACGACTCCTCTTGAGCTCAATGATATTTGCCATAGCTGAGGAAGAGTATTGCAAAAAAGAGACTATATTGAAAGCATTGAAGGACCACATCCAACAAAAGAAGATTCAAAAGAAAAGATCAAAGAACCATGGGCTACACTTGATGAAGAGAAGGCATCAAAATCAGAGATCGAGAGAGTTCCCTCATGGTTACCATCAAATCTTCCATGTATTCAAGAGAAAAATCAACAAAAAGAGGAAGATGAAAAGGTCATGGTAGAAGGTGACATGAAACACGATCCAGATCAGCAAAAGGACCAAGGATATCAGAGCTATATTGAGATATGGTTTCAGACGGTCACTAAGTTGCAGCAGTACTCTCTTCCTCAGCTATGCTTGATCCCTTCAAAGTTAGATCATTTGGTCTCTGAAATCCGGATCCCTGCCAAAGCATGCATTTCAAGCCTCCACATAATTTTGTCTTTAATCTCGATGTGCACATGGCTCCATTGGAAGTATTCTTATACTTAAAAATGATTTTGTTTTTCAAGTAGGGTAGGGTAGAAAAAAAAGAAAAAGAAAAATGAAAATAAGAGAAAAATAAAAATCCAAGGTGAAAACCTCCTCGGAGGCGCCTTAGATTGACTCATTGATTGAAAACCTCCATGAGGCGGTCAATGGGTTGGAAAGAAGAGAAAATAAAAAGAGAATAAGATCCCTGGGTGAAATCCTCCCTTGGAGGCACCCAGGGCAGGCAATTAGGGTGAAAACCTCCATGAGGTGCCCTAGTTGTTTTCAAAAAAAAAAAGAGAAGAAGAAAAAGAAAAACAAACCTAATTTCCATTGAATAATTGCAGGTTGGAGCAAGGACATTGTAGGTTAGGGGGATTGCTCAAAACAAAGACAGAGGAAGTTCTGTGCCTTCTACAAGAATTTCTGTGTCTTTTACAGGAAGTTTTGTCTCCTCTGCATGAAGCCTACAAACAAGCCAAAATTGATCTCCAAAGAGGACCTGAAGGCTGGGAATATGTCCATTAGGCCTGCACACATCCATGTTTCCATCCCTCACCCTTCTCCATTATTTTTTCATCTCATTGTGCTTCCTTCCTAAAAACTGTGTGTTCTACAGGAAGTTCATGTAGAAATTACAGGAAGCTAGAAATGGATTTTCAAAGGCAGTTTGGCGAACATGATGGCTTCCTAAAGGGTTCATAAGTCCTCCTACAATCTTCAAACCTCTCTCCCATCAATTCCAAGCCAGCATTATAGCCCAAGCTTGTTTTTTCTTACTGTGCAAACTACCTGCAGAATGCTTTGAAGCAAAAATGCATAGAACAGAAATTTGTTTTTTCCCTCACATGAAAACCATGCATCCATTTACAAAACCGTTTTACGGGGAGTTGTATAGGGATGATGGCAACATGCCCGAGCAATTTTAGCCAATTCCAGTGCACAGTTTCTAAGAAATCAACCTCCATCACCTTTAGCTTTTTTTGCATTTTCTTCATATCTGTGCATCCATTTCAAAACCTGTTTCATAGGGATGCATCTGGGTGATAGTAACCTACCTAAGCAGTTTCAGCCGATTCCGATGAACGGTTTCTGAGGAATTGACCTATGTAATATTTAGCCATTTTCAGTTCTTCTTAATATCCGTGCATCCATTGACCACAATTTTGCTATGGAAGGTGCATAACAATGATAGAAGCATGATCAAAAAGTTTCAAGTCAATCCAATCTATCGTTTGATAGCAATGGAGAAAACAAGTTGTCGTTCTGTAAAAATTCAGCGTCAACAGCCTAAGGGTGCAATGTGAATGTTGAGGCAGGCTCCTGTAGCATAGGTCCAGCCAGAGGATACCTGCACAAGAAAAATCACCATGAATCAGCAACCAAGCCAACATGCAACCACAAAAACAAAGGCATGCAACAGAAGTAAAGGCCACAACACCTCACAACAAATGCATTCGACTTCTAGGTACATGACTAAACTCATTCCTCTATTGCATGAATGTAATTTGAGAACCGCGTGAACAATGAGATGGTTGTGATTAAAAAAATCAGTAGCCAGCTAACTGGCCACCCTCATCCAGTTCAAACAGCACTCGGTGGGTGAATACAACATGTGTGCTCAGCCATCTCAGGAAGAAAATTGAAAACAGGTAGTAAAACTCCAGCGTGATTGATGGACGTGATTACAGGCAGAGGAAAAATAGTCTGGTGAACATGATGGACGTGATTAGTGGTGGTTGTTTAAACGGTCTGCATGGGGCCAACGTGCACTTGGCCAGCTCACCCTCCATCAACGGAAGTCTCCATAAACAGCCAATCGAACTCTCACCTCCGTTGTTTCCAGTTTATCATTGTCCCTGTAGTTGCAACAAGCTCCATACCACCTCCATAGCAGCAAACCAATCTTTCTCGGTCATTTTTCAAAACCCTTCTGCTTATTGGCATTCTACAGGGAGCACTATTTCTTTCTACAGGAAACGAGAGCCGTCTACAGGAAAGGCAGAGAACAACTCTGCGGAAGGAAAACCCAGAATTTTCTTTGAATTTGGAGCTCCAGACGAGGTAGGCTTGAAAAAAACTCCTCTATGCATGGTTTGTTTGTGCAATGTGGTGAATTAAACATGGCATCAGATTGGAAAATCAGTGAAAATCTGCCTATGTATTGGGAGTCAAATGTGTGCATGTTTATTGCACTGAGTGTCCCAGTTTTTCTGCATCAAAATTCTTCTCCACATTTCCTGTTTCTAAAATTCTCTTATAAGGAAGGCATACGCACCTGTGAGAGCCAGCTTGTGGATGAAAATTTTAAAATTAGCATATCTGAATGTGTCCTGAGAAGAAAACTTGGTCTCTGTCCTTTGTCTATAGAAGCAAAACTCTTCCTTTCCTAACCAGATAGCTGAGAGCTAAGTCACAGTAGTCTTGAAACCAGGGAATCGTTGCTCATTGATATTAAATAACCGAGGAATTCTTCCTTGAGTCCAAGGGGAAACCATAAACAACATTTCCTTTTCTGACCAAAGCATAAAAAAGGGAGCACTCTCACCATGCCAGGGATATCTTGGACCAAAGAAGAGAGGACATTGGGCCAAGTTGCTAAGAAAGCATTCTTCCTGCCTGAGGAACATCCTGTAGAGGACAAAAACGGAGTGAGGAGAGCCAACTTGCCTCCTCTCTGGAGGGAAGTCAGTTTCTAAATCACGAAATACATTACCTGTGAAGGAAGATTTAACATTATCTATGGTTATCCTTTTAGGTTGTTGTGTGAACTTAGACATGGAATTGATTTACCTCCAAAAATGAAACTAAGCATTCCCTATTTTCTTCTTCAGTCATTGGTTGAATGTGGGACAAAAATGAATGAAGGGATTCCAGAACAGATGGCCCATCATGGGCTCATCAAATTATTAGTAGAAGATTCCCTACACACCTACACTGCCCCCATATCATGGGAATTTTCCGAAACATGTCCAGAGATGACGACATTAGAATGTTGGCCGAGGAGCTCACCTCATCCAGTAGTGAAGAAGGGGAACACACTAAAGTGACCTCCCTCAAGAAGTTGAAGGTGGTAAAGAAACACAGGACAAACAAGCACAAGCAGGACAGAAAGAGAAAGAGGGAAAGGGCCAAATTGCTGAGCCCAAAATAGTGGGAGGAACAACGACACAAACACCCAGGGACAAACGATTGCAGAGTAGAGCCGAGAGGGCTGAAAAAGTCCAACTGAAGATTGTCATGGCCAAAGCAACCACACAGAAACAAAAGGAGAAAACACTGTCAGCAAAACAGGTAGAAATAGGCACAGGGATTTCTACAGGAAGTGGAGAAAAAGAGCAGCAAGAGGAGAAATGACTCGAGATATTGGCTAGGGAGGCAGAAACTATGCTGGCTACCCTAAGCAAATCTACAAAACAAAAAGGGAGGGGAAAAAGGGAAACATCCATGTACTTTAAAGCAAGAAGGAGCACACGGATAAAAGTGGTCAGACCCCAACCACACTCAAAAGAGCCAATTATCATTGATGACGCCACAACTAAATAAAAGGAGGAGTCTCCCCCAAAGATATCCATCACCTATGAACAAGGGGGCCCGAAAACATCCACCTGGAGAGAAAGGATTGAAAGGATGGACTCAAAGACAGCTCTACAGGAAGCTGAGATGGTTTTACAGGAAACTCTGGCTAAGCTGAAAGAGACAGAGAAAATGGAGGAGAAGGCAGCTAAACCATTATAGGAAGAAGAAAAGGCTGAGAAGATAGTGGAACCAAGCCCTCAGCCTAGCTTAGCTTCATACTGTTAGAGTCGGTCTGGTCAACCCTCCGTCAGAGATCAAAACTCTTTGTGCATTTCAATTTTAGGTGTCCCGCTCCATTCACCCAGCTTGCATTTCTCTAGGGACATGCCATGATCTGATGGAGAAAGTCATGCTAGTCATTTTCCCTCCTGTCTAGCCCCCGCTGGCTTAGGTCTTTTCCCATAATCACCGAAGCTCATGACAGTCTAGGTCTGGTTCTTTACAGGACAAATTCATTTTTTATGTTTGGGTCTAGGAATTCATCAATTTGGTCTTTGAAAACATTTCCACAACAAGCCATGTAGGCCAGAGGGAGGCCTTACATAGCTATGGTTCAGAAAGCTTCATCATCACCTGGAGAGACATCGACTCTTCTTCAAAACTCTGTTTTGAAGAAAAGTCAAACAAGGTCAATTATGAAATTTTTTTCAAAAAATCACCAGTTGACTTTTCAGATGCAGTTATGATTTACATGGCCAAATGCCCAGTCATACAGTCCCTGCAAAGAGGTGCCGAAAATTCCATCATTTGAGCCAAAATGTCAAAGGGAAAGTGAAAATCAGTGTGTTTGAAGGTAAATGAAAAAGTGCAAAACTCAACATTAGAAAGTGGGTTTTCAAGGAAGAAAAAATCAAACCCATCTCTCCCAAGCCTATATATACTTGTTGTGGCCTAAATCAAAGCCATTGTGCTATTGCAAGCGTGGGAGAGACATTGCAAAGGTAAGAGAGCGAAATTTGGAGAGTTTGAGTGAGTGAGAGCTGGTTCTCAAGGAGCGCGATGCATACACCAAGGAGTGCGGCGCACATGCAGCCAGCCCGCAATGGGAAATTTGTAAGGGCATGACGCACACCTAGCATGCGGCGGACTGGGCTTGGTGCACGACGCACACAACCAGGGGCATAAAAACATTGCAAATCATTTCAAATCTCGGTGAAGGCTAGCAAATCAAGAGGTAGGCCCTGTTGACACCTCTTCTCTCTCAAATTTGTCAATGATTTGGTGTGCATAAGACGTTTAAATGGTTCCCCAAAAGCACAAGGTCGACCATGAAAAAATCATCAAGAAAAACAATAGATGGGGTTGCAAGATTGTGACGATGCCACCAAGGTTTCACTTCACTCCATTTGGCCCCTCACCCCTCATCTTTCTCATCTCCCCTTCAACATTTTTCCTAAGAAAACCCACCCTAAATCCACCACTAAAACCCTCCCCCTAGTCTTCCTAGCAAGTCAGGGCAACTTTGGCAGTGCGCGGTGCACACACGAGGAGGCACGGTGCACTGGGAGCCCAGCCACAGTGTAAAATTGCCACTGGCGCAGTGCATTCAGAGCGCGCGGCGCACTGGGCAGAGCGCACGGTGCACAAACATATAAGCCCACAAAACCACAAATTCGCCTAAAAAGTTTTATGAACGCCTATCAAACTTGAAAGGAAAACCAACTAATTTCACTCTTAATTGATAAAGCCAAATTGGGAATAGTAACATGATTTTGAGACTATGAATTAAATGCAAAAGTTTTGATAAAGCCAACCAAAGAAGATACAAAGAAAGTCAAGAAACTAGGGTTTTGCTACAGTGACAGTGTTGCCAAAGTATCCTTCTACCCCACCCCTATCAACTAATTTCCCTGTATCATTTTCCCCTAATCATCACCCTAACACCACTGTAATCATATTCCTTTTTCCCACTCCTATGACTCAAGAAACCCAAACCCTACCAAAATAAATTCAAACCCTACCCCATCAATACTATACCCAAAACACTCCCAAATCCCTGATAAATCTCTCCCTTTATCCCCTATTCCCATTTCATCATTCCTCTCCTAATATTCCCTATTTTATTGTCCCCTTGGTGACAGATTTTCAGAGCATCTACCAGTTCCATTGGATTCAGAGGGTAGCATAAAACTCAGGGTACAAATAGCAGTAATGGCATTAGAAGTTTCATTAGAGTATGAGGAGGGGACCCACAGTGACACATCTTCAGGAGAGAGGGCCCATAGGAGACATCACCAGAGTGGTAGACATCTTAGAGATGAGCCAAACACCCTCACTGAGCTGCAGCCATGCCCTCTTTCCATGTCTTGTTTCCAGCACTTGGCATGTTATGAATTTTTTCAAAGGGTGGCAAGTGTCAGAGTCCATCATGAGTTGGCCCGTCTTTTTGCACTTCATCTACAGGGAGGTCAATCTGTCCTAGCTGGGGTCACTTTCACCTTGACACTGGAAACCATATCAGTGGCAACAGGAATACCAAACATTGGGGAATAGTGGCATAAGAAAAAGAAGATGGAGAGGCATCATTATGAGCCTTACATCAAGAACAGTTGTTTGAGCCAGCTCACCAGAGTTTTTCCATTCAGATTTTTGAGGGATGAGTATGCCCCGCTCATGAAATTGATCATGAAGTATTTCAGTTGTGAGGGGAGGTTTTCTTGCCTCTATGCCTATCACATCAGGTTGCTCATGCACTTTACCAGGGTGCGGATGATGAACCTCCCATTTTTCATCTGCGGGAACATAGAGAGGATGAGGAAATTCATGCAACACAAGACCCCTCAACAACAGCTCAACAATGTGTATCACTTTGCCCTTATCCAAATTTTGGTAGACCATCAGTTGGAATTGTAGGGTATTGCTTGGGAGGACTTCATCTCCCGTGATTTTTTCAGCGCTCCACTGGTGGTATTAGAGACAGAGCATGAGGTAGGGGGCCCATCTCATTAGTGTGAGCAACATGAGACTACCACTATGCCAGTATACATCACCTATCAGAAAGGCAGTAGACCCTTATTCACAGCAGCAAAGCGAGTGTTATCTCCACCCGGGGTGGAAGAGGCCTCGCTTCCGACATCAGCACCACAAGAGCAGGGTAAGGGTAAGGGGCCAGTGCAGGAGGAAGGACCATCAGGTGAGTGAGGGACCGAGTTTGTTCTCCTCTAGGATGATGAGATAGATGTTGAACCAACAAAGGAGGAGCTCATAGAGATCATTCAGGAGCAGCAGTCAGTGATTGACTCCTTGTCCCTTGACTTGGAGAGGGCCAAATGGAACATGAACTACCTGGAGTGGAGGAACAAACAACTGGAGGACCAGCAGACGATTATAGAGCTTCAAAACATTCGTGAGCATCGCCCAGCTACTCAAAGGAGAAGAGCTCAACCCACATCAGTGGAGTAGGAGATCAATAAAGACCGGGAGGCCTATCTCGAGATCAGGAACATGCAGTTGGAGAGGCTGCTGGACAAAGCTGACCAGGACCTTGCTCTATTGAGACATATGGCTTTCCGTTACAGGGTGCAAAACATGAGTGCATAGGCCCAGATAAGGATTTTAAAAGCAAAACTAAGGAAAGCCACAAGAAGGGCAAAACGGGAAAAAGAACAAGATAGGCTTAGAATCTTGGCTGAGGCTTCCTTGGCTCAGTATGGCACCTCATAGGGAACCTCTAGCCCAAATTTCAAGAAATTTGGGCAAATTTTGGTCACATGGTGATTTTTTGGACAAAAAACAGGAAATTCCTCCCTGTGCACCGAGCCACTGACGCGACGCTAAAATTCTATGGCTCCAATGGAGAAACCGCTTGCAGATTTGGATTTAGCATCGAAAATTATGACTACTGGTGTCTGGGCAAGAAATTTTGACAACATCTGGGTCTGCTAAAGGTCAAAAGACACCCAAAAATGGCCTCTCTGCCACTTTTTTGACACACAGAAAGCAATCTTGGGAGAATGAAGATTTGGAGGGGAAATGAGCACCAAATTTGAAAATTCTAGTGGTGTTAGAAAGTAGACAGGACTGGCTTCCCAACAAGCCCACTTGGGCACATTTTGGACACTTGAAAGTTCCCCAAAACAGGCCCCAAAGTAGCATGACGCATAGAGAAAATGGCGCGGCGCACAGAGGGAAAATTGCCAATTTTCTTCCTTTTCGCGAAATTTCGGTTCGCGACTTCTCCAAGTGGGCCCGGTCATTTACACTTCGGTTTTTTGGCACCAAAGGCGGAATTTAAAGATTTTTTTCTCCAGATTGACTTCTATCCAAGTGGCGAAGGAGGGCAAGTGGTCACCCAATGCCAAATGTCATGTTTGCAGCGCTGCACCTGTAGCTGATGGTTGGCTCTCCATCTCCATTTTGTAATGATTCGAGTAACTTCCCAACCCCTGGTCATTGTATCTCTTCCTCACACATTCTATATATTGTATGCAAGTTATTTGCAAAGGGTTGGTTGGCTTGTAACTTCTGGGAGACTGTGGGAAAGAAACTTTGTTTCTTCACTGTGTATTTTTTACAGAGAATTAATGAAAGGCAGCGACTCTGTTTCATGAGATTCTTGTGGTTGTGAGTGTAGCAAGTGTGTTTCTTATGTGTTCATATGTATTTAGTTATCTTTCATAATTCATTTCATGCTCATTTCCAGTGAAATTTTCTGAGTGAGATTAGGTAGAATCCAATTTTTATTGCTCTGCCTGTGGGAAAAGTTCATGTTTCAGTGTTATTTCTTCTGTTGAAAAGGATTCACGTCACTATGCGGTTTTCACTTTATTCAGCAATCTATTCATGCCGTGGTACCTCAAACTAAGTTGTTACATTTTCCACCTACCTTGCCTCACGGAATAATCTGTGCCTTTGTATTAAATTCTCTGTTCTTTGCTGAGCGCCAGTCCCATAACATCCCAGAAGCTCGGTCATTCATGAAAATTGTTTCCCAAATCCCTATTCACTTACTAGCCTAAGGTAAATATTTCATTGTAATTCATCTCAAACCCTTTTCGATTATGTAACCACTGAGCATGACTCGAAGAGAGCCCTCTCCTGCTCTGGTAGGGCTAGCTACCAGACTGAGCGTGGTTTGTGGTTACCCTAATTTTTGCCTTCCTTAAGCTTGAGGCAGATTTAGGTGCTAACATAGTGGCGACTCCATTGGGGAATAAGTTGAAATCAAATACCCTTGTTCCATAATAATTCTAGGCTTCCGGATGATGAGCCTAGGATTGGAAAGGCTGAGTAAGTTGGTTGTGTCTCGTAATTTCTCTCAATAGCACGCTGGCTTTGAGACGATATACCAAAGCAAATCCAGACCCAGATCCTCCTCATATTTACGAAAACCCCAATTTGATCCCAAGACTCCTTCGTCAAGAAAGCACCATAACTCCCATCTTCAAATCCCATTCATGTCCCGAAATTTTTGAGTATCTTGAAGAGCTTGAGTTTGACAAATGATTTGAAATATCACTATTTGAGTCTAAATCTGAAAGTGCTGTTGATTATACCGTCCCCAATCCGCAACTTCTCATAGACCTTGAAATAGAAAGATCTAATAGATTAATTGATCATGACATTGCAACACAGCCCCAAACTTCAATTGCAAGCCCCTTGCAAATTGTGCACACTCCTCCAACACCTCCAAGGCCAAATCCACCGAGAATGATGGCTGCCCGCTTCACACCCCTTGTTCTGGCCCAAGTCCTAGATGACATGCCAAATGATTATCAAAGTAAAATCCCATTTTTTGATGGCACTCCTAACAGCATTACTACTCAACAACATGTAGACAAAATGGCAAAATTTTATGAACTTCATGAGATTGATGCAAAGAACGTGGCAATGAGGCTCTTTGTACAAACATTTGCAGGTGATGTGAGGAAGTGGTTCAGAGGTTTGACGGCTGCAAGTATCACTACCTTGGTTGAACTACAAAGACAATTTTTGAACTGGTGGGAAGTGAAAAAGAATCCCCTTCAAATTCTGGCCGAGTATGAACAAATCAAACGGAATGCCGGTGAGTCAGTCCAAGATTATTGTGTTAGATTTAATGCAGTCTACAACGAAATTCCAGACCATCTAAAGCCACCTGTGGGACTAGCGATGAGGAAGTTTCCAAATGGTTTTGATGCTGAAATGGTGTACCAATTAAGAGAGAGAGAACCAGCTACAATGGAAGACATGCAAAAAATTGTGGTCAGCGTTGAGGCAAATATGTTGTCCAAAAGAGCTAGAGCGAAAGAAGAGAAGAAAACCACTATGAAAGAAGAATCTTCTTCAATGGATCAGCTTCTCAAAAAGGTAGAGCAGATGATTGAAAGGGTAAGACTTGACAAGCCAGAGCCACAAGTTAGGAATCCTAACTTTCGTGGTCAGCAGCAGCCACAATATAGGATAAGACAAAGAGATCAGCGAACTCAGGAGCAGATAGCACAACAGCCGGTACAAACACCTTTGCAGCAGAATTTTGTACATGGACCAGTGTCAGATGAGGACAAGAATGTAATAGGCAAAGAAAACCACCTCTTTACTCCAGATGAGCTGCCAACTTACATTACCGAAGAGGAAGAATGTGCAGTGAATTCAGCTGCACACCAAGACATTGATTTTATTCTAGCTAGCGACACCGTGTTGGAAGAAGAATTAGAAGAATATCAAAGAGGGTATATGAATGCTTTTTCCGCAAAACAATAGCGATATTCTCTTAGAAACAGAGATGTGCCGGCCAAACCAATTCAGAAAAAGAAGGAGGGTGAAACAACAAAGAATGATCCATCAGCTACACAAAGAAAGGGAAAGGAGGCGGTTGTCCCTGAGAGCAACAAATCAAAACCAGCAGAAAAATCACAGCAACCAGCCACATCAAAAGAAAAGGAAAGGAAAGAGATCCCAATCAAAGAGGTAGAAAAGACTCCCACTTTTAGCTTAGAAAATGAGATTTCTAAGTTAAAGGTATCCATCCCCTTGACTGAAATAATGAAGAACAGCAGTTATAGTGGATAGATTTCTAAAATGTTGAATTTGGACCCAATGTCCGACATGGTAAATGTAGAAAATGATCTGTCTGAAATGATTTTTGGACCAGCAACAAATGGTGAGTCCCCTGATAGCGATGTGCCACCCTTCTATATCAGTTTACGATTGCATGATTTTGTGTTACACAATGCCATGTTCGGTTCCGGAGCTTCTCACAATCTCATGCCCAAGGCTATCATGAATAAGCTTGGTCTGGACATCACTCGGCAATATCATGATCTCTATTCATTCGATTCCAGCGGAGTAAGGTGTATAGGGCTCATCAAAGACTTAGTTGTGAGTTTGGATCAGCTTCCTATGAAGAATGTTTTGATGGATGTGGTGGTAGCAAATATTCCTCCAAGGTTTGGCATGCTTCTTTCCAGGCCTTGGGTGGCGAAATTGAAAGGGACACTACAGCTGGATTTCTCCTATGCAACAATCCCGGTGTTTGGACAGATGAGGAAGTTATATCGGGAACAAAAAATTAAATATATGATCACAGGCAAGGAGAAACCAATAAATCATCCTATTAACTATGTACATACAGATTTAGAGTCTTTGTTTTGTTTTCAGATAGTTTAAATGAGATAGATAGTCAAATAGTAGAAGCAGACGACATTATGGAAATAACTGAAAATTTTAGAGAAATTTTGAAGAAAGAAAGACAAGAAAAGTAGGAAAGTGTTGGGCAATCAGCTGAAAGTACTGGGCAGCAAGCAGCCAAGGCATGGCAAACAAATTTCCGGCACTTACAAGAGGAGGAAGAAGGCTTGTGGACCATGGATTTTGATGGAGGAGTAGGGAATGATGGCGTTGGAATTGGAATTTGGGTACGCAGTCGTTTCTCTGCCCCAAACAAATTTCCTAGCAGCGTGAGAGTTTGCTCTTACAAGCTGGCCTTTGAATGTTCAAATAATGAAGCTGAATATGAAGCTCTGATTGCTGGCCTGAAGATTCTTAGAAAGCTGAATGCAAAGAGGATTTCGGTATATGGCGACTCCGAGTTGGTGATAAAACAGGTCAGAGGTGAGTATCAAGCAAAACATCCTAGGATGCAGGCCTATCGTAATGCAGTTTTAGACATCTTGAAGCTATTTTCCGAATACACCTTGACATGTGTGCCATGTATACAAAATAGTATTGCTGATGCTCTTGCCAAGGCAGCGAGCAGCTTGAAGATCCCCATGAACTCCAGCAATAAATTTGAAATCCATGTCAAGCATCGTCCAACCATTCCAGACAATCAGCGACATTGGCAAGTGTTTCAAGATGATGAGGAGATTAAGGATTTTCTGCTCAACAAAGGCAAGTTCAAAGAAACCTTAATTGATGTAGAAAACGATGAGGGCAAAGGGAATGGTACAGATGAAGTGCAGATCAATCAAATGGACGTATTACAGCTGAAGAATAACATCATTCCTAAAGGCTTGATACCTCTAGAGGAACTTTTTGATCAGGATGATGTAGCCCACAAGCCAACCTTGCAACCAACGGAGAAAGGTGTAGAAGAGGTCAACATCGGTACAACTGCAATCCAAAGTTGGTAAAATTGTCCAAAGCATTACCGCCAAAGATTAAGGACAAATACATCAGTTTAATGGCTTCATTTGCATATGTATTTTCTTGGGATTATTCTGATTTAAAGACCTATGATACAAATATTATTCAGCACACAATACCCATCAAGCCCAACCAAAAACCATTTAGACAAAAGCTGAGAAGGATAAATCCAAAGTTGCTGCCATCCATCGAAAAGGAGGTAAATAGGTTGTATAAGTTAGGTATCATTGTGCCCATCAGATTTTCGGATTGGATATCTAACTTAGTGCCTGTACGCAAGAAGACTGGTGAGATCCACCTATGCATTGATTTCAGAAATCTAAATAAGGTCTCATCGAAGGATAACTATCCGCTGCCCAAGATGGACCATATACTTCAGTGAGTCGCGGGGGCATCTCGTATGTCACTGCTTGATGGTTATTTTGAATATAACCAAATTTCCGTCCATGAAGATGATAGAGAGAAGACAGCATTCACCACTCCATGGGGAACCTTTCACTATGCCAAAATGCCCTTCGGTTTAAAGAATGCAGGTGCCACATTTCATCGGGCAATGGACTTGGCATTTGCAAATGACAAGGATGTGTTTTTGGTGGTGTACTTGGATGATTTGATGGTATTTTCCAAATCTGATGAATAGCACATGCATCACCTAAAAATTGTCTTTCAAAAATGCAGGAAATATGGTCTATCGCTGAATCCTAAGAAGAGCTTGTTCGCCATGGAGGAAGGAAAATTACTTGGGCACATCATTTTAAAGGATGGCATTCATATAGACCCAGCACGTGTGCAAGAAATTCAGCAAATCGATCTACCTAGGAACAAAAAGGAGATATAGTCATTCAATGGTAAGATGCATTTTCTGCGTCGTTTTGTTCCTAATCTTGCAGAACACTTAAGAGAAATGACCAACATGCTTAAGAAGGACAACCAGGTGAAATGGACAGAGGAGGCTGTAAAATCTTTCAACTTGGTCAAATTGGCCCTTTCTTCAGCTCCAGTTCTAGTCAGCCCGGACTACACTCAGGATTTCATATTGTTTTCATTTGCTTCTGAGCACACTATGGCAGTGGTATTATTGCAGAAGAGAGATGATCATGAAAGACCCATTGCATTCTTCAACAGGGCTATAAGGGATGCAGCTTTAAAGTACAACATCATTGAGAAGCAAGCCCTGGCATTGGTGAAGGCATTGAAGGATTTCCGGGTATATATCCTACATTCTCACATTCTGGCCTATGTTCCTAATACTGCTGTAAAGGATGTTTTAGTGCAGACCGATCTGGAAGGGATAAGAGGCAAATGGATTACATCCTTGCTGGAATATGATGTGGAGATAAAGCCTACAAAGCTGGTCAAAGGACAGGGGTTGGCGAAGCTAATGGCCGAATCAAACTTGCATGCCTTGGATGTAAATCTGATCACTGCCATGTTCGATGAGAATGAGGAAGAAACGTCAATTGAGGAGTCTGAAATGTTTGCTTTGTCCCCATGGTATTCCGATATAATATATGTGCTGAAAAATATATCACCACCACCCAGCATGACTAAAAACAAAGCGAGAACACTCAAATTGAAGGCTGCCAAGTTTTGTATTTTAAATTCTGCACTGTATTGGAAAGATCCCGGTGGCATTTTGTTAAATTGTCTGGTGGAATAGGAGGAAAAGAAAGTCATGGAGGATTTCCACGGAGGAGAGTGTGGTGGTCATATTTTTTGGAAATCAACAGTGAACAAAATTTTGAGAGCAGGGTACTACTGGCCTACTTTGTTTGCTGATGTGCATAAGATGGTCAAGCGCTGTCATAAATGTCAGATTTTCAAGGGAAAACAGAAATTACAGCCTTTACCACTTAAGCCTATTGAAGTGAGCGCTCCCTTCCAGTAGTGGGGGTTGGATTTCATTGGGGAAATTCATCCCACCTCTTCTGAACAGCATAGATGGATCCTTACAGCGACAGACTATTTCACAAAATCGATTGAGGCAACCCCTACCAGACAAGCCACGGACATGGTAATCATTTCACTTCTCGAAAATAACATCTTGTCTCGCTTTGGTTGTCCAAACAAATTAATCACCGATAATGTAGCGGCTTTCAAATCAAAAAGGATGGTAGAATTTTGTCATAAGTATCACATAATTTTGGGTCATTCAACTACCTATCATCTGCAAGGCAATGGATTGGCGAAATTTTTGAATAAATCTTTAGTCAACATCATCAAGAAGCTGCTGGAAATAAATAAGAAGAGCTGGAACAAAAGGTTGGTCCATGCGCTTTGGGCAGATCGGATTAGTCAGAAAAAGTCTATTGGTATGTCACCGTTTGAGCTTGTTTATGGAGTTGACACAGTATTCCCCACCTCTCTTGCTGCCCCGGTGGTCAGACTTCTTTAGGAAGCCGGCAGTGAAGAAGATCCCATGCAGAGAAGGTTGAATCAAATGATCCACTTGCAGCAAACAAGAGAAGAAGTTTTCAAGAACACATCCAAGTTGCAGGAGAAGATAAAGAAAATATATGACAGAAAAGCAAAGCAGATAAATTTCAGTTGGATGATGTGGTGCTGAAGTGGGATGCAAGGAATGAAGAGAAAGGAAAACACAGAAAGTTCGTAAATCATTGGAAAGGTCCTTTCAAAATTGCAGTATATAGGGGTCAGAATGCCTTTCTTCTGAAGGAAATGAACGGGGAAGATTGTCCTGCAGAGCCGATCAATGATCGACTGCTTAAGCGGTATCACTGCTGATCTATTAACGCTGCTTCACTGTCATTTTAAATACCATTTTTATTTCAGTTTGGTTTCAGTCTGTAAAGTTAGTTTTTGAGTTATTTCAATGTCAAGTAGAGCCAATTTCTTGGTCATTTCAGTTTTATAAATAAGTCAGAGTCCTGTGCTATTTATTGAAATGATGACTCCATAGCCCAATGGACAAAAGGCAATGTCTAGCTCCTCCAGAGATCTGTTGTTCTTGGCACCTCCAAGGAGCTACCATCCCCCATTGGAACAAATGTTAGAGTCGGTGTGGTCAGCCCTCCGTCAGAGATCAAAACTCTTTGTGCATTTCAATTTTAGGTGTCCCGCTCCATTCACCCAACTTGCATTTCGCTAGGAACATGCCATGATCTGACGGAGAAAGTCATGCTTGTCATTTTCCCTCCTGTCCGGCCCTCGCTGTCTTAGGTCTTTTTCCATAATCACCGAAGCTCATGACAGTCCAGGTCTGGTTCTTTACAGGAAAAAGTCATTTTTTATGTTTGGGTCTAGGAATTCATCAATTTGGTCTTTGAAAACATGTCCAGAACAAGCCATGCAGGCCAGAGGGAGGCCTTACACAGCTATGGTTCAGAAAGCTTCATCATCACCTGGAGAGACATCAACTCTTCTTCAAAACTCTGTTTTGAAGAAAAGTCAAACAAGGTCAATTATGAAATTTTTTTCAAAAAATCACCAGTTGATTTTTTAGATGCAGTTATGATTTACATGGCCAAATGCCCAGTCATACATTCCCTACAAAGAGGTGCCGAAAATTCCATCATTTGAGCCAAAATGTCAGAGGGAAAGTGAAAATTAGTGTGTTTGAAGGTAAATGAAAAAGTGCAAAACTCAACATTAGAAAGTGGGTTTTCAAGGAAGAAAAAATCAAACCCATCTCTCCCAAGCCTATATATACTTTTTGTGGCCTAAATCAAAGCCATTGTGCTATTGCAAGCGTGGGAGAGACATTGCAAAGGTAAGAGAGCAAAATTTGGAGAGTTTGAGTGAGTGAGAGCTGGTTCTCAAGGAGCGCGGCGCATACACCAAGGAGCGCAGTGCACATAGAGGGCGTGGCGCACACGCAGCCAGCCCACAGTGGGAAATTTGCAAGGGCGCGACGCACACCCAGCACGTGGTGCACTGGGCTTGGCGTGACGCACACAGCCAGGGGCATAAAAACATTGCAAATCATTTCAAATCTTGGTGAAGGCTAGCAAATCAAGAGGTAGGCCCTGTTGACACCTCTTCTATCGCAAATTTGTGAATGATTCGGTGTGCATAAGACGTTTAAATGGTTCCCCAAAAGCACAAGGTCGACCATGAAAAAATCATCAAGAAAAACGATAGATGGGGTTGCAAGATTGTGACGATGCCACCAAGGTTTCACTTCACTCCATTTTTCCCCTCACCCCTCATCTTTCTCATCTCCCCTTCAACATTTTTCCTAAGAAAACCCACCCTAAATCCACCACTAAAACCCTCCCACTAGTCTTCCTCGCAAGTCAGGGCAACTTTGGCAGCGCGCGGCGCACACAAGAGGAAGCGCAGCGCACTGGGAGCCCGGCCACAATGTAAAATTGCCACTAGCGCAGGCATTTAGAGCGCACGACGCACTGGGCAGAGCACGCAGCACACAGACATATAAGCCCAGAAAACCACAAATTTGCCTAAAATTTTTTGTGAATGCCTATCAAACTTGAAAGGCAAACCAACTACTTTCACTCTTACTTCCAAATTGAGAAGAGTAACATGATTTTGAGACTATGAATTAAATGCAAAAGTTTTGATAAAGCCAACCAAAGAAGATACAAAGAAAGTCAAGAAACTAGGGTTTTGCTACAGTGACGGTGTTGTCAAAGTGTCCTTCTACCCCACCCCTATCAACTAATTTCCCTGTATCATTTTCCCCTAATCATCACCCTAACACCACTGTAATCATATTCCTTTTTCCCCCTCCTCCTATGACTCAAAAAACCCAAACCCTACCAAAATAAATTCAAACCCTACCCCATCAATACTATACCCAAAACACTCCCAAATCCCTGATAAATCTCTCCCTTTAGCCCCTATTCCCATTTCATCATTCCTCTCCTAATATTCCCTGTTTTATTGTCCCCTTGGTGACATATTTTCAGAGCATCTACCAGTTCCATTGGATTCAGAGGGCAGCATAAAACTCAGGGTACAAACAGCAGTAATGGCATCAGAAGTTTCATCAGAGTATGAGGAGGGGACCCACAGTGACACATCTTCAGGAGAGAGGGCCCATAGGAGACATCACCGGAGTGGCAGACATCTTAGAGATGAGCTAAACACCCTCACTGAGCTGCAGCCATGCCCTCTTGCCATGTCTTGTTTCCAGCACTTGGCATGTTATGAATTTTGTTAGAGGGTGGCAAGTGTTAGAGTCCATCATGAGTTGGCCCGTATTTTTGCACTTCATCTACATGGAGGTCAATCTGTCCTGGCCAAGGTCACTTTCACCTTGACACCGGAAACCATATCAGTGGCAACAGGAATACCAAACATTGGGGAACAGTGGCATAAGAAAAAGAAGGTGGAGAGGCATGATTATGAGCCTTACATCAAGAATAGCTATTTGAGCCAGCTCACCAAAGTTTTTCCATTCATATTTTTTAGGGATGAGTATGGCCTGCTCATGAAATTGATCATGAAGTATTTCAGGTTTGAGGGGAGGTTTTCTCGCCTCTATGCCTATCACATCAGGTTGCTCATGCACTTTACCAGGGTGCGGATGATGAACCTCCCCTTTTTCATTTGCGGGAACATAGAGAGGATGAGGAAATTCATGTAGCACAAGAACCCTCGACAGCAGCTCAACAGTGTGTATCACTTTGCCCTTATTCGGATTTTGGTAGACCATCAATTGGGATTGCAAGGTATTGCCTGGGAGGACTTCATCTCCCGTGATATTTCAGCGCTCCACTGATGGTATTAGAGACAGACCATGAGGTAGGGGGCCCATCTCATCAGTGTGAGCAACATGAGACTACCACTATGCAAGTATACATCACCTATCGGAAAGGCAGTAGACCCTTATTCGCAGCAGCAAAGAGAGTGTTATCTCCACCCGGGGTGGAAGGGGCCTCGCTTCCAACATCAGCACCATAGGAGCAAGGTAACGGTAAGGGGCCAGTGCAAGAGGAAGGACCATCAGGTGAGCAAGAGACCGAGTTTGTTCTCCTCCAGGATGATGAGACAGATGTTGAACCAACAAAGGAGGAGCTCACAGAGATCATTCAGGAGCAGTAGTCAGTGATTGACTCCTTGTCCCTTGACTTGGAGAAGGCCAAATGGAACATGAACTACCTGGAGTAGAGGAACAAACAACTGGAGGACCAACAGATGATTATGGAGCTTCAAAACATTCGTGAGCATCGCCCAACTGCTCAAAGGAGAAGAGCTCAGCCCACATCACTGGAGCAGGCGATCAATGAAGACCGGGAGGCCTATCTCGAGATCAAGAACATTTTGTTGGAGAGGCTGCTGGACAAATCCGACCAGGACCTTGCTCTATTGAGACATATGGCTTTCTGTTACAGGGTGCGAAACATGAGTGCACAGGCCCGGATAAGGAGTTTAAAAGCAAAACTAAGGAAAGCCACAAGAAGGGCAAAATGGGCAAAAGAACAAGATAGGCTTAGAATCTTGGCTGAGGTTTCCTTGGCTCAGCATGGCACCCCATAGGGAACCTCCAGCCCAAATTTCAAGAAATTTGGGCAAATTTTGGTCACATGGTGATTTTTTGGACAAAAAACAGGAAATTCCTCCCTGTGCGCCGCGCCACTGGTGCGATGCTAAAATTCTAGGGTTCCAATTGAGAAACCGCTTGCAAATTTAGATTCAGCATCGAAAATTACGACTAGTGGTGTCCAGGAAAGAAATTTTGACAACATCTGGGTCTCCTAAAGGTCAAAAAACACCCAAAAATGGCCTCTCTGCCACTTTTTTGACACATAGAAAGGAGTCTTGGGAGGATGAAGATTTGGAGGGGAAAATGAGCACCAAATTTGAAAATTCAAGTGGGGTTAGAAAGAAGACAGGACAGGCTTTCCAACAAGCCCACTTGGGCACATTTTGGACACCTGCAAGTGCCCCAAAATAGGCCCCAAAGTAGCACGACGCACAGAGAAAATGGCGCGGCCCACAGAGGAAAAATTGCCAATTTTCTTCCGTTTTGCGAAATTTCGGTTCGCGACTTCTCCAAGTGGGCCCGGTCATCTACACTTCGGTTTTTTGGCACTAAAGGTGGAATTTAAATAATTTTTTCTCCAGATTGGCTTCTATCCAAGTGGCGAAGGAAGGCAAACGATCACCCAATGCCAAATGTCATGTTTGCAGTGCTGCACCTGTAGTTGATGGTTGGCTCTCCATCTCCATTTTGTAATGATTCAAGTAACTTGCCAACCCTTGGGTGTTCTATCTCTTCCTCACACATTCTATATATTGTATGAAATTTATTTGCAAAGGGTTGGTTGGCTTGTAACTTCTGAGAGACTGTGGGAAAGAAACTTTGTTTCTTCACTGTGTATTTTTGACAGAGAATTAATGAAAGGTAGCGGCTCTGTTTCATGAGATTCTTGTGGTTGTGAGTGTAGCAAGTGTGTTTCTTATGTGTTCATATGTATTTAGTTATGTTTCATAATTCATTTCATGCTCATTTCCAGTGAAATTTTCTGAGTGAGATTAGGTAGAATCCAATTTTTATTGCTCTGCCAGTGGGAAAATTTCATGTTTCAGTGTTATTTCTTCTGTTGAAAAGGATTCATGTCACTATACCCTTTTCACTTTCTTCAGCAATCTATTCATGCCGCGGTACCTCAAACTAAGTTGTTATATTTTCCGCCTACCTTGCCTCACGAAATAATCTGTGCCTTTGTATTAAATTCTCTATTCTTTGCTGGGCACCAGTCCCATAACATCCCAGAAGCTCGGTCATTCATGAAAATTGTTTCCCAAATCCCTATTCACTTACTAGCCTAAGGTAAATATTTCATTGTAAGTCATCTCAGACCATTTTTGATTATCTATCCACTGAGAGTGACTCGGAGAGAGCCCTCTCCTGCTCTGGTAGGGCTAGCTACCAGACTGAGCGTGGTTTGTGGTTACCCTAATTTTTGTCTTCCTTCAGCCTGAGGCAGATTTAGGTGCTAACACATACTACAACCTGTTAGAAGCTGGGAATACAATTCTTCAGAAAATTGTGGTACCACTCTTCTTTGCACTATAACAAGAAAGGGTTAGGATTGACCATGGTGAGGCATGTGGAAGGTAGTCAAAGGACCAGAGTATAGGAGGAGAATGAGCTGCTGAAACAATAGTTACAGCTATAGGGAAGTCATAACAAATATAGGCCCCTCATTTTGGGAGAATAGCAGCAGCAAGAAGGGCCTCCAGCAGACAAGGAAACATCTGATGAACAGCAGAGAGAGGACAAGCTACAGGATGAGGTTGAGGCACTAACAAGACTGCTGCAGGAATAGGAGCACAGGTAGTGGGAGGAATTAGAGAGAAAAGCATGGTTTCATGATCGAGAAGAGGACATCACCTCAGAAGCCTGGGATGTGAGAGAGGTATTCAAAGCAATCAAAGATGAAGAGATATATTAGTTGCTCAGAGGATGAGCAACACTTTCAGTAGGGGGTGATGATGAGCCCCAGAAATGAGTAATTATATGGGCTCATTCAGCCTCCTAATTCGACTTAATCCACCATTCTCATTAGTTTATCGCATGTTTTTGATTATATTTATGCTAATGGAGTGAATTGGGTTAGTCATTGTGCTAACAAGTCTAATGTGTGCTTTATGCAGATTTTTAGTCAATTTTGAGACAAAATCAAAAGTTCAAATGAGCACTTGGTAGCAAAATTCGTAGAGAGGATTTGTAGGAAGGTGTCCCCTTCATTTATGAGCCCTTACCTCAAATTCTCCACCAGCAGCTTGGAGTTCAAGGGCCACCACATCAATTATCACAAGGGCAGTCGAGCAAGGGCTAGTAAAGTTGCTATTAACTGCAAGTTTTGGCAGCCGAGTCCCTAAAGTTTAGGAGGACTGTTGGGGTCCTCAATTTGTATAAATAAGAGGGCTTAGGGCCTCATTTCAGTTAGCTAGTTTGTAGTTCTATTTTAGTCAGTTATTCATTTTGTTAGTTCGATTTTAGTCAGTAGGTTAGCTCTACATTTCAGCACATTTGCAAGCTTTTTCTTGTAGATGGTTTTTAGGATGTAACTATTATTTCTTGCTCAATAGAGATGAATCCAGCTTTGCACCAGCTCTAATCTCTCTTAGGAGGCTATAGGTCTTGGGTTTGGGCCTAACCCAAGTGCCTAGTACCTCCTTTGTGTACTTTTATGTGTCTTTACTGCATTCTTAGAATAATTTCTGTTATTTAGATTAACATATTGCTTTGTTATTTAGGTTTCTTTTGATGATGGAAATAGCTTTTCATGCTTCAGGTTGATTTGATAGTTTGGTAAGGGAAAATATCTTCAGAAAATGCCATCAAGCAACCCTTTATCTCACTTCTCCCTCGTTGGGACCATGAGCTGAGACCAAGGTGTCCTTACTGCCATAAAAACACTGTTCTTGCTTCATGCAATTTCTAGTGTTATATTCTTAGTTGCAAAAGTTAGTACCAGTTGTGATTACATGCTTAGATCCATTCTTGCTTGGTTTCCATAGTTGATTTACATGATTTTCTACCACTAAACTTCTGTTCATCATGCTTATGGTTTCTAGGTCAAATTAGGTTAAAGTAGTTAGATCTTTGGTTTTTTTAGTCTTTGTTGGTTAGTCTTGGAAAATAACGTTCAGAGCACCTGTGATACCTCCTCTCCTACCCTTATCCTGTCAATGCAACCTGCTTCGTCTTCTAACCCAAATTCTTGCCTTTCTTCTGCCACATTTTCTCACTTTGCCCTAAGCCCTACAGTCTTGTGCAACATTACTTCTCCTATCTTCGAACAAACCCAATCACCTTAATCACTCCTCAGCCTCATGCACTAGGTCCTAGACCTCTTCACAACCTCATCCAACCTCCATTTCCACTTTCCCACCGGTTTTTCCTCCATAAACCCTCAAAAATCCTCTCTCGGCTCTTCCTGTAGAATCTATAGTACATCCTGTAGAACCCCTGTAGAATTCCTGTAGAAGCTCACGAAAGCGGTTTCTTGAGATCCGATCACTATGAAACTCTTTGGAAGGGTTCTAGGGACTCCTTAGGCCATCTTATCACCTTCCCAACCTCATGCAAGCATTTCCTTTCGCCAATCAACCTCTGCACAGAAAAAATAGTCAAAGCACATGCATAATAACTCTGCGAAATTACTCAAAAATGAAAAAAGATGTTTTCTTCATATTTCTCTTCAGAAGTAGCTTATTCACATGCATTTTACCTTTCTAGAAGTCAATGGCATCCATTTCTGTAGCTTTCATCCTTTTACTTGCACCAGTAAGGTTAGTCGATAAAACTAGGGTTTGCTAGGGTTTGCATTTCCTTTCAGCTTTTCGCTTCTTTTTGCAAGTAGATTAGCCTCCTTTGAGTTAGCTTTCATCCATCATATTTAAAAGCTTCTTCTAAGAGCTCATAGAAGTTGGCTTAAGCTCCTATCGAACTTGTGCCAGTTGATCAAGTGACAGCTGCAGCAAGAGCTAGTACTTGTGCATATAGCACCGTCGCTTCCAAGTTTGTTATGAACTACAGGGTTGATAAAAGTAAAGAAGGGAGCCCCAGGAGTTGCAGCATTATTGTTACAATACTGGAGCCCACCAGCTGCTACTGTGTGGAGGAACCCTTTGCAGGGGTCATGGATGTGGCGACGATCTTCCCCTTACTTTGCGAGTGAACTAGACAGAAAATGAATTTCCTACTCTGGGAGATGATCTTGCTGCATTTCTTAGTAGAGATCAAAGAGGTGGTGGTAGGTGGGGCTACCTCCGGTATCCTGTATAATGAATTACCCAAATAAATAATAACAACATGAGGCCTTGACTCATACACAACATGTTTCTTCCACAAGTATGGTTGGCCTAATAATACATCACAAGCATCAAGAGGTGCAACATCACATAATACCTCATCTGTGAAGGGCTTGATGTTGTAGGGAAGGTGAAACTACTCGCGGACTCGGAGATCTAGTCCTCTGTGAAGACACCCGATGTTGTATGGTTGCTGGTGTGGTGTAGTCAGCAGGCTCAACCGCTTCATGGCCTCTGCTAAAATGAGGTTCTTTTGACTCTCACTGTCAACAATGAATTGGAGTGGCGAACCTCTCACCCACATCTGTGAGTGGAAAAGATGTTCCCCCTCCTCTGGATCTTCAAGCTCATTCTTTTGGATCTTGGTGGTGGCAACAGTGGCACGAGGCTCCACATCAACAGTCTGCTTCCCTTGGTCATTCCTCTTGTTAGGTTCTGACTCAGGTTCAGAACATGCATCTTATTTTGAAGCCATCAACTTGGCCACCACTAACTGCTTGGTCTGACACTCACTTGTGTTGTGAGTGGGGCTCTTATGGAACTCACAACACTTTCCAATGTCCTTCTTTGACTTTCTGGTGTTGTTCTTTTCTTGTGGCTTTGACGAGTTGTCTTGGGTCACACTGTTTTGGCTTTTTCCTTGGTTTTGCAGTTTGGGGAAGCCTTTCCCGTGCTTCGGTTTCATGGATCGAAAGTCTTGCTTCTTTTGTTTAAGTCGTGCCGAGCGAGGAGATGTTTAAGAACTCCATCTTATCCTGGATGTACCTGTGTAGGCAGCTGTGGTACTTGAGTACCAAATGCAACTCAGAATCCTTGATACCCAACTTTGTGCCAAGGGTATGAAAATTATTTTTGAACTCCGGCACGTCTTGGTCCCTTCCCTGCCGCAGTGTGCTCCACTTTATGTATTTTTCCTCATAGCTCCGAATAGGGCAGTACTACTCCTTGATGGCATCCCAGAATGAATTCCAAGTGGGTGCGACTAAAAATAGTGAGCATGTACTTTCATCCTTCTGCTCGCAGTAGGTTTCCCACCAGTCCTTGACGTGGGGGGCTTCTTTTAGAAGTGCAAAAGTGATATTTTCCTGGTTGGAAAAATCATGAACAAAAAAAAAACCTTCTAGTAGATTTAATCATTTATCTTTGGCATCTGCATCTATTTGACCCTCAAACATTGGGATTTCAAAGTTAACTTGTACCATAAAGGGTGTGGCATTTCCAGAGTAGCTGTTGGAAGTAGATGAGTTGCCCCTAGGTAGCCGCTGAAGGATCTGGGCAAAGTTGTCCATCATTGCGTTCCTCTGTCGCTCGAGGGCCTCTTTGAGCAATATTTTGATAGGATCTCCTGCTCCCTTGTCTTTCTTTTCATCTACCATGGGAGGCCATCGAGATTTGTGAGACTGGTCTTGCAAAGGTTCGACCAGTTCAAGCCCTAACTCCTTATATCCCGACCATGTTGGGGACATGCAAAGAAAAACAGAGAAAGAGAAGACCCCTCTGATACCACTGATCTAGATTTAAATAGGAACACAATAAAGTACAAAAATAACTATACATATAGAGATGCAACATAAATAATACTTCATTTCATTAATGTAAAATACTAAAACATGCTTACAAAAAGAAATGGAAATAAACTAGTGTTACACAGTAATTTGTCACTGCCTCATCTCAATCCCTCTACTGTGTCATGTGTCAAATAAACATGTTCATATCTTCCCACCAGTGTAAGAAGATTAAGAAAATGCTCTCTAATCCTGAAGATTGACCCTTTTTGACTAAGTTTCTGCATCGTCACTATTAAACCCTCAAAATCTGCAACGTTTCTCTGTCATGCACTGTGTCATTTCGACGTCGTCACTAGTCCCCAGTTCATGACCCGCGATGATCCATACTTGGTGAATTAGTTCAAACAGTTGGCCTTTTGGATGTTTCTAGAGCTGGTTGTTGGGTCAGTTTGGGTCAAATTTCTACCTCTGGGATGGTGGTTCCACCTCTTGTGCAACGTCCCTAGAGGATAAGCTCCCTCTCCCTCATTTCCTAGAGGCTCCTCCTCCTATAAAATCACTCACCATTGCTATGATCTGCTAGCTCCTAATTCTTGGATTGTTGGTTGCTAGTTCTTCTTTTGAGCTCTATAGATAGCTTTGGTGTGAGTGTGACAAGTTTGGGATTGCTAATAGTTTGTAAGAGGTTGTGGAGTGCCCTTAACCTTGTATTACAGTTTGTGAATGAGAGAGAGATTTATATTGTTGTCTGGGAGACCCATCTTTGAGAGTGAATGCTTGAAGAAACATACTGGTTAGACCCTTTGAGAAGGCTTGCGACATCAAGACTTGGTTGTAAGCTTTGCTCTTGATTTATTATTAATACAATCAATGATGATTTCCTATGTCTTGTATGTAATTTACTTGATAGCTCATGACTTCTTGACTTTATGAGTAAATAGATCATTCTTGTTTCTCAGTTGCATGCTCTGTTGTTTCTTTGTGGTGTTTCACGTTGATCGCTTGTTAAGGAGAAGGAAACAAAAGCTGGAGCAGTGCAATGAAACTTCATCTACCACAGGTTTGAGGTAGGCCTCCAACGATTACTATTTAAGGGAATTAATTGTTGTTTTGTCCTTGTTGTGACTAGACCCACTCTAGGGCTAGAGGGGTTGCCTTTGTCCATAGAGGGAACACTTTCCTGCATCACAAGTTGGTGACTCTGCAGGGGAGTCCTCTATATGTTTCTTCTCTTGTTTGCTCTTGTTTTGGTTTTGATTTGGTGTCTCTTGAATTTTGGGGTTAAACCATCAGTTTTTGTGTTACCTGGGTCAATCTGGGAAGTCCCCTTACTGTCTGGAAGAATAATTTGGTGTCATTTAGGTGATTTTACTTTTTCTTTTGCTTAAGTAAGATCATCAAGGAAGATAACCTAACAGTCGTGATGACGTTGCTGATGTTATGTCCTTTTACCTGCGACTATTTGGCTTTCGTCTTGGGTTGCTAGTTTAATTCCCGCGACGAATCTTGAAATCGGACCGTCGCTGAAAACAGGTGTACTTTAGCGATTGGGCTCTAGTTGTCAGTATAACACCAACGACTAGTCTCTAGTTGTCAGTGTAACACCAGTGACTAGTCTCTAGTTGTTAGTGTAACACTAGCGACTACTCTCTAGTTGTCAGTGTAACACCCTCGATGATTCCTGTAAAGTTGTTTTTACAACTTTACCTCCTGAATCCATCAATCTTGTTTATCCCCTCTGGTTTCTTGTCTCTCATTAGCTTGTTTTAATCGCTTTTGGTTAGGGTACTGTCTCTTTGATTTCATTGAGTGAGTCTTGTGTTTTTAGACCATGTGACCTAGCCCTTTAGAATTTTCATCGAGAAACTGTTTGCTTGGGTTACTTGTCTGTTCAAGGTTTATCCACAATTGTCTTATTGATTTGCTTGAGGCTTTTTCACTGCTTGTTTTCTTGCTAGTTGATTTTTAGTGTTGATTATTGAACCAATTTTTTTATGTTGATTCGATTTATTCACTACCAATCATAGATCACAATTGTTTGGATCGACTAGTTCACACTTGCTTGTTTGTCTCTTTAAATTAAAAAAAAAAAAAAAAATTAAGGGATTGCATTCATTTGATATACGAAAGTGGAAGTATATGTGCATTTCAAATTTTCATGTTTGAGAAATTGAAAAGCGAACTCTAAATCTTTCATTAGTAGTATCAATGCATTATGAGATTAGTGTATTGATGCATTGTGTTTCTTAGTGTTTGCATTCGCTTGTCTTGGTTTGGGAATGAACTCTCTACCTTTCTGTAAGTAGGTGTTCATCGAAATGAAAGATGCTTTACCCATTCTAGCTGCACCTTAGGGTTTTTTGATATACATAAGGTAAGGTCTAGAAACTGAAACTTAATTTAAGATCAACTTTAAAATGAGCTGAATGAACTTAACAACACATTGGAACAGAATTCACATTATTTAGAGGTCTAGGCTAGAGACGTGCTTTGGCGTCATTAAACCTAGCCACTATTGCTTTCACTTAAGGTTGGGTGATTCCTCCTTCTGTGACTCAATAGCTACTAGTATGGACTTGTGCTCCCAGTATCATATGATCGCTAAGGTGTATATGTAGTTTTACAGGTTGTTTGGTAAACCTTTTGCCTAGTTTCTCCAGAGTAGTCACTTTCATTCCTTTTCAGACTCCTTAAAAGAAAAGGTCCATCTGAGCACTTGTCCTTTCAGGCTCCTTAAACCTCGAAAGAGATAGAGTCACCTTTTCGTCCTTTTCTCGACTCTTGAAATATGAAAAGGTCTAGTTTTGTTCCTGTGTCATAAAATTTACTGCCCACGAAATATTCCTGGTAATAGTTCGAGTTCTTGGTTATAGTACGAGTGTTTTTCAGGCTTGTTCCTGTTGGCAACATTGCTAGAGTCCACCGGCCAAGGTCTTCCCCCAAATGGAACTCCTGGTCCATTTCCTCCATTTGGAAATGCTGGTGCTCCATATATGGCAACATTGTCTTTGCCCAGGTTAACCATCGATTTTCCCATTTTGTTGTTTTCAACCTCGGTGGTCCCGAGTGTCATGCCTCCTATTCCACCGTCTCCTTCATTCGAACCACAACACGACGATCCCAAGGTTGAGCCTGCGCCTTCTTCCCCTTCTTCACCTTCATCTCCTCCTTCGCCTGGTGAAAGTTTCACATCTAGTAACTAGGAGACTGAGAAGAAGAAGAAGAAGACGAAGAAGAAGAAGAAGTCTGATAAGCATGAGGCCACCTGTGCAACTATTGCTCTGAGTACATCTCAGGTTGGACCACCTTTTGCTCCTCTGCAGAAGGTTAAGTTTCCTCGTAAATTGTGCAAGGGTGACCATCTCCTTTGTGATTGTCCTAGCATTCCTAGGATCTTAGAAGTATGATCTCACGATCTGGCTCGTCCCTCATCGTCCGCTGAAGCTCATGTCAATGTTCAATCCTCAACTGGTAGCAGTAAGAAGAAAGGGAAGATTCGATTCCCCTGTAGGCTATGTGAAGGCAGTCATCCCCTTCACCTTTGTCTACTCATGGATAAGGCTTCTGTTGTTTTGGAAAGTCTTACAACTTCTTCACCTCAACTTCCCGTTGGTTATCAGAGGCTCTCTTCAGACCCTCTCCCCGTTGAAAAAGAGATTGACTTAGATTCTTCTCTTTTCTGTCCTCCTCTTTCCGAGCCTGGCTATGCTAAGCCTGTTCTAGACCAACCATTTGTCGGAGAGAGTGTCGACTTGGGTTCACCACCTTTTGATCACTCTGTTTCGGAAGAGCATCATGCTCATGTTCTTCTCTTCTCGTCAGATTCTCCTAAGTCTGAAAACAACCCTCTTGTCCCAACTGATTCAGAGGGTCCTTCTTCGATTCTTGTAGAGCATGGGGGCAATCATATGATACCCCCACCAAGTAGTTTAGTCGTTTCCTTCGACTAGAGTCACTTGACTACTTTTCACCTTCCATCCTATGTGCCTTTCTAGATTACAGTACATGCCTATGATAAGGCAGTACCTGGCACTATCTTGGATGAGGGTGCGTCTGTCAGTCTTATGCCTTCCACTACTTGGCAAGCTTTGGACTCCCCACAGCTTGTGCCAGTCACACAGAATTTGTTGGCGTTTGACGGAGGAACCAGTCAACCTTTAGGGATCCTCCTGAAGCTTCTTGTTACTTTGGGGGCAAAACCATCTATATAGACGTAATGGTTGTCCAAGGTGCTTTGGATTTTAGTCTTCTCCTTGGTCGTGACTATGCTTATGCCATGGGGGCCATCATCTCTTCACTTTTTCGTGTGGTTTGTTTTCCACAGAACGGAAGAATGGTGACCATAGATCAATTATCATTCTTTAGTCCCTTGGTGCCTCCTGCACAACTGTCATCCTCTCTCAGTTCTTACTCGCAAGCAGTGCCTTCCCAGCTGCACGTCCATTATGTGGCTACTCGTTCCGTCTTCGCCTCTGCTGATGATAATGCAGAAGGTCTCATACATCATGTACTGGGGGCATTGGAACTAGATTTGTTGTTGGTGTCTAGTGACATGTGTTCCTCCCAAAGTGTGATTCTTCCATCCTATGAAGATCTCTTGGGAGTCATGTTTGCATATGACCCATGAACAAGGTGGATGAGGATAGTTTTTTCCTGTCTCAACCTTGTTAAAAAATGAAAACAGGGGTGATGAGCATAGTTCTTGACCTTGTGTCAAGCTCGTTAGAAAATGAAACAAGGAGTCTTGAGGAAATTTCTTGATCTTGTGT
Organism: Pinus tabuliformis; assembly: GCA_031772625.1. Taxonomy (NCBI): domain Eukaryota; kingdom Viridiplantae; phylum Streptophyta; class Pinopsida; order Pinales; family Pinaceae; genus Pinus; species Pinus tabuliformis. The sequence continues at coordinate 165,956,624 of CM062812.1, read as the reverse complement.
CAAACTCGTTACAAAATGAAACAAGGGTTATGAGGATAGTGCTTTTACTGTGTCAACCTCATTTAAAAAAAAAATGAAACAACTCCCTATTCCAAATCGAGTCATTGACTAAGATCTCGTAAAATCCAAGTCAACTATTTCCAAGATCTCGAATGTGAACCTTCATTCCATCCACCTCGTTGAATGCAATGAAGCTTGGGGGGCATGTACCTCGATTTGCGTCGTTATGTTGGGGGCATGCGAACTCATAACAAGCATAGTTTATCATTTCAAGCTTGTGTAAACATGAAACCAAATCCAAGCAGACTTCTCCATGGTTCAAGCTTGTGTAAAAATGAACCCATACTTGATTTACATCTTGTGATTGCCGTTTATCCACTAAATTCTGCTAGATGAGCCTTGGTTGTTTCATTTCATCACCACCATCTCTTTGGCCGATCATATGATTTCACTTGGTTGTTTTTCCTTTCCTGAGGAACCATAGCGATGAGTGGTTTTATTAGCCAGCCTCTTGACCATTACATGTTTTGAGCAGTTCCACCATTGTCAGAACCAGTTGCTACCCTTTATACCACTCGTCCATCTAGGACGAGTCACCTTTAAGCTCTTTTCTGACTTGTAAAATATGAAAAGATTGCTGAGTTTTTCCTTTTTGACTCGTTAAACAGAATTAGAAAGGCGGTCCACTTTCAGCTCTTTTCCGACCATATAAGTGTGAAAAGAAAGCCGGACTTTTGTCGTTTCAAGCTCGATTGGGTTATGAAATGACGTGTCTCTGACCGCTTTTTTACTTTTTCGGATTGGGACCACTAATGACGAAAATTAATCCTTGATCGTAATGGCCAAGCAGTTCTCTCAAGTATTGTTTTATACTTTTTCGGGCTCGAGAGACACAAATCTATGAAAAAGGACCCCCCTTGGAGTTTTCTTTTCTATGTCTTAAAAACTCTCTAAACATGAAAGAGACGCTGAGTTTTACCTATGTCAGACTCGTTAAACCCTGACGACATTGGACTCGTCACCATGATGAGACTCGAGCTTCTCCTCCCTAGGGATCATTAAATTATTACTAGGTTGGATTCGACCGAAGGTTGAACTTATATTACAAGCATATGCTATCCCCTTCAAGCTTGTTTTCAAAAATAATTGGGGTACTCACCAGCAATGGTGGGGGAAAATTTAGAAGTTGTCATTGGTTACCTGCGGCAGCTGGTCACTCTTGAACATCGACATTTTTGCTTCTTGTCGGGTTGGGATAACCATACATCGTCATTTGTCCTTCCGGAGTTTTTGGTTTCCATTTGGCCTCATTCCATCTAATCCATGTTGTCTCCATCAATCCTCTGATCCCTTCGTACCTAAATGCTGCCACCCTTCGGAGTCGTGTCACCAACATGTTCAGGAGTATAATCCTTCTACAGTTCACATCCTTACCTCCTCCTCTGCTCCACCATCTACCACTTGTTCCTTATCTCGTGTCGTTGATGGGGGAAACATTATGGCCCTCCTGCGACAGATCATCTCTTGTTGATGCCAGCTCATTATCCAAGAGACTAATCTAGAGATCCCCTTTGGTACCTTGGAGCTTGCATGCCTCAATGGCAAGTTCTTCACGCTTGACGATAGACTTTCATCATTAGTCATCGATTGGGTGATTCCACGAGTGTTTGACTTCAACTCATTCTTCACACTTCATGGATTGTACTAGACAGTACCTTGAGAGCCATTGGCATTATTGGTGGTTTCTCTCGTGCTTGTTAATGGTTTTCATCATTGGCCGGTAATCAAGCGACTTTCTATCATGCTCGACTTCAACACATTTGTTCGCATGCTAGAATTTGTACTATGATCGATTGGGTTTCAAGACCCTGGACTAAGATTACATATATTCGAGCTACGTGGATTGGTTTTTGATTACATATATGACTCTTTGATGGATGGTTGCGACCATACCTTTATCATTATATATGGTCTTATCAATTGGGTGGCTACGTCCATACCACATACCAAGTTCATATGTCTTTTGGATGGTTGCGCCCATGCCTCGACTACATGTATTTCACTATCAGAGATATCAATTGTACTTGTGCCTGCAGGTTCTTCTAGGTGGTGTTACAGTTCAAACAGTTTCGTAAAGCATTTCACCCCTGCCACTCTCTCGGGCTTCATGCTTTAGGGGAATCTATTACACAGTAATTTGTCACTGTCCTCATCTTAGTCCCTCTACTGTGTCATGTGTCAAATAAACATGTTCATATATTCCCACCAGTGTAAGAAGATTAGGCAAATGCTCTCTAATCCTGAAGATTGACCTTTTCTTACTAAGTTTCTGCATCATCGCTAGTAAACCCTCAAAATCCATGAAAATTCTCTGTCATGCACTGTGTCATTGCAATGTTGTCGCTCATCCCCAGTTCATGATCCATGACTATCTAGATTTGGTGAATCAGTTCAAACGTTTGGCCTTCTGCATGTTTCTAGAGCTAGTTGTTGGGTCATTTTGGGTCACCTTTCCACCTCTGGGATGGTGATTCCACCTCTTGTGCAACCTCCCTTGAGGATAAGCTCCATATGCCTCATTTCATGGAGGCTCCTCCTCCTATAAAATAACTCACCATTGCTATGATCTGCTAGTTCCTAATTCTTGGATTGTTGGTTACTAGTTCTTGTTTTGAGCTCTGTAGATAGCTTTGGTGTGAGTGTGACAAGTGTGGGATTGCTAATAGTTTGTAAGAGGTTGTGGAGTTCCCTTAACCTTGTATTAAATTTTTTGAATGAAAGAGAGATATATTGTTGTCTAGGAGACCCATCTTTGAGAGTGAATGCTTGAAGAAACATACTAGTTGGACCCTCTAAGAAGGCTTGCGATGTCAAGACTTGGTTGTAAGCTTTGCTCTTGATTTATTATTAATACAACCAATGATGATTTCCTATGTCTTGTATGTAATTTACTTGATAGATCATAACTTCTTGACTTTATGAGTAAATAGATCATTGTTGTTTCTCGGTTGCATGCTCTATTGTTTCTTTGTGGTGTTTTAGGTTGATCACTTATTAAGGAGAAGGAAATGGAAGCTGGAGCAATGAAACGGAACTTCATCGACCACTGGTTTGAGGTAGGCCTCCAACAATTACTATTTCGGGGAATTAATTGTTGTTTTGTCCTTGCTGTGACTAGACCCACTCTAGGGCTAGAGGGGTTGCCTCTGTCCACAGAGGGAACACTTTCCTACATCATAACTAGCTCGGATGATGGTAGATTATCTCTGAGAAGAGATGTGGTAGCTACATGCCTCTGAACTATCTTATAATGGCACTTGAAGGCCTATTTATTGTCGAGAAATAATAAAAAACCCTAAACATCCAAAAACCTAACCCTAGGAGATGAAGCGCCAAACTATGGGCCCCATTTTGGGTAAATTTGTACATCAACTTTCCAGGGTCGTAGCTTTGGCATATGATCTCCGTTTGATGCACACAATACCTCATTAGAAATATCTATTTGAGGAATATAACTTTTGAGTGATCAACATTAGTCCATAGACCCATGTGGCTCCCAGTTTTCCCAAAAAACGTCATTTAGGGCCTCAAAATGGCTCCAAAAGTTCAGGACCTAAAAAATTCCCAAAAATAGTAAATTGTGCTAGAATTAAGGAAACTGAAAAACTAAAAGAGACAGATGTGGGGGTCCAAGTGGGATAGGTGGGTGGCCACCAACATCCACCTGGATCATTCACCCCTCGAATTGGATGGGCGGTGTGTTGGTCATGCATTCATGTCAGTTGCATATGTGTTTCTTTTTCTTGTAGTCCATGAACTTTTTGCTTTTGCATGTTGTTGACCATGGGTGTAGTGATGTCGCCATGTGAAGGTTGATGGTGTTGTTGTGGAATGTGTCGTCATGAGTGTATGGTTGTGTATGAATTTGTTATGCAAGTTAGTATCTACTTGTTGTTATGCATGCATTGTCGTGGTGAATGTTGTTGTGAATGAGGTCATTGTATGAAATTAGGTTATCATGATGTTGTTGGTTGTTATGATGCTGATGTGTTGGCTGAGATAGAGAATGACATGTAGATTATTAAAGTGAAGTTTCAACACTGGACCTCGAGGCAAGAGCATGTTATCATATAGGTTTGTATGTTGGGCATGCAGGTATGTAGGTTAAGGATTGTTATGTGCATTATGGTTATGTGTATGCCTTTCATTCTATTGATTTTATGGTTACACACATGATAGGTGCTAGTTGATTAGTGTAGTCATATGGACATGTGTCAGATAGTCATGAATGATAATAACTTGTGTTTGTATGCATTTTTATTTTTGTTTTATGTTAGATAACTTGATGATTATGTTATATGTTGTTGATGAGCATGTTATAGGCTAACTTCTTGTTATATGATAGCTATCTTGATGATTAGGTTATATGTTGTTGTTGAGCATGATATATAATTTGTTGTTTTTATATGCTAGTAACTTGATGATTAGGGTTATTACATTAAGATCTTGATGTTATATGTATCATAATAAGCTAGATTGGTCATGGTTATGACATCCAAGTATGAGTTAATATGTTGTGATATTATGTCACACTAATCTAGACAGATTGTGCATATGTGATTATATATGAATGATAAATGTTTATGAGCTTATGATGTGGACATATTATCTAGTGACCATTATGGATATCATGACCTTATTTTTAGTTGAGTTGATATGTGGTGAAGTTATATCATGCTAATCTCGATTGATTATGCAGACAAGATTGCCTCCCCTAAGATACATTAAGGTATGAACTTGCTTATGCCATCTACTTTGTGCTTGATTATTTGATTATGACATCTATTTGGTGTTTGAGTGTTTGGTGTCTATTATTTTGTCTAGTTGATTTATTTAACATGGTATGTTTGCAAGTTGGTTGAATGTTTGATGAATTGCATAATATGAGTATGTGTTTAAGTGATCTTGTTTTAAGATGACTGTATTAAAACAGTAGTGTTGAGACAACTGATATGTACTTGAGTGTAAGTAGGTGATAGTTCTAGCATTATGTATTATGACCGATGAATGTGAGTTGATTGTTGAGTATGACATGCTTTCTAGTCTCGGTGAAGGTTGATTTCAAATTGATAGATATGATTGTCTTGATATTTGGAACATATGGTTGACATGTTTGAGCAGTTGCAGTGAACATGCTTGGTATTAAAATGATCAGGTAATAGTTGATGTGTTTATATAACTAACAATTGGATGATGTGATAGTGCATAATAAGACTCAATCGCAACAAGGTAATTGGTAAACTAATGGATTTGAGTAGGAATTCCTTTGGCCATGTTTGGAAACCCTAATTCCAAACAAATCAGTGCTTTACATACATGAAGTCTTCTTAACCTTGAATTTGTGTGACATTATGGGGATACATGTTATATTCATGAACATGTATTTAACAGGTATATTAGCTAGTCTCTAGTTATAGGTGGATCTGTCAAGGGAATTGGAGTCCCTTGAGACATGGCACAAATGTGCTCAACTATAAGGAAACATGCTTGGCATAACAAGGTAAGATAACTAGTATATTGTTATATTTATTTATACATTGACAATTATGTGTTTATGGTAGTGTGTTGCAGGGGGTTTCATGGCAAGAGAGGTTGCCATGAAATATTGAGTAAGGTTCGGGTTGATCTTTCCTTAGGAAACATGGGACTGAGTGATGGTGTCTATTGTTAGTCTTATGCTTTTGGCCATTTGCGATTTGTTTGCACTTGATTTGCAGATTTTCTTATGTCTGGTGTATGGCCATACCACTTTGTTTGTGGTGTCATATTTTTGTTGGTTTTCCATAGTTTTCTTCTTATTTGCTTCTTGGTCTTGCGTTATTGTTTTGAGAGCCTTGGGAACTAGTTAGGAAATAAGAAATTTAATGGAGCTCGAGGATAGCTGAATGAGACGTAGTAGGGAATGTAAGACCTAGATGAAGCTTGGTACATTAGTAAGAGAATTTGAAGGTAAGAATATGAAAATTGGTTGGAGTGGTTTAGTCAATTGGTGTAAATGGACAGTGGCAGCACATTCATGAGAAAGGTAACAGGGAAGTTAAAGTAAATGAATGTGAGGCATTTGATTCCTTGGCTATGTTGGGAATGGTTGTTCTCAATGTTGTGCATGATGTGCATGGATAAAGAGAGTTCTATTAACCTTGACCTTATGCTATCTGGTAATTATTTTTTCATCATGATTATGATGATCTATATATATGTACATATGTATGTATGTATGTATGTATGTCATTGTAAGACTAGATCATTATTGTTTTATGTTGATGTTTATATGTATATATCTGTATGTATGCATATCGTTGTTTTAAAAGATCATAATTGTTTTATGCTAATGTTTATGTATATGTATCTATGTATCTATGTATCTATATCACTATGTGACAGGGTTGTCAGGTATCATTCTTGCGGAAGAATGATTGCTTATGCAGGTGAATGGCATGACGAGGTTCTAAAACTTATGGGAATCCAGTGGGAAGAGTAGTCATGATGAATATATGAGGTTGGTATCATGTGGATATGAATTGATATTGTATGCTTGTATTATGCCTATGTTTATGTTATGACAGGTAAAGCTGAAGGATACATCAACAGAATGAAAACAATGTGCTTTGTGATATGCTAGGATAAGCATGGATGGAAAAGAGACAGTGGAAGCAAGGTTGTTTGGTAGAGACAATGTGGTTTTGGATGTGTGGTACTATTGTTGTGCATAGGTTGTATATGTTGTATGTTGGCTTATGGGGGCCTGACCTAGGTTCGTAGTTATTTAGCCAAACAAATCCCTACACTACTAGCCCTTTCGGCATCAGCCCACGGAGCACGGATTGAAGTCTCACCCGAAGCAGTATGGGGGGATGCTAGAACCAAGTTTCCACACCCTTGAGATGTCTGTGATGACGGTTTTGTCCAACTACGTTTGCCTTCGCACAGGTCATTTCGCGCAATGTTCTAAACTTCAATATCTTCACGATCTATTATAATTGTCTTTCGCGTAGCCCTAACCAGGGGCTGAGATGCTTTCGCACTGCTATGGCAGCGACCTGCGCTATTTTCCTAAACTACACCGCATATCTTACTTATCTTCTTAACAAGCCTTACTTATCTTCACGTAAACAATTATTCTATCTTGCGTTCACTTAATTAACACAATTATACACATTCACACATCATATAAGCATTAAAAGTGCAATTTATATCCAATGTAACAGATGCATAAAATAGGTAATAAATACCCAAAAATGATAAGAAACTTATCTTTATTAATATTTCCAACTATTATAGACTCGACTCACCCTACGCAGTTAGCTGCAGGGGTCCGCACACTCAGCTGTAGAGCCTTCTCCTACTCTATGACCCAAAACTAGACTTCTCTCCTCATGTCTATCTCGCATACATCATTGATTCTTCCATTATCCTTAGGTTAGATCTCTTAATTACTTAAAGCCTCACTCTATTTATACAATCCCATCATCTGCAAACCATGGGTAGATCTCTACAACCGACATTACAATAACAAAATTAAGGGTAGGCAACCCTATCACTCTTTTACAAACTACGTGCTCCGCTGCCACAAAATGTGGAGTCTTTACATCAGAATTACAATCTTTGACCAAAATTTGGGCTCTAAGCCCCAAAGCTTCCCTTGGAAGATCCCTCGCCCAACATTGTGCATGTTGCATCTGTGATGTTGTGCGCATGTGACATCTTGCATGTATAGTGTGTGTACATGTTGTTTATGCAATGTTATGTATAGGGTGGTACAGATAATGTTCTGTGAATGTTGCATATGCAGTGTTGGGGATAGATGGTGTTATGTACATGATGGATATGCAGTGTTGTGTGTATATGGTGTTGTGCACATTTTGAATATGCAGCGTTGTGTACATAGGATGAAATGTACATGTGGTATATGAAGTGCTATGTACATATGGTTTTGTGTGCATGTTGTGCATATGGTGCTATGTACATATGGTGTTGTGTGCATGATTGTACAAGTGGTGCTATGAGCATGTGGTGTTGTGTACATGTTGTACATGTGGTTTTATGTGCATGTGGTGTTGTGTGCATGTTGTGCATGTGATGATGTGTACATATGGTGTTGTGTACATGTTGTGCATGTGGTGTTGTGTACATGTGGTATTGTGGACAAGTCGTACATGTGGTACAATGTACATGTGGCATTGTGTACATGTCGTGAATGTGGTGCCATGTACTTGTGATGTTGTGCACATGTTGTGTAGGTGGTGATTTGTATAGGTGGTACTATGCATGTGTTGTACAGAAGGTACTGGTGTACATGTGGTATTGTGTGAGTGTCATACATGTTTTGTTGCGGGCGTGCGATACTTTGTATGTGCATTGTGTAGTCATGGTATTATGACATGTGTATTCATTACATTGTACTTTGTGTATGTATTTGTATTGTGTGGTGTTGTACATTAGGTATATATGTATTGTGTTTTGTTGTACGCTAGGTGTAGGTACATGTATTGTGTGGCATTGTATGTCAGGTATAAATGAATGTATTGTGTTTTACATCAGGTAGGTGTACATATGTGTCGTGTTGTTCAGGTGTAGGTGTACGTATGTGTTGTATTGTGTTGGGCATGGAATATCCCCACAATGGGTTTTGGGGCTCAAAGCCTAAGTTTTGGTCAAATATGTTGTAAAACTCCGTGAATTGTGGGCACGGAGCACGAAGTGTACCATTGAGTCATAGGGTTGTCTTCCCTAAACATTATATTGTAAATTAGTGTAAAGTCTGCCTACCCATGGTCCATGGACCATGGGACTATATAAATAGAGCAAGGCTCTAAGTTGTAAAGATAGGATGGATAAAGAGAGTAGTGAAGGAATGGTTTGAGCTTAGAGTAGAATTCTAAGTGTCTTGGGTTGTAGTAGTAGGAAAAGGCTCTGCAACTGAGTGCACAGAGGCCTAGTAGAGTCTCTAGCTGAGTGTGCAGACCCCTACAGCTAATTGCGCAGGGCAGATTCGAGTCTGTAATCGGGACATAAATATAATAAAGAGAAGTTGATTCCTAATTCTGTGTAATTGTTGTGCATTTTTCAGTTTATATCCATTCATGTATCACACGCACTGATATGATTGCTGAATATGTTGTAATAACCATAACTGTCACGCACACAAGTTAAGTAATCGGTTAATTAGCAAGGAATTGGGGTATTATATGGGTTGCACCATGAGTAGGGCTGTACAGAAGCCATACCATAGGTTGCGAAGGGATCACAAGTGCGCACAATGATAGGCCAGACCGCGGACCTCCAAGAGCCCATCTGACATCCCAAGGGTGCAGAAACCTAGTTCTAGCACCCTCCCATACTACTTCGAGTGAGACCTCAGTCCAGGCTCTACAGACTATTGCCGAAAGGTCCTGTAGTGCCAAGATTTGCTTGGCTAAATCACCTCTGAACCTAGGTCAGGGCCCACTAAGCCAACATATGGTTTCATTTCCGGGACCAAAATCTACATAAAGGATGTTTGATGTCATGCCACTAGAACCCTACAAAGAAAGAAATTGAAGAGTGGTTGTACAAGAAGATTCACGAGTTCGTGGCACAGGAAAACAAAAATCCACGAGTATCTAAGGAATAGTGGTTGGATTGTTACTTGTACACTGAAATCCATGAAATTTTCTTTGCATCTTTTCCATCTGAGTTGTATGAGTGGATTGCAATGTTAGCAAACAACCAGGGAAGGTGTAGGCTTGACAAGCCAATAGTGTGGACTCCAGAACTAGTGCACAGACTAGAAGCCTTGGAAGAGAACATAGCACGAGCTGTGGACCACTGGCCCAACCAAATAATAGGAGGATTTATCACTGAGTTCACGATAGACATGACTATCAGCTATAGTGAGGCATAGGAACACTTTCTCAAGGGATTGCGAGTTAATTACATTAAATCTTTGAACACTTGGATTAAGATGATATTGTGTGAAAAGCAGGTTATGTGGATAAATTAATGTTTGGGACTATGCGAAGCGGAAAGATCTACAGAAGTAGAAGTAGTGAGGAATTGGAAAATAGTCCCTTAATTTCACCCTCATGGGAGAGCGAGGATGAGCTCGCGAAGGTTTCTCTGAGAAGCGTGATCAGTTTGATAAGGTAGCAAATTCTGCATTTACCACCTCCACCCACACCGCCACCCACTTCACCCCCCTCACCTCCATCCCCACCCACTCCACCTCCGCCACCTCCACAGTTTAGTATGGTGAGCACGATCGAACTACTAGTATTCAGAGGAGTAGGGAATGAAGATCCAGACCAATTCTAGTTTGTAGTAAGAGCAGTATGGGAAGTACAAGGAGTCGTGGATGATAATATTAAAAAGGCTACGTTGGTGAGTGTGCTGCAGGATTGCACATTAATGTGGTATATCAAGCATTCTAATGACCATCCGAACACAAGAATTGTAGAGATCCAGACCATGTTGAACAGGGAATTTAGCAAGCCAAAATCAGAGACCCAATCAATCATCAGGTTTAAAGAGATCACAATGCTCCCCTGTGAGACCCCCTGGGATCTGGACCAAAGGCTGAAGAGTACGATCCGCCAAGCCAATATGACGTTAACGGATGCACAACATCGTGCATTGTTTGTGGCCTCACTTACGCCACACTTAAGGAGGGTGTTGTCATAGAAAAAACATTCCACCTAGGCCGAAGCATTAGAGATGGTAATGAGGTTGCATGAGACCCCTATACAAGACCCTCGATTGGGAGTCCACAGATCCACGCGTAGCTATAGAATCTATGTCTGGAAATGCAAACTTTGAAATAGGATAGGGCACCTTGGCCATAGGTGTGCGAGGAAGTATGGTGCATAAAATGCAAGGGCCAGGGCCACGACAAAGATCACTGTCTAGTGTTCGCGAACTACTTAGCAAGAAGAGGGCCAATGCCATTAAGACCAGAGGCATAGGTGGGGCCAAGTGTGACATCTACATTATGGTGCGTGATCTGCCAGATAGGAGGAAAACATACCATAGATAATTTTCATCTATTGCAGAAGTATACGCAGACATCCCAGCAGTTTTTTTGTAATTTTTGTAGGTCGGTAGGCCATGACGAACGCACCTGCCAAAGTTATAAACTAATGATGGATCGAACTCCTACCTATAGGGTGTAGGCCGAAATGTGATCCCTTGACCCAAATGCAGGGATGGTGCATGCTAGGCTTCAGGGGCGTGGTTAGGGTCGAGGTGGAATGGGACAAGGAAGGGGTCGCGGACAGATAATTTGTTACAATTGTTGAGGGCCAAGGAATTATGCCCGCGATTATATGAATCCGACTAGGATATCATGTTGGTACTATAATCAGTTTGATGATGAGGAAGAAGACTGCCCTTCGATGATAGTGAAGATGCGCGAAAATTGGGTACTCCAGCCCCCTCTGACAAAGAATTTACAAATGATGAGGTCTGAACCGCGCAACGAAGACCCAAATGTAAAAATGATGCTCAGGAAGTGTATGGCCATGGGAGATGATAAAGGGAAGTAGCTAGAAGACAATGCGTGGGTTTTCAAAGCTCCTACAAAGGAACTTGAGTTTGACATAGAACACATGAAGGAGACATTCATGGAAGCTAAGAAGAGCATCACGGAGGCCTCCACTTTAGGTATTAAGGATCAAATAAAACCAGGGATGGATCCTTCAATGATCACTACCTTTCTAGAGACATGCATGAAACTGCTGCACGAAAAAAAGGTAGTTAAAGGACTACAGGAATTTGTCACTTGGTGCATGGGGTTAGGAGAACCGTGCATGGTCCGAAAACAAGGAAAGCATGCATTGTGCACAGGAAGGGAGATAAGGTTGACTACGCAAATAGGCGAGTATGAAATGGATCAGGTAATCCTAGACCTGGGTTTGAACGTGAATGTACTACCAAAGCAAACGTGGCAATGCATGGCTAGACCTACGTTGCAATGGTCCCCTATTTAGTTACGGATGGCAAACCAACAAAAGATTTTTCCCATGGGAAGATTGCAAGGGGTGACAGTTGATATTGAAGGCGCGAGTGCGTAGGCAGATTTTGAAGTGATAGAGATTGTTGATGACAACAATCCCTATCCCATGCTACTAGGAATAGACTAGGCTACGGATATGAACAGAGTCATAAATATGAAGAAGCACAAAATGATCTTTGATAAAAAGTCATTATGCGTAGTAGTACCGCTGGATCTAGCCAAAGGAGTGCGATATACTGAACCGGTGCGCGATGAAAATAGGGAGGACAATCTTGATTGTATTTACAAGTTAACTGCGCAAGGAGAGGATTGGGTGAATCCAACTACAGATGGAAGGATTTCGTGGGAGTGCGAAAGCTCCTGCACTTCAGATTCAAACAAAGACGTAGAGCAATGGCAGAATCGGCTACACGAAGTGATAACACTAAACTGCAACATGATGATCAGGTCATTGCGTTGCATAACAATAGAGGCAAGGGAGTTGCCGACATATGATGGATTGATAGTGGTGGATGGATTTTTGAATAAGTTTGAAAGTGTGGTACCGGAACAATAGTGGTTTGATGCGCTAAAGTGGGCACTATGCACAACACTCGCATGATAGTGGGATACACATCAAGGAAATTTTGAAGATTGGTGCTGATGTAGAAGGATGATGTGACTATGTTTTGGAAAACCCCAACTTCAAACGAAATCCAATCAGCTAGGGTGAAACAATTTGTGCACCCACCTTTCCCAATGGATATAGACATATGTTGTATAGTCTGCACAAGCACAGACCACCCCCAGCCTAGAGAATCGAAGCAAACCACAGCAGCAGGAAAGGCGATGCGCATTACCAATTCTCCATGATGAAGCATTCCATAGGGTGCATGGAGTACTGTACAAGGCTTACCAGGTGAAACGAACTGATTGGGACCTATGCGTGCTAGTGGTTCGATGGGCCTATAGGACCATGTGCAAAAATCTAAGTGCGGAAATGATTCGAAAGGTGCGAAACATAATAGAACCCGGGATTTTTGAAGGGAATACTAAAAGAAATCCACACGTAATAGCCCCCGCAGTTATGACAATGTGCAGAGACAAGGACGAAGGAATCACATAGCTACACAAGGACGACCATATAAGGATTCAGGAATCCATTCAACGACAGAACCTTAGACTTCACGAACTCAAAGAAGATCAAGTACGATTAAGGAAGAAAAGCATGTTGATGGAAGTTGAGATCAAAAGACTGGGAAATAGGGTCATGCAAGCATATCTCGTCGATAAACCAAGAATGAAAAGGCAAGATACAGGTGGTCATACCACTGTATTAGAAGATTGTCGCCGAGAATTTATGACTCTACTACCATGGCTGAGATTGCACATTACAAAACGTAGTAACAAGGGGAGTGCACCACATGAGGTAGAATGTGTTGCACCAGTTGTCGCGAGGGAAATTGAGGAGTGTCCATGGACTAGATTGGAAGGTGAATTGGAGTCTCACACAGATGGTGCGACCACTTGACTAGCCGTAGGGAGCACAATCTCAACACTCTGGACAGTTGAAAGAGAGCGTGGGACTCTAAAAGAGTCTTTTTTGGAATTTCACGGTGAGGGAGGTGCGCACAGAATCAGCATGGTACAAGGTTTGTGCCTGCACACAGGGGGTTGCGCTGTTGCGCAGATAGGCTAGGAAGTAATCGTTGACGTCACTATTCATGACGAGATGTCCAATTCAAGGCAAAAGGGCTCCGTGCCAAGATCGCCGCACCAACAGAGTGACTTGGGATGAGTCATGATTATTGTGTTGGGGGCGTGTTGGGCATGGAATACCCCCACAGTAGGTTTTGGGGCTCAAAGCCCAAGTTTTAGTCAAAGATGTTGTAAAACTCTACGAATTGTGGGCGTGGAGCACGAAGTGTACAATTGAGTCATAGGGTTGTCGGCCCTAAACATTTTATTGTAAATTAGTGTAAATTCGGCCTACCCATGGTCTACAGACCATGGGATTATATAAATAGAGTGAGGCTCTAAGTTGTAAAGATAGGATGGATAGAGAGAGTAGCGAAGGAATGGTTCGAGCTTAGAGTAGAATTCTAAGTGTCTTGGGTTGTAGTAGTAGGAAGAGGCTCTGCAGCTAAGTGCGCAGAGGCCTACTAGAGTCCGTAGTTGAGTGCACAGACCCCTGCAGCTGAGTGCGCAAGGCAGAGTTGAATCTGTAATCGGGACAGAAATCTAATAAAGAGAAGTTGATTCCTAATTCTGTGTAATTTATTATCTTCTTTCTTTTTATATTCATTTATGTATCGTGCGGACTGATATGATTGCTTAATATGCTATAATAACCATAACTCTCTCACACACAAGTTAAGTAATCAGTTAATTAGCAAGGAACTAGGGTATTATACAGGTCACGCCCCGAGTAGGGTTGCGTGGAAGCCGCACTGCAGGTCACGAAGGGATCACAACTGCACACACCGACAGGCCAGACCACAGACCTCCAAGAGCCCATCAGACATCCCAAGGGTGTGGAAACATGGTTCTAGCACCCTCCCATACTACTCTGGGTGAGACCTCAGTCCACACTCCACGAACTGTTGCTGAAAGGGCCAGTAGTGGTTGGCTTTGCTTGGCTAAATCACCTCTGAACCTGGTTCAAGCCCCACTAGGCCAACATGTTGTACATTGGTTGTAGGTGTATGTATTGGGTGGTGATGTACATCAGGTGTAGGTGTATGTATTATTTTGTGTTGTACATTAGGTATAGGAGTATGTGTTGTGTGTTAGGTGTAGATGCATGTATTTCATGGTGTTGTATGCCATGTGTGGTTGTATGTGTGTGATGCACACTATGTGTATGTGCACATGGTTGAGGAGAAGGCACTGGATGTTTGTCGGGTGTGGAAACTGATTCAGTGCACGTACAAAATAAGGACAAAGGTAGAAGCTAAGGCTCACCTAAAGGTTAAGTACCAGTATTTTATTTCAGTTTAATTATGCATGTTATTTATGATTCTGGTCTATGATGATTACATGTGATCTATGATTCTGGTTTATGATGGTTACATGTGAGTTATGATTTTGATCTATGATGGTTGTGTTTCGAGCTAACCTAATGTGATATGTTTATAAATGATGATTTGGTCAAAGATGCTAGTTTGACATGTTGTGATAAGAAGCAAATAGAATTGCAAATATACCTTATTGACGGGCCACCAATGAGGTATGGTTTGATGTTATTTTAATTTATTTTGAATGTAATGGAAATTATGTGCTTGGTACATGAAATCATGAAATGCCCAGTTGGGTGGTTGAAACTGACCACAAGAATTAGCAACAATAGTAAAAGAAATTGGAACATGCACTAGTATGTTGGCAAAGTATTTAGGAACAGGGCCATTGTGGGATGCTGGTACCCAATAGTGTTCATTGATCACCATAAGCATGCTATGATCGATATGATGGTTTTGAGGCAAGGATATGCCTTGGTTTTTGTATCTCTATGAGGAAGCCTTGCCAAGGGATGGATTGCCTGAGATGGCAGTGTTAGTGGAGCTTGGAAGGTGTGTGACTGCATAGAAGGGGGTGACCAGATTGCCCGCGAGACTGTGTACCAGAGAAGGGAAGGATGGATTTTTTTGGTCATTAGAATTTCCATATGGACTGAGATACACATTAGGAGTGTTCCCTTGAACAATGAGCTAGTAAATGTCCACTGAGAGGACAAGTGGCATAGGATTATAGTGTTGAACATTGGATGTTGATTTGAATTTGTAGTGGATTCTAAAATACCTGTGAAGGAGATGAATCCTGATATTACTTTTAGGGTGGAGGTGTGAGCCTATGGATGCTTATATTATTCCTATGTTTATGTTATGACAGGTAACACTAAAGGATACATCAGCATAATGAAAACAATGTTCTTTGTGACATGCTAGGATAAGCATGGATGGCAGAGAGACACTGCAAGCAAGGTTGCTTGGTAGAGACAATGTGGTTTTGGATGTTTGGTACTATTGTTGTTCATATGTCGTATATGTTTTACATGTTGCATTTGTGATATTGTGTGCATGCGACATTCTGCATATATAGTGTGTGTACATGTTGTTTATGAAATATTATGTATAGGGTGGTATAGATAGCGTTGGACAAATGTTGCATATGCAGTGTTGGGTATATATAGTGTTATGTACATGTTAGATATGAGGTGTTGTGTGCATATGGTGTTGTGTGCATGTTGGATATGCAGTGATGTGTACAGAGGGTGCAATGTACATGTTGTATATGAAGTTCTATGTACATATGGTATTGTGTGCATGTTGTACATATCACGATATGTACATATGGTTTTGTGTGCACGATTGTACAAGTGGTGTTGTGAGCATGTGATGTTGTGTACATGTTGTACATGTGGTGCTATGTGCATGTGGTGTTGTGTACATGTGGTGCATGTGATGATGTGTACATGTGGTGTTGTGTACATGTCGTGCATGTGATATTGTGTACATGTGGTATTGTGTACATATCGTACATGTGGTATGATGTACATGTGTCATTATGTACACATTGTGCAGGTGGTGTCATTTACATGTGATGTTGTGCACATGTTGTGCAAGTGGTGCTATGTATAGGTGGTACTATCTACGTGTGTACATATGGTACTAGTGTACATGTGGTATTGTGTGAGTGTCATACATGTTGTGTTGCGCGCGTATGGTACTTTGTATGTGCATTGTGTAGTCATGGTATCATGACAAGTGTATTCATTATGTTGTACTTTGCGTACGTATATGTATTGTGTGGTGTTGTACATCAAGTATAGATGTATTGTGTTGTGTTGTACATCAGGTGTAGGTACATGTATTGTGTGGTGTTGTACATCATGTATAAGTGGATGTATTGTGTTGTACATTGGGTGTAGGTGTACATATGTGGTGTGTTGTACATCGGGTGTAGGTGTACATATGTGTTGTGTTGTACTCTGGTTGTAGGTGTATGTATTGGGTGGTGGTTTACACTCAGTATAGGTGTATGTATTGTGTTGTGTTATACACTAGGTATAGGTGTATGTGTTGTGTGTCAGGAATATAAGCATGTATTGCATGGTGTTGTATGCCATGTGTGGTTGTATGTGGGTGATGCACACTTTGCATATGTGCACATGGTTGAAGAGAAGGCACTTGGTTTTTGTCGAGTGTGGAAATTGATACGGTGTGCGTAAAAAATAAGGACAAAGGTAGAAGCTAAGGATCACCTAAAGGGTAAGTACCAGTATTTTATTTCAGTTTAATTATGCATGTTATTTATGATTCTGGTCTATGATGATTACATGTGATCTATGATTCTGGTTTATGATGGTTACATGCGAGTTATGATTTAGATCTATGATGGTTATGTTTCGTGCTAACCTAATGTGAAATGTTTATACATGATGATTTGGTCAAATATGCTAGTTTGACATGTTGTGACAAGAAGTGAATAGAATTGCAAATATACCTTATTGATGGGCTAAAAATGAGGTATGATTTGACAGTATTTAAATTTATTTTGAATCTAATGGAAATTATGTGCTTCGTATAGGAAAACATGAAATGCACAGTTGGGTGGTCGAAACTGACTACAAGAATTAGAACCAATAGTAAAAAAAATTGGAACATGCAATAGTATGCTAGTAAAGTATTCAGGAACGGGGCCATTTTGGGACACTGGTACCCAATAGTGTTCATTGATCGCCATGAGCATGCTATGATGGATATGATAGTTTTGAGGCAGGTATATGCCTTGAGTTTTGTATCTTCTGATGTGACTAAGACTTGCCAAGGGATGGACTACCGAAGATGGTGGTGCCAACAGATCTTGGAAGGTGTGTGACTGCATGGAAGGGGGTGATCGGATTTCCCACGAGACTATGTAGCAAAGAAGGGAAGGTCGAGGTTGGATTTGTTTTGATCATTAGTATTTGTTGGGAATGGGTCCCCTAGGGGTTAATTTTGGGGTTAAAAATCCAAGTTTTGGGGTAGAAGGCCCGAAGTTTCTATAAAGAAATGTAAAGTCTCTGCATTTTGTGGTCACGCAGCGTGAAGATATCTAAAGTCAAAAATGGTTTTCTGCCCTTAGTCTAGATAGGTTGTGTCAGTTTTGGAGATCTAGCCTTGGTTCGCAGACCATGGGATTGTATAAAAAGGAGGTCTTAGAGGAGTCTAAGGAAGGTCAGCGGGGGGAAGTAGAAGTACTTGATGAGTCTGTAAAGAGCTAAGAGTGAGAGTCTTAGCATAGGAAGAAGCTCTACAACTGAGTGTGCAAAGGCATAGAGAAAAATTCCACAGCTAAGTGCACGAACCCCTGTAGTTGTGTGCGTAGGGAAGATAGAGTCTGTATTGAGAATCCAAATCATCAATAAAGAGAAGTATTCTGAAATTACTGTGTACTTTCCATCTGTGTGTGCATTATTTTACTTCTGCTATGAATGATGTGTTTATGCTATGTTGAATACTGGGGTTATGAATTAATGCTATATTGATGCACGAATCTATGTATTTCACTCTGTCATATGAACGCAAGTAAGAATATATGTTACGTGAAGATAACCGTAATGCATGTTAAAGTTAACCAATACTTAAGCTAATCTGGGTAGACACAGAAGTAAGGATAATTATAGAGGCGTGTAAGAACCTGATCTATCTATTTAGGGTCCACGAAGGATGATCAGAGACTTCTATAGAGGCTCCAAGGATGAATAAGAGAAGTACATTGATAAGCCCTAAAGGGCTTATCGATCTACGTGAAGGCAGAGCGAAGGTCTAAAAACTGACATCACAACCATCTTAGGGTGCAGAAACTTGGTTCCTGCATCCCCCTATACTACTTTGGGTGAGACTTCGATCCATGCTATGGGGATTGATACCAAAAGCACCAATCGTGTAGGGATTTGCTTGGCTGCTTAACGTTGAACTTGGGTCAGGGCCCATCAAGCCAACAAATGGTTTTGTTCCTAGGACCAGGATCTGCATAACGAGATGTGTGATGTTGTATAATTGGAATCCAACTAAGAAAGAGATAAAAAATTAGTTAGATAGAAATATCCACGAATTCACAGCGCAAGAGATCAAGATCCGTGATTGACTAAAAAATAGTGGTTGGATAGATATCTGTACACAGAAATACATGAAAAATTCTTCTGTTCCTTCTCAGTTGAGTTATACATGTGGATCGTGAAGTTGGCAGACGACCAAGGAAGGTGGAGGCTTGACAATATGATTGTTTGGAAACCATAGTTAGTGCAGAGATTGGAAGCCTCTGAAGATAAGATCATGTGTGTTGTCGATCATTGGCTCGATTGCATCAGAGGAGGATTTGTGAGAGTTCGTGGTCAATACTTCTATCATTTACAACAAAGCAGAGCGTCGCTTCCTCAAAGGACCACGAGGTAAGTATTTGAAATCACTAAATACTTGGATTAAGATGCTCTCGTGTGAAAAGTGGGTCATGCAGTTACCTTGATCTTTGGAGCTATGTGAAGTGGAAGGTCTTTCAGGGATGAAGGAAGGAAGGGTCCTGAGTATAGCCCACTGATTGAACCTCCTTTGAGTGATGACGAAGGAGCAATGCAGTCTTCTCCACTAAGCACTATTCAGCTAATAAGACAAGGGTTCCTGCGAATACCTACACCACCCCCATCCTCGTCCCATCCATCCACACCGCCTCCATCCTCACCTCCACCACTCACCTCCACCACTCTTCAACATGGCGAACTTCATAAAGCTACATGTGTTCAAGGGCATAGGGAAGGAAGATCGGGAGTAGTTTTGGTTCGTCACGAAGGTTGTGTGGGAAGCTCAGGGTATCACAGACAACCAAATGAAGAAAACCACACTAGTTAGTGCTTTGCAGGAGCATGCACTAACATGGTACATTAAGTACAGTACTAATAACCCAACGTTCGTGTTGGCAGATATCCAGGCTGTGCTGAATAGAGAATTCAGTAGACCTAGTCTCAAGCGCAATCAATTGTGGGATTTAAGGAGATCGTGATGAATCATAAGGAGACACCTTGATATTTGGATCAAACATTGAAGTGTACGATCTGTGAAGCCAACATGAATCTAACTGATGGGAAGCACCATAAATGGTTTGTGGCCTTACTCCTGCCCCACTTAAGGGTTGCGCTATCACAACAGAAGATTGGGACCCAGGTAGAAGCTCTAGAAATCAATATGAGATTGCATGAGACACCAATGGGGGTTCAGTAGATTCACGTGCAGTTTCAAAACCTTTGCATCAAAATGCAAAGTCTGATGAAAGACTAAATAGCTCGGCCAGAGGTGCACGAAGAAGTTTGGTGCCTAAAATGCAAATGTCAGGGGCATGACAAGGATCACTGTCCAGTCCTTACAAACTATGTTGCAGTAGGGGGACCAATGCCTCTAAGGCCAGAAGTTGCGGTGGGCCAAGTGTAGGGTCTGCACTATGGTGTGCGATATGCCAAGTAGCTTAGAAACATGTGACAGACAACTTCCATTTGCTACAGAAATTTGTATTAACACCACAACAACTCTTCTGCAATTTCTACCATCACTAGGTCATGATGAGTGCAATTTCCATAGCTACGAATTAATGATGGATAGGAAACCTACATACAAGGTGCAAGCAAAAACATGGCCTCTAAACCAAGGCATTGGGGGAACACAAGGTGAGTATCAGGGGCACAACCGAGGCTGAGGTGGAGGGGGGGATGGTAGAGGTTAAGGTCAGATTGTTTATTAAAATTGTGGAGGACCACGACACTTCACGAGAGATTGTCTGAATTTGACGTGACTGTCATGCTGCTATTGTACTCAATTTGACCATGCGACTGAGGATTTCCCTATATTGTTGGCTAAGATTCAAAAAAATGGGGTGCAGCCTCCATAGCCGACATAAAACCTCCAAATTATGAGTGCTGAGCCTCACGAGGAAGACCCTAAGGTAAGCATTATGCTGCAAAGCAGAACAATGACAAAGGAGGATAAAGGGAAGCAACCTGCAAAAGGTGAATGGGTCCGCATAGCACCAGAAAAGGAGACTGGGTTTGATTTGGAGCACATAAAAGCAACATTTATGGAAGCAAAGAAAAGCTTCGCTAAGGCCTCTACCTCAGGAAGTCAGGAGAAACCAGATGAAGAAATGGACCCATCCATGATTACCATGTTCTTGGAGACCTACATGAAACTGTTCCACGATAGTAAGGTTGTGAAAGGCCTCCAAGAACTGATCAATCAGTGTGCTGGCAAGGACGACGCTACTGATGAACTATGTGTAGTCAGAAATCTTGGCAAGCATAAGGCAAGGACTGGACATGTGATGGGACTCACTGCGTAGATCGAGGAATACGAAACGGATCGAGTTATCTTGGATCTGGGGTCCGACGCGAATGTTTTGCCAAAATAAACATGGGAAAGAATGGGGAAACCTATGCTCCAGTGGTCTCAAATCTAGTTAAGGATGTAGAATCAATAGAAAATCATGCCAATGGGGAGGTTGCAGGGGGTAACCATTGACATCGAAGGCATGAGCGCACTAGTAGATTTTGAAGAAATAGAGATTGTCGATGATAGTAGTCCCTACCCTGTGCTCCTTGGAATCGATTGGGCCACTGACATGAATGGGCTAATCAACCTCAAGAAGAGAAAGATGATATTTTAAAAGAAATCACTCCGGGTAGTGGTGCCACTAGACCCCACAGAAGAATCGTGCTATACAGAACCAATCCGCGATTATGAAAGTTTGACTATTTGAACAAGATTTACAAGATAACAGCATGAGACCAAGATTGGGTAAATCTGATAGTAGATGGACGTATTGCATGGGACTACGAGAGCTCCTACACATCATATTCAGATGAAGAACTGGAGCGCTAGTAGAACCGACAGCATTAAGTATCTACGTTGTGTTGTAATATGATGACCAAGTAATTGTGTTGTGTATCATCAGAGGTAAGGAATTTTCCTCACTACCATGGGGCTAACTGACGTTGATTGTTTTTTGGATGCATTTGAAAGAGAAGTGATAGAGAAGCATTACTTCTAGGCCTTGGATTAGGCACTGCATGGTATGCCCGCAAGATGGTGGGGTACGCATAAGGATAATTTCGGTGACTGGCATGACTATAGGAGGATATGAGAATACATTTTCAACAACTGAAAGTACGGATGACATAAAAGTATGATGGAAGGGATGATCCACGTGATCACCTGGCCAAATAGACTAGGGCTTATGGAACAGAGCCCCAACCTGAATGGGTGCATCTTTTTTGTCATACCTTGAATTCCATACCAATGAATTGGTACTTGGAAATAGATCTCTACCATGGCATTGAAGAATGGGACATCTTGCGCCAGCGGTTTATAATGACATTCAACTTTAAGGATGGGTTTGACTATATTGACACGGTGCTACAAGATGTTAAAGCAGCGATCTTTAGGATACCATAGGATCCTTTAGACCTAATTCAACCTAATTAGACTACCCAGCCGAGCCATGTGTTGGAATGCTATAACGTGACCATTGAAGAAGAAGACTAGGATCCCAAAAAGATTAATATTTCGGAAACCAAGGGTCAGTGTGAGGTTGAAGGACCATAGATAGAGGATCCAGACATAACCACGCCACTAAAAACTAGACAGGTCAACATTGGCACAGAGGTGGAGCTGAAATTTGCAAAGATTGGGGATTATTGGGACAATGCAACAATAGATAAGGTCGTTGAGCTCCTCCGCGAATATCAGTATTTGTTCCCCATAAAGTTTTATGATTTGAAGGGAATAATAGGAGACCTGAGTGTCATGAATATCACCCTGAAACCAAACATGAAACCTGTAAAACAAATGCCTTACAGCCTTAATCCAAAGTATAAGGAAAGAGTTCACACTGAGTTATATAAAATTCTCACGGCAGGTATTATTGAGCTAGTAGAAAAATCTGATTGGGTAAGCCCAATAGTGGTTTAGGAAAAGAAACAGAAAGAAGAAATAAGGATATGCATGGATCTCCAGAAATTGAATGACGCTTGTGTGCATGATCCTTTCCCGACCCCATTCACTGACGAGGTCCTAGATAATGTAGGCGGCCAAGAAGCATACTCTTTCACTGATGGGTTTTATGGGTACCATCAGATCAAAATCGCGCCTAAGGATAGAAGAAAAACAACCTTCGTGACTGAATGGGGATGTTTTCAGTACACCATAATGCCTTTTGGGTTGAAGAATGCACGAACAATCTTTTCGTACATAGTCATTGTGTCATTCAAAGACTTCATTCATAAATTTTTGGAGGTATACTTTGACGATTGGACAGTGTTTGGATTGTTCAAGCACCATGTGGAAAGTCTGTGCTTGATGCTAGATACATGTTGGAAATACCAAATCGTGCTTAATCTAAAGAAGTGTCTATTTTGTGTCCCTTTTGGGATCTTGTTGGGTCATGTGGTATGCAGACAAGGATTGATGGTAGACCCCGTGAAGATTGTGGTGATCATCAAATTGGAGGTGCCGAGGAATGTGAAACAAATACGCGCAACTCTAGGGAATACCAGATACTATAGGAAGTTCATTAAGAGCTATGCCCAGATCACCGCACCTATGGAGAAATTTTTGAAAAAGGATGCTATGTTCTATTGGAATGATGAATGTTAGAAGAGCTTGGACGTGTTGGAAGAGAAAATGGTCACCGTGCGATCCTAGTCTTCCCAGACTGGAAGAAGGAATTTCATGTGCACGTGGATGCATCATGTAATATAATGAGGGCCATGTTGTAACAGCCCAGTGAGGGAGAACTAGATCACCATATAACATTCACAAGTAGGAAGTTGTCTAAAGTAGAGAAAATTTATTCCACGACAGAGCATGAAGGATTATCTATGGTGTGTGCACTCCTAAAGTTCAAGCACCATTTGTTGGGCAGACACTTTAATATGTATACAGATCATTTCGCGTTGAAGTATCAGGTCAACAATCTTATGTTGGGGGGGAAATATGCAGGTGGGTGCTATTGTTCCAGGAGTATGATTTGGATGTTATTGTGAAGCCAGGATGACTAAATGTGAGACCTGATCATCTATTCCACATTAAAACAGAGAGAAACCTACTAATTTGGAGGAAGGGTTGCCTGACACACAGCTCTTTGCGATATGCATCACAAACAGTCACATTGAAGATATCATCCAATTCATGATGACAGGATCGGCTCTAGAAGGTTATAGAAGTCAACAGAAGAAGGAATTGGTAGTGCACGTGGCATACTTTTCTGTCATGACAGGGCACTTGTACAGAATAGGGTTAGATGAAATATTGCGACATTATGTGCCTGACTTTGAATGAAGCAGCATCCTCGCTGAGGCTCATGGAGGAGCTATAGGAGGACATTAACAGTGCAGAAGGTTCTACGTGTTGGGTTGTGGTGGCCAACCCTACATAAGGATTCGAAAGCATATTGCAGGGAATGTGATGCATGTCAAAGGACTAGTAGGGCATCACGAAGGGATGAACTACCTCTGATGCCATAGGTGACGTTACAACCATTCGAGAAATGGACGATTGACTAGGTCCAATTCAATCTCAAGGAAAGAAGATAGGTGTGTGGTACATCATCACCGTGACTAAGTGCTTGACCAAGTGGGTGGCAGCACAGCCTGTGAACGACTGTACATGCATGATAACAACAAAGTTTATTTTTGAATATGTGTTGATAATATTTGGTTGTCCAAAGATCTTGATGAGAAATCAGGGTACACACTTTCTTAATGAAATAATTAGCGTGTTGACAGAAGAATTTCAGGTGTATCATTAGAAAAGTATGCCTTATCATCCACAGGCTAATGGGAAGGTGGAAGCATTCAATAAGATACTGGAGACCGAATTGATGAAGGTATGCAATGCTCAAAGAAATGACTAGGATGTGAGCATACCTGTAGTGCTATGGGCCTATAGAACAACTTGCAAGAAGTTGACTAGGAAAACGCCTTTCAGACTCGAGTATGGCTTAGAAGCTATGATGCTAATGGAATACATTGTACCTAGTCTATGCATAGCAGCACTCATAGGAATGGTGGACCGCGGAGCCCTGGAAGAGAGGCTCACGCAACTAACAGAGCTTGAGGAGGACCGATTTCTAGGTGGATTTCATCAACAAGTTCAAAAGGAGTGTGAAAAGGCATGGAACAATCAACACATCAAACTGCGCACCTTCAAGGTAAATGATCTAGTCTTTTTATATGACAGTAAATTTGATAAATTTCCAAGAAAATTTAGAATGCACTAGCTGGGGCCTTATGTCATCAAGGAGATTACCGATGGTGGAGCAGTTCAGCCAATTAAACTGAATGGAGAACCCTTCCTAGGGAAGGTGAATGGAAACCGATTGAAGCCATACATTGGTGATCCAGCTAGGTAACTATATGAGGGAAGCACAATCTTAGTGCTCTAGGCAGCTGAAAGGAAGCGCAGGACTATAAAATACACTACCCAAGACGGAGAGATCAGGAAACTGCGTGGAACAATGATATGTCAGAGGGACCATAGAAGCACACAAGGAGTTGCATTACCAAATGAAAAGCTGTGCAGGATAGCCGAAAAATGACCGTTAAAGTCTTTTTTCATGATTTGATGATGAAACAATGGCCAAAGGGAGTAGGGGGGCAACATTTAAGTTAGAATTTATGGACCAGATATTTGAAAATTCGCCTCCAATCTAGCATTGATGAACCAATTTTGGGGGGAGCAGTCAGATTTAAATTTGAAAGTGCCTATAAATTATAGGTGGTTTCCCAGTGAAAAACACTTGCCATTTTGAGAATTGAGTTGATGAGCTCTAAGGCACACATGAACTGTGAAACCTTAGAATTTTTACTAGCAAGTTTTGTATTTGAGACATTTCCACAGGAGACACAGGAGTTGTTGCATAGCATCATGTCGATGGACACAGAAGCTTTGAGCAGTGAAGCAGTGATTGTCGAGGGAGCTGTTCCAGAGGTAGCTATGGCAGTAGAGGGAGCTGCCCCAGAAATTGTGCCTACAGAAGTACCAACAGAAGTGCCTAAATCCCCCAGGACACCCTGGCGAAGGCCTACACCAACCCAGGAGGGGCAAAAACCAAATAAGGACAAGCAGAAAATGTTTTCGCCGGTGTGTGCATCACCTAGGAGGCACCCACAGTTGGGAAAACCCACTGCGCAAGAAAAGGTGAAAATGATTGACTTAGAGTTAGAAGAAGAGGTCGAAGAAATCTCCATGGATGATGAGGATATTGCAGTGGAAACAGAGGCTGTTGAAATTGAGGGGTCGGACCCCATATCTAAGATGCCTGAATACATTACTCCATGCAGGGGCAAGACGAATGTGCCTAAAGATATTGATGAGAATAAAGTCACCCTGCACACACCCCTCTTGCCGGAGCAAATAGTCTTTGAGGGACCATGCTTGGGGCGTGTCCTCCTTTTGAAATTGGAGGACTAGGATTTAGCAGACATCGAGTACTTCCCTCATTTAGAGACAGACCAACTTATGCACCGTGTCTTCCACAAAATCACTAGAGTAACCGCATTGGAGTCGAGGAAGTGGTTGAAAGGTGTGGATAAGGCAGGCCTACTAAACCTGTTATGGGTGCCACATTACAACTGTTCACCTATCACACTGGTGATCAAGCAGATGATGTGCTTGGTCCATGACAGGTGTCTGTGGGTAGAGCATCCTATACCCATCATGGACATGCTGATTCATAGGATCACGCAGCTTCCATACACAGGAGAAAACCCATCCATGGCGTTTGGTGGAAAGTTCGGCGAGCAGGCGATGGAGGAAAAATTCAAGCTAGTAAGGAAGTCGCACATCTATGCCATTTCCAGCATCTGTGACCCTATGGTAAAAGTGGCGACACAAATTTTAGCAGGGAAGGTGATGCGGAAGTGTCGTGGAGATGAAGTGCTGACACTAGTGATATATTTGGTGGCCCAGTGCAGAAAGGGAGTCCAATTTAACTGGGCACGCTACCTCACAATAAGACCTTTCACTATTCATGGCTATTGCTGTCCATAGTGCTGGTTGCGTGGGAACTACCTAAAGATAGCCAGTTCCCTCCAGTCACACTGGACCTACTAGAGGCAATGAAGTTTTCTTCGCTGTGGGTGATGAAGGATCCTCATCAAATAAAGGACAACAAGATCTTCTAGATCTTGATGGAAATGAGCATACATATGGCCATCAACTGCAAGCCGTGGTTGACACCTACAAATTTTGAGAAGTTACAAGAATACGTGGAATTCAAGGTTGACTTCCACCATGTGTCAATACAAGCATGGAAGGACCCTAAGTAGAAATGGCATGACCTGCCATACTTGGCCACCAATGATGCAATTACAGGAATCCTCAACTGTTGGCTGATAGATTGGCACAATGCTACAGAATCGATGGTAGGATTAGCAAGACTGCCACGCAGCAGAAGAAGGAAGAAGCCAAGTTGAAGATGGAACAACTGGTTGTGAAGAGGAGGAAGGAGGCCTATGACAAGGCCATGGTAGAGCGCGCTGCCACCCAGCAGTTGGGTGGATAGGTAGGTGAAGAAGAGTGTGACTCTGACTGGAGTTAGAAGTCACCTTCCTCAGAGACCGATGAAGAAGATGATCAGACAGAGCAAGGAGGGGTGGATGTGGAGATGACTCCATTCCGCACCAAGCGCACCAGAGATCTAGAGAAAGTAGGGTTGTGGAAGAAATCTAAGGCTAGCAAGACGTCTCTAGACCTGATCACCCTAATAGATTGGGACTTAAATGACATAGGTGATATAGTGTGGGATGCCACTGTGGAACTGCTGCAGTAATTCAAGCAACAACAACAAGAAGCATTGGGAGCTATATAGATGGGTATATGTGAGTTGTAGATCCACGCATCACAGATACAGACCAGTGCAACATCAACTAGCTTGGCTCCTAACACCTCAGAAGCCACAGGGATTGTGCGTGGAGGGATCCCTAAGCAATAGTGCTACCAAATGGAGCACTAACAATAGAGAATGAAGCTGAAAGACCTGCTTTCAACACACTCAAAAGAGTTGGACTTAACCTGGTCATGCTTCCGAATGATGCACTTTTCCTTTTGCTGGATGATGTGATTACGGAACTTCGGGCCCATGAATAGTGTGCATTACAGGTGGTCAGAGAACAAAAGGTCAACAATGCCCAGCTAACTGTGTAGAGAGACTCTGCCCTTATGCTTGTAAAAGACATTATAGACAAGAACTAGCTCATTACCACCGTTGTAACTGAGGCATGTAGGATTGTCCCAAAGTTGGGCATTCCCAAGGCTGAGCCGAACAATGTGAGTGTTCGGAAGCTCACTGCTGGAGTGCCAGATGCACGAACTGAATTAGAAAAAGTTCAGTTGGAATTGAACCTCAAAATTGTAGAATTGCAGTTGAAGGCCCAACCTTCGACTCTGCTAGAGATTAGAGAGTAGCGCGTGACCATTATGAAAGACGCAATAGCTGGAGTGGAGATTATAGTAAAGGCCTATACCACTCTCTTCAAGCAGTTGCCCATGGTAGTCACCTGCCTGCAAGATCCTACAATACAATGGCTGGAATCTGAAGCACAAGAGCTGCAGTAGAATTATGATGAAGTCAAAGCGATAGCGTGCATTGTCGCCATCACGCAGAGGTTAGCTAAGCTGCAGGAGGCCAAGGCATTGAAAGACTAGGTAGATATAGCTCAGCATAAGGAAGATGTGCTGAAGGCTCGCTTGAAGCCTTGGTTGGATGAGGCCTACTTGATCATGACCACTATTGAAGGCAAGTTGGCTAGTTTGCAGGAGACTCAGCAAAAGATTATGGCCGACAGCACA
Source organism: Pinus tabuliformis (assembly GCA_031772625.1). Lineage (NCBI taxonomy): Eukaryota > Viridiplantae > Streptophyta > Pinopsida > Pinales > Pinaceae > Pinus > Pinus tabuliformis. The sequence continues at coordinate 165,927,725 of CM062812.1, read as the reverse complement.
AGGCCAATGACAGAGTAGTTGGTCAAGGAGATGAAGTAGGCGGCAACACAGTGTGCCACAGAGGTAGCAGTTGTCCAAGTTAAGCTGGGAGGTCTTCGCAACAAGATCTCCATGCCAACTGTTGGAGGGAAATGTTCCCCTAGGGCTTTTTGGGTTGAAACCCTAGTAGACTGAAAGTTATCTATTCAAAGGAACACACATTCACACAACCATTATGCTATTATAAGCAAATTCTATTATAAAAGGGACGTACCTTAGGTCCTACGTTTGAGAAGGCCTTTAGGGTCCAAACCCTTCTTGGAGTTCCCTTCTTCTCTTTTGTCCTGCAAAATAACCAATTCCAAAGAAAACAGCAGTATATGGACAAAACCTTATAAAGAAACCATCTTCATGTTATAAATAAAGGTAGCTAGTTATGAAATCCAAACAACCATTTACATATGAATTCTAAACATGAATATCATAAACACAAAGAAGATTTATATCGGGAACCAAGATATGTGTTTCTTTTATTATAGACAAATAAAGTACATAAAAAGGAATAATTTCACCCGAGTCACCTTCAGCAGGCTCCAAGCAAAGCTTCCTTCCGGATCCGTTCCAGCCTCAAGCCTTTAACAAACTCATTCCATGACTCACTCCATGATGTCATAAGTGGTGGATGACACATAAGGAAACAAGGGTTTCCTGTACAAATGGGGGATGTGCAGAAGGCACAAGGGACTTCAGACCTGGTTAGGGGAAATATCTCAGCATAATAACCTTTCTCTCTCTTCTCTCCTCTCTTAGGCCTTCCCTTTGAGGTCTTTTTATACCTCTCCCAAAGTAGTTTTTTAGTTGGGATTTGGTTGGGAACAGTTGGGCCACGGGCACTAACAGGTGATCAACAGGTAAAACCCGCGATCTCTGCTCGAAAATAAGGAGTTTTATATTTTTTTAAGTGTTTTAATACATATACGCGGGTTGGGTATACACATACCCATGTATACACACATTTAACTCAGGGCAATGTCGCGTATAAGGGATAAAACACTGTTTTTTAAATTTTAGGACTAGGTCTGGAAGGAGGGGTTGCCCTAGGCCATGAGTGCAACATCACAAACCATAAGAGTGAGATTTGGAGCTATAATAGATGCCCCCTAATATATGAGGTCATAAGGGGTACATGATGGCCGAAATGTATTATGCAAGTGCATGGAAATGAAATCTGTCAAAAACTGAGGACGACTTCACCAGAATTCAGCCTGCCAAGCCACCAAAGGAGATCAGAAAGAAACACTGTCTGAGGCGGGCACACCCATGCTTAGAAAAAGTAAAGCATGTCCGCATATCAAGTACAAGCGGATCCACTAAGTATACAAGTATAAATGACTAGAAAATACATAATGGATCATCTGATCATGATGAACAAGTACATGTCTGAATATCACATATAAGACTGTCAATGATGCTGAAAGATGCAATGGATCACTGATATCAAAGACTAATCCCAAAAGGTACCAACTGAACATGATGAAATAGGATGGTACTACACTGCAAACTTAGGTGCCAACATATAGAATTTCGCCATGACTGACTGCAACATATAAGGTGGAGTGGTATCAACTAGCAGCAACAGAAGAAACTGTCAAGTGAACCAATGAACGCTGATACAACCTGAGGTCTTCACCGACCGCCGTGGTACATTTCTACACCATGGGAATAAATGATCTGAAGTCAACCATGTGAGAAATCGTTTGATTACTAGTCATTGATGTATACCGTTAACAAACGCGAGACTACTCACCGATAATGATAATGAGCATCAAGGTACCCAGTACAATCTAACAAGTGTGAATAGATGAGATGGAGTCGAACACCTGTGAGAATCTATCGATCAGGAGACAATGATGGTTTCCCACTGTCGATAGCGAAGGATCTGCCACTAATGACTGCAAACCCCAAGGTACTGCCAAATGGACTCTAGATCTTTGCCCTAGAACAATGAGTCGGAGTCGATAGGGAAAGATCTACTAGAAGGAAGGAATTAAGGCATCCTTCATCAATTTAGCGCGAGTGTAACCCGTAGGCCAATAATGTGGAAGGAATCGGACGAAAGAGATGTAGTAACTGAACCGAAGTATGTTTCCGGCATACACAAGATGTGGCTAGTGCACGACATAAACCCTCTGAACCAACCAATAATGAAAGTTGACACAGAGGCGAGGTATCCACCAATAGGGTCAAATGGAAACCAAGGTACTACACGAATCCCAATGTATGATAATGTAAGCTGACGTCGAACACAAGGGAAATGACTCAGTCAAAGACCCATGATACTGATCGATGCTAAGCACGAGGTGACCTATCAATAATGAAAATAGGGCCAGGGTGCAGCTCTAGGCCTGTCCTCAGAGCAAGGTGTCGTCGTCGATAAGGACAAGACCCGCCAACAAGAAGTCAATGGGGACCTTCTCAAACCGGCATGAGTAAAGGACCAATATAGCTGATGTGATGATAGACATGATACTGACAACCAGGGATGGCCGACTGAAAAATGAGTCAAGAGACACTGCAGAAAGGCCGACTCAGGCTAACTTCCCTTGAACAAAAGCACGACTTAATGTGACTATGTGGCAGCATATGATGACTCTGTATAAGTTCATCATGCAGGAGGCACGAATGAACCCTCCATACGATTGGAAGAGATAAACAATCAGGGGAGAACTGACTCAATAACAAGGTTAAGGCGTACCTAAGTCAAACTAAATCCCGCCCAAATGGAGGAGACTTTTTTTTGAGTGCTTTGTTCAAGGGCGACACGACTGACTCTAGCTACCAACAATAAATGGAAATAATGTCCCTTTCTCGCTCTTTTTTGGGATATTTAATTTTTTTGTCTTTTTCTGTTAAGCTTGAAAAAGAATGAAAGAATGATATGGTATAGTGGAAAGAACGAGTGTCAGTGAAACAGATGATCGAGTTCCTGGGAATGGAACGTCCCTATGCTCAATGCAGGGAGGTGAAAACTGGTCAGTGACACTCAAAGGTGTGTTCCTTCCATGGGTCAAGGTGTGTCAAGTTGAAGAAGTCAAAGGTATGCAAGGTTGATTTTGCAGTCGTCATGGTCAAAAGTTGGCTTAAACACGAGTCCAAGTGAAGCCGGCTCTAGGCCAAAAGGTGCAAGTGGTCAACATGCAATGCAGTAGTACAACTCAACACAAAGGAGCCTCTAGGGTATAAGGCCAGAACGAAGCGAAGAAGCAAAGAGGAATGAGTCTTCAACGCATAAGTCATGGCAGGATTACAGAGGACTCCCGAGCCTACTCAAATTGGAGCAGCATGGGCAACAAATTTCAATGAGGTGCTAACTACGATGCCCATGTAAAGGATGGCTCTACCATTGTGTCATGATTTAAAGAATCAGTGAGTGAAGATGGCTTACGAACCATAACACGATGGGGTCGACCCTATGGCAGATGTATCGGCAAATGGAGGCTAGTATGCATAATGCAACGGAAAAATGGTGTCCCTAACCTATATTCCAGTGAGAAAACGATACCTGCCATGATGGATCAGCAGTCATGGAACCATCTCGAAATTGAAAATCGTCCAAAATGTCCTGAAAAACAAACCAATCTTGACATTCCAAGCTCCCAAGTTAAAAGTCACATGAGGCCAAACAAAATAAAATTTTGAAAAATTTTTGCATTTTCAAAACTTATAAAAGAGATTTTGGACTCACCATTTTTACCATTTGAGTTTGAGAGCAAAGGATTTGGAGCAAAAGGAGCAAACTTCCCATAGCTAGATTCAACCATTCAAATTCATCAAAAACCTCCAGGTAACTCTTATACTTAGCTTGCAATTGATTATGACTGGTTTTAAGATTTTTGATTAATGTTTCACCGTTGAATTTTTTGCCAAAAATTTCTCCGCGGCGTATACGTGGGTTGGTAATATGAAACCCGCGTACACACGGGACCTATACGCGACTGTGTGCACAGGAACCCGCGTATATGCTGCGAACAATTTTTAAACAAAAACTAACGGTTACAAATCATTTTTTCTCATAATGCCTATCACGTGGCATGCAAGAGAGCACGCAGCGGTGGATAATGAAGTTATGAACAGTCTAGAAACTTTAGATGCCCTACGGGGATGCGGTTTGCTTAAATTCTTCAAATTGCCTAATATGAAAGAAAACACACGTCTGCTTGAGATGCTCATTGATTATTGGGACATCGAGGAGGAAGCCTTTATGATTGATCAGATGCCACTCAGGGTAGAAGTGGAGGATATCTATTTCATCACAGGCCTTTCCCGAAGGGGAGAGGTAGTACATTCCCGGGGTAGGACACAGAGTAGTCTCATGATAGAGGACTATGTACAGATATATTGCCCGGGACATCCCAAGAAGGTTGGAAGCCAGATTTCCATCACACATGTGGAAAGTTTATCGCTGAGGATAATCCTGTTCACCATAGCTCGAGTGAATGGATCGTCATCTCTGCATCAGGCATCACGACTGACCATGAGCGTGGTAGTTGACTGTCTCACTATTGTGTTCGATTGGTGTACTCCTCTTCTGGCCAACATGAAGAGCCAGCTCACTTCTATCAGGAGAGGATAGACCAAAAACTTTGGATATGGGACTATCCTGTGCACTTTCTTTTTCGAGAAGGTTCCCACACTCCGCCCCAGGGTAGCAGTTTCCATCAGCACCCCACGCGATCCACGCATGGGCCGGTGGGCTGATCTGATGAAACGTCTGGGGGGTGGGGAGGTCCCAAGGACTGCCTTCGATGATGACTTGTTCACCTGGTGGGATTAGCAGATCTTCGCCGTGGATGACTACCCCTATGCTGGGTTGGATTTCCAAGGAGATCCTGATCTAGCGTTACCACCGAACACAGCATGGGGCGAGATTGGTAAGAATTTTTTTATTTTATGATTTTTTTGGATTTTTCAAATATAATGATGAATTTTGAAAAATATTTTTGACGAGATTCAAATGATTGATATGATGATCATGTTCCAGACATTGGGCCAGTACGACCAGATGGGTTCCCGCAGCATGGACGGCGCGGCCGAGGAGCCGAAGAGGCGGCTGCTGATACAGAATGGACTCTAAACAACGTCCAGCGACACTGGGCGAGACTGAGCTACCGAGTACCGATGGATGCCATAGAGGAACTTCTTGAGGATGTGCAGCGTCATGTGGTTGGCATGCCATGTGACTGGGTTCGCACTTTTTGGCGTGTGGCCAATGCGATAGTTACATACTTAGCCGCTCATCTTGAGCCAAGGCATTAGATATGTCAGACATGATTATGGGCATTCGAGTCCCAATTTTGTATATTTTGTGACACACATATGTACACTCGAGACGCTTTATGATATATATATATATATATATATATATATATATATATATATATATATATATATATATATATACAGTTTGACTTTTTGATGCTTGATTTTATTGTGATGAATGATTGATGTGCCAGTCTAATGCCTGATTGGCGATAGAATTAGCTAACCAATTATGAGATCTTGGAATGTGCAAATAATTAATATAAGTAAATGATCTTTGCAACAACCTCACCCTTAAATACTGGTGATATAAATATGGATCCCTTACCCGATAAATGTTATTTAATTGAGACACTATCAATTGAGAATCAAGGTACACTACCAACGAGTCGATCCCATGAGAGGTTGCCTCGGATAATAAATTAATAATGGAAGTATACTCAGCCATATTGTTTGAAGCAGGACTGATGCATACACCTCTTGATACCATCAATTGACTAGTTGGATAATAGATTACCCAAGCTGCGGAAGCGAGATTCCGAGTGTGTCGACTAGCACCATCGGCGAACCCAAAATAGACCAAGTCATCCATCAACACTTGCCACAGCAGACCAAAAAGTGCTGATATCAAAAAACTCTCGATGATATATGTACAAATATACATAAAGTACAAAGAATCCATTGCCTAGCCAAAACTAAGCAAAGTACTTCTTTAAGTAGAGCCCGTTTCGGGGCTCCGCCAGCTTGTTTCCCTCAAAATCGATTAACTCATACAACCCTTTTTCTAAAACTCGTTTAATAATGAAAGGACCGTACCACATAGGCTTAAACTTGCCTGCCCCCAAGGTGTCTTTATCTTGGTCATAGACCAGGACAAGGTCACCTTCAGAAAAGACTCGAGGACGGACAAATTTATCATACTGCATTTTAGCCCTTTTCTTATGAGCCTCATTCACCGTGGCGGCATCTTGACGCTGCTCATCGAGATGTTCCAAGTGAAGTAGGCACTCTTCGAGACTCAAAGTCTCTGGAAGGAGCTCAACAGCTAATTTAAGAGATGGAATTTCACATTCAACCAGAAAGATAGATTCCATCCCATAAACCAACTGAAAAGGTGTAAAACCAGTAGCCATTTTCACGGAGGTTTGGTATGCCCAAAGAGTCGAATACAACATAACGTGCCAATTGGATCGATTTTTTTCGATTGTCCGTTGGAGAATCGTCTTAAGAGTTTTATTGACTGGCTCGACCTGTCCATTGGCTTGAGGATAATAAGGAGACGAATGCTCCTTACGGAAACCTAATTTGAGAGCCAATTCAGACATCAGTTGATTTTGGAAATGACTGCCATGATCAGTGACAATCTCTCTCGGGATACCGAATCTTGAGATAACCTGATTGAAAAGAAACAATGGTGCCATGTCACTATCGTTCTTATAAGTAGGCATGGCCTCAGCCCACTTCGTAAAGTAGTCTAAAGCCACGATAATGTACCTGTGATTCACTGTTGAAGGCGGATTACAAGTTGTAAAATCAATATCCCACTTAGTAAAGGGACCGACGGTGACAACGGGAAAAAGAGGAGCTGGATGCGCGCGCATATTTCGAGTAAAAATTTGACACGGGTGACAGCGTTTGACCGCTTCCACATAGTCTTTAAAGAGTGAAGGCCAAAAATAGCCGGCACGTAAGATGCACTGGGCTGTAGCAAGCCCTGATAGATGACCACCACAAGCTCCACTGTGGTAGTCATTGAGCACTGACTTTGCTTCCTCTAAGGTTAAACACCGTCGAAGGATTGAATCAACCCCTCGACGGTATAATGTGTCACCAATGATAACATAGTTTTTAGCCAGGTGACATAATTTTTGACGTTCATCCTTGGAGAAAGTACAGGGAAACTTTGAAGTTTGGAGATAGACAATGATATCTCCATACCAAGTGTTATCACTCAGGTTGTTCCCTTTGACTCCCAAGGGAATACGGCCGAGGTAACCACTAACCAATCTTTTGGTCATAGGTTCTAGCCTGCCTATGACTAGAGAGGGCTCTCTCTTTATGATTTAACTTTGTTTATATAATATTTTAGGCTAGTTATGATGCTCAAGGTTTTGTTTAGGAATTTGCTGGATGGTGACTTCAGTCAAGATATATATGTGCTTACCAGGATGTTCTAGGCCATTGGGCATGGAGTTAGTGGTGCTTGATCTGCTTGATATGTCTGTGTTGTTACCATAGTGATGCTGCAGAGCCAGATAAGTGTCTGAGAAACAATTCTTTGAAACTGTGATTTAAGTGTGATGTAACCAGGGTATGAAAGGCAATTAAGGATCTTTCAACAAACTGGTATGGAGAAAAAGTGAGAATATTATTTAGAAGCAGTGAAGAATTTCTACATAACATTCATATTTATAGAATTAATGAAAACATGAGCAATTAAGAATTCATGTTTATGATCAATTCTGAAGAAAACAATTTCAGCAATAGAGACTGCGCACAAGGTGTAACCAAACATTTCCTGTACTATTCCTTTTCTCTACTGCTAGATTAGTGAAACATGTATATGATTTAAATAAACATAAGAAGACAAAACATAGATTGAGAAAACTTATTGTTCCATCAGACAGCACAGGAATTCTGCAACAGCACGCATAGCATCACCAAGACATCAAACATTCAGGAAATCACTGAGCTTTTCCAGCCTTTTTCATTAGATAATCTGAAAGTATACAATACATTTGCCTCAGAATGAAAATCACCAACCCCTTATACGTTGCCAGGGGAGGTATATATACATAATTTACATAAGAAAATATCTAACTGATGAGTAAATGTTTCATTAATGTCGTGCCAACTCCTGGAGCATGGTAGCTGAGAAAGTAAATGCTGTAGTAACTCTTCAGTGCCTTAGCTGTCCAAAATGGTCAGAAACTGTTGACTTTGTGGCTGTTGGAGTCGGCTGAGGATATGCTGTCCCAAAATTGCGTATTTATCTCTTGGCTTGCTGTCGTTGTCCATATGCTGAGTCACCTTTCGGCTGCCTTAAACGCTGTCTTTATTCTGCTGCTTGACTTTTGCTGAGTTGGAGCTGGCAATGACCGAGCAACTGAGGCTATTGTGGCAAAATTTGAAGCATTGCCTGCCACCAATCCTCCTTGGGCATTTGATGTCTTCGAATCTTCACTAAAGTTTCATCTGCCTCTGTATATCTATAAAAATTTGGAGGAATCTCAAAAAGGTGATTTACCTCATTTTCAATGAAAAATAGACCTTCAAGTTTATTATATAGGCTCTGCCCTGTTGGAGGCTTTGTTTCCTCAGAAGTACTACCAGATGCAGTGATTTGATTTTCAATATAATTCGACATTCTGGTGGCATATTGCTCTCAGGGGATCAATCTTCCTGCGCCGCTTAGTAGGCTGGGCAGTCCCTTTTGTTGTAGTGCTCCCATTTTGAGTTTGTACTCATCCACCTCAGCCTGTATCTCATAGCATTTCCTCTCCACGGTTTGTACAAAATTCCTGAGAGTTAGCACCTTTTTAGCTGTAAGGACAACCTCTGTTTTGTTGACAATGCCGATGGCTGCCAGTTCTTCCTTAGTCTGGTTATTCAAAAAATCAATCATTCTATTGGCCTGCTCAGGCCTGTTTCCCAGCACTGTTTTGGCCTTCTGGATTTCTATCTGTGCTTGGCCAATTAAATCCATTTGTTCATGCACAGTTTTAATTGACTTCCATTGTCTAGTGATGGATTGGTCAATTCTGGCCCACAGAATTCTTTTTATTTCAGCCATAGCACTTTCTAGCTTAAGCTCTTTCTCCAAGGCCTTTATCTTTTCTTTGAGGGCCTTTATTTCTCTTCCTTGCTCTGCCACAGTCATCTTTGATTTATCATATTTGGTCTCTAGCTCTGCCAACTTTTCCTTGGCTTGTTTTATCTCAGTGGCCTGGAGCTCCATTTCTTTAATAGCCTTAGTCAATTCTTCCATGCTTGTACTGGAGTCTGGAGCTATTGTTGTTGTTGCTTCTGTTGTGGCTGTGGTTGTCATAGGGGCTACTGCTGCCTCTGTTGTTGTTGCAGTGGTTGAGGTAGTTGGAGGAGCTTGGGATGTGGATTCTCCCTGCTTATCTTGTAGTGCTCCTTCAAGTTCCTTCTCCAAATCAAGGACCTTCTGGTTGAGCTACATTATAAGATCCAGTTGGTCATCGGCCTCCTTTTCCTTCTATAATTCTGCTGTTTGAGGGTGCTCTATGGGCAACAGCTTTAACCTTTTCTTTAGTGCATTAAGGTCATCTTCTTTTTTCTTCAGGAGGGCCCTTACGCCCTTTGGATCCTTAGGATCATGTCCTAGGTCGATGATGATGTCCTCCAGTGATTTTATTCTGTTGTCCTTGGCCATGGAGGACATTCTTTCAAAATCCAACCGAATGTTGGTATTTTTCAGTGATTCTTTTAATTCATGGGCCATGGTTGCCCTCTCCACCAAGGTGGCATAGACCATTTCTCCAGTTTTCTTGTAGAGTTCTATTTGGTCCATGGGGTGAATGTCCTTTGCCATGACCTCCACCCTTGTCCTTACAAAATCTGCAGCTGATTTAGGCTGCGACACCTTAGGTTTAAAGTGACTGAGGATCATTTTCTCCTCTTTGAGGTCATAAACAGACATCAACCTTTCTTGCTGGGCTGGAGTTGCATTTAGAAACTGTTTATACACTTCTACTCTCAGCAAGTCATTTTGTGCCTTTATTTGTTTGAAAGAAGCCTTAGTGCTTGTAGGCTTCTTGCCCTGCTGAGTGGAGGATGATACCTCCAAGCCAAGTTGTGATCCCTGCTCCTGCTGAAAGGAGCTTGTACCTGTTTGCTGGCTGCCTTCCCCATCTTTCCTTGGGCTGTCAAGGACTTCTTCACTGATTTCTTCTACCTCTGGGGAATCAACCCTTTGCCTCTTGGCCTCAGGTTGCTGGGAGGATCCACTTGCAGGAGTGGACTCTTCTCTGTCTCTTTTCTTACCCCTCTCCTCATGTGCTGGAGTCTGTAAGATTGGAGCTGGTGGTGGCTCTGTTTGTGGAGGGGGGGTCTGCTCTTGTTGTTGCCCACTTAAGGGGGCAGGCTGTTCTTTTAGTGCTTCCTCTTCAGCACCCATTATTCCTTTACCTTTATCTGTACCTGGTGCTGCTGTAGAAGGTGCCTGTGTGGTTGGTGCAGTTGTTGTGGCCGAGGTCCCTTCTCCTACTGGGTGCGGTCGTTTGAAGGATACCTGCTGCACAGAATCTAAGTCAACAGTCTTTTCCAAATCCTTGACATTCTTTTGCATTATCTCTTCCTCAGTCAATTTTTCAATTAACGTATCCGATTTCCATTCTTGTTGATTGGCATACTGTTCAATGTGTGGATATTTGCAATGCTCATAGCCTAGCAGCCTATACTTGACTCTTCTAGCAGTGATGAAACCTTCAGGGTCATAAGGGACCCACCGGAATCTTTTTGAGAGCTTGTACTTGTCTTTGAGGATTAGTTCAGCATCTTGCCATCCCTCTTTCTTATTCATAATGAAGGGGCCCAGGTGGTGCTTGAACTTGAGATGGGCTTTCTTTTTGGAGCTGTGAAAGTGAGTGAGGTCAGAGTGAATGAGTTGCCTATAATACTCCAAGGCAAACAGTCTCATGGGCACATATTTTGGGAGCCTGTATGGACAGAGCTCACAGCCATAGATTCTGATGACTGTATGATCTTGGTATAGGTACCAATCACCTATTTTGAAATTCTTGGAGAGCTGCAGGATTTTCTGCATTTCAGATGACACTCTGGGAGGAGGGGACCTCATCAACAAACAAGAGACTGGGTAATGGGTAAACAAATTGATCAATGAATTCACAATATGAATATGGTGAATTTTGCACTTGGTGGAAGACAGATGTCCAGAAGATAAAAGATCTTCTTTCTCCTTTAGAATCCAGCTTTTTAATGTGGCATGGAAAAGCCTCAGACTGGTAGTACATGAATAGGTGGTAAATATAAGATGAATACTTGAAGATGCCCTCCCTGTCTACTTTGAAAAGCTGCTCATGTATTCTGTTGGCTATGAACTTAGTGAAATTGTATTTGTAGGCACGAGGTTGGCCTGGGCTATAGGCAGCTAGTAGAACCAGCACTGTCTCATCAACAAATTCGCTGGTTTTAGACCCCAACACATAAGCAATCATGTCCAATAGGAGCTTTCCTACCTCAGTAAAGTGCACATATAAATAGGGAGGTGGCCCTATGGGCTGGCGGTCAGGCCTCATAAATGTCTGGGTGATTTTCTGAATGTCAGCAGTGGACATCTTGGCACCTGTATCCAGCAGATAGTTCATGGAGAAAGGGAACAGCAGCTGAGTTTGTTTGAAGTTGAGCATCTAGTTGATGGAATCAACATTAATGTGAAAGAGGATGCTCCCAGATGGAGACTTGACAGCTCTTTGACTGGCATCATAATTCTCAGCACAAAGGCGGATAATCTCTGGAAAAATATTGACAGAGGGGAGGAAGTAGTAAGGGAGATTGGATTCCCATATCCCATATTTGTCATTATTGTTTAAGTAGTCATCCCTCAATTCCCTGAAGGTCTGCAAATGGTTCCTATCACCCACAAAGTCTTGGATGAGAAAATCTCTGTCAGCAAGTGGTAAGGACTCCAGGTCTTTATTTGGTGCATTTATGGGGGCAACACTGAGAGCTGTGGGTGCAGGAGCAACCATTATGTAGTTTCTGAATTGAACAAGGTAAGTGCAATAGCTTGCAAGGTTCCTCAAAGCTCAAGTGACAGACTCAATGTAGATAATGCTAGAAATTTTCTTCAAATGGAATAGGCAGGCTATGCAGGACTGTCTCTGCTCTGCTTGGGTAAATTCACAGGGATTGTGAATTAATGAGGATGAATTGCAGAGGGTGTGCAGGATTCAAATTGGTGAAATGCAACTTTGGGCATGCACTCGGCAAAAGGGAACAATGCCGGGCAGCTAGAGGATGAATTTGTAAATTTAGACCGTGAATTATCGTTTCAATATCAAATTTTTGGAGCTGGGGCAATGTGGGTTGCTTTAGTTCAAAATTAAGTAGGAGACAATCTTCAATTTGGGATTTAACATGTGCTTAATGGATGATTTGCAGATAAATGGCTAAAACATGGGTGAAATAGGTGAATTTTGGGCAAATACCTGGATGAGTGACGCCGCGAGTCGCCGGGTTGAATAATAGGTGAAAGGCACAGTTGAATTTGATGAATGGTGGCGTCCCATGATTCGAATTCACGGTGCAAATGCAATTTTGGAGTGAACGAGAAAAATAGCTCACAACGGCTCTTCTTAGTTTCCAATGAAAATGACACAAAAACGGCCAAAACGCACGTTTTAACGATAAATTTGGACAAAATGGGTTATTGGCGCTTTTCCGCCGATGACATCAGCATGACGTCATGGCGGGCCCGAGGTACGGAGGGTGACGTGGGCGCTGAGCTGGAGGCCAGCATGGAGGGACACGGTGGCGGGCGGCGTGGGGTGGCAAGGTTACGTGGAGGGCTACGAGGCGCGGGGGCAGTGGTCGGCGGCGTGACGTCATGATGACGTGGAGGTGACGCACCATCAAAGGGGCGGTATCGGGGAAAGCGGTAAGCGGTCTCCCCGCACCGCTTTTGGGCGAAGGCGGTATCGGGGAGGGGGGCTCCGAACAACCCCGCCGACTGCCACGCATCCCGTGTACGGGGACCAAAACCACCATCTCCCCGGACGTTAAAGGGAGACACGTTGAGATTTCAAAACGCCCCCCCACCATTGGATGAAGGGGGGCGGGAGATGGACGGCTGGCGGGTGCCCCGACCCGTCGAGCATGTTGGGGGGACCCGCCGGCGGATTAAAATATATATTTTAATATGTCGGGTTATCAGACTTTGGTTAAGGGGGTTTCTGTGGGTTTTTTGGGGTATGGATTAATCTGTCGGGGGGTCAACAAATGGTTAGACTTAGTTTTGAGAGGGGGAGAGGGGGTTTTGATGAATTTTTTCAGAAAAAGGGGTATAGATGAGGGTTAGGAGTGGGCTATTAGTCTAACCAGGGGTTAGAGTAATTCCCAAAACAAGGGTTGACTATAGTCCCTGGTGGACTAATGTCTCCCATAGACCTACTATTCAGCTATAATGCTGAAGGGGGGATATTTATACATTGTTTAGGGGTTTATACACCATGGTGTTATAATAATAGGGAAAGGGGAACATAGGGGATTTAGTGTAGATAGAGTTAGTAGTTAATATTTGGAGGGGAATGAGAATGGGAAGTGATAGTTACTAAGCTTTTCAGGAATCAAACTTAGTCAGGAAGTAGATCAAAATGAAAAGAATTTTTACACAAGAAATGTGGCTTCTTTTCAAAGAAAGAAGTCATTTATGACATGAAATTTGTACAATTGAAGAGTGTAAGGAGGACTGATCAGGCAGATCCTGCAGTGCTCATGGGGAGGTTAGTAAGAATCTTTTGAAGGGGGTGAGGGAAGTTAGTGCTGGTTTAGTAGTTTGCCAAATAGGCCATTGCCCTTGCCTTTCTCCTGCTGATGGCCACTTTGTGATTTATTCCAAGTGATATGCTTGGATCTTGCTTTCTGCAACCTTCAACTGCCTACCCTGCCTATTATGCCTAACATTTTTTCTTCCTTTGTATGGGTGCACTTAGCCTTGCAAACCCTGATAATTCTCTTTTCTTTTTGCTGCCCTCCTATCTAAGTCTACCCTTATGACTTCCAAGGGCCCAGATTAAGCAGTTGGGCTCCTTTCTTTCTCTATCCACCTAGTCATCTGTCAAGCTTGAACTATTTGAACAGGTACTTCCTCTCTAGTCTACAACATGCAATTTAAAACATGGTGAGGCCCAGCTTGAGCTGTTGGGCCACCCATCAAAGTAGTAGTGGCAATTTGGACTAGCCACTTTCATGGTCTTTGTTTGGGGTTCATTTCTTTTATTTTTTCTTTGACCAATTCATTTTCTTGCCCTTTGATTTTTCTTTTAAGGCATACCCTCTTTACATTTTTTAACATGTCTGCTTTCTTCACAAAAATGGAACCTTAGTGGTATGGAAGGTGAGCATTTTTGGCACTTCCACTGTCAATCATGAAAGATGAAAACCTATTGGTATAGGAGGCTAACACCAAGGGTCGAGTGAAGAGATGAGGAATAAATGTTCATAGGGAAAAATTTCCTCATAAACAATATCCTCTCCACAAGGTAGCTCAGAAATTAGCTCCGCGAAAACCATGGATTTCCTAGACTTTGCAGACAAGAACTCGAGATCAAATTCTTGCAAAATGACTATCCATCGATTATATTTACCCCCAATCACCCACCTACTAAGGACAAATTGAAATGGATTGACTGTCGCTAAGACAAAAGTTTTGCGTAGCAGGATATAATGACGGAGCCGCTAGACAGCATGGACAGCTGCCAAGGCCAACTTCTCAACCAGAGAATAACGAAGTTCAGGACCTATTAAGCCTTGGCTCAAATAATAAATCACATGATCGGTGAGAGCATCATCCTCTTGAATGATAACCATACCAATGGTTGATTCTGCTGCAGCGAGATATAAAAGGAAGTCTCTACCATAATCCGGTGGACTCAAAAGCGGGGCAGAGACTAATGCCTTTTTCAAAGCATCAAACGATCGCTGCGCAAAGTCATCCCATACAAATGGAACTCCTTTCCGTAGCAAACACATGAATCCTTTAGTGATCTCAGCATAGTTTGCTATAAACCGTCTTAACAAATTTGCCTTCCCTTGAAGACTTTGAAGTTTTCGAATCGAGGATGGGGGAGGCAACTGAACTATTGCCTCAACCTAAATCCCTTCATTGAAAGTGATGAACCCTAACAATCAACCGGACGTAACCGCGAAAACGCACTTGTTGGGATTCAACCGGATTTTATAAAAATGGCATCGCTCAAAAACCAATCGAAGATGACTAGGGATTTTATAAAAATGACATCGCTCAAAAACCAATCGAAGATGACTAGGGTGATTAGTTCTCTTTCGAGAACGAGCAGCGAGATCATCCAAGTATGCCTCGATGACATGTTTGATGTCGTGGAAAGCATATGACATGGCCCGGTGAGAAGTGGCTCCAGCATTTTTAAGACAAAAAGGCATCTTTCTATATGCAAAGGTACCCTAGGGACATATAAAGGTTGTCTTATGTTGATCTTCAGGATGGATAGAAGATTGATTATAACCCAAAAAACCATCCATGAAGGAAAAAATATCATTACCCGCACACTCGTCGATAATATGATCAATGAATGGCGTGGGGTAATTATCTTTCGGACAAGCCTTGTTTAAGTCCCTAAAATCGATGCATGCTTGGATTGTTCCTTGCTTTTTATCCACAGGGACTGGATTAGAAACCTAATCAGTAAGAGGAACAGGGTATATGAAACCCGCCTTTAGCAGCTTCTCAACTTTAGCTTTGATAGCTGCTACTTTCCTAGGGTTAACCAACCAAAGCCTTTGACGAACCGGTTTGGCGTTCTCATACATCTTGATCTCATGTTGAACTATAGAAGGATCAATGCCAGACATTTCCTCATAAGACCAAGCAAATACATCTCGAAATTCCTTAAATAGGTCGGTGTAAATTTGAATTTCTTCAGGGGAACATTCAATTCCGATGAAGAGATTCTCAATCACGTTAGGGTCTCTAGAGATGTTTATAGGTATCATTTTTGAAATCACCGAAATATTACCTTCGGCATGAACGTGTGCTGGAGCCAAAGGGTTTGACACCGTACAAACATCACTAGTGAAGAGCTCAGAGAATCTAGATTCTACTTCCTGCAATGGAGGAAGAAAGTATGAACGATTGTGTAAGTCTTCCCGAGGTCGATCTATACCCATCATTGCTTCGAGGATTGCTTCTTCAGAAGGTAAAACTAAATCTAAGCAATCCAAGGTAGAGGTAGAATCAAGGCTCCAAGCCGAGGCCACATCACCATCTAACTCCTCTTCGAAAAAAAGGAGCAGAGTGGTTGTCTGCAGAGTCTATGATAGACTGATATCTAAGCTCAGCTGCAAATATAGGGAATGCCATTCCATTTACTTGTCCTTCAACTAATGTGGTCGTAGGTGAAGGCAAGGTCAAAGGGTCTGAAAAATAATGAGTTCGAAAGAACTCTTCTTGAGGAGACTCCTTAGATGATGAAATGGCATTGATTTTAGCGAAAGGAGAGGGAAGATCAAAGGTACCCATCAATGAGGAATACATTACCACTCCTAAATTCTCAGTAGGCGGGTGAGGGTTATTCACTAAAGGAATAGTAGAGTCAGAGCTTGCTTAAGGATCGACTGGACAATAATCCATTTGATCAACCTTATCGATTTTCCCCTCATGAGGAAAGCAAATGACACGAAACAGAGTCGAAACAACAACATCCATTTCATATACGCAGTTCCTTCCTAATAGGAGATTATAGTCTAGGTTAGCATCTATGACTTCGACTTCAATATTGATGACCTTCCCCCCAACACATATAGGAAAGGCCAGGATAATCCCATGCGGCTTATGAGAATGACCATCAAATGCAGTCAAGATGGTGGGTGAAGGAACGGCCAAAGGCGATCCAATAGCCTTCCAGCATGACATCGACATGACACACGTGGAAGCTCCTTCATCTATAACGGTACAAAAAATGTTGATTTTCCAGTATGTAGACTTTATTTGGAAAGCCATATGATGAGGGAGTCGCTTTTTGACATTTAACATGTCAAAAGTGAGCACTAAAGAATTAGTTGGATCGACTGCTCCAATCGCGGAAAGTAAAGCACTTCGCTGAGCTGGACATGACAGGAGAACTTCTAAAGCGGACATGGCGCATGGAATCTCAGCCAGATCCTCCACAATGGAGTAATTCTAGGCGGCCCTGGTATTAGGATTAATAGTCACACGTTTAGCGGAACCTTTCGGTATCCGTGGTATAGTCTCAATAGGGGGTCGCTCAATATGAATGTCAATATTTCCGGGAATAGTCTTGTCCTTGGAAGTTTTAGCTTCACCATAATCACGTGACTGAGTAGTCACATGGATGTTAAAACCCATCATGAAAATATTCGATGATTTTTCCCCTTCCTAGTTGCCCCTTGCGGAGGTACCAGGATTTGAACTCGCGCTAGCAAGAAGTTGCTGCCCTTGGGGAAAAGGGTTTGTTAACATAGCCTGAGAACTAGAAGTCCCTTGTTGTCCTAACAAGCGCTGAGCATCTTCAATCTTAGGGCAGAGATGAGTTAAATGGTCTCCACTACACAACTTGCATGGAAACTTGACTTTCTTTCTAGACTCATTTCTACCACCACCAGCGTTGTTGTCAGACTTATTTGCATCAAGCTTCCCATCCTGGTTCTTTTTCTTACCTCGTCCTTTCTTTTTCCTATTGGAATTTTGATTTTCTTTGGGTTTATAGGATTGGACGGTGTTAATTTAAGAAGTTTGGGAAGCCGAGGGATTAGACGATGTGACTTGGCTGTTAGAAGCAGTTTGTAAGGACAATTGCTGCAATTGGTTCAACAAGTTCACGGTAGTTGTGTCTACCGACCCAACGATACCATCCGCGTGGAGACCTGGCTTCAACTTAGCTATGTCAACCTTAGACCCAGGAGCATCTGGCAAGTATTTTTGTAGGATCCTAGACTAAGAGTAGATCAGTTCTAATTGCTGGGCCCTAAAAATGGCTTGCTCCTCATAATAGACTCCAGACATGGAGACATCCTTGGAGATCTCAGGTTGTAAAGATTTCAAAAACCATTCGAGATGGTACTCTGGAGGGATTTCAGCTTTAATGAGCCTCTTTCTCCATCTCCATTCCTGAATATGGTCAGAAATGTGAGTTGCCTTATCCTAACGAAAAGTGGCCAGAAGTTCAGTTCCGGCATCATAACGGACAGGCAACTGGAAATGATTTAAGAAAATATTGGCTAAGTCAGCGAAATATGTAAAGCTGCCCCCTGGCAACTCTATATACCATTTGGCTGCATTACCAGTCAAGGTGCGTTGAAAAAGTCTCAACCTAATCGAGTCATCGATAAGGGAGTTAGATGAGCACCACAAATGGAATGTGGTTACATGGTCACCTGGGTCCTCACCACTCTTCCCTTCGAATTTTGGAATGTCTGAAGGGATTTTGGTTGGGACGGGAGGCCAGGTCGGATTATACTTGATTGGATCATTTGTTAACTTGGTGAGATCTGGCAAGTTCAACGTTGCCAGAAATGGAAGCCTAGGAGGACCTTGGGGATTCCACCCAGACTGGGCAGAACTCCCAAAGTTCTGAAAAGATTGGCCTGGATTTTGGAAGGCACCAGGCTGCCCGAAGTAACCAGTAGAACCGACTGAACCAAAAGGCAAGCCTTGTGATCCAGCAAAATTCGGAGTTTGACCAACTCCGGCCGCAAAGCCTCCATAACTAGCAAAGTTTCCTCCTAAAGGATTATAAGGAGTTATAACCCCTTATATGGATTCCAAGCCGAAGCTAAGGGAGGAATACTTTGAAATGAACTAACCATGGAGTACGGCCTATTCCCTTGTTGGCCGATAAACAGATTCCCAGCTCCCGCGCCACTAACCCCAGGGTTAGTCCAACCTTGGAAAGGATTACTGCTTTGTCCTACAGAAGAAAAAGGCATGGATCCTATCATCGGGTTGAAATGTGGTATATGACCACTTATGAAAGGAAAAACCTAGAATGAAGCCGATCCACCCATCATGGATGTAGCGGCACTAAACAGAACTGATGGAATACCCTGTGAGTGGGTGCCAAATGGGAAGAATCTGGTACCAAAAGCATTGGTTTGGGCATTTCCACTCGTGGACGGAATGGAGGTAGACCCAACTAAGGATGGGCTAACAAAAGATCCAAACAAGGAAGCAGAGGAGATGGAAATCGTTCCTCCCCCTTGCACCGATGTTGGAGTTTGCATAGTCGTAGCACTTGTAGAAGCCATGCTTCCAGTAGTGGTCATTGATGGTAAGCGCGTAGCGTAACTTGGACTTGACAGTCTATGCATCGGAGTCCCAACATATTGTAATACGTCTGGATGACTAGATGGTAGTGGAGAATTCAGAGCCGCTAACGACTTTGAGAGTTCTTCTACCTCTATGTTATTCTCCGCTTGAAAGAGAACTTGAGAAAGGACTGGAGTGTCCCTCTCTTGTTCAGAAGTGCCAGGTATTGCTTGAACACTAATGCCCCCGAGAGGAGGATCAATCCCCGATGTGTCAACTGCCGTGGGACGAAACCCACTAGTAGTATTACCTCTGCGCCTTCTAGGAGAAGGCTCTAAACTTGGTGGTGAAAGACCACAAAATCTTCGAGACCGTCTGGGAGATCGGTCAGCCACTTTAAATTTTTTGTTATGATCTAACTAAAGACTCAAAAAATTGAGAGCTAGGCCAACTAAGAGCACAAAGCACACACTATAAAGTCCCTAAAGATAACAGCTAGTCAAACAAATTCCAAGTATTTCCACTCCGGGTGATTAGGACCGGACACCAAAATACAAGAAAGTGAATTAAGGGGCCTTCCGAAGATAGTCTGGGATGATGAGGGCCCCGTCCTATCAGCGAAGGTATCAGAGGAAGTTACGCTGACCTCCTAACAACAGCCTGCGCCGGTGCAAGCCCCCAAGCTTCGCAAGGGTGCCCTCCAGTAGTACTGTTGAGAGTGATGCAACATCGACCTCAGGTGCCACGGGATTCCCCTCCGCAGCCACCTGTGTAGATCCCTACGAGTAGCAACTATGGATACCAACTCGTCGCAGAAGCCAGGCGGAACAGTCGTGAGGTAAGTTCGGACAAGTAGGAGAGGGGTATCTCTCTTCCCTGTCTTCACAGACCCTCATGCTTAACTCCCAGATTCTGAGCTTTCCTGGTCTTCCTAACGCTATTGGATTTTCTCTCGCTACTCAGACTCCTATGTTTGACGTTTATATGGCCTTGGATAGTTAACTCTCCACTCGCCTAATCCAAGGCCCTAAAATCCTAAACTTGTTGGTGTAACTGACTTAAACAAAAAGTTCTAGTGAATTTAAGTTAGCGCTTGATTTTAAAATAGGCTGTTCTTTAAGTCACAAGGTAACAAAAGTGAAACTAGTGGTGTTTTTTGATGCAAAAGAAATTAATAAAAGTTTAACTACATGCACATGCACTTTTTTCGTTTTTCGATGAAGAGCAATTTCTATAGGGTTCACAGGAACTTCTAATAAAACAAATTTTTCTTTTCTTTTCGTTAATTCACGCTTCACACTCACAAAAGTTAACAAAGCTATGTATGCCTAAAAAGGTATGCAAATCTATCCTAATGCAACAAATATATGCCGATGCAAGATTCAAAACTACTCTAAAAACCAAAAACGAAAGTTGCTTGCTTATCAATCTTTATCTTGCCACTTAAAATGTCTAGATGGAATATGATATGCTACCATTCATTTCGTCTAAACACTAAAAACAAGTTCTAAGACAAACATAAAGCACTTTCATTCTCTAAAAGGAAACCAAATGAAAACCAAGTTCAAGAAAGCAAAACTAAGTTTTTCAAAAAGATTTTCTTCAAACGCAACAACAAAAAAGTATTTTCAAAAATGCTGTCAACAACACTGAAACTTGTGATTGAAGAATAGGCAACAAACACTTTTGCAAATTGACACCACACAATGGATGAAAACTCAACAAAAAGAGATGTGTTTAAGGATGCTCTTAACAATCAAAAGCAGCAATGAAAGCTTTGGAAACAATAACCAAAAATATCAAAAAGACAAATTTCAAGAAAGTGTCAATAAATAACTTTCATGAAACAAAGAAGCGGATGGTCACAAAAGCGGTTTTGTCAAGCAAACAAAAAGTTACCAAAAGAAAAATTTGACACGAATATTGAGATCAATCTTCCTAACCTGATGAATTAGAGCAGCCAAGATTCCAAACAAGAAATTTTGCATGCTTGAACAAGAGAAGATGATGCTTGCAATAACAAAAACAAGACCAATACTCCTTATAATCAGAGAGAATTTGGAACAAGATGCTCGCTGTAAAAACAAAAACTGATACTGGAAAGTGACTGTTTTAGACTGACTCAAACTACCAGACAGACCTTCAGAGACAAAAAGATTTACAAATCTTGAAAATTGCAAGATATACCTGACTGTACTTATGTATAGATTACGTGTATACGCTACTATAACTAAGGAAACCTGCGTATACGCGGGTTCACTTAAAGAAACATGCGTACATATGCCTCTGTAACTAAGAAAAACAACGTATATAAAAGGTTTCAAGAAAAATAAAAAACAAACTGAAGAAACTGGCAAAACTTCAAATTCAAGAACAGACCAGATAGTAACAGCAAGTAGACAAGGCAGTTGAGCCCTGATTGGCTTGAAAACACCCAAACTAGGAACAACAAGAGTGTTGTCCCCAGTGGAGTCGCCAATTCTGTTGGAGGGAAATGTTCCCCTAGGGCTTTTTGGGTTGAAACCCTAGCAGACTGAAAGTTATCTATTCAAAGGAACACACATTCACACAGCCATTATGCTATTATAAGAAAATTCTATTGTAAAGGGGACGTACCTCAGGTCCTATGTTTGAGAAGGCCCTTAGGGTCCAAACCCTTCTTGAAGTTCCATTCTTCTCTTTTGTCCTGCAAAACAACCAATTCGAAAGAACACAACAGTATATGGACAAAACCTTATAAAGAAACCATCTTCATGTTATAAATAAAGGTAGTTAGTTATGAAATCCAAACAACCATTTACATATGAATTCTAAACATGAATATCATAAACACAAAGAAGATTTATATCGGGAACCAAGACATGTGTTTCTTTTATTATAGACAAATAAAGTACATAAAAAGGAATAATTTCACCTGAGTCACCTTTAGCAGGCTCCAAGCAAAGCTTCCTTCCGGATCCGTTCCAGCCTCAAGCCTTTAACAAACTCATTCCATGACTCACTCCATGATGTCATAAATGGTGGATGAATGTCAACACACAACGAAACAAGGGTTTCCTGTACAAATGGGGGAAGTGCAGAAGGCACAAGGGACTTCAGACCTGGTCAGGGGAAAAATATCAGCATAATAACCTTTCTCTCTCTTCTCTCCTCCCGTAGGCCTTCCCTTTGAGGTCTTTTTATACCTCTCCCAAAGTATCTTTTTAGTTGGGAGTTGGTTGGGAATAGTTGAGCCACGGGCACTAACAGGTGATCAACATGTAAAAACCGTGATCTCCGCCCAAAAATAGGGAGTTTTATATTTTTTTTAAGTGTTTTAATACATATACGCGGGTTGGGTATACACATACCCGCGTATACACGCGTTTAACTCAGGGCAATGTCGCGTGTAAGGGATAAAACACTGTTTTTTAAATTTTAGGACTAGGTCTGGAAGGAGGGGTTGCCCTAGGCCATGAGTGTAGCATCACAAACCATAAGAGTGAGATTTGGAGCTATAACACCAGCCGAGTGACTCAAGGGCGAGTCACCATGTTTTTGTTGGGGGCCTTTTGGAAATAGGTCCCCTGGGTGTCAATTTTGGGGTTAAAAACCCAAGTTTTGGGGCAGAAGGCCCCAAGTTTGTATAAAGAAATGTAAAGTCTCCACATTTTGTGCTCAAGGAGCATGAATATATCTAAAGTCAAAAAGGGTTTTCCACCCTTAGTCTAGATAGGTTGTGTCAGTTTTGGAGATCCGCCCTTGGTCTGCGGACCATGGGATTGTATAAAAAGGAGGTCTTAGAGGAGTCTAAGGGAGGTCAGTGGGGGGAAGTAGAAGTACTTGATGAGTCTATAAAGAGCTAAGAGTGAGAGTCTTAGTGTAGGAAGAGGCTTTGAATCTGAGTGCGCAGAGGCCTAGGGTAGAAGTTCATAGTTGAGTGCATGGACCCCTATAGCTATGTGCTCAGGGAAGATAGATTCTGTATTGAGAATCTGAATCATCAATAAAGACAAGTATTCTGAAATTACTGTGTACTTTCCATCTATGTGTGCGTTATTTTACTTTTTCTATGAATGATGTGTTTATGCTATGTTGAATACTGGGGTTATGAATTAATGCTATATTGATGCATAAATCTATGTATTTCACTCTGTCATATGAACGCAAGTAAGAATATATGTTACGCGAAGATAACCGTAATGCATGTTAAAGTTAACCAATGCCTAAGCTAATCTGGGTAGACACAGAAGTAAGGATAATTATAGATGTGTTCAAGCACCTACTCTATCTATTTAGGGTCTGCGAAGGACAATCAGAGACTTCCATGGAGGCTCCAAGGAAAATAAGAGAAGTAAATTGATAAGATCTAAAGGGTTTATCGATCTGCATGAAGGCAGAGTGAAGGTCTAAAAACTGACATCACAACCATCTCAGGGTGCAGAAACTTGGTTCTTGAATCTCCCCATACTGCTTCTGGTGAGACTTTCATCCATGCTCTATGGATTGATGCTGAAAGGGCCAGTAGTGTAGGGATTTGCTTGGCTTCTTAACATTAAACCTAGGTCAGGGCCCATCAAGCCAACAACATTACCAGATGGAATCAGATACACATTAGGAGTCTTCCCTAGAACAATGAGTTGGTAAATGTTCACCGAGAGGACAAGTGGCATAGGATTATAACATTGGACATTGGATGCAGATTTTCCTTTGTTGTGGATTCTGAACTTCCCGGGAAGGACGTGAATCCCGATATTACTTTGAGGGTGGAGGTGTGAACCTTTCTATTCCCTTGCTGCAGATGCAAGCATCGTATCTTTTATTTGCTGGTTGAGAAAATGTGCGTGTGTATATGTGTGTATTATTGTAAATACTGTACTGAGATGGATTTATAAAGCTGCATAGACAATATGATTATTTAGGAATTTAGACTTCTGTGATCCATAATATTGTAAGATAATCTTCGGCAAAATCACATAACGAATCTTTTGTCGACGCGTTTCGAACCAACCAGTGTGGTTCATCGTCAGGACAAGTTGAAGAACCAATCCAGCTTAGCGTGATTAAATAGAGCGTGCAGAGATCCCAACAGCTAAATTCCTAACGGCTAATTTGACCTAGAGACCCTGGACAAACTACTAAAAAATTTCAATTAATATTTCTCGAAAAAGCTAAATTTAGGTAAATAAAGGAATCCATTTGGTAAATTTGAAATAATTAATACACAAACTACTAAAAAATTTCAATTAATATTTCTCGAAAAAGCTAAATTTAGGTAAATAAAGGAATCCATTTGGTAAATTTGAAATAATTAGGTGTATTATTCTTATTATTCTTATTATCCCAGGGTCTCTAGGTCAAATTAGCCGTTAGGAATTTAGCTGTTGGGATCTCTGCACGCTCTATTTAATCACGCTAAGTTGGATTGGTTCTTCAACATGTCCTGACGATGAACCACACTGGTTGGTTCGAAACACGTCGACAAAAGATTTGTTATGTGATTTTGCCGAAGATTATCTTACAATATGATTATTTGTTGGTTGAAGAAAACGTGCTTAAGTATATATGGTTGTTATTGTAAATACCGTAATGAGTTGAATTATAAAGCTCTATTAAATGGTATGATTGTTATGTTTTAGTAGTGGTCATTGTAAATACTACAACAAGCTATGTTGTAAAGCTCCATGGGTAGTATGTTTTGTTTTTAGTATTCTTGTTGGTTATAGGTGTAATTGAACACTGAGGACGGTGTTCCCTAAAGGGGAGTGTTCTGTAACAACCCTGGTTAAAACTCCATGTAAAAATATATAATACCATGGTCATGGGACATGTATTACAAGATGAATGGTGGGAAAAAACATCTTGGTGGGTGTTCATTCACTTTATTATGGATAAGGAAATTGGCAAAGGCAATGGAAAAGGCTTTGGAAAGGCATGAGGCATTAATTGGTATTTTATTAATGAAAATAAAGGAAATTAGGAGAAAAGGAAGGTGAAAGGTCACAGGTTGCATGTGAGGAGGAAAATGAAGGAAAAAAATGGAAAGTGAACAAACTAGAGGCCTCAGTAATAAAAAGGCTTATAAGGATTAGTGGGTAGGGTTGGTTAGTAAAGCTCTTGGTCAGTTTAGTTTTGGTGGAACTGTCTTCTATTATTTCTCTCTCATACTCTTGGGCATTTAGAGTTTCTTGGAGCACTCTTGGAGAGTGTGTGTTGGCTTATGGGGTCCTAACCCAGGTTCAGAGTTAGTTGTGCCAAACAAATCCCTACACTACTAACCCTTTCGGCATCAACCTACAGTGCACGGACTAAAGTCTCACCCAAAGTAGTATGGGGGTATGTTGGAACCAAGTTTCCACACTGAGATATCAGTGTGATGTATCTTTTGCTACCTATATCTGTCTATGTACAGAACTCTATGCTCCTATGGACTATTGCTATAACTTCCTTTAATCAGCCTATAAACCTCCGTGAAGGTCTATGACTCACTTTTGTGGACCCTAGATAGACGACTTAGCTACTTACGCACACCATAGATTACTCTTAGACCATTAATTACTTAGATCTACTTAAGTGTTTGATAACTTTAACAGAAAGGGTTATGATCTTCACGTAATCACTTAACATTAGTTGCGTTCAGATAACAATACTGATTAAGTAAAGTCACACATCAATACATCATTATTTCATAAAACCATCATTCATCATAGCATAAAGCACATTCATACATAACAAAAGTTAATAGATAAAACATAGGCATTCCTACAACAATCTTCTTTATTGATATCCAGTTAAGCTTATGGACTCAAGACTTTCCTAGTCACTCAGTTGCAAGGGTCTGCGCACTCAGCTGCAGACACTACTCTAGGCCTCTACTCACTTAGCTACAGAGCCTTCCTTATTACTCTCCTGCACTAACTCTCTAGACTCTTACTGTCATACCCATATACAACTTCAATTACTTCCCTTAGACATCCCTAAGACACACCTATTTATACAATCCCATGGTTCGTGGACAATGGGTAGATCTTCAAAATCTGACTCAAGTTACATAAAAGAAGGGTAAAACCCTTTTTGACTCTTAACTAGCTACACATTCAGTGACCACACTTTGTAGAGGCTTTACATCTTTTTACATCAAAATTTGGGATTTTGCCCCAAAAATGACCCAGGGGACCCCATCCCAATAGGCCCCCAACACAAAGATCATGACTCACCGTTGAGTTACTCAACTGGCACAGAGATCTTGCTATGAAGATCCCCCAGCTCCACCTACACCACTGCTACTTCAGCTGCGCTTTGCATGGCTGCCTTCTTCACCTATTCAACCAGTTGTTCTATGGTCGGTCCTTCATTGTCCTGCTTGATCTTCTGTTATGTAAGCTGTAGGTTCTCCAACTTATCCTGTATGTTGGTGGAGACTTGGTAGGCTTCTTTCAATGAAGGATCCAACCGCGCCTTAAGGACTGCCTATTTTTTCTGTGCAGCTTCCACTTGTGTAAGGAGTTGCTTCCCCTCCTACAACTTGGTGAGGCATTGCATTATAGCCACTGTGCGCCTCGTCACCCGCACTTTGTCATACTACTACTGAAGCTCATGGGTCTCTATTTTTAATCTCTGCAGGTTGGGATCTTCCTGCAAGGTCGTCACTACTTCCATGGCCTTCTCAAACAATGTTGTGTAGTCAACAACCATAACATCCATAGTGGCTATTGCATCCTTAACAGCAACTTCACGTTGTTCCCTAACTTCTAGCAGGGTCAAAGGTTGTGACCTGAGCTTCAACTCTGTGATTTTCAGGTTGAGCTTGAACTGAACTCGGGCCACCTCTATCTTGGCATGGCAGACACCCGCTACTAGTTTCCTGATCTTGGCATCAAGCAATGCCTCCTAAGGTATGTACAACTCCAGCACTGTCCTACAAGCCTCTGCCACCAAGGTCATGAGCTAGGCATTCTGTACCTAGATTATTTCCTTTACCTTCAAGGCCTTTGTCTCCTTGGTGAACATTTTCTCATTGTTCACTTGGTATTTGCTGATTAAGTTGCTCCCATGATCTTAGCTCCATTGTCACACCTGTTTGCAGTGTGTGAAGATACTCGTTGGGGAGTGCTACGAAGTTGAGGCCGATATTCTTCAGAGTACTCACGATGACCTTGTCATCAGCCGATTCCCCGCTCAAAGACCCTTTGGGTAGCATGAATGCCCAGAGATCGACTAATCTAACCATCTCTGCACCCTGACTATCCCTGGTGCCAAGCTCGTCTATGCGATGCTCATCTACCTTGCGTCCACCTGTATCTTGCTGGTCTTGATCTCCAGCTCGCGCATATCCTTCTGAAGAGTGCCTAACCACTGCAGGTTCTTTTATTCAAACTACTGCAACAGTTCCATTATGGTATCACTCACTTTATCTCTTATCTCATCCAGATTGCCTTCTGTGAGCATGATGAGATCCAGCAGTGGCTTTGTTGCTTTCAAATTCTTCCGGGGCCCCTCCTTTTGCTGTTCCCTATAACTCTTCACGTGGAATGGAGTGCTCTGTTCTTCATCTCCACCACCTCCCTGCTCTGACTACTCCTCTTCCTCGGTCTAGGGCAAAGGGGATTTATCACTCCACTCAAAGTCATGCTACTCATGTTTAGTGTATTGTTATGCATCGCTCTCCTTTTCCAGTTGGGCATTCTCCTTGGCCCCTTTCTTCCACTTCTTGGCCAACTACTAGACCGCCTGCTTTGCTGCCTCCTTCTTCTTTTTCTCCATGGAAATCCCTGCGCATTTGCTAGTGCCTACACCCAGATCTGATAGAGAATTCCAATCTACTGGCTAGTGCTTGATAACCTCCTGAATGGCATAATTTATGGCAAGATAAGGCATATCAAACCACTTATGTTGCGGATCCTTCTATGCCCTAATATACACGTGGTGGAAGTTTGCCTTAAACTCTGCATATTCTGATAAATTCTCAAACACAGTCGGGGATGACCATGGCTTCTGGTTGATGGCCATGAGAAGGCTCGCCTCCATCAACACCCAGAAACATTATGTCTCTATGACGTACATGGAGTCCTTTGTGGACCAAATGGAGGCAAATTGTGCAGCCTCTGACAATCCTTTCTCCAAGTGAGGAAATTGGCTATCCTTTATCAAATCCTAAGCTACTGGTATGATGGAGAACAATAACCATGCGTAGTGGAAGGTTTTTCTCTCATACTAAGCCTCATGACAACTTGCAAGGAACTCACTGAGAGGTAGCGTGACCAGTTAAACTGCATGCCTTTTGCACACTATGTAGCTAACGAGATTACTAGCGCTAGAACCTCGTCTGTGCGACATTTCCTTATGACCTTACTGGTGAGGATCTGCATGGCCATTTTCACCATAGGGTTGGTGATAGACATGATGGAGTACCCACTTGGCTTCTTAACTAGATTTAAATTCTTCTTCATTTTTTTTTGCCAGGTTGCGCTCACTGGTTTTTCTGCCAAACTCCTTGGCTGGATTCAAGCCTGAATGTGGTAGGAGTGTGATCTGATGGATCAGCATGTCTATAATTGGGATTGGTGCACTTAGCCACAAACATCCATCATGTACTAGGGTCATAAATTGCTTGATACAAATGATATTGATGTTGGAGTGGTGGTAGTGGGGCACCCATAGCAGGTTCAGTAGGCCCGATTAATTCACTCTGTGAATCCACTCATCTGGCTCCAATGCGGTGACACCGGATTCTTTATAATACACCTGCTTCATGTCATTTTCTGTCGTGAGGTGGGGGAACCTCTCATGGTTTGCCAAATCCCAGTCTTCCATTTTTTAATGGGGAATCTGCACCAGACGTGGGCCTTCAAAGGTGATGCCTTCTGGTAGTAGTGGCATATTTATGAGAAATTTTTCTACATCTGGGTCCTTAGTGACCTTCACCTTTCCCTTATGTGGAGGGATGTAATCCAGAAATTTAGAGATGGGCTCCACACCCTCCGCATCTATATCCTCTATGCCCTCTTCGTCCTCAAAATCTACAACTTTCTCCCTATCCTTCGCCGATTGTTTATCTTTCTTCTGGCCTTGTGTAGCAGAGTGCTTCCTTGGTGACTTGCACACCAGCATTGGCATCTTTTGCTTATATTTCTTGGGCTTGGGATTTTCACACACTAGTGTAGGCTTTGGCCTAGTCGACCTCAGCGTCGTAGGCACACAAGCCGGAGCTTGCATTCTTACAACTTCTAGAGCCTCTCCTTCGGAGGCAATTGTTCATCCAGTGCTTGTAGTCTCACCTGGTCCAAAAATAATGCTGAGAATAAATTGTTGGGTATCCTTAGGTAAAATATAAAACACAGATTTGGCAACCAAATCTATGAAAAAATGAGGATTCATAAATGATGGACAACATAACTAAAAAATTCTAAGGATGAAAAGTGTTCTCTGCTAGATGGCCACACATAATTTATAGGCGAATTTGAATTCAAATTCGACCATTCCCCCAAAAATCTATCCATAAATGGTGATTTGGCGGCAGATCTTCAAAGATTTTAGCCTTAAATGTCACCCCCAGCTCCTCTTAACTATCTCCTGGCTGTCAAATCATGAACAGTGACCACAATGATCATTTTCTAGATGTGTTGTGTAGTATCTCCCCTCATAGCATAGCTCCCTTTGCACACCTTCTGATACTATGACATCACCCTTTTCTGCACAGCCCCTCTGTCACGTAGTTCCACCAACTAGGTAGTGTAGTTTATAGTCCCGCATTCCCTTGCAGCTACCTGAAGCGCTAAAATTGCCTTGTCATCATGTAGTCATTGAGTTAGACTCCTTGTGTATGGATTTAATCGGCTTCCATTTACCATTCTCGAAAATGGTTCTCCATCCAACTTTGCAAGCTTAACTACGCCACCATCTATAATTTCTTTGATGAC
Organism: Pinus tabuliformis; assembly: GCA_031772625.1. NCBI lineage: Eukaryota > Viridiplantae > Streptophyta > Pinopsida > Pinales > Pinaceae > Pinus > Pinus tabuliformis. The sequence continues at coordinate 165,897,521 of CM062812.1, read as the reverse complement.
ATATGGCCCCAGCCAGTGCATCTGAAAATTTCCTAGAAACTTAGCAAACTTTCTATCATATAATAAAACCAAGTCATTTACCTTGAAGGTGCGCAGTTTGATGTGCCGATCATGCCAAGATTTTTCGTGTTCCTTTTGAACCTGCTGATGGAATCCAGCTAAAAATCTATCTTCTTCAAGCTCCATTAGCTGCGCGAGCCATTATTCTAAGGCTCCATGGTCCACCATTCCTGTGAAAGTCATTATGTGTAGACTAGGCATGATATATTCCATCGACATTACAGCGTCTACACCATAAACCAATCAGAAAGGCATATGACCTGTTAGCTTTTTACAAGTAGTCCTATATTCCCATAATACCACTGGTACATGCATGTCCCAATAATTTTGCAACACATTGCAAATCTTCATCAATGCATTTTCCAATATCTTATTGAAAGCCTCAACTATTCAATTGGCCTGAGGATGATATGGTGTACTTTTCTGATGGTAAACCTAGAACTCTTATGTGAGTGTGTTTATCGTTTCATTGATAAAATGTGTACCGCAGTCACTCATCAATACCTTCAGGAAACCAAACCTAGTCAACACATATTCAAACAAAAAATTTGTTGTTGTTGCCCTTGTACATCCTTCACAAGCTGTGCCTGCCCCATCTGGTCAAATATTCTTTCACGGTGATGATGTAGCACACACCTATTTTCTTACTTGGGTGTTGAATCGGTCCTACAAAATCAATTGCCCATTTCTCCAATGGCTTCAATGACACCTATGGATTTAGTGGAATCTTTTCCCTCTGCGACGACATACCCATCCTCTGACATGCATTGAATGCCTCAAAATATACTTTAGAGTCTTTATGCAGCGTCGACCACCACAACCCAGCACGCAAAATTTTTTGCGTTGTTTCCTGTCCTACATAGTGCCCTCCCATAGCTCCTCCATGAACTTCAGTGAGGATACTGTTTCATTCCAAATTGGGCACATATCATCGAAGTATCTCGTCTGATCCCATTTTATACAGATGTCAGGCAATTATAGAGAAATATTTCATGTGCACCACCAACTCTTTCTTCTGTTGACTGGTGTATCCTTCTGGAGTTGTCCCTGTAGTCAAGAAGTGGATGATATCTACAAAGTGGTTATCCTCTATGTGCACTGCGAAGAGCTGTGCATCAGACAACCCTTCCTCCAAATTAGTGGGCTCCTCTCTTGTCTCAATGTGCGACAGGTGGTCAGGGCCTATATTCAACCTTCTTGGCTTCACAATTACCTCAAAATCATATTCTTGAAATAAAAACAACCATCTACATATTCCCCCACTCCCCCCCCCCCCATCATAGGATTATTGAATAGATACTTCAATGCAAAATGGTCATTGTACTTCTTGAAATTTCTGCCCAACAGGTAATGCAAGAATTTTTGGAGCATGTACACCATCACCAATCCTTCGCACTCTGTCATTGAATAATTCTTTTCAGCCTTTGACAACTTCCTGCTCACAAATGCTATAGGGTGATCCAGTTCTCCTTCACTGGCCTGTGTTAGCACTGCTCCCAACTCAATACACAAGGCATCAAAGTGCACATGGAATTCTTTATTCCAGTATGGGAAGACCAAGATCGGTGTGGTAACCATTTCCTCCTTCAAGACATCCAGATTGTGCTGACATTCTTCATTCCAACAGAATGTAGCGTCCTTCTTTAGAAACTTCTCCATGGGCACGGTAATCTAAGAATAAGCCTTTGATGAACTCCCGAGAATACCCAGTATGGCCCAACGTTGCGCACAACTGTTTGACACTTCTTGGGGCTTCCAAATTGATTATTATAGTGATCTTGGCAAGGTCCACCATGAGTCCTTTTGTTTCATACCACATGACCCAGCAAATCCCAAAGGGGACATAAAACAAGCACTTGTTCAGGTTCAGTGTGATCTGAGACATTCAGCATGTATCCAAAATCAAGCGTAGACTGGATACATGGCACTTTACTAGCCCAAACATTGTCCAGTCATCAAAATATACGTCCAAGAATTTGTGAATAAATTCTTTGAATGTCACGATGACTATGCAAGAGAATATCGTCGGTACATTCTTGAGTCCGAAGGGAATCACTGTATACTGAAAACACTCCCATTCCATCATGAAGGTTGTCTTACTCCTATCTTCTAGTGTGATCTTGATCTGATGGTATCTAGAGAACCCATCAGTAAATGAATAGGCCTCCTGTCCTCCAACAATATACAGGACCTCGTCAGGAAACGGTGTCGAGAAAGGATCATGGACACATGCATCACTAAGCTTTCTTAGATCTACACAAATCCTTATTTCATCCTTCTGCTTCTTTTCTTGAACTACCACCGGGGTTACCCAATTAGATTCCTCCACTAGTTCTATAATACCTGCTTCAAGCATCTTGTCCAATTCCAAGTGGACCTTTTCCTTGTATTTCAGATTAAGGTGATATGGCCTATGCCTAACAGGATTCACGTTCATTTTTATAGTTATTTTTATCACTCCCAAATCACATATGATGCCTTTCAGGTCCAAACATTTTGTAGGGAACAAATCCTTATATTCATGGAGAAAATCACCGACTTTATCTACTGTAGCATCATCCCAGTAATACCCAATCTTTGCAAACTTCAGTTCTACGTCTGTGCCAATGTTTACTTGCCTAGTTTTCAATGGCATGGTGATGTCTGGATTCTCTATCTATGGCCCCTCAACCTCATCGTGACCTTCTGCTTTTGGGATGTTAATATTCCTTAGATCCTCATCCTGTCCTTCAACAATCACATTATAGCATTCTAGCGCATGGCACAGCTGGGTGCTCCAATCTAGTTGAATCAATTCCAAAGGATCCTATGGTATTCTAATGATCGATGTCTTAACCTCCTGTAGTGCGTCATCAATGCTTTCAAACCTGTATTCAAAGCTGAATTTCCTCACAAACCCTTCTGTTAAGACACCCCACTCCGCAGTGTCGTGGTAGAGCTCTTTCTCCAAATACCAATTCATAGGGATTATGTCTAGAGTGTGACAGAATAAAAGTATGGGTAACTGAGAAGTATGATGGGAAGAATGATTGCATGGATCCTTCTTCCCATCATACTTGTTCGTTACCCATACTTTAGGCCAACCAAATCGCATTCTCATCATCCTTCTGTAATCACGCCACTCATCAAAGTTGTACTTGTGCGTACCCCAATCCCAAGTCCAACGCTTGAAAGTGGTAATCCTATGGAACTTCTCTTTCAAAAGCATCCAAAAATTTATCTAGGTCAGTTAAACCATCGTAATACGGTAAATTTCTTACCTTCGACGACACAGAGTGAGCGATTTGGTCATCATGTTGCAGCACAGTGTGGATACTTCGTGCAACCTATTTTGCCAATGCTCTAACTCTTCATCTAAATCCGAGGTACAGGAAATTTCGTGGTCCCATGAAATTCATCCATCAGCTATTAGATTAACCCAATCTTTCTGTCGCACTGTTATTTTATAGATCTAATCCAAGTCATGATCACTTTCCTTATAGTCATAGATCGGTTCAGTATAGCACGGTCCTTCTGCAGGGTCTAATGGTACTACAACGTAGAGTGATTTTCTTTCAAACAACATTGTCAACTTCTTCAAATTGATTACCCCATTTGTTAGAGCCTAGATTGACCTTAGGCTAAAGGGAGGCAATTCTAGGGTAACCACAAACCATGCTTAACCTGGTAGCTAGCCCTACTAGGTTGGGAGAGGGCTCTCTCCTTATCAATATTAGTTTGAGATGATTGAATCAAAAATGGATTTTAGGCTAGGTATAGTAGCTCTAGGGTTTTTTGGTTGATTTTGAAGGTTTTGTTGCTGGATCAAATGGAGCAGGCAGCTTTGGTTCCAGGAAATCAACTCAGGAATGCAGGGTGTTCTGTGGGGCGAGGTTGGTAAGTGTTTAAGCAATTGGAATTGAGTGAGATGGTAGATCTAAGACTGGTTAAGAGCTAAGGAGGGCATACAAAGATCATGAGTCCTCTTCAAATAGTTGAAAACATTAAAAAATAAATGTATTCCCAAGGCAGAGCACTATTACCAATGTATTCTACCTATCTATCTTGATTTCATTTAGTTTAGAAGAATGAATTAAATTTTGGCACACATAACACATGAGAAAAACTAATGACAAAAGGAGAAACAATGAAAAAACACATTACCACAAGAATCCCACAAAAATAGTTGTAAATCCTGATTTATTTCCTTGCCAAACTGCTGTAGAGATGTACAATGTAGCTCAGGGCATTCAAGAGAGTCCAACCTTAGCTAATGACTGAAAAAATACATAATATAGACATCAAAACACCTATGATAGCCATCATGGGTCAAATCTATGAGAAGAGGGGTGTTTTCAACCATTTCTAAACTAGGAACAAGAATATAGGTAGTGGAACAACTTGCCTCTATAAGCATGGAAACTGATTCATTTACCCTTCAACCACCTTAAAATGATGAATCTACCCTCTAAGGTAATTTTGCAATTAAATTTACATAGCATAGGATCATTTAGAATCATACATTCATCCATGATGAGAGAAAAAGTCAATTTGTGAAATAACTAAGCGAAAACTGGATTTTTTGAGCAAAACTGGCAAAATTTATCCTATGCACAGCACCAATGTTCCTATGCATAGTTCCGCTTCAGACCTAGTTTTGGAGGCCTTCCCCTTAACCAAATTGAGCCCAAGATAGCTCGTTGGAAAGGTCTGACTGTATAGTTTTCGGAACATCTTAAATTTTTGCATTTGGAGGTAATTGGACCCCTCAAAAGTGGAATATCCCAAGACTTCTTCCTGTGTGTCCAAAAAGAGGCAGAGAGGCCATTTTTTGATGGTTTTTTGACCTTTAGGTGACCAACATTTGCTCCAAATTTGCTGAAACTTTCAGGGATTGATGTTCTCATCATGATGAATTTGAATATTCAAGCCAGTTCTCCAAAACGTGTCCCCATCAAAAGCGCAGCGCGCACCTATGCCAAATTCCTGTGTTGCAAAATTTATCCTGTGCACAGTGCCACTATCCTATGCACAGCTCTGATTCACACCAATTTTTGGAGGCCTTACCCTTCACCAAATTGATCCCATGATAGCGCTTTTGAAATATCATCCAGTCTAGTTTTCAGAACATCTTGAATTTTGCAATTTGGAGTTCATTTACCCTGTCAAAAGTCTAATCTCCCAAGACTGGTCAAAATGTGAAGAATGAGGCTGCCAAAATGCATAGTGCTGTTACAGTCAATTTTTTAAGGTCTTACTCAACTCCAAATTGAGCTCATGATAGATCATTGGAAATCTCTTCGTGTCTAGTTATTATTTGACTCATCAAGCAAGTCATTTGGCCAACCCGACTAGGTGAAATCTTGATATTCCCAAGGTCACTCCAGAGGTGCATTAACTCTCCTGAGGCAACTGTATTTTTGACATTTCTCTAAAACCATGACACCTGTGTAAAAAGTGAAGGATTTTTTTCTTCTTTTTCCTATTTTGGAAAAAACCCTCTCTCACTTTTTCCAAATTCATTTTTTCTTGCTAAAAAACAAAAACCCTAGGAGAGGGAAATGAGCCTTACCTGAGCACAACTGAAGCACAAACAAGGTGTAAAATGACCCATTGGAACATGAAATAATGATGAAAACTCTTTTAATGATAGCACACTCAACCGAATGGTGACATGGACTAATACTTGGAAGACTTTGGAAGGAGTGAAAACAAATCCTAGACCCAATACCTAGTGACCAAATTTTACTTGAAGACTCACTCAAATGACAAAATTTGACTTTGACACCCTAAGACCACTTTGTAAGAACATGTTTGATCACTGGTGGAAGGCTTCAAAGACTCACACTAACATTGGCTCCATTGGGGATGGTAGCTCCTTGGAGGTGCCAAGAGCACCATAGACCTAGTAGCTTTATCCATTGGGCATGGAGTCAAAAACTCAAACTGAAATGCATGACTGAATACAGATGACTCAAAGACCCAAACTAACTTGACACTAACTCAATACTAAAACATAACTGACAAAATGGAAAATGTGCTCAAAATGGAGCTTATTCATAAAACCTACTCCAACTATTCCATTCATCAGCTAATCAAGTGAAGTGAAATAATCAATGCAACCAAGTAAGCATTTTGGCTACTGTTTGCATTCTCCACAAGTGCTTGCTTATGAACAACAAGAGAGAACTACTGAAAGGCAATGCCCATGGAAACTAGTAAAAAAACCCGTTGAATAATATGGATTCTCTATCCGACTCCAGGAATACTTCACAAGGATCTTGAAACTCCTGTTGATAATGGATGAGACTCTTGCTGATAATGACAAAGAAACCAGCTGCTAGATAAAATTTGTATCAATAGTTGTTTCAAGCTCACAAGTAGCTAATGGAGAAGGATTTTGACTGAAAACATCATCGAACACATCAGCTATTGGATCATGAAAAACTTGAAAAGGCTGTTGCAACCCATTTTCTATTGGTTCCAAAGAGATTGCATGATTTGCTACAAGCTTCCCATTTGAAGATATATTATGCAAATTTCCCTTCAAAAATTGAAATGATTCAAAACAGAATGGTACGAAATCATCTTGCATCATTTGATCATATGTTCCAACTTCCAAGTCTTCATCTGCAACTTGATAATCAATGGCATTTGGGGGCTGCAAATATAGATATGAGAAATCTTGAACAAGGATTTCATTGCACGACAGTTGTCTTTGATGAACTGTAACAAAGAAAAACAAAAAGGAAAAGAACCTTCACTTACTTCAAAATTTTCTACACTTTCCTCCTCACTTCCATGGTTGATATGTAATGGCTGATCATTGTATTCAAGTTGAAAGTGAACTTCCTCCTCCCACAAACCAACTGCTGATTTGTCTGCAAAACTAGCTTCTGTTTGGAGAACATAATCATCATCATACTGATCAAACTGAGGCAAATCATTAGTATAAAACACATCATCAAGCATACATGTCATATCAATAGATCTCGCTTCTCCAAGATGATCTATAAAACAATCATTATCAGATTTATGACAACTGGGATAAGAAAGAAAATGTTTTGGATCAGCCACTTGTTCTTCGTTAATCAACGAGCCATGGTCTTGAACATCATACTCATTCCTTGTGGTGATCTTTTGCATCATCTCTTCCACTGCACTTACCAAAATGCTGAGCTTTACCTCTAAAGATGTCGATTCATCTGGATCTATGCTCTTCATCTCTTCTTCCTTCAACTTTGCCCTTTTGATCAACAAATTAGCCTCTACATCTACTGCACTATTATGCATTTCTTCAAGTGTTTCAAGGTTCCTTTCTCTCAGCTAAAACTCCATTTCTGGATCAAAGGAATCAGGGTAGTGCAAGAGAGAGGATCTAGGAGGAGGTATTATATTAGCCGGTGTCAAAAAATAGACTTGGTTAAATGTGGCAGAGAACTGTTGTACTGTCTCCCCTGGCAGTCTTTTCAACTAGTTATATTCTTCTTGAATCAAGAAAGGGTTTTGTCTGACCACCCACTTGTCAAGGAAAACTATGACAAATTGCTGGAAATCTGAGATGCTTGCATCAGGCAGGGTTTTGAACCAACTCTTTACTTTGCCTTGTAAAGAAAGATCAAAAAGCCTAACATTAACATCTTCTTCATCAACTTCAAAAGGGTCAAGAAAAGACTCAAAATTCAGTACATGTCTCTCAATAGTGATGTTGTCACATTCGCCATAGGTAATGATTTTTAGGGAAAGCATGGGATATAGGAGGTAGAATCATAGGCTTGTATCTATCTGGAATTTTATAAGGTATAGGAATATGTACAAAAGGTGTAGAATCAATCTTGGTCTCTTTAGGCTCATCAGTTTGAAGACAGTCATCATAAGATTCGAAAGAATGGTCTTGATCAAGATCAAAGGCATGCAAATATTTGGTATTCACAATCTTCAAAGGGAAAGAATCAAATGCAGGTCTAGGATCTTTTCTCAAATATAATATACTTTGTAAAGCCTTCTTGACATTCTCAGGAAAAGAGAAGAAATAATTTATAACAAAGAACATAATTTCTTGGATGAAATTCCAACTTGAATACCTGATGTTTCCATATTGTCATTTCATGTTTTTGCTGGTCAAGTTCATCCTCCAGTGGAGTCCTTAGATATGATCTCGAAATTGATTTAGAGTCGCCAGGCGAATGATTTCAGCCTTCCGATGTCTGATCATTGTCCACCATCGACAATCAGATCTAAACTTGATACATTTTACTGAGGAACATAAAACTACACGCCCCAGTATGGTCACCACTATGTTAGAGCCTAGATTGACCTCAGGCTGAAGGGAGGCAATTCTAAGGGAACCAAAAACCATGCTTAACCTGGTAGCTAGCCTTACGAGGTCAAGAGAGGGCTCTCTCCTTGTCAATCTCAGTTTGAGATGAATGAATCAAAAATGGATTTTAGGCTAGGTATAGTAGCTCTTGAGTCTTTTGGTTTATTTTGAACGTTTTGTTGCTGGATCAAATGGAGCCAGCAGCTTTGGGTCTGGGAAATCAAGTCAGGAATGCAGGGTGTTCTGTGGGGCAAGGTAGGTATGTGTTTAAGCACTTGGAATTGAGTAAGATGGTATATCTAAGACTATTCAAGAGCTGAGGAGGGCATGCAATGATCATGAGTCCTCTTCAAACAACTGTAAACATCAAAAACTAAATGTATTCCCAAGGCAGAGCACTGTTACCAATGTATTCTACCTATCTATCTTGATTTCATTTAGTTTAGAAGAATGAATTACATTTTGGCACACATAACACATGAGAAAAACTAATGACAGAGGGAGAAACAATGCAAAAACACATTACCACAAGAATCCCACAAAAATAGCTACAAATCCTAGTTTATTTCCTCGCCAAACTGCTCTAGAGATGTACAATGTAGCTCAGGGCATCCAAGAGAGTCCAACCTTAGCTAATGACTGAAAAAATACATAATATAGAAATAAAAACACCTATTCTAGCCATCAGGGGTCGAATCCATGATAAGAGGGGTGGTTTCAACCATTTCTAAACTAGGAACAAGAATATAGGCAGTGGAACAACTTGCCTTTGTAACCATGGAAACTGATTCATTTACCCCTCAATCACCTCAAAATGATGAATCTAACCTCTAAGGTCATTTTGTAATTACATTTACAAATAATAGCATCATTTACAAACATAAATTCATCCATGATGAGAGAAAAAGTCAATTTGTGAAATAACTAGGCGAAAACTGGATTTTTTGAGCAAAACTAGCAAACTTTATCCTATGCGCAACACCACTGTTCCTATGCGTAGCGTCGCTTAAGAGCCAATTGTGGAGGCCTTACCCTTAGCCAAATTGAGCCCAAGAGAACTCATTGGAAAGGTCTACCTGTCTAGTTTCTTGAACATCTTTAATTTTGGCATTTGGAGGTCATTTTCCCCCTCAAAAGTGGAATCTCCCAAGACTACTTCCAGTGTGTCCAAAAAGAGGCAGAGAGGCCATTTTTGATGGTTTTTTGACCTTTAGGTGACCAAGATTTGCTACAAATTTGTTGAAACTTTTAGAGATTGATGTTCTCATCATGCTAAATCTGAATATGCAATCCATTTCTCTAAAACATTTCCCCATCAAAAGCGTAGCACAATTCTTGTGTTGCAAAATTTGTCCTATGCACAACACTGCTTCAGACCTAACTTTGGAGGCCTTCCCCTTGACCACATTGAGCCCACAATATCTCATTGGAAATTACGTCCTATATAGTCTTTAGAAAATCTTTAATTTTTCAATTTGGAGTTCATTTTCCCTATCAAAAGTCTAATCTCCCAAGACTGGTCAAAATGTGCACAATGAGACTGCCAAAATGCATAGTGTTGTTGTAGTCAATTTTTGAAGGTCTTTCTAAACTCCAAATTGGGCTCATGATATCTCATTAGAAATATCTTTGTGTCTAGTTATCATTTGACTCATCAAGAAAGTCATTTGGCCAACCAGGCTAGGACAAAGCTTGATTTGTCTAAAGTCACTCCAAAGGTGCATTAACTCTCCTGAGGAAACTGTATTTTTGACATTTCTCTACAACCATGACACCTATGTAAAAAGTGAAGTAGGTTTTTCTTCCTTTGCCTATTTTGGACAACAACCTCTCTCACATTTTCCAAATACAGTTTTTCTTGCTCAGAAACAAAAACCCTAGTAGAGGGAAATGAGCCTTACTGAGCACAACTGAAGCACAAAAAAGGTGTAAAATGACCCATTGGAACATGAAATAATGATGAAAACTCTTTTAATGATGGTACACTCAACCAAATGGTGACATGGACCAATACTTGGAAGACTTTGGAAGGAGTGAAAACAAATCCTAGACCTGATACCTAGTGACCAAATTTTACTTGAAGACTCACTCAAATGACAAAATTTGACTTTGACACCCTAATACCACTTTGTAAGAGCATGTTTGATTGCTAGTGGAAGGCTTCAAAGGCTGACACTAACATTGGCTCCATTGGGGATGGTAGCTCCTTGGAGGTGCCAAGAACACTGTAGACCTAGTAGCTTTATCCATTGGGCATGGAGTCAAAAACTCAAACTGAAATGCATGACTGAATACTGATGACTCAAAGGCCCAAAATAACTTGACACTAACTCAATACTAAAACATAATTGAAAAAATGGAAAATATGCTCAAAATGGAACTTATTCAATAAAACCTACTTTAATTGTTCCATTCATCACCTGATCAAGTGAAGTGAAATAACCAGTGCAACCAAGTAAGCATTCTGGATGTTGTTTGCATTCTCCACAAGTGCTTGCTTATGAACAACAAGAGAGAACTACTGAAAGGAAACTCCCATGAAAACTTGTAAACAGACCCGTTGAATAATATGGATTCTCTATCCGACTCCAAGAATACTGCATAAGGATCTTGAAATTCATGTGCACTGGGGCTTAGCTCATCCAATGGATTACTTTTCTTCTCCTCATACCATGAATGCAAACTTTCATCTGAGCTTTGTGACGAGACTCCTACTGATAATGACAAAGAAACCGGCTGCCAGATCAAATTTGTACCAATACTTGTTTCAAGCTCACAGGTAGCTAATGGAGGAGGATTTTGACTGCAGACATCATCTGACACATTAGCTATTGGACCATGAAAAACTTGAAAAGACTGTTGCAACCCATTTTCTATTGGTTCCGATGAGATTGCATGATTTGCTACAGGCTACCCATTTGAAGATATATTATGGAAATTTCCCTTCAAAAACTGAAATGATTCAAAACACAATGGTCCGAAATCATCTTGAATCATTTGATCATATGTTCCAGCTTCGAAGTCTTCATCTGCAACTTGACAATCAATGGCATTCGAGGGCTGCAAATCTAGATATGAGAAATCTTGAACAATGATTTCATTACCCTCAAGATGGTCGAGATCAAAACTTATCGACAGTTGATTTCTAATTGCATGATAGTTGTCTCTGATGAACTGAAACGAAGAAAAACAAAAAGGCAAAGAACATTCACTTCAAAATTTTATGCACTTTCCTCCTCACTTCCATGGTTGATATGTAACGGTTGATCACTGTATTTGAGATGAAAGTGAACTTCCTCCTCCCACAAACCAGTTGTTGATTTGTATGCAAGACTAGCTTCTATTTGGAGAACATAATCATCATCATACTGATCAAACTGAGGCACATCATCAGTATAAAACACATCATCAAGCATACATGTCATATCAATAGATCTTGCTTCTCCAAGATGATCTATAAAACAATCATTATCAGATCTATGACAACTAGGATAAGAAAGAAAATTTTTTGGATCAGCCACTTATTCTTTGTCAATCCACGAGCCATGGTCTTGAACATCATACTCATTCCTTGGGGTGATCTTTTGCATAATCTCTTCCACTCCACTTACCAAAATGCTGAGCTTTAACTCTAAAGATTTTGATTCCTCTGGATCTATGCTCTTAATCTCTTCTTCCTTCAAATTTGCCCTTCTGATCAATAAATTAGCGTCTACATCTACTGCATTGTTCTGCATTTCTTCAAGTTTTGCAAAGTTCCTTTCTCTCAGCTGAAACTCCATTTCCAGATCAAAGGCATCAAGGTAGTTCAAGAGAGCGGATCCAGGAGGAGGTCTTATATTGAATGGCATCGAAAAATAGACTTGGTTAAATCTGGCATAAAACTGTTGTACTGCCTACCATTGTAGTCTTTTCAACTAGTTATATTCTTCTAGAATCAAGAAAGGGTTTTGTCTGACCACCCACCTGTCAAGGAAAACTTTGAAAAACTATTGGAAATCTGAGATGCTTGCATCAGGCAAGGTTTTGAACCAACTCTTGACTTTTCCTTACAAAGAAAGAGCAAAAAGCCTAACACTGACATCTTCTTCATCAACTTCAAAAAGGTCAAGAAAAGACTCAAAATTCAATACATGTCTCTCAGCAGTGATGTTGTCACATTCGCCATCAAATCTTGGTAGATATAGGTAATGATTTTTAGGAAAAGCATGGGATATAGGAGGTAGAATCATAGGCTTGTATCTGTCTTGAATTTTACAAGTTATAGGAATATGTACATAAGGTGTAGAATCAGTCCTGGTGTCTTTAGGCTCATCGGTTTGAAGACAGTCATCATAAGATTCGAAATAGCGGTCTTGACCAAGATCAAAGGCATGTGAATATTTGGTATTCACAATCTTCAAAGGGAAAGAATCAAATGCAGGTATAGGATCTTTTCTCAAATACAATATACTTTGTAAAGCCTTCTTGACATTCTCAGGAAAAGAGAAGAAATGATTTATAACACAGAACATAATGTCTTAGCTAAAATTCCAACTTGAATACCTGATGTTTCCATATTGTCCTTTCATGTTTTTTCTGGTCAAGTTCATCCTCCAGTGGAGTCCTTGGATCTAATCTCGAAATTGATTTATAGTTGCCAGGTGAATGATTTCAGCCTTCCGGTGTCTGATCGTTGTCCACCATCAACAATCAGATCTAAACTTGATACATTTTACTGAGGAACATAAAACTACACTCCCTAGTATGGTCGCCACTATGTTAGAGCCTAGATTGACCTCAGGCTGAAGGGAGGCAATTCTAGGGTAACCACAAACCATGCTTAACCTGGTAGCTAGCCCTACCATGTCAGGAGAGGGATCTCTCCTTATCAATCTTAGTTTGAGATGACTGAATCAAAAATGGATTTTAGGCTAGGTATAGTAGCTCTAGGGTTTTTTGGTTGATTTTGAAGGTTTTGTTGTTGGATCAAATGGAGCAGGCAACTTTGGGTCCGGGAAATCAAGTCAGGAATGCAGGGTGTTCTGTGGGGTGAGGTAGGTAGGTGTTTAAGCACTTGGAATTGAGTGAGATGGTAGATCTAAGACTGGTGAGGAGCTAAGGAGGGCATGCAAATATCATGAGTCCTCTTCAAATAGTTGAAAACATCAAAAACTAAATGTATTCCCAAGGTAGAGCATTGTTACCAATGTATTCTACCTATCTATCTTGATTTCATTTAGTTTAGAAGAATGAATTAGATTTTGGCACACATAACACATGAGAAAAATTAATGACAGAAGGAGAAACAATGCAAAAACACATTACCACAAGAATCCCACAAAAATAGCTACAAATCCTAGTTTATTTCCTTGCCAAACTGTTATAGAGATGTAAAATGTAGCTCACGGCATCCAAGAGAGTCCAACCTTAGCTAATGACCGAAAAAATACATAATATAGACATCAAAACACCTATGCTAGCCATCAGGGGTTGAATCCATTAGAATAGGGGTGGTTTCAACCATTTCTAAACTAGGAACATGAACATAGGCAGTAAAACAGCTTGCCCCTATAACCATGGAAACTTATTCATTTACACTCAACCACCTCAAAATGATGAATCTACCCTCTAAGGTCATTTTGAAATTACATTTACATAGCATAGCATCGTTTACAATCATAAATTCATCCATGATGAGAAAAAAAGTCAATTTGTGAAATAACTAGGCAAAAACTGGAGTTTTTTAGCAAAACTGGCAAAATTTATCCTATGCGCGGTGCCACTATTCCTATGTGTAGTGCCACTTCAGACCCAGTTTTGAAGGCCTTCCCCTTAGCCAAATTGAGCCCAAGATAACTCGTTGGAAAGGACTTCCTGTCTAGTTTCTAGAACATCTTGAAAATTTTCATTTGGAGGTCATTTTCCCCTTCAAAAGCGGAATCACCCAATACTGCTTCCTATGTGTCCAAAAAGAGGCAGAGAGGCCATTTTTTGATGGTTTTTTGACCTTTAGCTGACCAAGATTTGCTCCAAATTTGTTGAAACTTTCAGGGATTTATTTTCTCATCATGAATCTAAATATGAAATCCATTTCTCCAAAAATTCTCCCCATCAAAAGCACAGCGCCCACCTATGCTAAATTCTTGTGTTGCAAAATTTATCCTATGCACAGTGCCACTGTCCTATGCGCAGCACCACTTTAGACCCAGTTTGTGAGGCCTTCCGCTTGACAAAATTGAGCCTACGATAGTTTGTTGGAAATGTCTCCCTATCTAGTTTCTAGAACATCTAGAATTTTTCAATTTGGAGTTCATTTTCCCTTCAAAGTTCCAATCACTCAAGACTGGTCAAAATGTGCAGAATGAGGCTGCCAAAATTCATAGTGCTGTTGTAGTAAATTTTGAAAGGTCTTCCTCAACTCCAAATTGAGCTCATGATAGCTCATTGGAAAGCTATTTGTGTCTAGTTATCATTTGACTCATCAAGCAAGTCATTTGGCCAACAAGGAGTGGAGAAATCTTACCTTCCCTAAGGTCACTCCAGATGTACATTAACTCTCCTAAAGAAACTGTATTTTTGACATTTCTCTAAAACCATGACACCTGTGTAAAAGGTGAAGGAGGTTTATCTTCCATTACCTGTTGTGGAAAAAAACCTCTCTTACTTTTTCCAAATTCATTTTTTCTTGCCCAAAAACAAAAACCCTAGGAGAGGGAAATGAGCCTTACCTGAGCACAACTGAAGCACAAACAAGGTGTAAGATGACCCATTGGAACATGAAATAATGATGACAACTCTTTTAATGATGGTACACTTAGCCGAATGGTGACATGGACCAATACTTTGAAGACTTTTGAAGGAGTGAAAACAAATCCTACACCTAATACCTAGTGACCAAATTTTACTTGAAGACTCACTGAAATGACAAAATTTGACTTTGGCACCATAAGACCACTTTGTAAGAGCATGTTTGATCACTGGTGGAAGGATTCAAAGATTGACACTAACACCATTCTTTTGAATAGCCCAATCAATTCCCAAGAGGGTAGGGTATGGATTTCTATCATCAAAAATCTCTATTACTTCAAAATCGGCCAGAGCACTCACACCTTCTATATCTATGGTAACTCCCGGCAATCGTTCCATAGGGATAATCTTTTGTTGGTTCGCCATCCTCAGTTGAATCATATACCACTGTAGTGCAGCTCTCTTCATTCTCTCCTTGATTTCTAAAGCTTCATCCACTTCATGTAGATCCAAACATCAAGGTAATAGCATAACCCACTTTTCACACAAGAGCATCTTAATCCAAGTATTCAAAGATCTCAAATTCTTACCTTGCAGTCCCTTAAAAGGTGTGTTTCTATGCTTTGCTGTAACTGAATGAGGTATCAACCGCAAACACTGCAACAAATCATTTGATGACTCGATCAAGCCAGTGATCGACTGCACGTGGGATCTTATCTTTAGAAGATTCCAACTTGGGGTCCACACTATCAGACCGTCAAGCCTCCACCTTCCTTGGCCATTTGCCAATTTAGTGATCCACTCATATAATTCGATCGGGAAATTGCGGAAGAAGATTTTGTGTATTTCTGTGTACAAATATATGTCAAACCACTGTTTTTTTGTCAGGCACAGATTCCTCCTTTCTTACGTCGTGAATTCATGGATCTTTCTATCCAACCACTTCTCAATTTCCTTCTTGGTCAGATTCCAGTGATGCGACATCACACATCTCTTTATGCAAATCCTGTTCTCGACAATGGAACCATTTGTTAGCTTAGGGGGTCCTAACCCAAGTTCAAAGTTAGTTGTGCCAAACAAATACCTACACTAATAGCCCTTTCAGCCTCATTCCATAGTGCACGGACTGAAGTATCACATGGAGTAGTATGGGGGGATGCTAGAACCATGTTTCTACACCCGGAGATCAGTATAATGTATTTTTGGAGACCTAGATTTGTATTCGTGCAGACCTCTATGCCCCTATTGCCTATTGCATAACTTCCTTTAATCAACCTCTAGACCTTTGCGAAGGTCTACAAATAACTTTTGCGGACCCTGAATAGGCAACTTAGCTACTTAAGCGCACCATAGATTACTCTTAGATAATTAATTGCTTAACTCTACTTAAGTTTTTGATAACATTAATAGAAAGAGTTATGATCTTCACGTAACCACTTAACATTAATTGCATTAAGATAACAATACCAATTAAGTAAAGTCGTGCATCAATACATCATTATTTCATAAAACCATCATTCATTACAATATAAAGCGTATTCATACATAACAAAAGTTAATAGATAAAACATAGGAATTCCTGCAACAATCTTCTTTATTGTTATTTAGTTAAGCTTATAGACTCAACACTTTCCTGTATACTTAGCTGCAAGGGTCCGTGCACTCAGCCATGGACACTACTCTAGGCCTCTACACACTCAGCTACAAAGCCTTCCTTCTTACTCTCCTGCGCTAACTCTCTAGACTCTTTCCGTCATACCCATATACAAGTTCAATTATTTCCCTTAGACATCCCTAAGACACACCTATTTATATAATCCCATGGTCCACACACCATGGGTAGATCTTCAAAAGCCGACTCAAGTTACATAAAACAAGTGTAAAACCCTTTTTGATTCTTAACTAGCTACACGCTCCGTGACCACACTTTGTAGAGGCTTTACATCTTTTTACATCAAAATTGCCCCAAAACTGACCCAAGGGACCCCATCCCAATAGTGTGGCATACTTGGAGTTTTTGAGAAAGAAGGAAAAGGAAGAGTAGGAAAGTGCAAGAGGACATCGGGATCAACAACTAGAATGGTTTTTTTCTTGCAGGTACCAATTTGCATGTATGTTTTCCTCACTATTTTTGGCATGCATTGCACATGCATGTGGTTTCTTGGTTATGATCTATTATTGGCATGAAGGATTGCATTGATTGATGATGGATTTTCCTATCCTTTCCATTTATTGGATAACCATGAAGATTGTGGGTTATTTCCTTGTTTTGTTTTGGTTTCTTGTCATGTTTCCTTAGATTGGATTGAGTTACTAGTCCTGGAAGCATTGGTCACACAATTACTCTGGAAGCCTTGTAACAACTTGGGTTGAGTTACTAGTCCTAGAAGCCTTGGTTAGACAAACACTCTGGAAGCCCTTGGTGGGTTAATTTACTAGTCCTAGAAGCCTTGGTAAGGCAAACACTTTGGGAGCATGGAATAAGCTATGGGTTGAGTTACTAATCCTGGAAGCCTTGGTTAGACAAATGCCCTAGAGCCAGGAAAGGCTTGGATAAAGACCAATCTTATGATGGTTTTTTGATGTCCGGCCATGAGGTGGAGTCGCTATTTTGATGGTTTTAGGTGGATGGCCTATGAAATACCTAGATGGTTTTGGATTGATGTGTTCTATGAGATCCCACAATCATGCTTGGAATATGGCATGGGGGTGAATGGATAAAGAGAGATTTGGTTCAACCATTCTACGGTCGAGTGGAATGTGGAATTCCAATCTCGGGTTTGGTTTTTTAATCATCAATATGAGGTTATTTCTCATTTTATTTATATGAGTATTATACTGGTTTATATGTGAATCATATGGATGTGATTTCATTGGTATTTCTACTGATATTATTCTAGTTATGTGTGTGTTTTAGGACAGTATCTTTGTATGGATCTCATCATGTTTTTACTTGTGAACGAATGAACAATGTATTTATGACCTAATGGATGAAATTGTAGCTAATGTGTTGAGGCATCAATGCCTCTTAGCAATTCTCAGCTAAGTATGAGACCCCTATGCCTGTTAGTGATTCTCAGATAAGTATGAGACCCCTATGCTTAGATTTGTTATTTACACTTGTAGATTAAATATTCATGATATGTTTGACGAAATATTTGTCATGGCTAGTAGGGGTCTAGTTAAGGTATTATTCAAGTAATTGAATTTGTACTATCATTTCCTTGTTATCCTACTGTTCTGAATGTGTCATTCAATTCTCGGCAGTGACCTAGGCTCTAGGTCTAAAAAAGTGGCTCAAATCCTAGGGATGATGGCACAACACTGAGAAAATAGTCCCTCGACACTAGCATGCCTTGTCATGAGAGCATCCAAATCCTCCTCGACACTAGCAGGCATATAGCATGGGAGTGTCCAAGGTTCATGTGGTCCAAAATGTTAGGGGGACCCAGGGGCTGGCTGGTAAAAAGGTTGGATCAGTTCCTGAGGGTCCTAATGTTGATAAGGAAGGTTTGTATGGTGTGTTTATGTCAGTTCCACTTCCTTAACATGATTTAGGAGGTCGAATAATATCATAGTGGCCTCTTTTCACATGTTTACCACACCTGGCCAGTTGCTTGGGTAGATGTGGGAGGAGGGTGTTGCAAAGAGCTCATGGAAATATATATAAACCTTCAATTTTTGAGAGAAGGGGAGGAGCGAAGATAGTATTTTTTCTCTAGTAACTATGGGTCTACATTATTTTAATTACCGTAAGGCTTTCTTTTTTTGAATAACTTCAACAAACCAAAACTTATTTTCATACTTTATAAAATCCATAGTTGTTGTTACATGTCTTGTATGTTTTTTTTTAATTGAGTTTTGGAAAATTCTGAAAAGTTAACATTGTTATTTTCATAACTGAGATTTGGGAATAAACAATGATTTAATTAAGTCTTTCCTTGTTGTGTTAATTATGTTTTGGATATATCAGATCATGTTAAGCTTTTAAGATTGGTGTTATAAAATTTAATTTTGATCTTTGCATAAACTCGAGTCGAATTCTCATGAAGAATTTTTGTTGGGTGTGGAGCCTGATTATCTTCCTGCTTTTTCGAAGATTTTTTGTTTTAGCCATGTTGGATCTCTATTCCTACTACGGCGGAAATGCTAGCCATTTAATTTTCATCAGGGGGGTCTCATTGTGGGGGGAGGGAGGGGAAGGGGGGGTAAAGACAACTTTTATGAGCCCCCCCTAGCAGGGTTTGGGGGAAGCACGCTTGAAGCTAGAAATAGATGAAAATTTTCTTTGTAAAATATTGTAATTTCGTATTCAATCTAGGTCATTCATTAGGCGAATGATCTGATGGTAGAAGTTATATTAATTTAGGATTTTTTACCCTAAAAGGAAACCCTCGGTTTATATGAGGGAATTATATTGTGGCTGTGTATTATTATTCTAGAGAGAGAGAGAGAGAGAGAGAGAGAGAGAGAGAGAGAGAGAGAGAGAGAGAGAGAGAGAGAGAGAGGAGGATGTGTGAGAGTGAAGAGGAAATTACAACGGATCTATTGTAGGTTCTATCTCTTCATTTTGTTGGATAATATAAAAGGAAGGACTAGTTTTTTCTCCGTGGATGTAGCCCAAATTGGGTGAACCACATATTTCTGTGTCTCTCTTGTTTTATGTGTTTCTGTATTTATGTTTCCACAATATTTTGTGTATTTCATTTCTCCATTAATTAATTTATAACAACTGGTATCAGAGTTGAAGGTCCATTTGGCTGATAAACTTACAAGAGAGAAGGGTTCCTGACTCGAGTTGGAGCGATGGCAAAGGATGGTAGGTTTAGGGTTCATAAATTTAATGACCAAAACTACTAGTCGTGGAATAAGTAGATGGAATATTATCTCTATCAGAAAGATTTTTACCTACCATTGAGCAAAAAATAACAAAAATCCAACAAGTAGGACAGATGTTGAATGGGAGATTCTCGAAAAATTGGTAATAGGAAAAATACAATTGTGTCTGGTAATGTCGGTTTCATTCAACATTTCAAATGAAATAATAAAAAAAGGTTTAATGACAACATTGGCTACAATATATGAAAAACCCTTGGCCTCAAATAAGGTATTTCTTATGAAGCATCTATTTAATATGAAGATTTCAAAAGGTTGATCTATTATTGATCATTTAAATTAATTTAACATGGTTACCAGTGAGTTAAGTTATGTAGAGGTAAATTTTGATGATGAAGTTAGGGATTTATTATTTATGTTCTCACTAATAGAAAGTTAGAATGGATTAGTTATGGCCATTAGTGACGACTATTAGTAACTCTATCTATGGATCTAGTACTTTAAATTTTGATGATGTTGTTGATGCTATCCTTAGCAAGAAAATTCAATAGAAAATATCTGGTGAGACATCAAGTAATGCTTTGACTATAAAGACTAGGGTAAGGAAAATGGAAAGAGAAGGGAGCCAAGGAAATCACAGTAAGTCAAGAAAAGGCATATCCAAATCCAGATAAGGGATAGTGTGCTAGAAATGTAGGAAGAAAGGAACCTATAGAAAGACTGCAAATCTCAGAAAGGAAAAGAAGGAGATGGACAACAAGAGAACAATCATGAAGCAAATGTGACCGGTGATGTGTTGCAAGAAGCTTTGATTCTTTGATTAGAAATATTATTGATGCCTAGGTGGTTGACATACGGGCTTCATTCCATGCTACACTTGATAGGAAAAATTTTCATGGCTATGTTCAAGGAGATTTTGGACATGTTTGTTTCGGTGATGATAAACCTAGTAAAATCATTAGAATGGGTAAATTTTTTATAAAGAAACTAAATGGAAACCAATGGCTATTGAAAGAGGTAAGGCATGTTCTAGATCTAAAGAAAAATATAGTTTCAACAAGGTAGTTAGGTGGTGAGGTTATGTAACTACATTCACAGAAAAAACTTGGAAGGTCACTTAAGGAGCCCTGGTAATAGAAAAAGGAGAAAAAGTTGGTACATTGTATTTATGAAATGGTATTTCTTATTCTGTTAATGCTTTTACCTCCACAAGAGAAAATACAACATTGCGGAATCATAGGCTCTGGCACATGAGTGAGAAAGGGATGCAGATTCTTCAGTCACGAAATTTTGTTTTAGGTTTGAAGCATGTTGATTTCGATTTCTATGAAAATTGTGTTTATGGAAAACAAAAGAGAGCCAGATTTATCAGAGTTGGGAAGGAAAAGAAGAACAAGAAATTAGAGCTTTTTCATACAGATGTATGTGGACCTACTTAGATATCATCTCTCATTGGATCTCATTGTTATGTTACTTTTACTGATGATGCAACTAGAAAAACGCAGATTTATTGTATTAAGAATAAATCTGATGTATTTGATACTTTCAAAAAATGGAAAGCTTTTGTTGAGAATGAGACAAGAAAGAAGTTGAGTGTCTCAGATTAGAAAATGGAGGTGAATATTGTAGCAAAGAATTTGATAACTACTGTTTAGAGCATGGGGTTTGTAGAGAGAACATAGTTCTAAGAACACCACTAGAAAATTGTGTGTCAGAAAGGATGAAAAGGAAAATCATGGAGCGTGCAAGGTGCATGAGATTGCATGCAGGATTTCCCTTAAAATTCTGGGAAGATGTTGTAGATACAACTATTTATCTAATAAATAGAGGGCCTTCAAATTCCTTCGATAGTGGTACTCCAGAGGAGGCATGGACATGTAAAAAGGTAAACTACTCATTTTTAAAGACTTTCGGTTTGTAAAGCCTTTGTTCACAGTAATAAAGAAAATACAAATTTCTCAAGGAAAAATCAAATAAATGTACCTTTATTAGATATGGTATTAATTATTTTGGTTATCACTTATATGATTATGAAAATCACAAAATCATTAGGAGCAGAGATGCCATATTCAATGAAAAGGTTGTGTATAATGATCAAATGGAAGGAAAGAAACATAAAAAAGAAAAAAAAGAATACACAGTGCTTGATGAGATCACAAAAAATGTAAAGGTGCCTGAAAATCATAATGATCAGCAACCAGAACAACAACAACAACCACAATGACAACATGCACCTCAAACACGTAAAAGTGGTGTTAGAAGATGTACCAGGATAAGTAGACCCCATCAACGATACTCTCCTTCATTATATTATGTGTTTTTGATTGATTCTGGTGAACCAAAAAGATATGAAGAAGAAATGAAATTAGAAACTAGGAAGATGTGGAGCAAGCATGCAAGAAGAGATGGTCAACTTGATGCATAACTAGACTTGTGCCTTAGTCAAGTTTCCTGTACGTAAAACACCATTACGAATAAATGGGTTTACAAGCTAAAGGAAGAATATGAAGGTAAACATGGGTATAAGGCTAGAATTGTCATGAATGGGTTTGCACAAAATTAAGGTATAAAATTTGATGAAATTTCTTCTCCTTTTGTTAAAATGACTTCAATCATAACTATTTTAAGTCTAGTGGAAGTAGAAGATTTGCATCTTGAGCAGTTAGATCTAAAGACAACCTTTCTCCATGAGGATTTGGAGGAAGAAATATATATGCAACATCCACAAGGGTATGAGTTCATAGGGAAGGAGAAAATAGTGTGCAAGTTGAAGAAGAGCTCATATGGCCTAAAACATGCTCCATGGAAATGGTATCTAAAATTTGACAGGTTTATGTCTGAACAAGGTTCAACTAGATGTGATTTTGATCATTATGTTTATCTTAAGAAACAAAATGATGGGGATTATATTATATTGATATTATATGTAGATGACATGCTTGTTGCAGGGTTTAACATGCAAGAAATAAATGTGCTCAAAGGAAAATTGGGAAATTATTTTGCAATGAAGGATTTGGGTGCTGCAAAACAAATCCTTGGTATGAGAATAACTAGAGACAAAAAAAATCGTAAATTAACATTGTTTCCAAGAGAGTACATAGAAAAGGTGCTAGAAATATTTAATATGCAGAATGCAAAACTAGTTAGTACACCTTTGGCTAGCCATTTCAAACTAAGTAAGGAGATGTGCCCCAAGACTCAGGAAGAGATGGATTATATGTGTAAAGTTCCATATGCATCAATAGTTGTAAGCTTAATGTATGTAGTGGCCTACATAAGGCTTGATATTGAACATGTAGTGGGAGTTGTAACCAGGTATATGAACAATCCAGAAAAAGAGAATTGGATGGAAGTGAAGTGGATTCTCATGTATTTGAGAGGTACCACAAATCAAGCATTATGCTTTGGTGGTTAAAATATTGCTCTATATGGATATGTTGATGCACATATGGAAGGTGACAGAGATAATAGGAGGAGCATCACAAGGTATGTGTTTACTATAGGTGGAACAACTGTTAATTGGGTTTCAAAATTTAAAAATAGTGTTGCACTTTCAACAATAGAAGCAGGGTATGTTGCTTCTACAAAGGCTAGTAAAGAAATGATTTGGTTACAAAGGTTTATGGATGAATTGGGAAGGAAGCAACAGATGGGTAGGTTACACAGTGACAGTCAGAGTGTCATTCATATTACAAAGAAGTCAGCACTTCATTCCAAGACTAAACATGTACAACTCAAGTACCATTTGATATTGTTAGTGTTGGAAGATGGAGTCATTGTCCAACAAGTGAAGCACCAGTCCAATTTATATTATCAGTCTCCAAGTGGGAGATTGTTAGGTGTGGAGCCTGATTATCTTCCTAATTGTTTATAGGTTTTTTGTTTCAACCATGTTGGTTCCCTATTCCTAATGGGGTAGAAATGCCACCTGTTTAATCACCCTCAAGGTGTCCAAGGGGGGTAGAAGGAAAATTTTATGAGCCCCCCCCCCCCGGCCCCTAGTGGGGATTTGGTGGTAGCGCCCCCAAAGATAAAAATAAATAAAAATTTTCCTTGTAAAATATTGTAATTTCATAGTCAATCTAGGTCGTTCATTAGGAAAATGATATGACGGTAGAAAGCGTCGTTCATTAGGAAAATGATATGACGGTAGAAAGCAACCCTTGGTTTATATGAGGGAATTATATTGTGGATGTGTATTATTATTCTGAGTGAGCGAGGGAGAGAGAGATAGAGAGAGAGAGAGAGAGAGAGAGAGAGAGAGAGAGAGAGATGAGGCTATGTGAGAGTGAAGAGGAAATTACATCAGATCTACTATAGGTTGTATCTCTTCATTTTGTTGGATAATGTAAAAAGAAGGACTGGTTGTTTCTTCATACACATAGCCCAAATTGGGTGAACCATGTATATATGTGTCTCTCTTGTTTTATTTCTATATTTTTGTTTCTAAAATATATTGTGTATTTCATTGCTCCGTTAATTAATTTATAACACTTTTTGGAATTTAGATCATCTGAGCATGAGGTATACTTATAAATGGAATTGATAAATTGGTTGTGATAATTGGTGTGTTATGTATGGTCTTTTACTGCTCACTACCTTAATGATTTCGAGTTGTTATTTATTCAAAGATTTATTCATTTTTGAGGAATTATCATAGTCATTTAGCTTGCCTTAACTGAGATCACATTAGATAATCATATTCATCTAGGTAGGTATTGATTATTGATGTAAACTAGAAAATAATGTTTAGTTGTTTTTGCATTTGTTTAAAAAGACAAGGGAATTATATGGTCATCATTTTCTGTCTTTTTCAACAAATTTCATTGAGAATCAATTACATTTAAATTATAATTTCATTTATGATTTAAATTATTCATTTATTTTTCATTTCAATATACAACATTGCATAAACATAAATAAAGCATTCTTTTCTAGTCCAATTAAGTTTTTGGTTATTTTCTTTTGTACATTTGTAAACTTTTATTTTGTAAATTTATATATTATTCATTGTATTCTATTGTTGTGCAATAATTATTACCTCTATTATTGCATTATATTATATTATTTATTTTAACTTATAGCTTAGGCATATTAACATAAAACATTATCTTTATGTTCATGTGCATGTAATTTTAGGATTACTTTAGGATTCCCCCAATCTCTTTTCTTTGCAAGAGGAAGATATCTATAGCCTAAATGAGTCTCTAAACTTGTCAAAAGTGGTTATTCAAATGACTTAGTTTGTGTGAAGAACTTTGGTTTAGGCCACATCCCCTTATTGACATATGGTCCTAAATGCCTTGTCAAGAAATGATGCTTGAAGGAGGTCCAATTAGACTTTATATGGAAAAGGGTAGTCATAAAAGGAAAACCATTCTCTCCCCTATCACCACTAGGAGTCACTCAAAGCTTCCTACTATTAAAACAACATCTAGATCGAAACCTAACTCTATTCCATCACCACCTTCTCAATCTGAACAAATTATTAGCAAGCCTACAATTCCAATACATTCTTAAATCTGATATGAAATTGTTGAATGCCTCCAAAGATCTCAAGAAGTCTTATCAAGAACTCAAGTTAGATTGAAGAGAGAAAGATCAGTTGAAAGACAATTGTCCCAACGTCTAGTTACACTCATCGACCTCAACTGGGAAGAACCTACCATGATGGATCCCTAGGCAGGTAATTCTCAAATTGTTAGTGCTATAGACATTTTTGTGCCTTACAGCATTGAGCATGAAATGTCCATAATCCAAGGGATCCAAAGTACCTAAAAGAGTTGTTCCTACCCCTGAAGGAACAAGGTCAACCATTGACAGCTTCTCCCAGAAGTTCTCCACCAAAAACCACTCAGAAACAGTCAATTCAGGATCAATTTAGAAGCTCTTCTAGCTACCTGCGTTGCAGTGCACCCCAGTACACTAGCTAGGTGCGTTGCAATGCACCTAAATGCACTACCAGGGTGCGCTGAGCGAGAAATGCCAAATGGAAATTTCATTCCACAAGGTGTACAGACACTGGAAGCTTCCAGAATCTTCCTCAATGAATTCGACTAGTGATGAGTAAGAGGCTCTCAACCTCCAAGTGGAAACAAGAACTGACAGAGAGAAGCCACAAGTCAAAACATAAGCTGACTCATCCTCTCTGCTTACATCTATATATGGATCTCTCACCCAGAGGTTCAGGAGGCTGGAATTTTGTACTTTGCAGAGAATTGATGTTGGTTTGAGATTGAGATTAGTACATTGGGTGATTTATGCTTTGTTGGAGGAGAGGAAGGGATTCCTTTGCTGGGAGGTAGATGCTGGATCGGGACTCACTTGGTTGTATCTCCTCTTGGACTTTCTTATCATATCAATAAAACTATTTGAGTTTCTCCTATATGCTTGTATGTCAATGATGCTTTGTTATATTTGCATATTTAGTTTATATCTGATCCTAAACTAGTTATGAATGTAAATCCATGTCTTTTGTGTAGTTTTCCTCTCTTGTGATCTTGCAGGAACTTAGTGAAGCTGGACCAGTGAAGGAGCAAGCAGCGGGAAACGAACAAAGGAGAGAGCGATTGGATCGACAAACTAGCGGAAGACATCGGTTAGTTACATCCTTCTTCTCTATTTACATTTCATAAAGAAGAATACTCAGATAGTTTTCCTTGTTTGTTGCTAAGGCACTATCACACCTTAGAGTGGGATAGGGGCATTCCGAATTGGATACTTTTCCCAACAACAAATTGGCGACTCCGCTGGGGAGAGTATCTTGTTAGTTTATTTGTGTTTCTATTGTTGTTCATCTCATAAACTCAAGAGTGCCGAATCGAACTGCATTTGCCATTTACAAATGCAAAGTAGAGATCTGCTACTCTAGTCCATTCGTTGGGCTTGTTTATGATCTGAACAGCTGATCCACAAGTGCTCTAACAGCCCTTTGTGATAGATCTTAGTCCTCCTTTAAATCATCCCTCTAATTGTACCTAATTGATAGCTTTTATCCGGCCAAAAACCGTAGATTAAACTGCAAACCGTGACCCAGAACCCAGAGACAATTCTCGTTTCTGCTTCAGCGCAGACTCTGTGAAGAGGTTCTGCATTTCAACGCAGGTCCCGTGAAGGCTACCTGCGCTGAAGTTCAGTTTCTCTGTGCTGAGGGTGCGCTGATCAGCCTTTGCCTTGTGCAGCTGTGGTTCCCTGCTTCCTTTTGCTCAGTTTTATCTCTGTTTTTTGCAGCCTGTTATCAGTCAGTGTACCTATCTGAAACCCCTTTTCTTTGCCTCAATTCCGCCTCAGTTGTATAAAGAAACTGTATTTGTTCTTTGTGTATTTGTTACATCATTTGCAGTTTCCCATTACAAAAGTAAACTAGTCATACTGTCGCCCTTAGATCTAGACCTGTCGTAAGTGTCGTTTTGATCTTAGGAGTGAGTTTGTTTGCTGTTCACAGTTGATTACGCTTTTACTTTTGTCTTTTGGTTTGAATTTATGCATTTCTAGTGTCGAAACAAGTAAATCATAAAGTGTCGTAATCGTCTTTTTGATTTCGAAAAAGGAACTTGTTTGTGTTTTTCACTTGAAATCGAATTCAAATTTGTACAACAGCTTTCTTTTTAGGCATCAATATTAAGAAAGTGAAAACAAATACATGCATATGTGCATTTGCATTTTGACAGTTTGTATGTTGATTTAGGAAAAGTGCATTACAGTGTGCTCTATGCTCTTTGAGAAAAGATGGTGTCTTTCTTTTCCCCTTGTAGCTAGGATTTTCATTGTTGAAAAGATATAAAAGCTTGCTTATCATCTTTAGACTGCATTTAGGAATTGTATCATACATCTCGTGGTGATCCAAAAAGGCAAACTTCTAAGAAAGATCAACCTAAAATAAATTGAATGAACTTAACAACGCTTTGTAACTTAACGCACAACATAGAGGTCTAGGCTAGAGACGTGTTCCGGCGTCGTAAAACCTGGTCACTGGTCGCCTCACTGATGGTTGGGTGATTCCTCCTGAGAGACGATAAGTGCCAGTACGGATTGTGCTCCCACGTACCGTCGAGTATATATTGGGAGACCCCTATAGGCATAAAACCTTTATCCATAGGAAGCCGTGTCGGCCGCCCTACTGATCGCAA
Source organism: Pinus tabuliformis (assembly GCA_031772625.1). Classification (NCBI taxonomy): domain Eukaryota; kingdom Viridiplantae; phylum Streptophyta; class Pinopsida; order Pinales; family Pinaceae; genus Pinus; species Pinus tabuliformis. Next base: position 165,869,468 of record CM062812.1, on the reverse strand, counting down.
TGCACTGAACACAGCATTCGGGAAGATTGACCGCCCGTACCTTAAAAAGTATTCTGCGGTTTTGCGAAAAGTTTGGCACACCCTCTACCTAGAACTCCAGAGCAGTCCCTTTCGTTCCTTTTCAGACTCCTTAACGGAAAAGGTCCATCTGAGCACTTGTCACTTCAGGCTCATTAAAAATCGAAGGAGACTAGAGTCATCTTTAGCTTTTTCTCGACTCTTTAAAATTGAAAAAGCAAGTTGTGTCTAAAGCGTCTAAAATTCATTTAATTCGGAAACATATTTCCCCTTTTGTATTTTGGTTGATCGAGTAATCCGCAATCGTGGAAGAAAGTCAATTGAAACCCCGTCGTTCGCGGAGGCTTACGAGTCAACCGTCTTTGTCTCCGGAATCGAAAACAGTACGGACAAAGCGAACTCGTTTAACCGGTTCGAAATCTCCTATAAAAGTTAGAACAAGTGTTCCAACAACATCCGAGATTCCGGTTACTCCAAACATTTCTGGAAACCCTGCCTCTACAGAAGAAGTTCAACAGCCACAGAGGGACAGTGATACTGATCCTAGTCTGAGAGCAAACACTTGTGTTACTGAACCAGTTCCATCTGCAACCGGTTCGGAGAGTCTTGCTCCTCAAACATCTGTCGCTGTCGATTCAACCCCTTCTTCGGCACCAGAAATATTTTACGGACCTGACGGTCTTCCCCTTCCACCTGGTTTGATTGCGATAGAGGAAATTGTAGAAGATCCGCAAGCAAGTACTCCAACACATTTTGGAGTCGGGGTCACTCTATTTCCTTCGACATCAGAAGTTAGTCTACCACCAGTGGAAGTTCCTGTAGAATCGCTAGGTAATCTTTTGGATAGACTCAAAATGTCTGAACAACCGTCAACATCTAGGACTGTGTCGAATGACACAGCGACAACAGAACTCCCTGCCGTCACTCCGACAATGTTTGCCGGCGTACCATCTGTCCCGACTAGCTCACAACCGCTAGAAGGAGTCCATCCAGGGACTATTTCGACAGTATGGTCCGTTCCTGTTTGTTCCTCCGGAATAATATCCGGCAACTCTTATGTTGAGACTCGACAAATTGATCCATTTGGAGGTCAATTTGGGCAATCCAGTCCCCAAGGGCAGACAATCCCCTTGAGTTCCGGATTACCACCGTATGGGGGGCAGTATGCCCTTTCATTACCCCCTCCGGGAGGATATCCATACGGGAGTTCACAACAGTATTCAGGTTATACTGGAGTTACGACAAGTGGTTGGGTACCTATACTACCCCAACAACCAAGAGTTGTGTATTCTATGCAACAATGTGTACCTATGTCGAACATCCCGACAACACCAGCTATTGTAACAGTGTCACAAGTTCAAACGCTGCCTGTTGTATGTCAACCTCAGATTTCTCAGGTTGTAATGCAACAGCCCCTTGACCCTGTGACTCAACCACAATCGCCGACTGGTGGGGCGACACAGGTCCAAACGGGTACAATTACCCCACATCTTGGTCCAACGGTTAGTATAGCGCAACAGAACATGGCTTCACAACCGTGGCTGGTGCAATACCAACAACCACAATTCCAACAAGTGTACCAAGGTTCTGAGCAGCAGATCTTTGCGAACAGTGGACAACCGTACATTCAAAACGGTCAAAATCAACCACTTTACGGTGGTCATGTCCACCAACCGTATCAGTCATACCAGCATCAACTACATTATGCTGGTATGCAAAGGCCAACTGCTCAGGCAATTCCATCGTATCCTGGGTATGCTTCACCTAACCTGAATCAACAGTTACCATTCGTGGCAACTTTAGAGTTACCCGATTTACACCGGTTAACAAACGATCCAATTGCTTACGCCCCTTGGTGGCCAGCGATTCCTCACAAACTTCCTTCAGATATTCCTAAATTTAATGGAAATCCAGGTGAGGACCCATCGAATCACGTGATGACATTTCATCTATGGTGTTCATCAAACACCCTAAACGATGATTCGATAAGGCTTCGCCTTTTTCAGAGGACGTTAACGGGTCCAGCGGCAAAATGGTATATTGAATTGCCTAGAGCTTCGTTCGACAATTTCAGCACCTTAGCCACGACTTTCTTAACCCATTTTCAATTACCGATAAGGTATGAAACGGGAACGGAAATCTTAACCAACTTCAAACAGACAACGGCCACTCACATATCTGATCATATACATGAGTGGCGACGTCGTCGTAGGATGGTAAAAACGTACGTTCCCGATCAGCTATTAGCTGAATGGTTTATCAAGTCGTTACTTCCTGCCATAACGGAAGATGTGGCGAAGGGGGGAGTCGTAACGGAAGAGCAAGTTATCGCTCGTGCGCAATATCTAGACTTGGTCTATACTCAGTCTGGCACGCTCTACGACAAAATACCTGACGCCCCTAGACCGGAATTCTCAATTCCTCCTCCTCCTAAATCAAACAATGACTCTCACGCCGGCGATGGCGTGATTGGCACGACAAACGCGAAATCGACAAAGGCTGCCTCCAAGAAAGCCCGTAAGATTTCAGATCAAAATGCAAAAGACGAAATTCTTGCTTCGGAAGTAAATGCCGTATCAGCAGATAAGGGCAAAGAAACCAAACAACCAGGAAGCAAGAAGAAGCAAAACAAAGGGAAGAAGAAGAAACAGGGTGAGTCATCTCCTGAAAAAACTTCTTCAAACCCTCCTGGAAATAGGAAACCCCCCCCTTTGGGTGTCAGATATGTGATGAGGATCATTGGACGAAAGAATGTCCATACAAAGCTGAGCTTAAAAGATTCTTTAAGAGTTCGCAAACCTCAGCTGTGTTAACTGATCCGTTTCCAAATCCAGGACAAATCTGGTTGATAGTGGAAATGCTTCCCCGTCGCAAGTGCTAATGTTGTCGATTTCGAAGCAGCAAAATGATGCTTTGATTTCGACAAGGAACAAAGATTACGGGAATCCGCAGCTGTCGAACGACAAGGTAAAGATCAACCAAGTAGTTCGACAACAACTTCGACAGAAGTTGTACCACCCATCATTCCTGAATTAACAATAAAACCGCCAAAGGGAGTAGTACACAAGTCGACATTTAATCCTCGCGCCAGAGCAGCGCAGCATTATAACATAGTGGAAGATTTGGCCCAATCGCCATCCGCTATGTCGACTCTTGAAGTACTACAAAATTGTCCATCCCAAAGGCAGGCTTTGTTATCAGCCATTGGTGGGGTTGATCCTAAGGATTCCAATCTTGTATCCTTTGACCACAAAGGATACGATCCTCAGTTACCAGCTCAACTAGCTTTCCTTATTCAAGTGAAAGCCCTCAACAAAACTGTTCATCGAACAATTATTGATGAGGGGGCATCTACATGTATTATGTCGATGAGTTGCTGGAAAACTTTAGGATCTCCAACCTTGTCGCGATCTTCGACGACATTAAAAGCATTCGACGGAAGGACATATACCCCATATGGTATCCTAAATAACTTGAAGGTTGAACTAGGGGGAAAAACAGTAGAAATAGATGTTGAAGTCATCGATGGGAATCTTGATTACAACATCCTACTAGGAAGACCATGGATCTATGCCATGGCAGCTGTTGTGTCGACCTATTTTAGAAAGATTGCATTTCCCTTTCAAGGAGGGATTACAATCGTCGACCAACAAAACTTCCTCCCCAATGGTTCACAAGTTACAGGAAGCATTCCCATGATCCATGGAAGCCCCCATTCGCTTCAGAATATCGGAGTAGGCCTACTGAAAGATCCTATACTAATGGGAACTTTCGCTCTTCCACCTCCAATTGATTTGGCGGAAGTAGCGTCGATAGGTACCTGCAATATGATATCTTCCACGAAGATCTCAGAAGACGATATCAACATGGATCATGCAATGGTTTTGCCCCCAAGCCCAATAGAAATATTGTAGCAATCAATGTTTCTAGCATGGGAGGCGAACCCAAATCAACGCTCATCAAGCGTTTGGGTAGATAGGTCTAGAGAATATGGTACCCCTTCAGATCCTTGGTCGCGAGTGCATGGAACCGACGAAGGAATCTACAATCAATGTTGATTGAAGGGGCACCATGGAATGATTGCCACCATCGTTCCCTTCTTCCAGAATATGAAGAAGATACTCAAGATGACCTTTATCACCCTTCAGTTTTTGAATTCCTATCAAATACTGTAAATACGGTGGATTCCGAGCGAAACTTATCCAATATTGAAGAGACTATAGCCATAAATATCTCGACTAAAACAAATGTTGTAGAGAATATTTATGTCGGCAAAGGTTGTTCTCCTTCAGAACTGGAAATATATAACGCTCTTTTTCGCAAGTTCAGAGATGTCTTTGCTTGGTCATATGATGAAATGCCAGGCATTGACTCGAGTATCGTTGAACACGAAATTAAGATGTATCCAGATGTCAAACCAGTACGACAACGGCTCAGGCAGGTGCACCCCAAGAAAGCCGCTGCCATTAAGGCAGAAGTTGAAAAACTTCTCCATGCTGGTTTCATCTACCCGGTTCCTCTAACCGATTGGGTATCGAATATTGTCCCTGTTATGAAGAAACAAGGGACAATTAGAGTGTGTGTCGATTATAGGGATGTAAACCAAGCTTGTCCAAAAGACAACTACCCTACACCCTTCATCGACCAGATAATTGATGAATGCGCCGGATGTGAAATCTTTTCATTCATGGATGGATTTTCCGGGTATAATCAAATAAATATCCGCCCACAGGACCAGTCAAAGACTGCATTCATTTGTCCGTGGGGCACATTCGCATATCGAAAATTACCCTTTGGTTTAAAGAACGCAGGGGCGACGTTTCAGAGGGCAATGAATTATGCCTTCCATGACATCAAGAACATCGTTCAACCATACCTCGACGACCTTCCGGCTCATTCGCGAAAGCGGACTGATCATCCGCAGCATTTAAGAGCGATATTTCTACGTTGCCGACACTACAAGATACGACTCAATCCGCACAAATGTGTATTTTGCGTCAGTTCTGGTCGTTTACTTGGCTTTGTAGTCTCCAAGGATGGGATTCGTCTCGACCCTTGCAAGGTCCAGGCAATCATCAATTTGCCTCCACCTTCAAATTTGCTTCAGATTCAGAAACTCCAAGGGAAAGCAAACTTTCTGAGGAGGTTCATTCCAAATTACGCAGAACTTGCTAAAGGTTATACACGTCTTTTGAAAAAGGAGGTACCCTTCGTTTGGGATCAGGTTGCGCAAGCTTCCTTTGATGCTTTAAAGGATTCCTTAATAAAAGCATCATTAATGTACGCCCCCGATTATCAAAGAGATTTTAACCTGTATCTGGCTGCAGCAGATACAACCATCGCAATGGTTTTAGTTCAAGAAGTCGATGGAATTGAACACCCTATATATTATTTAAGTAGAAACTTAAATGATACAGAAAGCAAATATTCTTATGTTGAAAAACTAGCGCTTGCAGCTGTTCAAGCGATACAAAGGTTTCGACACTATGTCCTCTTTCGAAAAACTACCATTCTGTCAGATTGCAACCCCATGACTTATATATTGTCGCGACAGTTGCTGGGGGGCAAATATTCAAAATGGATAGCGATCCTTCAAGAGTTTGATCTGGAATTTGTAAAATCCAAATCAAAGAAAGCTCTAGTTTTCGCAGAATTATTGTGCGATCTCCCATCGTCGTCCAACGATGAAACATCCGAAGAATCAATCGTGGATGAGAATTTGTTTCTGATATCTACAAGCAATGAGTGGTATGGAGATATAATAATTTATCTCCAAACCCAAAAGTTCAGGCCTAACACCTCTCACTCTGAACAGAAACGTATACGATACCAAGCAAAAGACTACATGATCGTCGGTGATACGCTTTACCGTCGTGGTATCGATACAGTTCTGAGAAGGTGCCTCACCCATGAGGAGGCCGAAAAAGCCCTGAATGAGTGTCATTCAGGCGCGTGTGGGGGGCATCAATCTGGATATGCTACAGCACAAAAAATCTTACGAGCAGGATACTTCTGGCCAACCATGTTCAAAGATTGCATAACCGCAGTCAGAAGTTGCCATGCTTGTCAAATTTTTGATAGCAAAACCAGAAGACCACCCGCACCTTTACAGCCAATAGTTGCTGTTGGGCCTTTCGCCAAATGGGGCATCGATTTCATGACATGTAACCCCACCTCGACCGGGGGGCATGGGTATATTATAGTCGTCGTTGACTATTTTACCAAATGGGCCGAGGCGATGCCTACATTAGATAACACTGGTGAAACAGCTGCCCTTTTCTTTTTCAATCATGTAGTCGCCAGATTCGGCGTACCACAGGCTATAGTTACGGATCATGGATCGCATTTTCGCAATCACATGATGGTTGAATTAGCTGCCAAGCTAGGGCTATCTCACGACAGCTCTACTCCGTATTATCCGCAAGCCAACGGACAAGTTGAAGCGATCAACAAGGTCCTGAAGCGTATGTTGCAAAGGATGATCGGAGTTCACAAAAGAAGGTGGCACCTAATCCTGTACTCAGCCTTGTGGGCTTACCGAACATCGGTAAGGAATGCGACCGGGTTCACACCTTTCCAACTGGTGTATGGCCTGGAAGCAGTCTTACCAGTCCAGTGCGAAATCTCGTCTCTTAAACTCGCAATCGATCTCCTCCCCGGAACTTCAGAAGAAGAGGCCCGTTTCTTGGAATTAATCCAATTGGATGAAACCCGTCGTGATGCCGCTTTGGCTAACGAAGCCCATAAGAAACGAGTCAAGGCGCAGTTCGACAAAAATGTCAAACCCCGTGTCTTCTCAGAAGGTGACTTGGTCTTGCTTTACGACCAAGAATCCGATAAATTGGGAGCAGGTAAATTTAATTCTTTATGGATGGGCCCCTATATTGTTAAACGAGTGTTAGCAAAAGGAGCCTACGAGTTAATGGATTATGACGGAATTCCACTGGCGCAACCCCGTAATGGGTTGTACCTCAAGCGTTACTATGCTTAAATAGTAACCAATATGCTTTTGTTGTATTTTGTTTTCGCTAAAGTGTTCATTTTGGTCGAGTAATCCACCTTTTTACATTTATTGCAGATGTCAAACCTTTTGGAGACATGTGTTGGATATGCCGACGGAGCGAGTCGTAGTTCGCGGAACCTGTCCTCCGCAGCCTGGGCCATTTTTGATCCAAGCGGCGAGTTAGTAAGTTTCAGAGGTGTATGTATTGGTCAATCAACGAATAACATCGCTGAGTATAGCGCGTTGATAGAACTGCTCTCTGATGCCATCACCCATGGTATACGCCGACTAATCGTCAGGCTAGACTCACAACTCGTAATACTACAACTCAATGGTATATATTCCGTCCGAAATCCAGCCATTTATCGCATGTTCCTAAGGGTTAAGATTTTGGAAAGACAATTTGATTTGATTCAATACCAACATATTTCCAGAAACTTAAACACATTAACCGACTCATTAGCAAACTATGTGTTAGATAGACATTTGCGACATTTATAAAAAGAAACACATCATCAATGTTGTACATGTGGATCATATAACTCAACCAGAATAAAACCTCAAAAATCAAAATATATATATATATAAGCTATTTATGGTTTACATATAATGTTCTGTAACCAAGACAAAATCGGTCACATGACCCAAAAACTCAAAATGCTAGGGGGCACCCTAGTCTAGTGATGCTCATGATAGCACGTCACGGCCTGTGCGATCATGCGTAAGAGACGAGTCCATCGTCTAGGCACACCAGTAGTATGCCGCTGCAACTGTAAAGGTAACTCGTCGATCCTCACATCTGGAATGTCGAGAGTAAGGCTCTCAACCTGCTCCTGCACAGCTGTGAGGGTCTCGGCCACATCAAGGTCACGAAGAATAAACCTCCCGGCAGCCTCTCCTGCTGGGGCAGCGGCTGGCACTCTCGGGCGAACTACTGGACGAACAGGACCAACATCTGCATGCACACATGAGTTTGATTAAAGTCTTGATAGAATAAAGCACAAGGACATTATGAATAAAAATAGTAAACAGTGATATGGTCGAAGTTTTTACCAATAGCGCCCCACTGGTAATAGCGCCCCACTGCTCGCCATCCGGCAGTACCAAATCCGGATCACCCCGGAAGTCCATGCCAACATATGGATACTCAGAATAGACCATCTCCTGATGCTCAAACCACTTGAAGAAGGTATCAGAGAAAGAAATCTGAGATTGACCAGCATGCCTAGACATGTGATCAACCCATCTCTGCATGCGTGGTTCAGTAGGAGAAGGCAAGTCGAGTGCAATGTACTGTGGCTGCATCAGTGGTATCTTCTCCAAAGCGAAGGCGGTCAAAATAGAACCAAACCCAAAGTTCTTCAACCTCCCGTCCTTTACCTTGGTCAACTGACTTTTCATCTGAAGAAGTACTGCATCACACCAGTTGAATATTTTTGGTTGGAGGCACTCCAAGGCATGCTGCATATAGGATCTGTTGGCTACATGAAGAGACGCACTCCCGGCCATCCTACCAAAAGTATACAGGATAGACCTAAGGGACCTGTCAGCAACCTCACGGATAATGATCTTGTTGTCTTTACTCGGCTGAGATCCTTCCCTGCAATACTGGCGGACATAATCTCTCACAGAATCACTCCCTCGGGCCGAACCTGACAAAGAGATGGGGGCACCTCGCCTCGACAAGCCAGTCAAGAAGTAAATGTCTACTGCAGTCAAGGGGATAGATTTGCCCCTAATCTGGAAAACTTGGTTGATAGGATCCCAAGCATCGAGCAAATACTGTAGTAGGTTGATCTGCAGTCTCATGCTAGAGATGCGAAAGAACTTCAGCAGACCACAGTTCCGCAGCGCGTTCACCGTGACCGGATCATGTAGGGCAATCATGTCCTCTTCTTCATGTTCTCGTTCTCACCATGTAAGGGTCATTTTGCTCCAATATCTCTGAAAAACAAACATGAGAGGAGTTAGATCCTGGATTTGATGAGAAACAGGCAAAAAATTTCATCAAAAACTGTGCAACAAAATCCTTTTCTGCGCCCAGTGCACCTCCATAGTGTTCCACCTGCGTTGAAGGTCAAATTGCCTTCATATTGCTTGACATTCAGCGCAGGTTTCGAGTGCCCAAGGTGCGCTGATGGCAGAGCGACCCCTTCAAACCCCAGGGGCTCAGAAAAACAGGAAATGAAGCACAGAATGCAGAAAGGAAACCATGAAATCAAAGAGCTCAGGTTTAGCTCCTACCTGGTCCAGACAGCGCCGAGAATCGTCCACAGAATCTCCCGAAATCAGCTGATGAAAGTCAAGGGGGAAGAGGCACCTCCAAAGCTCCAACAAACCAAGTTCAAATGAAATGGTAAAATGAGAGGTAAAAACACTTTTTAATAGCTTTTTACGTAGTTCAAAGTGAAATATCAGTGTTTTAATCTCATTTTCAAGCAAATGTTATTCATTTCTAACTAGTTTGATGCAGCTATTGAGGGTACAGTACTATCTTTGAAAAGGGCAAAGCTATTTATGGTAAAAAGTCAAAACTAGACCATGTTCTCGAGCAGTTTTAGCACATAGTTCATGCTCGTTAAAAAATAAACATAAGATCGAGCAAGTGTTTCAATTCGCGTTTAAGCTCGTTAAAAAATGAACTAGCCTCCGGTGAATAACCACCGTGAATGTAACATTATCAGCCATTAAATCCTTGGTCGTGTTTGCACCGTCACCTCCACTTTTCCATTGGCCGATCATTCACCTCCATTTGATTGTTTACCCATTTTGAGGAACAGCTGCGAAGAGTGATTTCACTAGCCATCCTTGTGACACTGCCGTGATTGGAAAATTCCAACCCTTACGTGGAATCAACTGCTACCCGTTTTATCACTCGTTCCTCAAAAGACGAGTCTTCTTTAAGCTCTTTTCATCTGACTCGTAAAATATGAAAAGATTGCCGAGTTTTGGCCTTCCAGCTCGTTAAAGCGACCGGAAGTGCTATCCCTCCTCTAGATTTTAATCTTTTTGGACCTGAGGGATTATTGCACAAAAAGATCGAGCGCTTGTTTTGTTCGGCTCGTTAAAACTATCGAAAATTCATCCCTTCTGTATTGTTTTATACTTTTTCAGACTTAAGGGATTAGATGACGAAAAAGGAACTTTGGAGTTATCTTTACGTACCTTTTCAGACTCTCTAAAAATGAAAAGGACCAAGTTATCTTTGTCGTTAGACTCGTTAAAAAACATTAATAGCGACAAACTTGTCTTTAGACGAGAACAAGTTTCACTATCGCTAGGCTCGTTAAAACATAGCGATGGGTTTGCCCGAAGGTCAAATTATAGAACAAGCATATGTTATCCTCCTCAAGCTTGACAAAAATAAAGAGGTACTGGTCAGCAATGACTGGGGAAAATTGGGAAGAAACTCAAAGAACTTTTATTGGTAGCAAGTCGCTCTTGAACATGACACTTCCACTCTGTGCCTGAGTCGGGTTGGGTTGTTTCATTCACCGGTCACATCACCATGGTCTCGCCATACCATCCACCTTTGGGGTAAATGCTACCGATCCATCACACAAGTGTCGCCGATATGTTCAAGAGAAGTCATCCAGAGAAGTCAACCGTGTCCCATCCACTACCATACATTATCCTTCATTCTTTCATGACCGCCACCCTGAATCATATATCATCAGATCGTTTTCACCTCCATCAAAACCATTTGCTCCGTTCTGTGTCACTGATGTGGGATACATTAAGGCCCTCCTTTGACGGATCGCTTCTTGTCGACATCAGCTCATTATCCAAGAAGTTGATCTAGGAACACCCCCTTCAGTACTTTGAAGCTTGCATGCCTCAATGGCAAGTTTCTCACTTCCGGCGACAGGTATACATCAATGACCTTCGACCGAAAGATTTTGCGTGGTGTTCGACGCCAAGTCCTTTATTCACACCACGTGAATTGTACTACAGTACCTTGAGGGTCATTATCATCATCGGTGATTCCTCTCGCGCTTGTTAACAGTTTACATCATTGACTGGTAATCAAGCGATGTCTTTCCATGTTCGACTTCAGAACATTTCTCACATGGATCGACTTGTACTTAGAGTGAAGATCGAACGAGATTGAAGACCCCGGATCTAGTTTCATCCATCCGGGCTGTGATATATATTCAGGAAAAATAAAGACATTGACATGTACAGCATTACAACATAGATAATCATCCTACCAAAAGGATGATGATTTCATCAAAATCATCAGTCTACCATCAGACGATTGTCTGTTGTATGTACATAAAAATGAATTTATAAAGCTGAGCATGGGAATGCCCGCCTCAGCTAGATCATGAAAACAGTATGAAAAATAATGTATTGTATTGTATCTTATTACAGGTCTCCTCCCAGCATTGAAAGAACTTCGGATCCTCCTAATAAAGCATTTCACCCGATAAACGGCCTCAAACTTTAGGGGGCAACTGTTATAGACATTTTTTTGCCTTACAGCATTGAGCATGAAATGTCCATAATCCAAGGGATCCAAAGTCCCTAAAAGAGTTGTTCCTGCCCCTAAAGGAACAAGGTCAACCATTGACAGCTTCTCCCAGAAGTTCTCCACCAAAAACCACTCAGAAACAGTCAATTCAGGATCAATTCAGAAGCTCTTCTAGCTACATGCGTTGCAGTGCACCCCAGTACACTAGCTAGGTGCGTTGCAACGCACCTAAATGCACTACCAGGGTGCGCTGGGCGAGAAATGCCAAATGGCAATGTCATTCTGCAAGGTGTACAGACACTGGAAGCTTCCAGAATCTTCCTCAGTGACACTTGCCTCAATGAATTTGACTAGTGATGAGTAAGAGGCTCTCAACCTCCAAGTGGAAGCAAGAACTGACAGAGAGAAGCCACAAGTCAAAACATAAGCTGACTCATCCTCTCTGCTTACATCTATATATGGATCTCTCACCCAAAGGTTCAGGAGGCTGGAATTTTGTACTTTGCAGAGAATTGTTGTTGGTTTGAGATTGAGATTAGTACATTGGGTGATTTATGCTTTGTTGGAGGAGAGGAAGGGATTCCTTTGCTGGGAGGTAGATGCTGGATTGGGACTCACTTGGTTGTATCTCCTCTTGGACTTTCTTATCATATCAATAAAACTATTTGAGTTTTTCCTATATGCTTGTATGTCAATGATGCTTTGTTATATTTGCATATTTAGTTTATATCTGATCCTAAACTAGTTATGAATGTAAATCCATGTCTTTTGTGTAGTTTTCCTCTCTTGTGATCTTGCAGGAACTTAGTGAAGCTGGACCAGTGAAGGAGCAAGCAGCGGGAAACGAACAAAGGAGAGAGCGATTGGATCGACAAACTAGCGGAAGACATTGGTTAGTTACATCCTTCTTCTCTATTTACATTTCATAATGAAGAATACTCAAATAGTTTTCCTTGTTTGTTGCTAAGGCACTATCACACCTTAGAGTGGGAAAGGGGCATTCCAAATTGGATACTTTTCCCAACAACAGTTAGTACCCGTAATGATATATTAGTAGAATTGGTATCAATTAATCACTATCTGGACCACGTGTGGTTGAATCTAGCTAGCCTACTCTTCTAGGAGGTTCTCGTCCACCACATCCCTTGCCTAGCTTGTCCTCGTCCTCTTCTGCTAAGGATTCCTCAGGTGAAGAGATTTCTTCATCATCCGAGTCATATAATTCCCAAGGTTCTCCATGAATGGATAATAATCAAGGAAAGAATCAAGGGAATCAAGGAAATAATCAAACCATTCCATGGTTGGATCAGGATGTTGTTGTTGTCTGAGGTGTGTGTTAGGTCCTTATAATACTAGTGTATTCCCTTAGTATTATTGTCATTATACCCCTTATTGTTATTTTTGTGCCCATGTTGTCCCTATATTGTTATTATTGTGCCCATAGAAGCTCACTATTGTTATTTTTGTGCCCTTACATTATTATTGTTATGTCGGCTCTAATTATATTGTGACCCCTTAGACTCCTATATATAGAAAGGAGGTCTTGTCATTTCTATCATCCAAGAATTGTTATTTTATGTAATGTAAAGGAGCTTGCCCCATCAAAGAGGCTACATTTTAAGTCATTGATCTATCTTTTTCTTCTATTTTGTGAGCTGGTTGCATAACAATTGGTATTAGAGCTTTGGATTATAGGGTTTCGCTACTTCAAACAGGTCATCGTAGAATTTTTGCTATAACATTTTTTCGACGAAGCTTTAGAAGTTGAAATTAAAACTCACTTGATATGAAATCGTGATGAACCACATGACCAAATTTCAGATCTTGTCTCACTACATTTACAGAGATATGAACTGAGGAAGTTAGGGTTTTGCAAGCTCCCGAATTGGATCTCAAAAATGTCACTTTGGGAAATGTGTCATAACTTTCTCTATGAGCATCAGATCCAAATTTTGTAAAAATTGACAAAACGAAGATAGCCTGTAGTTGGTTGGGTATCATTTTGAGAACCTAAGGTTGAAACAGTGACATGTGGCACATCGTACACATTCGCTCTACTGAACGAGTCGATAATTAGGTCATTGCAGGAGATTGGGCATAACTCTTCCTTCGGGAATCCAAATGTGATCAGACCTGCAAGGTTGGAAATAAGACTAAGAGGTATATCATAGGTCTAAATTTCTAAACTTGGAGATCTGAGCTCATACAAAGTGCAAACAAACAAAAAAATGTTTTTTTTTTTTTTTAATTTGCATAGGCCTTGTTTGAGAAAGTAGTTTGAAGTGATTCAAAGATAATTGTGAAGCATAATTATCATTCATTGATGACCTGAAGAAATAAAATGGAAACACCTATTAAGAAACCTAAAATCTCTACTATGACACATGAAGAAGAGGAAGAAATGCAACATGATATATCAAAATTACAAGACCCATTACAACAAATTTCGATCTCACAAAAAGTAACTGAAGCTAATACTGATGGTTTAAAGACTGGAATGGAAGCTAATATGGATGGCATGGAGCTAATATGGATGGTATAGAAGCAAAACTTAAAGGAAACATGGAAGATTTGAAGATAGATTTGACAAAGTTGCTACAAGAAATGCTTACTAATGGCGAAAGGGTAGTAAATGAAACTCATGATGAGAACAAAAGAAATGTTAGTCATGATTTTATAGACTCTAAAATTGGATTGAAGACCCAACATGTTCCAAAGATCGATATGAATAAGTTTGATGGCAAGGATCCCGTTACATCGATACTATAGATGGAGCAATATTTTGATCTCCATAATGTGCAAAGCACACAAAAGGTACACATTGAAACTTTATATTTGGAACCCAATTAGTTTGTATGGTATCGATGTCTTTGCTCTCATAAACAAATTTTCACTTGGGAAATTTTATGGAAGAAATGATAGCACATTATGAGGATACAAAAATCAACACCTTTTTAGCCAATTGATAAATATCAAACACAAGGGTTCAATGGTGGAGCACATTAAGGACTTCCAAAAATTGAACATAAGGGTAAAAGATATTCTAGAGGAGCATAATATTGATGTTTTCATAAGGAATTTAAAGGATAACACCCAAAATGAGGTTCACCTTTGGGAACCTGATTCATTGGAGAAGACATTCAAGTTGGCAAGAACAATTGAAAGCAAAATTATGGAAACAACAAAGCCTACCACTCACAACTATAAAGATGGAAGTGTTGTTATCCCTAGCCTTCCACAACCTACAAGGATGAAACCAAAAAAATTGGAAGAAAAATAGCAAAAGGGCTATGTTACAGTTGTGATAGAAAATACACTAAAGGTCATAAGTGTGCTCAGAAGAAATTATTTTACATAGATTATGAAGAGGAGGAAGAAAAGGAACAAGAAACATCAAAAGTAGAGGATACACACTAGGAAAAAACCCTAGAGAAAGAATAAATGAATCCAACCATATGTTATGAAACAAGCTCACAAAAAGATAGAAAAGATAGATAAACACCTTAGAAATAAGCCTCTTAGAGGGGGTAACCTCCTTTACATTACACAAATGAACAATTCTTGGATGATACAAATGACAACACCTCCTTTCTATATATAGGAGTCTAAGGGGTTATAATATAATCATAGCCGACATAATAATAATAATGTAAGGGCACAAAAATCACAATAGTGGGCTTCTATGGGGCCCCATAATAACAATATGGGGACTACATGGGCACAACAATATAATAAGAGGGTTGTACTAATAACAATAAGGGGTTACAATAGTAGTATAGGGACCTAACATGCCCCTCTCCTTCAAAATGTGTTGTCCTCAACGCTTGAGTAGTTCTTGATGCTTCTATATAAAATTCTTGTCCTCCCATGTGGAATCTTCAGTGGCTAAGTTCTTCCACTTGATGAGATACTCTGAAATTGATTGATTTTGTAGCTGTCAGGTTCTTGTTTCTGTGACTACTCCAGGTTCCAATATGGTTTTTCTTTCCTCATCAAGTTTTGGTAATATTGTTTGAAATAGGATCTTCTCATGATGTAAAGTCGCCATTTCTTAAGTGTGTGTAGTCTTGCCAACATTTCCTTCTCATAAATAGCTTTGTGTAAATACATTCCTTTGATTAGATGACTTTCGAAAGAAATGGGTCTTTCTTCTTGCATTAAAACATCACCAATTCCATTTCCTGATGCACCATATTCCATAATAAAGGATTTTGTGAAGTTTGGCATAGCTAAGACCCATGCTTGGCACATTGCCTCTTTAAGATGTTCAAAGGCTTTCATTGCTTCTGGAGTCCATGGAAATGCATCTTTCTTCAATAATGTTGTTGTCGGAATGTCTTCAATCCTAATTGTTATTTGATGATATCCTAAACGAAGATATAACTTGGTGAAGTAAATTAATCCATGCAATTCATCCAATACTTCATCAATGACAAGAATGGGAAATTTATCTTTAATAGTGATTTTGTTGAGCTCTCTATAATCCAGACACATGCGCCATCACCCATCCTTCTTGTGCATCAATACTATTGGAGTCGAGAAAGAACTTTGACTGGGTTGAATTATACCAGCCTCTAGCATTTCTGCAACCATATGTTCAATTTCACTCTTTTGGTCATAGGGACATCTGTAAGGCCTCATGTTTGGAGGAACACTTCCTGGAATCAAATGAATAGAATGATCATGATCACAAATAGGTGGAGTCCTTTGGGAGTCTCCAATACCTTGGAATGCTTGTCCAAGAATTTTTGGACTTCTAGAGAAATAGATGACTTCGATGTGGGAACCTATAGCGAACATAATTGTGCAATTACACCTCATTTTTATTTCTTTAGAAGCTTTGTCAGTCCGTTAGAGCTGATTACGTTTCACGGTTTCCCTTTGATACCCCTTAATTCAACTTCCTTTCCTTCCGAAGAAATTTTCATGAGAAGTTCTTGAAAATTAAAAGCTATTGTACCCAAGGATTGTAGCCATTGGACACCTAGTACAACATCACACCACGCATTGGAATGGAAAGCATTGGGCTATTCAATACATATTCTCCCATGGATAGCTTGATATTATGGCACTTTCCAGAAAAATTTGTGGTTTCTCCACTTGCAAGCATCACTTGACACTTTGGTGCTGGATATAGGAAGTAATTCAATTCCTTGGCCATCTTACAATGAATAAAATTATGGGTACTGCCCAAATCAATCAACACTATTACCTTTTTCTTCTTGATATGTCCTTCTATCTTGGTAGTTTTAGGAGTGGTAATTTTGGCTAATGCATTACAAGATATGGTTGGATTCATTTCTTCTTTCTCGATGTGATATTTCACTTATTGAACCTTTTTCTTCTTGATATGTCCTTCTATCTTGAGAGTTTGAGGAGTGGTAATTCTTTCCAATGCTTTACAAGATATGGTCGGATTCATTTATTCTTTCTTTGGGTTTGGTTCCTAGTGTATATCCTCTTCTTTTGATGTTTCTTGATCCTTTTCTTCCTCCTCTTCACAATCTATGTAAAATAATTTATTCTCATCACACTTACGTCCTTTAATGTATTTGTTATCACAATTGTAACAAAGCCCTTTTGCTCTTTTTTCTTCCAATTGTTGTGGTGTCCACCTTGTAGGTTGTGGAAGGCTAGGAGAAACAACACTTCCATCTATATAGTTATGAGGGGTAGACTTCCTTGTTGCCATAATTTTTCTTTCCACTTTTCTTGCCAACCTAAATGCCTTTTCCAATGAATCAAGTTCCCAAAGATGAACCTCATGTTGAATGTTGTCCTTCAAAGTCCCTATGCAGATATCAATCCTCTACTTCTCTGGAATATCATTTTCACTTATATTCAATTTTTGAAAGTCCTCAATGTGCTCTACCATTGAACACTTTTGTTTCAGATTTATCAATTAGCTAAAGAAGGTGTTGCTCTTTGTATCCTCATAATGTGCTAGCATTTCCTCTATGAAAATTGACCACGTAACAAGTGGTTTACGAGAACAAAGCCCTTTATACCATAAAAATTGATCTAGTTCTAAATATGAAGATGCAATATGTACCTTTTGTAATAGTTGCACCTCATGTAGATCAAAATATTGCTTCATCTGTAGTATCCAATTTACCGGATCCTTGCCATCAAACTTCCTCATATTGCCTTTTCTTGATTTTAGGAGCTCGATCTTGAAATTCCTGCAACTCTATAATTTGAGATTTCTAAGTTCTGAAATTGCATTTTGTAGTAGCCCTCTGAGTGTTCTTTCTAACCCTGTAAGTTTGATCAAGATTGGATTCTCCAAGAAAGAGTTATGCCCCACCTCCCAAGATGACTTTCTTATATACTTTTATAGTAGAGCGAAGTTGTACGAATTGCCACGTGTTACTATTCAACCTTGGTTCTAAAATTTATACCCAAACAAAATAAATTTCATCCTCTTTCTGTAACTTATGAAATTTCAATATGATGCTCAGAGAGAACGTTATGACAATTTTCCCAAGTTCACCTATTTAGGATGTAATTTAGGAGTCTCCAAAACCCTAACTTCCTCAGATCATATATCCAAAACTATAGTGAGCCAAGATTGGAAATTTGGACTTGAGGTTTCGACTGATTGCTTCTCAAATGGGTTTTTTGTTTAGCTTCTAAAACTTCAGAGTGAAAATTCCACAATGACCTGTTTTAGATGAAATTTTGGATCTTGCAAAAACCCTAACTTTCTTAGATCATATCTCTGAAAATATAGTGAGACAATATCTGAAATTCAGAATCGAGGTTTAGCGCGATTTTGTATCAAATGGATTTTTCTTTTTTTTAGCTTTTGAAATGGTGCAAAAAAAACGTTATGACGAAAATTCCACGATGACTTATTTGGAGCAGTGAAACCCTATAATCCAAAGCTCTGATACTAAATGTTATGAAACTAGATCACAAAATGATAGAAAAGATAGATAAACACCTTAGAAATAAGCCTCTTTGAGGGGGAAACCTCCTTTACATTAGAAAAATGAAGAATTCTTGGATGATACAAATGACAACACCTCCTTTCTATATATAGGAGTCTAAGGGGTCATAATATAATCAGAGTTGACACAAAAATAATAATGTATGGGTACAACAATAACAATAGTGGGCTTCTACGAGGCACCATAATAACAATATGGGGACTACATGGGCACAACAGTATAATATGGGGGTTGTACTAATAACAATAAGGGGTTACACTAGTGGTATAGGGACCTAACACCATATCTTGTAATGCATTAGCCGGAATTACCACTCCTCAAACTATCAAGATAGAAGGACATATCAAGAAGAAAAAGGTAATAATGTTGATTGATTCGGGTAGTACCCATAATTTTATTCATTGTTAGATAGCCAAGGAATTCAATTGCTTCCTATATCCAACACTAGAGTGTCAAGTGATGGTTGCAAGTGTAGGAACCATAGAAAGTGCCACACTATCAAGCTATCCATGGGATAATATGTGTTGAATAGTCCAATGCTTTCCATCCCAATGGGTGGTGTTGATGTTGTACTAGGAGTCCAATGGCTAAAATCTCTGGGTACAATAACTTTTAATTTTCAAGAACTTTTCTTGTAATTTGTTTCGGAAAGAAAGGAAATTGAATTAAGGGGTATCATAGGGAAACCACGATAGATAATCATCTCTAACGACATGACAAATATTCTAAATAAATAACAACGAGGTGTAATTGCATATTATGTTTTCTAGAGGTTCCCACATTGGAATCATACATTTCTCCAAATCTCCAAAAAGTCTTGGAAAATCATTCCAGGGTTTTTGAGACTCCCAAAGGCCTCCCACCTATTTGTGATCATTATCATGTTATTCAGTTGATTCCAGGAAATGTTCCTCCAAACATCAAGCCTTACAGATATCCCTATTCCCAAAAGAGTGAAATTCAATGTATGATTGTAGAAATGCTAGAGGTTGGTATAATTAAGCCTAGTTAAAATTCTTCCCTGCTCCAATAGTATTGGTGCACAAGAAGGATGAATCATGGCGCATGTGTCCAGATTATAGGGAGCTCAACAAGCTCACTATTAAAGATAAATTCCCCATTCTTGTCATTGATGAATTATTGGATGACTTGCATGGAGCAATTTACTTCACCAAGTTACACCTTCATTCACGATAACATCAAATCAGAATGAAGACTGAAGACATTCCAAAAAAAACATTTAGAACTCATGAGGGTCATTATGAATTTTTTGTCATGCATTTTGGCCTTACCAATGCACCTTATACATTTCAAGGTTTGATGAATTCAATTTTCAAACCCTTCTTTAGAAAATTTGTGATAGTATTTTTTATGATATACTAATCTACAACAAGTCTTGGAATGATCATGTTCAACATGTTGACAGAGTGCCCAAACTATTGGATGAGAAATAATTATATGAAAAAACCTCCAAATTTTTCTTTGGAATACAAGAGGTGGAATAGTTGGGTCATATTGTATCTCATGAAGGTGTTAAGGTAGACCCTAGAAAAATTAAATCCATTAAGGAATGGAAAATCCCCAAATCCATAAAGCATCTGCGAGGATTTCTCAAGTTGACAGGGTATCCTCTAATAACATTACTGAAGAAAGATGCATTTTCTTGGACTCCAGAAGCAACGAAGGCCTTTGAACATCTTAAAGAGGTAATGTGCCAAGCACTGGTCTTAGCTATGCCAGACTTCACAAAAACCTTTATTGTGGAATGTGATGCCTCAAGAAATGGAATGTGTGTTGTTGTAATGCAAGAAGAAAGACCCATTTCTTTCGAAAGTTGTCCAATCAAAGGAAAATATTTACACAAAGCTATTTATGAGAAGGAAATGTTGGCAATATTACATGCACTTAAGAAATGGAGACCTTACCTAATGGGAAGACACTTCAAGGTAAAAACATATCATGATAGTCTTAAATACTTTTTAGAACAAATATTATCTTCAAAAGAGTAGCAAAAATGTGTCACAAAGATGTTGGGTTATGACTTTGAAATCATCTACAAAAAAGGGAAGAAAAATGTTGTTGCAGATGCACTCTCAAGAAAGGATGAGGATGTGGAAGCATTGCTTTGTGCCATTTCTATTATCCAACTAGATTGGATAAACGAAGCAAGGGATGAATGGAAGAATGATGAAGAAGTGTGGGCACTCATTCATAATTTTCAGCAAAATCTGACTACATCTGATACATTTAGCTAGAAAAATGATTCGTTATGGTATAAAGACTGCGTATACCTCTGTAAGAATTCCCAACTAAAACAAAAGATTCTTAGGGAATTGTACACATCTCCCTTAGGATGGAATTTAGGACTTTTAAAAACTTACCACAAGGTTAAGAAGGAATTTTTTTGGGATGGCCTTAAATATGATATTCAAAATTTTGTGGCAGAATGTTTGGTTTGAGAACAAAATCAAGTTGATACAATTAAGACCCTAGGTCTATTACAACCTTTATCCATTCCAAGTCAATGTTGGGAGGAGGTTTCAATGGGTTTTATCACGGGTTTACCCAAGTCCAAAGGAAAAAATGTTATCATGGTGGTAGTTGATAGACTTACCAAGTATGCACACTCTTGTGCATTATATCATCAATTTAAAGCCAGTAGAGTTGCTACTACATTTATGGAAACAATTAAAAAGCTACTTGGAAACCCAAAGATTATTGTAAGTGATAGAGATCCTATTTTCACTGGAAATTTTTGGACATAATTATTTTCTTGTCTGGGTACTTAGTTAGCTCCTAGCTCATCTTATCATCCTCAATCTAATGGGAAAACTAAGATAGTGAAAAAATGTTTACAAGGATATATCCATTGCTTTGTATCTGATAAACAAACACAATGGGTCAAATAGTTTCCTCTCGTTGAACGGTGGTATAACACTTCCTTCCATACTGTAGTAAAAATGACTGAATTTATGGCATTTTATGGATATCATCCACCAACCATCACATCACATTTAAGAGCAAATTCTAAGGTTCAAGCAGTGGAAGATCATATGGAGCATCAACAAAAATTTCTCCAACTCTTAAAGGATAGCCTCACTTTGGCACATAATAGAATGAAACAACAAGATGATCAACATCGTAGCGAAAGAAGTTTTGATGTAGGTGACTGGGTATTTCTACAGCTACAACCATACAAATAAATGTCCCTCAAGCAAGATAAGAAGGATAATAAATTATCACCAAAGTATTATGGTCTGTACAAGATGTTGCAAAAGATTGGTAGTATGGCATATAAATTGGAACTTCCTGCATCTTCTCAAGTGCACCCAGTTTTCCATGTTTCATGCTTAAAGAAGGTTATAGGTGACAAGCTCCCAGTTCAAACAATATTTGTAGAGCTTGATGAGGAAGGAAAAATCATAGTAGAACCTGAATCAGCCACAGAAACAAGAACTTGATAGTTGTGAAATTGATTAATTTCATATGATCTCATCAAGTGGAAGAAATTACCCACTGAAGATTCTACATAGGAGGATGAGAATTTTATACAGAAGCATCTAGAACTACTCAAGCATTGAGGAAAACACATTTTTGAAGGAGAGGGGCATGTTAGGTCCCTATAATACTAGTGTATTCCATTTTTATTCTTGTCATTATACCCCTTATTGTTATTGTTGTGCCTATGTTGCCCCCATATTATTATTATTGTGCCCCATAAAATCCCACTATTATTATTGTTGTGCCCTTACATTATTATTGTTATGTCAGCTCTAATTATATTGTGACCCCTTAAAATCCTATATATAGAAAGGAGGTCTTGTCATTTGTATCATCCAAGAATTGTTCATTTGTGTAACGTAAAGGAGGTTTCCCCCTCGAAGAGGCTACATTTTATTTTGTTGATCTATCTCTTTCTTCTATTTTGTGAGTTGGTTGATAATAGTGTGCAACATCCTCATCCAAGAAATTGTCATATATTATTATTATTGTGCCCCATAAATTCCCACTATTATTATTGTTGTGCCCTTACATTATTATTGTTATGTCAGCTCTAATTATATTATGACCCCTTAAAATCCTATATATAGAAAGGAGGTCTTGTCATTTGTATCATCCAAGAATTGTTCGTTTGTGTAACGTAAAGGAGGTTTCCCCCTCGAAGAGGCTACATTTTAATTTGTTGATCTATCTCTTTCTTCTATTTTGTGAGATGGTTGATAATAGTGTGCAACATCCTCGTCCAAGAAATCCTCATAAATTCTTTCCCAAATTCAACCTTGACACTAAACAACCAACATTTGACCTCATGAAGGCTTTCATGCTAGCCGTAAGATAGAAAAATATGCATCATGAAGATATAGTTTGCAAGCTATTTCCATATACTTTTGAGAGAAAATCTACAACCTAGTACTTTACAGGACCTCCTTAAAGTATCACTTTGAGTGCTCAATTTGAAATTGCCTTTCTACAAAAAAAATCGGATGACAAAACTATAGAGGTATTTCTCTGTTGACGATGTTGGACCCGCCAACATCGAAGGATGTCCCCGGCATGAAGTCCCAACTAGACCTCACATAGTTTGGTGTAGGAGTCCCATCTGGTACGATGGCTTAGTTGCCATTATCTTAAATATTTGCCTCAACTCTTACTTGTTAACACAAGAGAGTGGTCTGGTTTTTCTTCCATGAAGTGAGATTTGCATGCCCTGGTGAGTGTAAGTGTCACTTGTGTCAATGGTTCTTCTATCGTAGAGGGAGAGCGTGGGAGTGAGTCCTAATTCGGTTGGGAGAAGTCCCAACTCTGCTAGGAACACACAACACAATAGGACATGTGCAGCTTCCGGTGAAACAGTCCACACAGATGCAGCAGTCACAACACCTAAGGGAAGAAACCACGTATAATAGAGCAGATTAGTCTATGCAAGTATAATGGTTATTATAGCAAGTTCCATGTGAAAAGTTTGTCTGATGTCTGGGAGAGTATTCTACATGGGCGAGACAACGTTAACAACATACAAAACACATTTTCATTAATAGATTATGTGTTACAACAAGTGAAATAGTTCATGTGTTCAACACAGGTTAAAGAAACATGCATTATAAGTTGTTTAAATAATCTTCGGCAAAATCACATAATCAATCGTTTGTCGACGCGTTTCGAACCAACAAGTGTGATGAACCACACTTGTTGGTTCGAAACGCGTCGACAAACGATTGATTATGTGATTTTGCCGAAGATTATTTAAACAAGTTATGGATCACAGAAGTCTAAATTCCTTAATGCATTATAAGTGTTAAATATTAGTCTTACAACATATACAATACATGTGTGAAAACATGTTGGCCTGTTAGCAGGCACCTGAATTAAGAGAAAGTTCCAAGACACATCGTTACACCATACATCACTAACCCCATGTGAGGGTCGTTGGATCCACTGCTTACTCCTCAAAGAAAAGATAACAGACTCTCTTGGCTATGTGGGAGGAGTTAAGGTGAAATTTTTTTTGCATGTACAAATGATGGGGTATTTATAGCTAAGGGTGAAACTGACCCTTGTGGTTGTTCAACTACCCTCATGAGTGTTTGACTTCCATGACTTTTCGAATTTACATGACTCTTTGTACAACAAGTGGGTCTCTTGGACTTCTATGTTATAGTACATTAATTTGACAACATTTCCCACAGTGGAGATGTGGACGACATGACTCATGACATGAATCGACATGATAATGCCGGTACATTCATGCTACTTCCGGAGTGCATGACGAGTTGTAGTGATGCTGGGTGATGGATGTCTTCATGGTGTGTTACAACTTCACCTCCGCATGGAAAAGTGCACAAAGTCTTCGATAGTCATTGGTTCACTTGATCTTTCTTTGGCACGTTGCTTCTTGCTTGAATGTTGGAAGGCTTGACATGCTCGTCTGTTCGCGAAATGTGCATGTTTGTTTGTTCATCCATCCGTGAGCACATCTTGCATGTTTTCTTGTCCTTCTGTCCATGAACACATCTTTCCATGATCATCTATTCACAAGCACATCTCTTCACGAGCAACATTCATTTGTCCATTAGTGAACTTGTCCTTCTACATGTTCTCCCTTTGATCATCCCATTCATCGTCGTGCCAAATCCAAAAACCTCCTAGTCTACCATGATAAATGATCATTTCGGATGCAAGTGACCGGCAAAGGTAGCAAGGTTGGGAGGCAGGATAATGGCTCCAGGCACTGCTGATGAAAACTACGCAAGAGTCACTGGGTGATGAATATGGGAAATCCAAGTCGACAGTGGATGTCCATGAGGTCTGGCTTGGCTAGAAGGAAAAACTACACAAATTTTTGGAGGGACAGTCTAGGCTACAAGAAGGCAAGGTAGACAGAATCTGCGCATTTTCTAGAATGAGCGGGTAGCAAGGGCTTGACAACAAAATTTTTGCAATTTTATGAAGGAATAGGTCAGGTTGCATGGACACTCAACAGGCAGAAATTGTGCATTTTTTTGGAGGAACTGGCTAGCAGTCTGGCAGCCAAAACTGCACAATTCTTAGAGGGAGATGGTAGTTGGTTGCTGGGCCACTCGTAGTAGAAACTGCACAATTCCCAAGGGGAACAAGCAGTCAGCTGTTGGGAGATGATGATGAGGGAAACTGCACTAAGGCTGGGAGGCCAGCCTATTGATCATCTCTGTGCAATTTTTGAGCTGAGTGAACTGCTGGGAAGCAGAAGGCCTAATCATGAAAACTGCGCAATTTTTTGGATGAGAAACTAGTTGACTATCAGTAGGACTGACTGGGAAACCTACACAATTTTCTGATGGAGACCGAGATGGGCACTAGGTGACTATCCGACTTGTCTGCACAATTTCCTTAGTTAGTAGAGTGTGCAAAGTTAGCAGCATCTACATCATTTTTGAGTGGATTCAGTCTTAGGGTGGCTTCCGGGTTTGAATCTTTGGGTGTCTAGCATGAAGGTTGATTAAATTGCTTATGAGCAGTGTAACTTGAAAATAATTTCTTGGTGCTTTTGCATTGTTTTGGGTGACAGTTGATCAAGTTGATGGTCAAGCGATGGTTTGACTGTTGGAGGAGAGTTTGGTTGTTAGAACTTCAACAAAATGACTAAGTGTGTGAATGAGTGAAAGATGAAAATTTGATCTTACAAACACACACCCTCATGACCTGACGACGAGACGACTCAAACCAACTAGACACACATGTTCAACATGACTCACCGACGATGCAAGAAATAAGGATGACACTTGTGATTAATCGTTGATCGACCATGACGACACTTGCATGACAGTGAATGTGACTCTATGTGTGAGTGCGACAGATGCTTTCATAGTGAACATAATATGTACACATGAAGTGAATACCTTGAGCATGACCAGAACATGGTCGCAAGCAAGACATTGACATCAACATGAAAAAGCTTGGGTGGAATGAACAAGCAAGGTGGGGACGAAGGATCACTCGAGTTCACGAAGTGAACAAGAGTGTATGCAACTGTCAAGTGCAACTCTCAAGGGAGGCTCCAAATTTGGGTGCAAGCCAAAATTTTGGAGGGTGGTTGTAGCTGCTACAACACTTGGCAACACACTGGTAGAACTCCAGCTTCTTTGTTTTGGTTCATTGATAGCACAGGGCCTTAGTATGTCATGGAGTATTGAATCATTGTGCAAGTTAATTCGGCTTCCTCACTTACCCCATGGACATACATGGTTCACCTTTAGCCAACTTAGTCAAGCACAAACAAAAGTTCAGCTTGATCACAATGTTTCGAATCCGGGAACGGTAGTTTAACTTGTGAGTTGAAGATTTTCATAGTATAAATTTTTATCTCTAGTGTTGATCCACTACTAGTAGGCATGGAAAGTACCCCAGTGGAGTCACATAGGAACACACACATTTCTCCACTACCAATGAGCCTAGTCAGTACCCCGGTGGAGTTGCATGCTTCATCTCTCTACATAGGAAGCCTTTCTCTTCTTTTTCCTTTGTGTTTTTCCAGAGGACTGTACATAGGCACTTATTTATTTTTGGGTGGAAGAGGGATCCTGACTTATTGAGAGCAGAAGAGGTTGTTCCTTCAAAGAAGTGTGTAATACCTTTGACATAAGTTTCCTCGTTTAGATTTTCCCCTTCTCTATTTCTACTAATTGGATGAGCTTGAACACACAAAGCAGAAGCCTTAGTATAGGCATGGGGATTCCCAGTGTGGACATAGGTTCACGATTGGATGAAAAATTTCCTTGCAGACAACTCATATTTTCTGTCAAGACTTCATCAACCAAAGGTTATAACCAAGCAGAGAGAAGATGGATACAAGACTAGCCAAGTGCTGCAGTGTCACAAGTCCCTTCAGATCTCAGCCACATACTCTATTCAAAAGCCAGAATGTAGTAGTTGGCAACAGTTAGTTTTGGAAACAAAAATAGTAAGGTATTAAGCAAACTAAACAAATTAAAACAAAAATAATAAGCAAAGCAAACAAAGTGAAAACAACAACAAGAAAGCAAAGAAACCAAGTCAACAAGAAAACAAACATGCAAATTAGAAATCAAAGACAAACGAAAAAGAAAACACTACTCCTACTCCTACGTTAAATGTTCAAGGTTTTGTGAAATGAAATTTCTAATAAAGCCACTGTAGGCGTACCTGACCTGCAGTCAGAAAGATATGAGTGATTAAAACAGATAAAAAGTAGTGTGCAAAAGAAAATGAAAAAAATTGAAAAACTTGCACACGAGAGAGAAGGTCTCGCCTGTGGGCAGAAGAATGTGTCACAACCACCCAACACACACGCTTACCTCTTCCTTGACTACCATTTTTCAAAAAACCTTGGAGGCCGCTTATGAGTATGTGTTGTCTTGGACCAAGTTTCTCAGTGAGTGCAAGGAATGACTGAAGCTTGTTACCTGCAACATGACTCGCCAAGTGAGATTGTTCCATCCATTTAGTGGTTGGATCATAAAATTTGTGATGGTTGTTTTGAAAGATTCGTGACCTTTGAGAAGATGGATTCTTGATTCTAAAGAGGGGATCACGAGGGGAATTTGATACAGATAGATAGATCTGGTAATTCTCATCAATCATATCAAGATAGTGAGGGCCTGCCATAGCCATGAGTGCAGGCCGAAGTGCCTCACTTGCTTGACAGAAGTCTAAGAAGAAAGATGTTACATTATGAAGATCATAGTGTGAAAGGCAACTATCATTGGATGTATTGTTGGGAAAATGATAAACTACATGACAACCACCCAAGATAGAAGAGAAATCACACTAGTCGGTTGAGATGTCGGATTCCCGGTTTGACATGAACAAAGAAACATTTTGAACAAGTGTGCAAATGCTCTGAATGAGGGAACCAATTTCGTTGTGTGCTAGGCATGATAGGACACCCACCTGCAAATGGTGAAAAAGTGCGCAGGCATCATCATCATCACAGAAATGTAGAGAGTATGCCAGCACTGTGAATGTGTGAATTTATATGGGGTGTGGCGAAATGAAAGTAACTTGATTCATGCGATAGTTTGTGTGCTAATCATCACATAGGGAGACTGCTGGTGTGATGAGTGGGCAGATTTGATGTGCAAAATTTGCAAAAAGACCAAGGATATGATTACAAGAGAGAACATTTTATAAGTGTGATTCCGGATAGAGATGGTCAACCTCACTATCCCATGATTGGATGAGGGACAGACACTCCCAACCCGAATTGGATGTAAGAGAGGTGCATGAAGATAGACATGTTGTAACAGACTCGTGGATTTGATCATTAGCGAAAATATGAAATTTTGAAATATCATACCCCGAACAGTAAATATTCTTTACACGGGGATCCACATCGAGTGCAACCATGCAGATAGATGGATTGTGCATGAGAAATGAGATCTGATTTGGTTTGATGGGCTTACCAGAGTCATGAGGTCCTGACATAACCATCAATGGATGTTGAAGTGCCTCAACTCCCTGGCACATCCCAAAACTTTCCAGAATTGAAAAATTGCATTTTTGGATGTGAACCATATCATGCATGGCTTGATGATGGCTATTGTTACTGATTTCAAAACTTCTCTTAGGTTGACAACTATCTCTGTCACAGGCTTCATTAATATTTCAGCAAGATGACTTGACGAGTTATATTCATGCAACACACAAGATGATAACAAGTGGGAAGAGTCTTGTGTGTTGAGACTATTTTCATCATGGACAACCTCATAGCCTTGTGTTGATCAGGGAGATAACTCAGAAGATATAGAAGCAAGAGAATGTGGAGTGTCTCTGACACATGCTGATGCTTTGTGAATGATAGGACACACATAAAAGTGAGGTGCAAAGGAAGCTTCGATATGGATGTCTTGTTTGACCGATGCGCATTCTAGACTTGAGTTAGAGCATAAATGAGATGAAAATAGATCATATGATGTTCTTGGGCATTCATTACGACATACGGAAGCATGGGAGTTATGACAGCCCAAGACTGGAGTTTTATTGAAAGAATTGATTGTGCATTTTCACCAAGATTCGCAGATTAAGGATCAATCAAGAATGGAAGCTCAATGTTTTGAGAGGAATTGTGTGTCTTTACCATCCTTCTCCTTTGCTTGTATGATGAATTTCCTTGCACATGACTGCAACTTGAGCCAACAGCTCAAGAATCAAGAGAGTGCACACAACTAGCTTGTGAGGTAGATCGCTCAAGCGATTCATGGTGTGAGGAGTCATGGCTTGTAAATGATGGAGGATGGAAGAGTTGCAGATTAGACTCAAGACTTGGGTTAGCAATGGTGATCTCCTCTTGCGGAATGGAGGGATGAGTTTTTTCCATAGGCTTTCCTAATGTTGGAGGGAAATGTTCCCCTAGGGCTTTTGGGTTGAAACCCTAGCAGACTAAAAGTTGTCTATACAGAGAAACACACATTCATACAGCCATTACGCTATTATAAACAAATTCTATGATAAGGGAACGTACCTTAGGTCCTACGTTTGAGAAGGTCCTCAAGGGTCCAAACCCTTCTTCAAGTTCCTCTTTCTCCTTTGTCCTGCAAAACGACCAATTCCAAAGAACACAGCAGTATATGGACAAAAACTTATAAAGAAACCATCTTCATGTTATAAAGAAAGGTAGTTCGTTATGAAATATAAACAACCATTCACATATGTATTCTAACATGAATATCATAAACATAAAGAAGATTCATATCAGGAACCAAGACATGTGTTTCTTTTATTGTAGACAAATAAAGTACATAAAAAGGAATAATTTCACCTGAGTCACCTTTCGCAGGCTCCAAGCAAAGCTTCCTTCTGGATCCGTTCCAACCTCAAGCCTTTAACAAAATCCTTCCATGACTTACTCCATGATGTCATAAGTAGTGGATGAACATCAACACACAAGGAAACAAGGGTTTCCTATACAAATGGGGAAAGTGAAGAAGGCACAAGGGACTTCAGACCTAGTCAGGGGAAAAGTCTCAGCATAATAACCTTTCTTTCTCTTCTCTCCTCCCTTAGGCCTTCCCATTGAGGCCTTTTTATACCTCTCCGAAACTAGTTTTTTAGTTGGGAGTTGGTTGGGAATAGTTGGGCCACGGGCACTAACAGGTGATCAGCAGGTAAAACCCGCGATCTCCACCCGAAAATAAGAAGTTTTATATTTTTTTAAGTGTTTTAATACATATACGCAGGTTGGGTATACACATACCCACGTATACACGCGTTTAAATCAGGGCAATGTCACGTATAAGGGATAAAACACTGTTTTTTAAATTTTTAGGACCAGGTCTGGAAGGAGGGGTTGCCCTAGGCCATGAGTGCAGCATCACAAACAATAAGAGTGAGATTTGTAGCTAGAACAGATGCCCCCTAATATATGAGGTCAGAAGGGGTACATGATGGCCGAAATATATTAAGCAGGTACATGGAAAGGAAATCTGTCAAAAACCGAGGAGGACTTCACCAGAATTCAGCCTGCCAAGCCACAAAATGAGATCAGAAAGAAACATTGTCTGAGGCAGGCATACCCATGCTCAGAAAAAGTAAAGCATGTCCGCATATCAAGTACAAGTGGATCCACTAAGTATACAAGTATAAATGACTGGAAAATACATAATGGATTATCTGATCATGATGAACAAGTACATGTCTGAATATCACATATAAGACTGTCAATGATGCTGAAAGATGCAATGGATCACTAATATCAAAGACTGATCCCAAAAGGTACCAACTGAACATGATGGAATAGGATGGTACTACATTGCAAACTCAGGTGCCAGCATATAGAATGTCGCCATGACTGACTGCAACATATAAGGTGGAGTGGTATCAACTAGCAGCAACAAGAGCAACTGTCAAGTGAACCAATGAATGCTGATACAACCTGAGGTCTTCACCAACCGCCGTGGTACATTTCTACACCATGGGAATAAATGATCTGAAGTCGACCATGTGAGAAATCATTTGATTACCAATCATTGATGTATACCGTTAACAAACGTGAGACTACTCACCGATAATGATAATGAGCGTCAAGGTACCCAGTACAATCTAACAAGTGTGAATAGATGAGCTGGAGTCGAACACCTGTAAGAATCTATCAATAAGGAGACAATGATGGTTTCCCACTATCGATAGCGAAGGATCTGCCACTAATGACTACAAACCCCAAGGTACTGCCAAATGGACTCTAGATCTTTTCCCCAGAGCAATGAGTCAGAGTCAATAGGGAAAGATCCACTAGAAGGAAGGCATTAAGGCATCCTTCATCAATCTAGCGCGAGTGTAACCCGTAGGCCAATAATGTGCAAGGAATCAGACGAAAGAGATGTAGTAAGCCAACCAAAGTACGTTTCTGGCGTACACAAGATGTGGCTAGTGCATGACAAAAACCCTCTGAACCAACCAATAATGGAAGCTGACACAGAGGCGAGGTATCCAGGGAAAATTTTAAGAACCCCCCCTAAATTTATAAATATAATAAATGGGCGAATCTCCATGGTATATAGGAAAAATGGAAGGTGATTTTATCAATAATATAATATGTATATATAATTTTTTGGCGAATCTCTCACCAGGCATGGCTAATATTTTACTCAATTATAAAATCTTGTAAGATATTGGCGAGTCTTTAACTAAATAATAAAACTTTGTAAAGTCCTAGTGAATCTTAGCATAGGCTACATGCTGGTTTAATTCCCCCATTTAAATAGGCTACATTCCAGGTGAATACCATGGGTCAATACCATGTGCCATTTTGGTGAATACCATGGGTCAATACCATGTGCCATTTTTATTTTTATTAATTCTAATATTAGGGTAAATAATGGTTTTTTGCATGGTATTAATAACAATCTAGTCCATGGTATTTGTCCCATAGTATTTTGGCCATAGGTTTCACCTAAATATAACCCATTTTTTGAGTGTTCGTAAATATAAGGTGACTTATGAAGTAAATATAAAAAAATGTTTTATTTGTTTACCATACCTCTCGTTTATTTATATTTTTATTAATTTACCATACTTCTTTTACAAATATGGTATTTGGCCCATAGGATTCACTTAAATAAAACCTCTTTCTTGAGCCTTCATAAATAGAACGAGGGTTATGGACTAAATATAAATAGAGGTTTTATTTATTTACGATACGTCTAGTTTATTTATATTTTTATTTATTTACCATACCTTTTGAGTAAGTATAAAAAGACGTTTTATTTATTTACCATACCTCCACTTTACTTATATTTTTATTTGTTTACACCCTTACATGTATATAAGGTGACTTATGGAGTAAATATAAAAAATGTTTTATTTATTTACCATACCTCTCATTTATTTATATTTTTATTAATTTACCATACCTCTTTTATAAATATGGTATTTGGCCCATAGGATTCACTTAAATAAAACCTATTCTTGAAAATGGGCGAATGGAAGGTTGTAAGTCCTAATTTCAAGGGCTAAATTTACCTTTCTTAGCCTCTCCCTTAAAATAAGGTGGGCTATTTGAGGTGATTTGTAAAAATGTACTATGATACAAAATATTCGCCCACTAAAAATTTAAAACTCCTTAATTTCGCCAAAGGGCAAACATTCGCCCCTAAAATTATCCTTGGAGGTATCCACCAATAGGGTGAAATGGAAACCAAGGTACTGCACAAATCCCAATGTGTGATAATGTAAGCTGATGTTGAACACAAAGGACACCACTCAGTCAAAGACCCATGATACTGATCAATGCTGAGCACAAGGTGACCTATCAATAATGAAAATAGGGCCAGGGTGCAGCTCTAGGCCTGTCCTTAGAGTAAGGTGTCGTCGTCGATAAGGACAAGACCCGCCAGCAAGAAGTCAATGGGGACCTTCTCAAACCGGCACAAGTAAAGGACCAATATAACTGATGTGATGATAGACATGATACTGACAACCAGGGATGGTCGACTGAAAAATGAGTCAAGAGACACCGCAGAGAGGCCGACTCAGGCTAACTTCCCTTGAACAAAAGCACGAATCAGTGTGACTATGTGGCAGCATATGATGACTCTGTATAAATTCACCATGCAGGAGGCACAAACGAACCCTCCATATGATTGGAAGAGATAACCAATCAGGGGAGAACTGAGTCAATAACAAGGTTAAGGCATACCTAAGTCAAACTAAATCCTGCCCAAATGGAGGAGACTTTGCTTTGAGTGCTTTGTTCAAGGGTGACACGACTGACTCTAGCTACCAACAATAAATGGAAATATTGTCCCTTTCCTGCTCTTTTTTGGAATATTTAATTTTTTTGTCTTTTTCTGTTAAGCTTGAAAAAGAATAAAAGAATGCTATGGTACAGTGGAAAGAACGAGTGTCGATGGAACAGATGATCTAGTTCCTGGGAATGGAACATTCCTATGCTCAATGCAGGGAGGTGAAAACTGGTCAGTGACACTCAAAGGTGTGTTCCTTCCACGGTTCAAGGTGTGTCAAGTTGTAGAAGTCAAAGGTATGCAAGGTTGATTTTGCAGTTGTCATGGTTAAAAGTTGGCTTAAACATGAGTCCATGTGAAGTCGGCTCTAGGCCAAAAGGTGCAAGTGGTCAACATGCAATGCAGTAGTACAACTCAACACAAAGGAGCCTCTAGGGTATAAGGCCAGAACAAAGTGAAGAAGCTAAGAGGAATGAGTCTTCAATGCATAAGTCATGGCGGGACTACAGAGGACTCCCGAGCCTACTCAAATCGGAGCGGCATGGGCAACAAATATCAGTGAGGTGCTAACTACGATGCCCATGTAAAGGATAGCTCTACCATCGTGTCATGATTTAAAGAATCGGCGAGTGAAGATGGTTTACGAACCATAACACGATGGGGTCGACCCTATGGCAGATGTATCAGAAAATGGAGGCTAGTATGCATAATGCAACGGAAAAATGGTGTCCCTAACCTATATGCCAGTGAGAAAACGATACCTGCCATGACGGGTCAGCAATCATGGAACTGTCTCGAAACTGTCGAAAAACATCCAAAATGTCCTGAAAAATAAACCATTCTTGACATTCCAATCTCCCAAGTTAAAAGTCACATGAGGCCAAACAAAATAAAATTTTGAAAAAATTTTGCATTTTCAAAACTTATAAAAAGGATTTTGGACTCACCATTTTCACCATTTGAGTTTGAGAGCAAAGGATTTGGAGCAAAAGGAGCAAACTTCCCATAGCCAGATTCAACCGTTCAAATTCTTCAAAAACCTCCAGGTAACTCTTATACTTAGCTTAGCCCACGGGGCTTTGGATTGACGGTGAATGGGTGCACTGTTAAGGCACTCCTTGTGATAGGTCACCGGTTCAAATCCCCCGTGGGTACTTAGGTTAGTCTAATAGATAAAAAAAAAAAAACTCTTATACTTAGCTTGCAATTGATTATGACTGGTTTTAAGATTTTTAATTAATGTTTCACCGTTGAATTTTTTGCCCAAAATTTCATCGTGGCGTATATGCGGGTTGGTAATATGAAACCTGCATACACGCGGGGCCCTATATGCGACTGTGTGCACAGGGACCCGCATATACACTACAAGCAATTTTTAAACAAAAACTAATGGTTTCAAATCATTTTTTTCTCAGAATGCCAATCACCTGGCGAGAAAGAGAGCACGCAGCGGTGGATAATGAAGTTATGAACAGTCCAGAAGCTTTAGATGCCCTACAGGGATGCGGTTTGCTTAAATTATTCAAACTGCCGAATATGAAGGCAAACACACGTCTGCTTGAGATGCTCATTGATTATTAGGACGTCGAGGAGGAAGCCTTTATGATTGATCAGATGCCACTCAGGGTAGAAGTGGAGGATATATATTTCATCATGGGCCTTTCCTGAAGGGGAGAGGTAGTACATTCCCGGGGCAGGACACGGAGCAGTCTCACGATAAAGGACTATGTACAGATATATTTCCTGGGACATCCCAAAAAGGTTGGGAGCCAGATTTCCATCACACATGTGGTGAGTTTATCACTTAGGATAATCCTATTCACCATAGCTTGAGTGAACAGATCGTCCTCTCTGCATCAGGCGTCACAGCTAACCATGAGCGTGGTAGTTGACTGTCTCACTACTGTGTTCGACTGGTGTACTCCTCTTCTGGCCAACATGAAGAGCCAGCTCACTTCTATCAAGAGGGGACAGACCAAAAACTTTGGATATGGGACTATCTTGTGTACTTTGTTTTTCGAGAAGGTTCCCGCACTCCATCCCAGGGTAGCAGTTTCCATCAGCACCCCACGCGATCCACACTTGGGCTAGTGGGCTAATCTGATGAAACGTCTGGGGGTGGGGAGGTCCTAAGGACTGCCTTCGACGATGACTTCTTCACCTGGTGGGATCAGTAAATCATCGCCGTAGATGACTACCTCTATGTTGGGCTGGATTTCTGAGGAGATCCTGATCTAGCATTACCACTGAACGCAGCATGGGGCGAGATTGGTAAGAATTTTTGATTTTATGATTTTTTTGGATTTTTCAAATATAATGATGAATTTTGAAAAATATTTTTGATGAGATTCAAATGACTGATATGATGATTATGTTCCAGACATTGGGCCGGTACAACCAGATGGATTCCTGCGGCATGGACGACGCGGCCGAGGAGCCGAAGAGGCGGCTGCTGATATAGAACGGACTCTAAATAACGTCCAGCGACACTTAGCGATATTGAGTTGCCGAGTACCGATGGCTGCCATAGAGGACCTTCTTGAGGATATGCAGCGTCATGTGGTTGGCATGCCATGTGACTGGGTTCTCACTTTTTGGCATGTGGCCAATGTGATAGTTACCTACTTGGCCGCTCATCCTGAGCCAGGGCATTAGATATGTGGGATATGATTATGGGCATTTGAGTCCCAATTTTGTATATTTTTGGACAAACATATGTACACTCGAGACGCTTTATGATATATATATATATATATATATATATATATATATATATATAGATATATATATATATATATATATAGATATATATATATATATATATATATAGATATATATATATATATATATATATATATATATATATATATATATATATATATACAATTCGACTTTTTGATGCTTGATTTTATTGTGATGAATGATTGATGTGCTAGTCTAATTCTTGATTAGTGATAGAATCAGCTTACCAATTATGAGATCTTGGAATGTGAAAATAATTAATATAAGTAAATGATATTTGCAACAACCTCACCCTTAAATACTGGCGATATAAACATGGATCCCTTACCCAATAAATGTTGTTTAATTGTGACACTATCAATTGAGAAAAGATACACTACCAACGAGTCGATCCCTTGAGAGATTGCCTCGGATAATAAATTAATAACGGCAGTATACTCAGCCATATCGTTTGAAGCAGGACCGATGCATATGCCTCTTGATACCATCAATTGACCTGTTGGATAATAGAGTACCCAAGCTGCAGAAGCAAGATTCTGAGTGTGCCGACTAGCACCATCGGTGAACCCAAAATAGACCAAATCATCCATCAACACCTGCCATAGCAGACCAAAAAGTGTTGATATCAAAATAAATCTCGATGATATATGTACAAATATACATAAAGTACAAAGAAGCCATTGCCTGGCCAAAACTAAGCAAAGTACTTCTTAAGGTAGAGCCCGTTTCGGGGCTCCGCCAACTTGTTTCCCTCAAAATCAATTAACTCATACGACCCTTTTTCTAAAACTCGTTTAATAATGAAAGGACCGTACCACATAAGATTAAACTTGCCTACCCCCAAGGTGTCTTTATCTTGGTCATAGACTAGGACAAGGTCACTATCAGAAAAGACTCCAGGATGGAAAAATCTATCATACTTCGTTTTAACCCTTTTCTTATGAGCCTCATTAACCATGCCAGCATCTCGACACTACTCATCGAGATGTTCCAAGTGAAGTAGGTGCTCTTCGAGACTCGAATTCTCTGGAAGGAGCTCAACAGCTAACTTAAGAGACGGAATTTCACATTCAACGGGAAAGATAGACTCCATCCCATAAACCAACTGAAAAGGTGTAAAACCAGTAGCTCTCTTTATGGAGGTTCGATATGCCTAAAGAGCCGAATACAACATAACGTGCCAATTGGACCGATTTTTATCGATTGTCCGTTGGAGGATCATCTTAAGAGTTTTATTCACTACCTCGACCTGTCCATTGGCCTGAGGATAATAAGGAGACGAATGCTCCTGTCGGAAACCTAATTTGAGAGCCAATTCAGACATCAGTTGATTCTGGAAATGACTGCCATGATCAGTGACAATCTCTCTCGAGATACCGAATCTTGAGATAACCTGATTAAAAGGGAACAACACTGCCGTGTCACTATCGTTTTTATAAGTGGGCATGGCCTCGGCCCACTTCGTAAAGTAGTCTACAACCACGATAATGTACCTGTGATTCGCCACTGAAGGCGGATTACAAGTTGTAAAATCAATACCCCACTTAGTAAAGGGATCGATGGTGACAACGGGAAAAAGAGGAGCTAGATGCGCGCGCATATTTTGAGTAAAAATTTGACAAGGATGACAACGTTTGACCACTTCCACACAGTCTTTAAAGAGTGAAGGCCAAAAATAGCCGGCACATAAGATGCGCTGGGCTGTAGCAAGCCCTGATAGATGACCACCACAAGCTCCACTGTGGCAGTCATTGAGCATTGACTCTACTTCCTATAAGGTTAAACAACGCTGAAGGATTGAATCAACCCCTCGACGGTATAATGTGTCACCAATGATAACATATTTTTTAGCCAGGTGACGTAATTTTCGACGTTCATCCTTGGAGAAAGTAGAGGGGAACTTCGAAGTCTGGAGATAGACAATGATATCTCCATACCAAGGGTCGAGTGAAGAGATGAGGAATAAATGTTTGTCGGGAAAACTTTCTTCATAAACAGTGTCCTCTCCACAAGGCAGCTCAGAAATTAGCTCAGCGAAAACCATGGATTTCTTAGACTTGGCAGACAAGAATTCGAGATCAAATTCTTGTAATATGACTATCCATTGATTATATTTGCCCCCAATCACTCGCCTACTGAGGACAAAATGAAATGGATTGACCGCCGCTAAGACAAAAGTTTTGCATAGCAGGATATAATGATGGAGCTGCTGGAAAGCATGGACAGCTGCCAAGGCCAATTTCTCAACTGAAGAATAGCGAAGTTCAGGACCTATTAAGCCTCGGATCAAATAATAAATCACATTCTTGGTGAGAGCATCGTCCTCCTGAACGAGAACCATACCAATGGTTGATTCTGCTGCAGCGAGATATAAAAGGAAGTCTCTACCATAATTCGATGGACTCAAAAGCGGGGCAGAGACTAATGCTTTCTTCAAAGCATCAAACGATCGTTGCACAAATTCATCCCATACAAATGGAACTCCTTTCTGTAGCAAACGCATGAACCCTTTAGTGATCTCGGCATAGTTCGCTATAAACCATCTTAAGAAATTAGTCTTCCCTTGAAGACTTTGAAGTTGTCGAATTGAGGACAGGGGAGGTAACTGAACTATTGCCTCCACCTTGAAGGGATCAACCCGAATCCCTCCATTTGACACAATGAACCCTAACAACCGACCGGACATAACCGCGAAAACGCACTTGCTGGGATTCAACCAGATTTTATAAAAACGACATCGCTCAAAAACCATTTGAAGATGACCAGGGTGATCAGTTCTCTTTCGAGAAGGAGCAGCGAGATCATCCAAGTATGCTTCGATGACATGTTTGATGTCGTGGAAAGCATATGCCATGGCCCGCTGAAAAGTGGCTCCAGCATTTTTAAGACCAAAAGGCATCTTTTTATATGCAAAGGTACCCCAGGGACATATAAAGGTTGTCTTATGTTGATGTTCAGGATGGATAGAAATTTGATTATAACCCGAAAAACCATCCATGAAGGAAAAAATCTCATTACGCACACACTCGTTGATAATCTGATCAATGAATGGCATGGGGTAATTATCTTTCGGACAAGCCTTGTTTAGGTCCCTAAAATCAATTCATATTCGGATTGTTCCTTGCTTTTTATCCATAGGGACTGGATTAGAAACCCAATCAGTAAGAGGAACAAGGTAAATGAAACCCGCCTTTAGCAGCTTCTCAACTTCAGCTTTGATAGCTGCTGCTTTCTTAGGGTTAACTGGACGAAGCCTTTGATGAACCGGTTTAGCATTTTCATACGCCTTGATCTCATGTTGAACTATAGAAGGATCAATGCCAGGAATTTCTTCATAAGACCAAGCAAATACATCTCGAAATTCCTTGAACAGGTCGGTGTAAATATGAATTTCTTCAGGGGAACATTCGATTCCGATGAAGAGATTCTCGATTACGTTAGGGTCCCTAGAGATGTTTATAGGTATCGTTTTTGAAATCATCGACATATTACCTTTGGCATGAATGTGTGCTAGAGCCAAAGGATTTGACACCGTACAAACATC
Source organism: Pinus tabuliformis (assembly GCA_031772625.1). Taxonomy (NCBI): domain Eukaryota; kingdom Viridiplantae; phylum Streptophyta; class Pinopsida; order Pinales; family Pinaceae; genus Pinus; species Pinus tabuliformis. The sequence goes on along the minus strand of CM062812.1, from coordinate 165,830,041 downwards.
ACTAGTAAAGAGCTCAGAGAATCTAGATTCGACTTCCTGCAATGGAGGAAGAAAGTATGAACGATGGTGTAAGTCTTCCCAAGTTCTATCTATGCCCATCATTGCTTCAAGGATTGCTTCTTCAGAAGGTAAAACCGAATCTAAGCAGTCCAAGGCAGAGGTATAATCAAGGCTCCAAGCCGGGGCCACATCACCATCTAACTCCTCTTCGGAAAAAGGAGTAGAGTGGTCGTCTGCAGAGTTAACGATAGACTGATATCTAAGCTCAGCTGCAGATATAGGGAATGCCATTCCATTCACTTGTCCTTCAACTAATGTGGTTGTAGGTGAAGGCAAGGTACAAGGGTCTGAAAAATAACGAGTTTGGAAGAACTCTTCTCGAGGAGACTCCTTAGATGATGAAACGACATTGATTTTAGCGAAAGGAGAGGGAAGATCAAAGGTACCCATCAAGGAGGAATAAATCCCTACTCCTAAATAGGCGAACGAGGGTTATCCACTAAGGGAATAGTAGAGTCAAAGCTTGCTTGAGGATCGACTGGACAATAATCCAATTGATCAACCTTAACGATTTTCCCCTCATGAGGAAAGCAAATGACACGAAACAGAGTCGAAACAACGACGTCCATATCGTATACCCAGTTCCTTCCTAAGAGCATATTATAGTCTAGGTTAGCATCTATGACTTCTACTTCAATATTGACGACCTTCCCCCCAACACATATAGGAAAGGTCGGGATAATCCTATGTGGCTTATGAGAATGACCATCAAAAGCAGTCAAGACGGTGGGTGAAGGAACAACCGAAGGTGATCCAATAGCCTTCCAGCATGACATCAAAATGGCGCAAGTGGAAGCTCCTTCATCTATAACGGTACGAAAAATATTGATTTTCCGGTATGTAGACTTTATTTGGAAAGCCATATGATTAGGGAGTCGCTTTTTGACATTTAACATGTCAAAAGTGAGCACTAAAGAGTTAGTTGGATCGACTGCTCCAATCGCGGAAAGTAAAGCACTTCGCTGAGACAGACACGATTGGAGAACCTCTAAAGTGGACATGGCGGATGGACTCTGAGCCAGATCCTCCCCAGTGGAGTCGCCAATTCTGTTGGAGGGAAATGTTCCCCTAGGGCTTTTGGGTTGAAACCCTAGCAGACTAAAAGTTGTCTATACAGAGAAACACACATTCATACAACCATCACGCTATTATAAACAAATTCTATGATAAGGGAACGTACCTTAGGTCCTACGTTTGAGAAGGTCCTCAAGGGTCCAAACCCTTCTTCAAGTTCCTCTTGTTGCTTTGTCCTGCAAAACAACCAATTCCAAAGAACACAGCAGTATATGGACAAAAACTTATAAAGAAACCGTATTCATGTTATAAAGAAAGGTAGTTAGTTATGAAATATAAACAACCATTCACATATGTATTCTAACATGAATATCATAAACATAAAGAAGATTTATATCAGGAACCAAGACATGTGTTTCTTTTATTGTAGACAAATAAAGTACATAAAAAGGAATAATTTCACCTGAGTCACCTTTCATAGGCTCCAAGCAAAGCTTCCTTCCGGATCCGTTCCAGCCTCAAGCCTTTAACAAACTCCTTCCATGACTTACTCCATGATGTCATAAGTAGTGGATGAACATCAACACACAAGGAAACAAGGGTTTCCTGTATAAATGGGGGAAGTGTAGAAGGCACAAGGGACTTCAGACCTGGTCAGTGGAAAAATCTCAGCATAATAACCTTTCTTTCTCTTCTCTCCTCCCTTAGGCCTTCCCATTGAGGTCTTTTTATACCTCTCCGAAAGTAGTTTTTTAGTTGGGAGTTGGTTGGGAACAGTTGGGCCATGGGCACTAACAGGTGATCAGCAGGTAAAACCCGCGATCTCCGCTCGAAAATAAGGAGTTTTATATTTTTTTAAGTGTTTTAATACATATACGCGGGTTGGGTATACACATATCCACGTATACACGAGTTTAACTCAGGGCAATGTCACGTATAAGGGATAAAACACTGTTTTTTAAATTTTTAGGACCAAGTCTGGAAGGAGGGGTTGCCCTAAGCCATGAGTGCAACATCACAAACCATAAGAGTCAGATTTGGAGCTATAACAATGTCTTGTTTAACCGGTGTGCATTCTAGATTTGAGTTAGAGCATAAATGAGATGACAATAGATCATATGATGTTCTTGGGCATTCATCATGACATACGAAAGCGTGGGAGTTATGACAGGCCAAGACTGGAGTTTTATTAAAAGAATTGATTGTGCATTTTCACCAAGATTCACAGATTAAGGATCGAGCAAGAATGGAAGTTCAATGTTTTGAGAGGAATTGTGTGTCTTTACCATCCTTCTCCTTCGCTTGTATGATGAATTTCCTTGCACATGACTGCAACTTGAGCCAACAGCTCGAGAATCAAGAGAGTGCGCACAACTAGCTTGTGAGGTAGATCACTCAAGAGATTCATGGTGTGAGGAGTCATGTCTTGTAGATGATGGAGGATGGAAGAGATGCATATTAGACTCAAGACTTGGGTTAGCAATGGTGATCTCCTCTTGTGGAATGGAGGGATGAGTTTTTGCCATAGGCTTTCCTAACCATTCTGGAAATTCCTCCATTGGGGTGGGAGATAATTGAGCAGATGGTTTGGGAACATGCTGCACATATTTCTTAGCTTTGTAACCACTATGAGGGGGGACCCATTGCACAGATTTATTAGTTTTGTGATTGTTGCGAGGGGGAACCCTCTTTGAGACATGAGGTCTCTCATGATCTGCAAGAGTTGAAGAAGAAAGAAAATCAGGAAGTTCATCATTTTGGGAGACATGAACCAATCGTATCAACTCTTGGCTCATGAAGTCAAGGTCCACAAACTGCTCAATAATTTTGTGACATAGGTGAAGGAAGTGGGTAGCAAAGTCCTCAACTAATTCGTCAGGATTCATTCTTAAACGAGAGATTCTTTCATAGACCTCTTGGTGGTCACGCTCATTGAACACTTGATGGAGCTCCTTGAGGAAAGTGAGAGGGGAATGGACGGAAGCAGGTCGCAGGGTATGACACCACCGATTCACATGACCTTCAAGGGTGAGGTAGAAGATGATACAAAGTGAATGATAGGACACACAGTAAGTGTGGGAGTTATGATAGCCCAAGACTGAAGTTTGATCGAAAGAATTGATTGTGCATTTTCACCAAGATTCGTAGATTGAGGATCAATCAAGAATGGAAGCTCAATGTTTTGAGAGGAATTGATTGTGTCTTTACCATCCTTCTCCTCCACTTGTATGATGAGATTTCCTTGCACATGACTGCAACTTGAGCCAGCAGCTCGAGAATCAAGAGAGTGCGCACAACTAGCTTGTGCGGTAGATTGCTCAAGCGATTCATGGTGTGAGGAGTCATGGCTTGTAGATGATGGAGGATGGAAGAGATGCAGATTAGACTCAAGACTTGGGTTAGGAACGGTGATGTCCTCTTGTGGAATGGAGGGATGAGTTTTTGCCATAGGCTTTCCTAACCATTCTGGAATTTCCTCTGTTGGGGTGGGAGACAAGTGAGCAGATGGTTTGGGAACATGCTGCATAGATTTCTTAGCTTTGCAACCGCTATGAGGGGGGACCCACCGCATAGATTTATTAGTTTTGTGATTGTTGCGAGGGGGAACCCTCTTTGAGACATGAGGTTTCTCATGATTTGCAAGAGTTGAAGAAGAAAGAAAATCAGGAAGTTCATCATTTCAGGAGACATGAACCAATTATTTCAACTCTTAGCTCATGAAGTCAAGGTCCACAAACTACTCAAGAATTTTGTGACATAGGTGAACGAATTGGGTAGACAATTCCTCAACTAATTCATTAGGATTCATTCTTAAATGAGAGATTCTTTCATAGACATCTTGGTGGTGACACTCATGGAAGGCTTGATGGAGCTCCTTGAGGAAAGTGAGAAGGGAATGGATGGAAGCAGGTCGTAGGGTATGACACCACCGATTCACATGACCTTCAAGGGTGAGGAAGAAGATGATGCAAACAAGCTCATAACTATCGATCTAAGGAGATTCACAGAAATGAAGAAAATCAGAAATGTGCTCGGTTATGGATATTTTGTCCTCACTGTCAAACTTTAACAAGGACAAGTGATCGAGAAGCTCATCGAGGATTGAAAACTGATTAAGGGGGAAATGAGAGAAACACCCCGGGAGCACAAATTGTGTATTATTCATTGGGTAAGAGATTCAACTGAGATGTATAGGCTAAGCTTGTCATCTAGACCTCCTTGTAGCACCAAAACATTGATGGTGTTGGACCCTCCAACATCAAGAGATGTCCCCAGTATGAAGTCCCAACTAGACCTCACACCATTTGGTGTAGGAGTCCCATCCAGTATGATGGCCTGGTTGCCATTATCTTAAAGATTTGCCTCAACTCTTACTTGTCAACATAGGAGAGTGGTCTGCTTTACCTTTTGAGAAGTGAGGTTCGCAAGCCTAGTGAGTGTAAGTGGCATTTGTGTCAATGGTTCTTTCACCATAGAGGGAGAAGGTTGGAGTGAGTCCCAAGTCGATTCAGAGAAGTCTCGACTCTGCTAGGAACACACAACATGACAAGACAAGCGTAGCTTCTAGCAGAATAGTCCACACAGATGTGGAAGTCACAACACACAAGGGAAGATAACACGTATAACACTCAACGATTAGTCTGTGTGAGTACAACAATTGTTATAGAAATATCCATGTGAAAGGTTTGTCTGATGTTCGGGAGAGTAGTCTACATGGGCGAGATAGCGTTAAGAACATATACAACACATTTTCATTAATAGATTATGTATTACAACAAGTGAAATAGTTCAAGTGTTCAACACAGGTTAAAGAAACATGTATTACAAGTGTTAAAGATTAGTCTTACAACAGATACAATACATATGTGAAAATGTGTTGGCCTGCTAGTTGGCCTGTTAGCAGGCTTCTGAATTAAGCAAAAGTTCCAAGACACATCATTACACCATACATCACTAATCCCATGTGATGGACGTTGGAGCCACTTCTTACTCCTCAAAGAAAAGATAATAGGCTCTCTTGGCTATGTGGGAGGAGCTGAGGTGAAAATTCCTTTGCATGTACAAATGAGGGGGTATTTATAGCTAAGGGTGAAACTAACCCTTGTGGTGGTGTGACTATCCTCATGACTGTTTGAATTCCATGACTTTTCTACTTTACATGACTCTTTGTACAACAAGTGGGTCTCTTGGAATTTCACATTACAATACATTGATTTGACAACATGGCCCATAGTGGAGATGTGGACGACATGACTCATGACATGACTTGACATGAAAATGCTGGTACATTCATGCTGCTGGAGTGCATGTCGAGCTACAGTGCTGCTGGGTAATGGATGTCTTCATGGTGTGTTACAGCTTCACCTCCACATGGTAAAGTGCACAGAGTCTTTGATGGTCATTATTTCCCTTGATGTTGTTTTGGCATTTTTCTTCTTGCTTAAATGTTGGAAGGCTTGATAGGCTCATCTATTTGTGAAAGGTGCATGTTTGTTCATTCGTTCATCTATGAGAACATCTTGCATGTTTGCTCATCCATCCGTCCATGAACACATCTTTGTGTGATCATCTGTTCATGAGCACATATCTTGGCATGCAATGTTCATTTATCCGTTGGTGAACTTATCCTTCTGCATGTGCTCCCTTCGTTCATCCCATTCATCGTCGTGCCATGTTTGTTAGTGTACCTATACCTGTAGTCACCCATGACAAGACGACATCAAATCCAAAAACCTCCTATTCTACCATGACACATGATCATCTCAGATGCAAGTGATCGGGAGAGGCAGCAAGATTGGGAGGCGGGATGATGGCTACGGGCACTGTTGATGAAATGTACGCAAGAGTCATTGGGTGATGAAGATGGGAAATCCAAGTCGATAGTGATTGTCTGCAAGGTCTGGCTCGGTTGGAAGGCAAAAATATGGAAATTTTGGGAGGGACAATCTGGGCTGCAGGAAGGAAAGGGAAAAAAATCTACACATTTTCCAAAACCAGCTGGAAATAAGGGATTGACAGAAAAATTTGCGTAATTGTTTAAAGCAACAAGTCAGGTTGCATGGAGGATCAGCAGGCAAAAATTGCGTAATTTTTTGGAGGAACTGGTCGGGAATCGGATAGCCAAAAATCTGCAATCCCTAGAGGGAATTGACAGCTGGCTGCTGGCCCACTGGCAACAGAAACTATGTAATTCCCAAGGGGAATGAGCAGTCAGCTACTGGGATTTTGGCAAGAGAAACTAGACAATTCCTAGAGGGGACTGGCAGTCTACTGCTAGGAGCTGTTGGCAAAGGAAACAAGACTAAAGTTAGGAGGTTGGCCTGTTGATCATCTCTACACAATTTTTGAGCTAACTGGATTGTTGGGTATTAGAAGGCATTCTCATGAAAACTGCATAATTTTCTGGATGAGAAGTTGGTCGACTATCGGGAAGGCTGACTGGGAAAACTACGCAATTTTATGAAGGAGATAGGGACTGGCACTAGGTGACTATCCGAACTGTCTGCATGATTTACTCAGTCAATAGAGTGGGCAAGGTTAGCAGCCTTTGTGCAATTTTTGAGGGGAGTCAGCCTTGGGGTGGCTACCGAGTCCAACTCTTTGGGTGGCCAGCATGAAGGTTGATTGAATTCCTTGCAATCAGTGCATCTTGAAAAGGCTTGCTTGGTGCTTTTGTGCTATTCTAGGTGACAATCGATCAAGTAAATGGTTGGGTGATGGTCTGGCTGTCGAAGGGGAGTGTATTCGTTAGAACTTTAGCAAAATGACTAAGTGTGTGAACAAGTGAAACATGAAAATGTGATCTTACAAATACACACCCTGATGACTTGACGACGAGACAACTCAAACCAACCAGACACACATGTTCAACATGATTGACCGACAGTGCAAGAAACAAGTATGACACTCATGATTGATCGTTGATCGATTGCGATGAGGCTTGTGTGACAATGAATGTGACTCTGTGTGTGAGTATGAGATATTTTTTCATAGCGAACATAATATGGACACACGAAGCGAAGACCTTGAGTGTGACTAGAACATGGTCGCAAGAAAGACATTAAAATCAACATGCAAAAGCGTGGGTGGAATGAACAAGCAATGTGGGTGCAAAGACTCACTCGAGTTCACAGAGTGAACTCGAGTGTATGCAACCATTAAGTGAAACTCTCAAGGGAGGCTCCGAATTTGGGTACAGGCCAAACTTTTGGAGGGTGGTTGTAGCCGCCACAACATGCTCATAGAGTTGTCATATATGAAGATGGAAATTAAGGAAAAAATAAATGATTTTAATGTAAGGTTCCTTTCATTGAAAAAAATTCCCTAATGTTTCCATGCCCACTGAAAACCTTATAATCACTTAATATGTCATAGGCCAGCCTAATGAAATTTCTATTTGGGTTAATAGGGCTCAGAATAATTCCCTTTAGGAAACATTTGATGAAGCTTTGTCTGTAAAAAAGGACATACTTAGTCTTAAGCCTAATCCTGACAAACATAATGATCAAGCTTCATCCTTTAGTAAGAAACCTAAAATAGTGTCTAACCCACCTGCAAAGATGAAAAATCAATCTCCCTAGATCTTGAGAGTATTCAAGAGGTCATTAATAAGTCATCAAATGATATCATTGACCTTAGAAATAATTCAACAAAATAACCATCCAATAGGGTAAACTTTAGGCCATCCTTTAGGAAAAAATTCCAAAACAAATCTACCCCTCGTAATGAAGGTCTTACTACTGAAGAACTGGGAAAAATTTTACAAGCAATAATTTCAGGGACAAAATCATTTTTTGATGAAAGTAAGTTAGATAAGGCTTAAGAAAATAATAAAATAGAAGATGAAGTTCAACCACCTCCCATTATTGGTCATTTTTCAAACTTAACACAAGATCTATTTGAAGATGATTATGACTCTAGTTTTTCAAATCAACACAAATATAATACACAACAAAAAACCATTAGCTGATAACCAAATACCTCTACTTTTGATAAGGGAAAAAGTTATAAAAAACAGTTAGGAAACACACCTAATTTTTCCTCTAGATTTAGAATATGATCTGATTGAAGACCTTAAGAAATTAAAGGCTAATATTGCCCTTTTTGAGTTAAAATTCCCATAATTCAATTAAAATTTATCAAAAAATCTCTAAATATTTTGTTTTCACTGCTAAAACATTGTCCAAAATTTTGGCCTACATCCAAATTTTAGAGCCTAATTTTAACATGCATGTTTTCGTTTCAGGTATTAAGAGTCATTCCATATATTTTCTTTAAGTTCTAAAGTCTTGTTTAAAAGGAAATCAAAGTTTCGTCTTTTGGCATGGAAAGTGTCGCATATTACACAACCATAGTTATGGTTCATTTCAAGGGGTAACTTTAGTGCCAATGAGTCTTATTTATCATGTAGACATGTATTATATGCATTCCCAAAGTTTTGTGCACTACCACACAAGTGTCGTCACTATCGTCGCAAAGTGTACCTTTAGTGTCGCACTTGGGGAAAGTTGTCATATTGTCGTCTCATTCAAGGGATCATGTTGTTCATGTTGTTAAGAAAAATAAATGGGGGGGGGGGGGGGGGTGGTGAATTGGTATTTTAAACTCACTTTAAATTTTCATTTCATATTCTAATTTCGGTACACTACTATCATCCATGAAATCCACATATGTACGTGACTATGGTAAATGTAAACCACGTATATCCAGATAACTAATTTTCATATGTTTCATCGGATATTCATCTTCAACCAATACTTCATTATTTCATATTAAATAGTAACCATGAGCAATAAGAGTATAATAAACCATCACACATAAGCAATACAACAACACATGAGAACACCAAGATTTTTAGATGGAAGCCCAATGTGGGAGAAAATCACTATTGTCATCGTCTTTGTCTTCCTCTTATTATATAAATAAAATATTCTTACAATATTGTGTTGGCACAGACTCTTAACAACATGCAGGCACCCACCTATAGAAGGCTCCAACCTTCTCTCTTTCTCTAGCACCCAATAGAAGGGAGCTACAACCCCCTAATATTGTTTACTAGCTCCTACCGGAAGGGAGCACTTACCCCCTGAACAAATTTACTAACTACAACCAGAAGGAAGCTTCAAATCCCTACTAAAGGCTCCAGCCCTCAATACCTATGTGGACCACATTTCATAATATTTCATACTAGATCCACTTGACTCATAACATCAAAACTTGTAGGCCACCTTTCATCATATTTTCAAACTAGAGCCACACCCATCGTCAAGCTCAATACCAAACTAAATATTGAATTTGAAAGACAATAAATGAACCAACTAAATCATTTTAACATCAGTCACTGAACTGAATCTCAATCAACCATTGCAACTAGATCAAACCAATCCATATCAGATATAAACCATTAGATCATACCAATGCATAATCATTCATCAATATACCAAACCATATATTGTTAATCATCATAGAAACATAGTGTTTTTCCTGTGAACCCTGATTAGACATACATTATAATGTATTCACTATTATTCTGAAGCACACCCGCATATATATGTGCTTCCTCTGTATCACACCTATTTACATATCAAAAATCAATCACTATTGCATCATGAATCACTGCAACATTGAATTAACCACTAAATGATACATAGATAATTGATCCAATAACATATGACTGAAACAATCATAGATCACCATATTGTAGCATCCTTACCAATCAATATTCCAATCAACACTGCCAGTCACAAATCATCAAGATAGAGACATCATCAACATACAACAACAAATAGATCATATGTAAAATGTTGTTATCAGAAAATACTATAAACCCTAGTACATATACGTGAATTTGGAAACACTGATCAACATATGTACGCGCTTACCATTCACAACACCTGCATACAGTTTTCAACATACTACAAACTTTATTTCAGAATATATACACAACCCTGTAGAGATGGATCTACATATGTACGTGACTATTCCCAAACACTCCTGCGTACAGATTTGAAAACATTATCTACAAACACCATTTCACTCTCTGTAACCTTTACTGTTAATACTACATACTTATGAATAATTTATTTATATCAAAACATCATTATAATCACAGTTTCATTATTATTAACTACCTTGACATTTGCAACAAGTAAATCAATCAAGCATGTATGTCAACATGCTTTCAGATATGAGTCTTCTCCTTGCTTCCTGGTGCACACTTGTTCCAAATCAAATCTCACATGTATAACCCATAACTTGCACATTAGCACTTGATCTCCATATCCTTATATAGATTTTTCCTTAGCCAATACCTTAGGAAAATACCTCGATAATGTTTTTAGTATTCTTTGACGAGATCAAACAACCATTGTCACTCCCATTATTATGGACCAATACCATGGTAATGACCCCTGATATCTAGATTACCATGGTTCAGATTTTTTACATGACTTTCATTACCAATATCTACGCATGTACGCAACCTTACTTCTCAAGGCCCATGTATAATTTTCCAAATTTTACCTTTACCATCCATCTGTTTCTAAATTTACATTCCTTTGTACATATCGCCTATAACATCTGTACCAGTATGCATGAGTTCCATGTTGACATAGTTATTAAGTAGGATTCCATCAAGGACACAACATTAGCCATAATGCCAAAAGTCTCACCCTTTGGACTTGATAGCAACCACTTTGGTGTTTGTTCACCACCTATATGCACCTGTAAACACACCTACAAATACCAAGACTTCTCACTAAGCTACTCTCCAAGCATTATTTTCCAAACACCAATCTTCTCTCCCCCTTTGATATCAAGGGAAAAGGGTTGAAAAGTGTTGAATGAAGGTTTCTCTTCCCCCTTGTAGAGAGGATCATTGTAAGTTTTATTTGCTGAATATGAAAACTGCATATTGACCATGCTCCACCTAAGCATATGCTGAACCTTCTGAAGATATTCAATAGAGTAAAGGACTTGATGAATCAACCAAATATGACCTTTCCTATGAGCAATGACTCTATGCTCCCATGATTACATCAATTATCCAACTTGTGGGGTTTACATATTGGACCAAATTTTTTACATCAATGTCCCAACATAATGCGGTTATGTACATTACATGATGTCATCCCAATAACCCATATATGACTAAATTTCACAATGATTTACAACTTGTGTCTTTTAATGACCTTCACATCAAGAGACATATATGCCATTTGTAACCAAAAACTAAAGACCTCAATAATGAGGTAGTAATACCATGATAGTCATCAGCAACTGCCATGCAACATAAAACATCTGATAGCAGCAACATAGATGTCATAATAATAGAAACATGAACATCCTCATCATCAAGAAGCTATATAAGATACGAAAATGTAACAACAATCTCTTCAACATTATCAACATGTGACTAAGTATGTAATGCTTCCAAGCATCACCAAGTAACTCCAACCAACATCAATACTGACCATAGCATACACATCCTCCTCAATAGGCATATTAGGTAAGATACGAAACATATAGGCATCATCCATAGCTTCAACATTTGGAATCTATACATCATTGATAACTAATGATAGAACATCAACATATGCATCTTCAGTAGTATCAACATGAACATTCATACATTAACAAGGATATGTAATAATACATTCTTAAGAGACCATAATTACAACAATGAACTATTACAAGAAAAGAAGATGCTCATGCTGAACCAATAGACTACAACAAACTGATATAAGAACTAGAATACTAAAAATGAAATGATGAAATAATATAGGAAGCTCCCCCTGAATTTGTTCGATTCTTTTTCAATTACGAAGAGGTATACGTCTATAGGATAAAATGCACGGTCTATGGAGAATGGAGATACCCTCAAAGGTCTTCCTGGGACCTTTGGTAGACTGTAAGATTATTTGCAGCCATCACAAAGTTACATGCATGTCCATAAACATTAACTAACTATCAAAACAAAACAGAGGGATTACCTCAAGCCTCCGTGTAGATTCGCTGGAGAGCACAATGAAGCTAGGTGGAAGTCCCCTTAGCTGGCTCCAGATCAAGTCCTGCACATAGAAGAGACAAGCATAATCATAGCATACAACCTTGATAACTAATACATGAGTACATAAAAGACATCTAGTTACACATAACTAAGCTACTCATGTTAAAAGGTATTGGACAAAAAAATAAATGAATAATAGTGCCAACACCATGGAGTAGATAGTACAACTGCAGTTCTATATTAATGTTGGAAGAGTGATTACAACCATCTATTACACCAGCCTTCCCTTACCCCTCCAGCTTCTCTCTCTCTCCCTTCTTACCAACTTCTTATGCTTGGATTTGAGACTATGCTCAACAATCAAGTAAGCTATCCTTTCAAATGATCTGACCCCCATCACCATAGCCCTAGCTTTGATTATGTAGCAATCAAGTTAGGGTTGCCAAGTTCCTCCATGAGTTCCTATAGGTAAAAACAATGAAGTTGCCATGCTTTTCAGCTCTTTCCCTTTTGCCTCCTTCATTAGGATTGGAAATCCCCCAAATAGGTTGAACTTGAGATATTTCCTTGCTTTCCTTGAGTAGATTTAGGAGAAAATATCTAGATATTTATCAGTCAATTTGCCCCTTTGACCTTTAGAACTTCATTAGGATCCACTAACGTTGTTCCCGAACTAACAAATAGAGTTAGTAGGGTCACTAATGCACCCTTAGGCTTACAGAGAAGCTTTATAAAGTAGGTTGTCAGTGTATAGCCTGTTGTTGGGCTCCAAAAATGTCATACAAATATCACTCATTACCATACATTTTTCACCTATGCTTCCATTATATCACTCACTATTCACCACCTTGTCACTCCATTTTCCCTACTATTCACCATTAATGGGTCTCATTTATATTTTCCAAATATTGTTTATTTTTAAGCATTTTTGAGAGAAATTCTTGATTAAATATTAGAAAATAATATATTTTACTTTATATATGGAAAGTGGGTTGTTTTTGTGACATGTGTAGGTTCCAAGGAAGCTTCCAAGACACCTTTATGTGGCCTTGAAGGATCAAATTCGAATTTGAGAAGATAAACCGCATGGAGAAGATCATGATCTCATGGAGAAGATCAAGGACAAAAGGGGGTTATGTGTCTAGATGGTTGCGAAATGTATGGAACTAAAGAGAGATTAGTGGATCATCATTATGAATTTGTTATCTCATCCCATTGTATAAATAGGAGTACCTCCTCCATTCCAAAGGGGAGGACTCTTGCAGCATGTATCCAACTTATGATGGAATAGAATAAAGCTTCATTTTACATAAATTTCCATTATATAGTTTTAGATATAAGTTGTCTTAGTGTAGTAAATGGAATAATTTGTCACTTTATTCTTAAGAGAATTGAGCTCACTCTAAAAGGATGAAAGAAACATTTTATTTCATAATAGATCTTATTTCATTTAATTGCTTAGATGTTTTAGGATTTGTTTGTGATTGATGAATGAGTTTTAAATTAAAATCTTATCAGCATATGAGGGGATAACCAAGGGTCTAAGTTAGGCTCTCTCTCCATTTGATTTGCATGATAATTGAAATTCATTCTTTTGCTTTTATGTTTCAAGTATTTCATTTCTTATGCTTATGAATGAATCTTAGTTTAGTTTGGATTAGTATATGAGGGGACAATCAAGGGACTAAGTTAGTCTTTCTCTCTATTTGAATCTGAACAACAATTAAAGTTCATTCTCTTGTCTTTATTTCAAGTTTCTGGTTTCATGTAATCAATGATTTCTTTTCAATCTATGATACTGTAGGGAAGGACAACCAAGACCTCCTTAATTAGGAGCCTCTTCCCTTGCATATTATATTGAATCGTAAATAATTTAGTTAGACATAGAGTTAGTTGCCTACTCCTGCATATATTTTGCTGGCATCATCACAAGCTTACGAGTTTCCCTGGTTGATAATTTAATGAAAGCAATTTAAGCAATTAAATTGCCCAATATTTTGGCGCCGTTGCTAGGGATGGTGCTAAGGGATCAGGCATTAGGAATTTAATTCAGTACTAGTATTTTTCTTTAGAAAAACTAACTTGTGAAACCTGGTGATAGCAGGATCTTCATAAAGGAGTTCAAGTTTGAGTTTTCTGATGTTTTAGTATTTAGCTAGTTTTAAATTCAGTTTTTTAAAACCCCCCTGCATAAATAAAAACAAATCAAACGATTAGTATGCTCTCTTCGTGCGATCGAGAAGATCAGAAAATCTATTGATTTATTTCAAATAAAAATACTCTCGCTGGAAAATTGATCTGCGATATGACAATAAAGAATTTTGTGAATGAGAAAAAAACATCTTAAAATTTTTAGATGAAATTTAGTTTTTTTTTTTAATTTTAGATTTAAAAAATAAAAATTTCCACAAAATAATAATAATATATATATCATATATATACATATTATTATTAAAAATAAATAAATAAAAAAACTAACCATTTTTCTTAGATATTTTAAAAAAAATGCAAAACATTAAATAAAAAAAAAACATTAAAAACAAAACAAAATAATTTAAAAAAAAACACTAAACAATTAAAAGATAAAAAAAACACAACCAAATGAATTTTTGCGTTTGTCATCAACAAAATCTCGTCGTACTAAAGTGAATCATATAGCAAAAGGATGGTGCTGGACACTGCATCGGCATAAACTTTCACCTGGTTCTGGATGGAGTTCTTCCACTAGAGATGTTCAGTGTGTGTCTATTGAATGTAGCACGACTGTTGTTAATATGGCAAAGGATGGTACATACCAGAGTAAAGAGTGCTCCACAACAAAATGTCGAACTTTTACTGATCTGGTCCACAAGTAGATTATCCCAATTTCAAGCTTGTTATCAGTGGCGATGGAGGCACCGGTAAGACAAATTTTGTAAAACAACATCTTCCTAGAGAATTTAACAAAGATACGAGCCGACGATCAACATGGAAGTTCATCCTCTTGATTTCTTTACAAATTGCGGAAAGCTTCGTTGTAATTGTTGGAAAATTGCAGGCCAAGAGAAGTTTGGTGGCAACGGACAATGCGCAACATGCTCATATCCTGCCTCAATGAAAAATCTTCACATGCCAATATTCACCCTTCAAAACGGAGCGTCAAAATAACTTTGGAATTTCTGGCAAAATGTTCATGATAAATGCAAGTAAAGATATGTGAAAAGTTCAAATTGAAATAGAATCCACGATTTCTTCTGAATTCATGCCAAAAGTACCAAAGAGCAGACAATTGAATTGAGTTGATTGTTTCATCATATTCATATCACCGAATTCGCAATTACAAAGGCTTTGCATCTGGAACGCCATCAACCCTCCATATGCCATTTTGCGTTACGTTTTGTTTGGGTTTCTTTTCCATTTTTAGCTTAAATTTGTTTTGTATTTATTGTTATATATTATACTTATATTTATTTTTATTTGTTTTGATTTATATTTATATATTTTTAGTTAATGTTCGATTTCTTTTGATGTGTATTTGTATATTTTTAGTTATAATTTTTTTTAATGATTGATTTGTTTTGATTTATATATTTAGTTAATGTTTGATTTGTATTAATATATATTATGATTGCATTAATATATTAATTATATTAATTAATTAATATGTTATAATTATATTAATATGGTACTAAATTTATATTATTTTATTTATTTATTTATTTATTTTTTATGATTGTTATGTTTGATATATTGTTTTATATTACATATGATTTTTATTGCTATATTATGTTTGTTATCAAGTTTCCAAAAAAAAATACAAACAAACAAAAAAATAAAAGAAATAAAAAATTGTTCTGTTTTGTGACAATTGTTGTTTTGAAGGATTTAAAAGTAAACATTGGCATATGAAGGATATTGGCAGTTTATGATATGAAAATTGAGAGAATCATGAAAATTACAGGAATTGATTGAAAGTGCAAGAGTTGGTACAAGTGCAAAATTAAAAAAAATTAAAAAAATTTCCACAAAATTCATGCAGGTTTGAAAATAAATAATGGAACACTTGGAAACAAATTTCCAGGATCGATTTATCAAACATTTGGAGGATTCTGTAGATGATGATTATCTTGTTTTAATAGCTTTAAGATGGCATTATACTCATAACATATTTCTGTTGAATACTTTTATATGACATACTAATATGCAGAACACAACAGATCTTTCTAATGCCAATCTTTTTGCCGGGCATATTTCATCTGACACAAACAGGGAGTATTACTTTTCATGGTTATTTTAAAAAATGGATTGATATTAATATCATGATTAAGTCAATTTTAACACTTTGTCTGTCCTTAATTTGTTTTATTTGGTATGAAATTTTTGCGTAAGAATCATGAAGGAACTGGCCATTTCTTCTAGAGCACACTTATCTTTTCTTTGTATCAAGTTTTTTTATAGGTTACAGGATAATCAAGCATTCATTAAGGAGATTACATTGTGACGACAATTGGTCTTCCAAAGACTAAATTCATGAAAAATTCTAAAGACAAATCCAACTCTACAACCACTCCTTTGCAACTCCCTTTTTGCAAAAGATTTTGAATTCCACCAATTGTCAAACCATAAAGCATGACCTTTCCATATCCATTTTTCACAGCAAGAGTTCTTATTCATACACCATGCATTTCCTTCCATCCATTCCTTACAAGCTTATTGTCATTTTCCATGTCATTACCATTCCCCTTCATTTCCGCAAATAAAACCCTGCTTCTATGGATATCATTGAGTCAAAGTCCTAGAGTCCAATTAACTTTGTAAAAACACCTAGAGGCTTGCATGCCTTAATGGCAAGTACTCTTGCCAATGAACAATGGGAGTACATTAATATCCCTTGTTCGTTGGATCTTGTAGGTGACTCGACCATAAAAAATTTATTCATACCTACAAAGATGTTTTAGGCATCCTGACTCCCATTGGAAGCAATGGTGGGAGCTCTTGTGTTGGCTAGGGGCATTCATTAATGGCCACTAAGTCAACAACTTCTTGCTATGTTCGACACCAACACATTTATTCACATAGTACGATTTGTGCCATGGAGTGTTCAAGACTTGAAGACCCATATTTTGTAGCAGATGAAATAGATTTCCTTTCATTTCCTTTTAGTTTGTTATGACTTGAGGACAAGTCAATAAATAAGGTTGGGGGGAGGAAAATGTAACTTATATATTTTGTATACCTTCCAAGCCTTATAGATTTTCAGCCATATTCAGCAGACTCATCAGATTCATCATCCAACAGCAGAGGATCCAGCAGCAGATACGACTTTCAGCCATGTTCAGCAGACTCCTCAGATTCATCATCTAGTAGCAGAGGATCCAGCAGCCGATACGACAATACAGATCCATCTTTCATCCACAACTTGAAGAAGAAGCTTCAGATCAGAATTGTGGCAGCTGAACATGCATGATTCATCCACTTCCTTAGGTAAGTAAGGTATGATGTTTTCTAACCTTTAATCTTGAAATTCTTTTTAGATGCTAAAATGATGATATTTGGAAAATATTCCACTATTTCACTGTTTCCTTTCTCATTAAAAATTGCCAAAAACCATCAGTTGGGGAGGGTGGAATTTCACACTTCATTTCTTTTTCCTCATTCATATTACATCTTAACCCACATAGTCTTCCCACAATAAAAACTACTACAAAATGATGAGCATATGATTGATCTCAACAAAGTAAATAATGATTGTAAACACAAGAACCAATCATTAAAAAGAGATCTCAACAAAGTAAATAATGATTGTAACACAATAACCAATCATTAAAATATGTAACTGCTTTGCAAACAAATAAAAGTTATCCAAAGATGTGCAAAGTTAAAAGGAAGTCCATGATTGAAATATGTTTGTTACACAAGAACCAAACATCTTGTAAAAGGAAGCTCATTTAAGAATCAAATCAAATAATTCATTGTAGTAGCTTGCATGAGGACATGCAAGAGCTTCAGTTGGGGAGTATGTTGGGCTCCAAAAATGTCATACAAATATCACTCATTACCATACATTTTTCACCTATGCTTCCATTATATCACTCACTATTCACCACCGTGTCACTCCATTTTCCCTACTATTCACCATTAATGGGTCTCATTTATATTTTCCAAATATTGTTTATTTTTAAGCATTTTTGAGAGAAATTCTTGATTAAATATTAGAAAATAATATATTTTACTTTATATATGGAAAGTGGGTTGTTTTTGTGACATGTGTAGGTTCCAAGGAAGCTTCCAAGACACCTTTATGTGGCCTTGAAGGATCAAATTCGAATTTGAGAAGATAAACCTCATGGAGAAGATCATGATCTTATGGAGAAGATCAAGGACAAAAGGGGGTTATGTGTCTAGATGGTTGAGAAATGTATGAAACTAAAGAGAGATTAGTGGATCATCATTATGAGTTTGTTATCTCATCCCATTGTATAAATAGGAGTACCTCCTCCATTCCAAAGGGGAGGACTCTTGGAGCACGTATCCAACTTATGATGGAATAGAATAAAGCTTCATTTTACATAAATTTCCATTATATAGTTTTAGATATAAGTTGTCTTAGTGTAGTAAATGGAATAATTTGTCACTTTGTTCTTAAGAAAATTGAGATCACTCTAAAAGGATGAAAGAAACATTTTATTTCATAATATATCTTATTTCATTTAATTGCTTAGATGTTTGAGGATTTGTTTGTGATTGATGAATGAGTTTTAAATTAAAATCTTATCAGCATATGAGGGGATAACCAAGGGTCTAAGTTAGGCTCTCTCTCCATTTGATTTGCATGATAATTGAAATTCATTCTTTTGCTTTTATGTTTCAAGTATTTCATTTCTTATGCTTATGAATGAATCTTAGTTTAGTTTGGATTAGTATATGAGGGGAAAATAAAGGGACTAAGTTAGTCTTTCTCTCTATTTGAGTCTGAACAACAATTAAAGTTCATTCTCTTGTCTTTATTTCAAATTTCTGGTTTCATGTAATCAATGATTTCTTTTCAATCTATGATACTGTAGGGAAGGACAACCAGGACCTCCTTAATTAGGAGCCTCTTCCCTTGCATATTATATTGAATCGTAAATAATTTAGTTAGACATAGAGTTAGTTGCCTACTCCTGCATATATTTTGCTGGCATCATCACAAGCTTACGAGTTTCCCTGGTTGTTAATTTAATGAAAGCAATTTAAGCAATTAAATTTCCCAACACCTGTGTTAGTGTGGAAACAAGGCATGTGATCTTGGTCTTTGCTTCAGCTATCGTGTCTTTCCCCTCTAAGCTAATGAGGGGGTAATTTTGCTATATAACATATGCCCCCTAAAGTGTGAGATCAGAGGCTGCAATGATGGCCGAAATACTTTACTTAACTGTAATTTTCCTTCTTCGACAAAAAGAGAGAGAGGATCAGAGCTTCGAGTGGTACAGGAAAGCTAATACAACACATATATATATAACTACTAAAATCATGTCCTAAGTCGAGCATTCCCATGCTCAGTAGCTATGTCAAAGTGATTTTCTCATAAAAGAGATATGATGATGTTGGCTGCCGATAAGCAAAATGTGGATTCAGTGTCATAATAGGATCATTTTGATGAGCTGGCTCCAAAAAAAAATATACACAACTTGGGAGAGGAAGAAAGGCTAATTGATGCAAGCCTCTACCCAAGGTCTTGATTTCCGCTTCACCGAACAGCATAGATTGATACATGTGAATATATGCATTGATGTCGAACATTCACGAAATCATTTGATTACCAGTCAATAATGGAGACTGTTAATAGATGCGAGGAAGGCCACCAATAATGGTGATGGTCTCCAAGATGCACAGTACAATCTAATCAGTGTGAAAGATGTTTTTGTTGTCGAACGCCCATAAAATCACTTAACCAGGAGCCAATAATGAGAACCCCTGATCAAACAAAAGGTGACCTACCACTAATGTCTGCAAGTACCAAGGTACTAAATGTGTTTCTAGGTTGTCTTCCTAGATAGAGTGTTGAAGTCGATAGGAAGATACATGTCGAAAGGTAGGCAATAATGTGTCCTACATCAATTGACACGAAACGGGACAAGAATGATTTGTTTTTTTAGGAATCTTTGAGCATTGGGTCTAAACAACAGAGGGCATGATGAAAGGATATGCTTGATGGGTTGATGGAGGAAACACAAGGTTAACCCTTGAACAATAAAAGGCATGACAACGGTTTTAACCATGCAGCACTAGACTCATGAGCACCAAAGAGTGTTAGGATATAGAGATGCAAGAACATCAGGGTATTTATGCTAAACTCATAGGATGGTAGGATTCATATTGAGAGGCCATCAAAAGGAAGGTTTATTTGAGGGAGTGTAGTGTTCAAGGGGATGAATGCTTCCAAACCACGCTTTATAATATTGAATGCAATTGTATTGTCTACTTTCCCCATCTGATTAGTTTAGTGAGTCCAGATAGGTAAACCCGTCGATATTTTCATATTTTAAGAGTCTAAAAAAGACCGCAAAAAGAGTGACTCTATGCCCTATCTGATTAGTTTAATGAGTCCAGACAAGAAAACTCGCCGATCTTTTCATGTTTTGAGAGTCTGAAAAGGATCATAAAAAGAGCGACTCTATATCTTGTATGTGTAGTTTAATGATTCTAGACTAGACAACTCGGTGGTCTTTTCATATTTAGAGAGTCTAAAAAGATCATAAAGAACGACTCCAGGGTGGTCCCTTTGTCATAGTTGTTAACTGTGTGCGACAAAAGGTTAATAGTATATTCGGATTGATTTCTTTTCCATGAGTTAATTTATTGAATCTAGATAAAGAGAAACCTATGTTCAATAGATGTTGACCTCATTTTGTTACGAGTACAAGGAGACGGACTAAACTCATTTTTCATCGTGAATTTTTAATGAGTTACACGACGACAAACTCAATACCTTCATCAAATTTTAACGAGTCAAATGAAGAAAAATCAAGGTATATTTTTTAGTTTATTGAGCAAGGAAGAAGAGGTAAAAGAACTACTCATTCCTTCTTCATAGATTTAACGAGCCCGAATAAGGGGAAAAACTTGGGGATTTTTCGATTTAAGAGCGAGAAATGGTCCCAAAAATGCAAGTGCTCTTATTGCTGCCATAGATTTTTAACGAGCCCAGTGACAAAAACTCCAGGTTTTTCAGTTTAATGAGCAAGAAAACTACCTAAAAGAATGATCGGGTCATGTTTATAAATTCTTAACAAGACTAAAGAAAAAACTCAGGATCTTTTCATTCTTATGAGCGAGAAAAAATCACCTAAAAAGAATGCTCTAATGATCTTTTTCAGTTTAATGAGGTAGAAAACGAGCAAAAAAGAGTTGCTCAGACTGTTGTTGTATGTGTTTAACAAGCCCAACGATGACAAACTCGGGGACTTTTTAGTTCAAGAGCAAGAAAAAGTCCCAAAAAAGAACATGCTCATATCTTCTTTTTATTATTTTAACGAGCCCAAAGAAGGAGATTCGAGGTTTTTCAGATTAACGAGCAAGAAAAATACCATAAAAAGAACAATCAATATTCTTTGTTGTAGTTTAACAAGCCCAAAGAAGGAGACTCGAGGATTTTTCAAATTAATTAGCAAGAAAAATACCAAAAAGAGAATGCTCAATCTTCTTCATGGTAGTTTAACAAGCCTGAAGAAGGAGACTCAAGGATTTTTTGGATTAACGAGCAAGAAAAGTCCCATAAAAAGAATGTTTTATCTTCCTTGATCTCATGCTTAACAATAGAAGGGTCTATGCCATGAATTTCCCTATAAGACCAAGGAAAAGCATCGCTGAAGTCCTTAAAAGGGTAGGTGAAGCCCGCAATTTCCTCAGGATTGCGATTAGCTCCAATCTGTATGTTTTCCATGATGCATGTCTTGAATGAAATATCAATGAGCAATTTATTTGAAAGATTTCCCATGTTTCCCTTTGAGTCCAAAGTTTGTATAGTCGTGTATGGTGAGGAAAAAATTTCAGGTGTGTCAAATGATGGGATTTGAAGAGGCATCATGTCCGAATAAGATATCGAAACGCGATGGTGCAATTCCTCCCAAGGTCGCTCTTCTAAACTCATGATGTCTCTAATAGCTTCGTCCATAGGTAGGACTTGATTGAGGGGATCGAAAGAAGGAGCTTTTATGGGAGGGGCAGTGGTACTGTTAGCTCTGACCAAAGTGACCAGAGACTTAGATGCAAATTGGATGGCCTTGTAGGCCAATTCAACTAGTGACAGTGACATTTTTTCTCCGTAAGTGTCAATGTCTGAAGGGGCTGTTAGGATCCAAGCATCAATCGGTTCGTGAGGAATGGATGAAACCATAGAGACCATCTTTGGAACTACAGGCGAGAGAAGAGGGAAACAACCCATCAGGGAAGAGCCCTTTAGTATACTGGTACTGATACTGATGTAAGAGTCAAGTACACCACCCACTAAAGGTACAGAGCTGCTAGGTAACAAGGAGTAATCTGGGGTGTAAAAGGATAGCTAGTCTACTATGACTATCTTTCCATCTAAGGGAAATAGGATGACACAGAAGACCGAAGACACAATGGCATTCATGGCATAAGTCCAAGTGCGGCCCAAAAGAAGATTATAGTTGAGTTTATGATCCATGACTTCGATATCCACCATTACCATTTCCCCACTCAGAGTGATGGGGTAGTCAGCAAGGTAACCTTTTGGGATGAAAGTGTGGCCATCGAAAGCTTTAAGGGAATTTGACAGTGGGGATAGGGTTGGAGAACCCAAAGTGAGCCAACATGAAGCCGACATGATGTAGGTAGAAGCACCTTCGTCGATGATAGTTCTATGTATACCTTTACCTTTCGAAAATATTTGCACTTGAAATGCAAGCTGGTGGGAAAGGGGAGGTTTACACTTTTCCATGTCAAAAATTGCAAGCATGGAATCCTGTGGGTTGATACCACCAATAGCCAAAAGCAAAGCTTTCCTTTGTGCTGGACATGTTTGTAATACTTCGAGCACCGACATAGCCGACGACGCTTGCACCAAGTCTTCTACAATGTTGTAGTTTTGGGAGGCATGTGTAGATGTATTGTGCATTGTGCATCGAAGTGCGGGCGAATCACAAGGTCAGAAATTGGCCTTTCGATATGAAAATCATTAGGCGACGGTGGGTTTTGACTTAAGGAAGGTTCCTCTGCATGAGTGATAGGAGCTCCATAGGGTTTGGCTCTTGTTTATAGATCTACCATTTCAAAGGTGTAAATGGTAGAAGATCCTTCACCAGCTGAAGGATGTTGCGAACCACCATTTCCCCCTTGTGGGGTTGGGGTTGGTTTTCAATGAGGTGTTGCTGCTGCTGAGGGGAGAAAGGATTATTCAAGACAGTGGGGGTCCGACTAATATCCTTTTTAGTAATGTATTTTGTGAATTCCTAAAGATGCAGGCAGCAATAGGTCATGTGGTCTTCAGCACAGATTTTGCAAGGGAATCTGGTGGGTTTATCCTTTCCATCGTCAGGAGGTGCAACGGCCTTCTGCTTTAGGTTTTGCTGCTTTGTTGACTGCTCCTGAGAAGGAGTGGTCTTTTTCTTATTCTTCTTGTTCTTACCATCGGGTTTTTGCGTATATTGCACAGATTTTATTGTGGTGGTAGGAAGAGCAGTCGATTTGGCAGAAGGGTACACTGACACTTGGGAAATGTGACCGCTGAGTTGTTTTATAGCAGCCCTAGAGGTTGCACCGATAATCCCATCGGCGTGCGCTCTAGGGTGCTGAGTAGTGGAAACATTGGAGTTACGAGGGGCATTGGGGATGACGTCGTAAAGAGTGCTATACTGTGAATATATCTGATCTAAGTGTTGGGTACAACATATGGATTGGTATTCTTTGACCGCACTAACTAAGGCAACATATTTAGCAATTTGTGGGAGTAGGGACTTGCAGAACTAGTTCGCTAAGAGATAGTCTGGGAGGAGAGCTTTGACTAACCTCCACCTACATCATCATTCATGTATATTGATCTAATAATCACCCTATGAGTGACCTCAGTTAAATATTTATTGAATAAAGGTATTACATACTCATGTGCTAGTGTGCGTGTCTATGTTATTTAAGCAATGGATCGACCAAATTGCCAATACATAGACATTTAAATGGAAAGACAGGAGAGAAATACAGTAAGAAAATACAAGAACACAAGAAATTAATAAGGAGTTCACCCTATTCTCCATGGCTACATCTCTAGTCCAGCTTTTAGTGGTGGCCTTATTTTATTGCGTCTTAAGTAGAGAATTACAATGTAGGAACTCAATATGAGTCACCTGAAGCAGATTTTGCTTGGCAGGGTGGTTCTTGGATTCCCCAAGCCACTAGAGTGCACAGACTCTATTTTTCTACTAGCTCTATGACCTTATGGTCTACAATGGAGAGAGCCCAATGTGGTGCTTAGTCCAGACAGATCCTCTCTGGGATGGCTTGAATCTCTCAAGCTCTCTAGTGCTCGATGCTGCCTCTGGTCAGCTCGGCCCTCTGTCTTCTGTCTTCTGGTTTTGCTTCACTATCTCCTTCTATGTGTTCCATCCTCCTCTCAGGATTCTGGTTTCTCTATCTCTCATCCTCCTCTTAGGATTCTCTCTGTCTCTTCTGTCTCTGTTCATGGCTCTAAAACCATTCATTCCCATGTCTATTTGGTCCCTCTTCCACCTCGATCGAATCAGCTTCTGCAGTTGTGCTTGGAGTTCCCTATTCAGTGTCATCATCAGGCTAACAGGGAAAGGCCACATGTACTCCTGTAACACGCCAACCCACTTCTTTGGTCGACTTCTTCGGTTACGTCGTGGAATGAGTCTTTCTTCAACCGTGGCGGTCAAACGGACCTCAAATCTTTACAAACAACGAATTATTTCCTCATCAATTCTACTTCCCCCCATTGGGCCTGATCTCAGTCATTAGATTTGGATCCCCTAAATCCAACGCCATATGCATGTTTCACGTGGTTGACTTGCTCGACTGTTAGCGTGCGATCAATAGTAGTTTTCTCTCTCCTCCGCTTGCCACGTGTCGATCGTTGAGTGGAATCGCTCTGCTTTCGTCCAAAACCACTTACCATTTGAGGATCCCTTGATCAATACCACTGATTTCTTGGAGTGGGTCCCACCTTTGTCCTTTAGCTCTTTTCACCTTTCACCCACGATTCTCTGGCTCCCCACACAATTGAGTGCTCAGGGATTCTCCATTTCGGCCCTTTTCACCCAGCGATGCACGATTAATGCTAATCATGCATCAAAATCCACCTCTGTTTCCCAATCCAGACCTCCCAGGGGCTAATTTGACCTCTTGCGCAGTCTCCATAGGCCTCGCTCAGCGAGCTTTGACCGAGGTCCTCATCGTTCCATGCCTGCTGCCATTGCCACTAGTTCAGGGTGTTTTTGATCATTGTTTTGGAATTCTTGATATTTATCCCGACCTGATACAATCATGGTTCCTTGACAGTTCTTTATGGATCCAATTCAGATCACGGCCTTCCCACTAAAAAAGCTTTTGGACCACCAAAAGTTGGTTTTCAAACATCGACTAAGTGAGGGTACTATTTTCTCACTTGTCCAATCTTAATCCACTTTGCACTACTTGGCTTCGAACCTTTGAGCCCAACTCTGAGGTATTCCACATCTCCCCTACGCGTCGTCCTTACCTTCCTATCCAGCACTGTGTCTTCCTGCAACTCATTAAGATACTCAGGTAGCAGGTCATCAATAGAAGTCAATTGACTTTGCTCTTCAGGGTCCTCAATCATTGAAGGTTCAAACAATCTCAAGCAATCTAAATTTACGACTGAGTAGATGTGCATGTGAGCTGGTAGATCAAGGCGAAAAGCATTTTCACCAATCTTCTCAAGTATCCTAAAGGGTCCATACCTGATAGGCTTTAGCTTTTTACCTTCACCTTGCATCCTGTCCTTGCTAATATATAGCCAGACTTGGTCTCCAACTTGAAAACTATGGTCCATCTAATGCTTATCATTCCTAGCCTTGTATTTCACTTGGCTCTTTTCCAGATGTTCTTGTACTGCCTGGTGGATCTCCTGGATCTGTTCAATGAACCTAGTTACGCTATCCACATCACTGTGTCCATCAACCATGGTATCTTTACCAAATACAAAATCCAAAGGAGACCTTCGTGTGAAACCAAAACAGGTCTCAAAAGGAGATCTCTGTGTAGAAGAATGTTTTGCTCTATTGTAAGCATGCTGCACATAACACAAGTGTTCCTTTGAAAGCTTAGGATGTTTGCTGCAATATCCCCTCAGTAACTGGATCACTGTCCTGTTAACTACTTCTGTCTAGCCATCAGTTTGTGGATGAAAATTTGTGCTTTTCTTCAGTTTGGTGTTCATCAGTTCCCACAGACTCAACCAAAACTTCACCAAAAATCGGGTGTCTCGATCAGATACAATGGAAGTGGGTAATCCAAAATGAACCCATGCATGTTCAAAGAATAATTTTGCAGTCTGTTCAACTATAATTTGTTTATTACAAGGTATCAAAATACACATTTTACTGAACCTATCCACAACAAGATATAGATAATCATGACCTTTCCTAGATTTAGGCAGTCCTCCCACAAAATCCATGGAAACACTTTCCCAAGGGTGAGAAGGAATTGGAAATGGGGTGTACAAGCCTAGTTTTCTATTGTTGGGCTTGCATTTAGCACACATAGCACACCCTGTTACATATCTAGAAACTGTCTCATTCATTTTCAGCCAATAATGAAATCTTTGTAGCTGTGCAATTGTTTTACTTACCCCAAAGTTACCTGATATCAGAGAAGTGTGTGCTTCCCTAATTATCTTTACTCTCTCAGTTTGTGGAATGCAGAGTTTCCCACAATGGTACAAGAGTCAGTCCTTCACATGATAGTCTAATTCTTCTACTCTTTTTCCCTGACTCAAATTTGCATATACATATTTAAAGTCCATATCCTGAGCATATTGTTCAATGTAGCTTTCATGTAGTACAGAATTATGCTTAAGTATGGTAGATGCATTTATAATGGGTCTAGATAACATGTCTGCAACCTTGTTATGTATGCCCTTTTTATATCTGATGACTAAATGAAACTGTTGTAGAGAACCCATCCATCTGTAATGTATTTGTTGCTGCAAGTTAGTTTGGGAGTGTAGATATTGAAGTGGTTGATGATCAGTATGTATTACTGTCTCTTTGCCCATTAAGTAATGTTTCCACTTTTTCACACTCTGAACTAATGCATACAATTCTTTATCATATGTAGGATAGTTAACTACTATAGAATTAAAAGTATCAGAATGATAACATATGGGTTTATCGTGCTAAGTCAACATTGCTCCCATGGCATAGTCACTAGCATCAGTTTGGATCTCAAATGGTCTTTGCAGATCTGGTAGTGCTAGTAAAGGTGCTGTACTAATATTTTCTTTCAAGGTGTCGAAGGCTTTCTAATGTTTGCCTCCCCACTGAAACACCTTGTTCAATCCTGTTAAAGCATGTAAGGGAGTTGCAATTGAGGAAAAGTTAGAAATGAACTTCCTCCAATATTGTGCTGCTCCTAAGAAGCTTCTCACTTCTGTAGAAGACCTGGGTTTAGGCCAGTTCACAATGACTGCCACTTTAGAGGGATCTATTTTCAATTCACCTCCCCCTACTATATGACCCAAGTAGTTTAGAGATGTTTTTCCAAATTCACATTTTGAGAGTTTAACATAAAGTTTTTCTCTTTTCAAAACATATAATGTCTGCTTAACATTATTTAAATGTTCTTCCCACGTTTTACTAAAAGTCATAATGTCATCCAGGTACACAATAACAAAATCATCAAGAAAAGGTTTGAGTACATCATTCATTAATCTCTTGAAAGTAGCAAGAGAATTGGTCAAGCCAAAAGGCATAACTAGCCATTCATGCAATCCCTGCTTTGTTTTGAAAGCAATCTTCCATGCATCTTGCTCTGCAACCCTGACTTGATGGTATCCAATGTGCAAATCCAGCTTGGTGAAATAAACAACTTCCTTTAATTGATCCAAAAGATCATTTATGCGAGGAAGGGGATAATTTTTTTTTTATTGTTATCTTATTCAGTGCTTGGTAATCAATGCACATTCTCATGAACCATCTTTCTTTCTCACCAAAATGATTGGTGACCCACACTGTGATGTGCTAGGCCTGATGAACCCTTTCTCGAGCAACTCCTGCACCTACTTCTTGATTTAAACATTCTCTAAAGTAGATAACCTATACATCCCAATGTTAGGCAGTGGAACATCTTGTTGCAAAATAATATCATGTACTATTCCGTTTTTGGGTGGCAGACCTTTAGGTTCTTGAAATAAGACATCGTACTTTGAAACAACCTTTTCTATATCAGCTTGTTTTTTAGCATTATTGCCCTCAAATACATTGGTTTTATCAAGTTTCCTTTCCTTTACAACCATCAGTAAGAATTGTTTGCATGAATTTATCATTCTTTTCATCTGTCCTGAGTTTATGAGAGTATAATTATTCTTGAGCTTATGAGCTCTTACAAAGTATTCGATTCCATATTTAACAAGTAGATACTTGTTCTCAGCTCTATAGAAGATATTCTTTCTATCATACAAGTAAGGACTTCCTAAAACAATCCCACATATATCCAAAGGAATTATGTCTAACTCAACCTCATCTACAAATGCTGACCCAAAAGAAAACTTGAGTTTGCACTATCTAGTCACTTGTAGTTGTGCTTTATCATTCAACCATCCTAATGGGTATGGTTTCTTGTGAGGTGTAGTTGCTAATCCCAATTTCTTTACGATTGCTTCAGAAATTAGATTTACTTGCGAGCCACTATCAAACAAAGTATCAATCTTTTGATTTTTGGAAACAACTCGAATATGGAAAAGATCATGTCTTTTTCTCTCATTTTCTTCATCAATAACAGATTGAGCAGAATTACTAGTAGATGCTTCAGAATTCTTACCTTTTATACCTGTGGCTACTATAGTTGTTTCATCTCCTGAGTCTGACCCCAAATCTTTCTGAATAGTTGTAGCAGTATTCTTCTTCTTGCCCTCGGACTTCTTAGGTCTCAGCTCTGGATGCAGAATCCAACAATGCTCATCATCATGCCCATCCTTTTTACAGTGAGTGCATGAAGCTTTGCTTTTCTGTGCAGTGTTAGCCTTCCTTTCTTTCCACTTCTACTTTCTTTTCTCCTTGCTCTTGCTTGCAGTGGGTTGGGATGGTCCCCCAAATTTTGGATTTACATTCTTTCCTCTACCTTCTAGATGAGTACCTTGTACAGATACCTCATCTATACTAGTGGGATTAAACATGAGGAAGGAATGCCTCATGTAGCTGTGTAGACCACCAATATACTTCAAAAGAGTCTCTGGTGAGTTTAATGAGATACCCAACATCAATGCTCTCTTTCTAAATTCTTGGGTATACCCTTGCACACTTTGCCCTTTCAACTGCCGAAGAGTTTGCTAAATCATCATGGCTTGTTGCATGTAGGCCAATGGATAGAACTGCTTCTTGATTGCAACAACAAACTCACTCTAGATAGAGATGGTCTTACCATGTCTTTTCATATCAGCTTGGGTTTTGCCTTCCCACCAAACCAAGGCAATGCCTCATAGGCATAGGCTTGCCAGTTGAATCTTACTCTTGTTTGAGTCTATGTTCTATACTCTGCAATACACATCAATTTGTCTAATCCAATTATCCAACTTTTCGGCATTTAGCTCTCCATCATATATAGGCAAATCAAACTTAACATCTAGCTTAATCAAAGATGCTTTCTTATTATGCATAGGGCTATTAGGAGGTGTGAGAAAGCTTTCCTCTTTTCCTTTCCCTTTGGAGTGGTCATGGAAGTGAGACTCATCTTCTTCTTTATCTTTCTTAGAACCTGATGAATCTTCAACTTTATGCTTTCTAAAGTCCTTATACATTTCTTCTACCATAGAATTTATAGCTAGGAAACTTTCTATGAATTGAGGGTCTGGCCCCACAGAACCTTCCTCTAACATTGTCTTCCAAGGATAGACTCTCCCAATTGCAGGATTAGTTTCCACCAACTCTCCTTTTCCTAATTTTAGCTTTGATATATGAGAATTCACAGCTAAACCAACACAAGCTTGTCTAACCTTACAGCCTAGAGCTCTGATACCACTTGATCTGATAATCACCCAATGAGTGACCTCAGTTAAAGATTTATTGAATAAAGGTATTACAGACTCAAGTGCTGGTGTGTGTGTGTCTATGTTATTTAAGCAACGAATCAATTAGATTGCCAATACATAGACATTTAAATGGAAAGACAACAGAGAAATACAGTAAGCAAATACAAGAACACAAGAAATTAATGAGGAGTTCACCCTATTCTCCAGGGCTACATCTCCGGTCCAGCTTTCAGTGGTGGCCTTATTTTATTATGTCTTAAGTAGAGAATTACAATGTAGGAGCTCAATATGAGTCACCTGAAGCATATTTTGCTTGGCAGGGTGGTTCATGGATTCCCCAAGCCATTGGGGTGCACAGACTCTATTTGTATACCAACTCTGTGACCTTCTAGTCTATAATGGAGAGAGCCCAATGTGGTGCTCAGTCCAGACAGATCCTCTCTGGGATGGCTTGAATCTCTCAAGCTCTCTAGTGCTCGATGCTGCCTCTGGTCAGCTTGGCCCTCTGTCTTCCATCTTCTACTTTTTCTTCATTGTCTTCTTCTCTGTGTTACATCCTCCTCTCGGGATTCTGGTTTCTCTGTCTCTCGTCCTCCTCTCGGGATTCTCTCTGTCTCTTCTATCTCTATTCATGGCTCTAAAACCATTTGTTCCCATGTCTATTCGGTTCCTCTTCCACCTCCGTCGTATCACCTTCTCCAACTGCGCTTGGAGTTCCCTGTTTAGAATCATCGTCAGGCTCACAGAGAGTGGCCACATGTCCTCCTGTAATGTGCCAGCCTGCTTCGTCAGCTGATTTCTTCGGTTACATCATGGAATGAGTCTTTCTTCCACTATGGTGGTCAAATAGACCTCAAATCTTTACAGACAACGGCTTATTTCCTAGTCAATTCTGCTTCCCCCCATCAGGCACAATCTCATCTATTAGATCTGGATCCCTCAAATCCAATGCCATACGCATGTTTCGCTCGATTGACTTGCTCGACCATTACCACGCGATCAACGGTGGTCTTCTCTCTCCTCCACTTGCCATGCATCAATCGTTGAGTGGAATCGCTCCGCTTTCATCCAAAACCACTTACCATTTGAGGAGCCCCAGATCAATACTGTCGGTTTCTCGGAGCAGGTCATGCCTTTGTCCTTTAGCTCTTTTCTCCTATCACTCATGGTTCTCCAGCTCCCCATGCGACCAAGTGCTTGGGGTTTCTCCATTTTGGCCCTTTTCGCCCAGTGATGCATGATCTCTGTTTCCTAATCCGAGCCTCCTAGGGGATAATTTGACCTCCCACGCAGTCTCCATGGGCCTCGGTCAACACACTTTGACTTAGGTCCTCGTCATTCCACACTGTCTGCCATTGCCACTGGTTCAAGGTGTTTTTGATCGCTATTTTGGAATTCTTAATATTTGTCCCGACCTGATACAGTCATGGTTCCTTGACAGTTCTTTATGGATCCAATTCAGATCATATATGATCAGAGATGTGGGTGGAGGTATCCTGACATAATGAAGTGAGGAGCTTTGTCTCAGTCTCATAGTGGATGGGTAGCTGTAAGTGCTTTAAGAATTCCATCGCTAGAGCATTTAAGGTATTTACTAACATGTGTGGTAACTCAATGTACCACTTAGTTGCATTGCCAATGAGGGTGCGGGGAAAAATATGTAACCAGACATTGTCCACCATGGAGTTGGAAACACACCAAAGATGATAGGTGGTGATATGGGTGCCCAGATCCTCCCCTTGTTTCCCTTCTAACTTGGGGATGTCAGTTGGTATTTTATGTGGGATTGGTGGCCAAAGTAAGTTATGATAGATGAGATCGTTTGTAATTTTGTACAAGTCGGGGATATCTAATCTTACCAAGAAAGGTAGAGTGTGTGGTGCCCCTGACTCGGACCAAGGCGATGACATATGACTTGAGGATCCTTGCGGTGTTCCCATCATTTGAGTCCCAATATTATACATAGGTTGCATGGTATAGTAGTTGCCTTGGTGTATGGCATTGTAGTGTGGATTTCCATGGGGATTGTGATGTTGGGGTATAGAATTTCCACCAGGATAAGAAGCGCCCCCTTAGCTCATTTGAATTTGTGAGTAGGGTGCCCCCATGGATTGGTTGGGACCTCCTTGAGGATTCCCGCCTGCCACAGAACTAACCATATGTCCTTGATTGACATAAGGAATGCTCATGTCAATCAATGACTGACCATGCATGCCTGAAAATGGAGGGGGAACTATTATGTTCCTAATGGTATATGCATATTGGGAGTGCCCCCAGATACTTGAATCTAGGGGGTTGAAATGTACAATGGATGCCACCCATATCTTTGGTTGAGGGGACCCACGCTAACCATGCCATATTGATCATTATAAGGAGTGTTGTATGTAGCACTTGTCGAAGGTATAGAGTTTGACAATAAATGGATGAAACCCGGCATAGGCTAGGTGTCACTCATGGAGGGTGTCATGTGAGGGTTTGTACCTAGGAAAAATGGGATAGAAAGGTTTGCCATCAATGGTGTGGTGGTGACTGTCGACTAGGGAAGTGGTGGGGGACCAAAAGTTTCCACAAAGTTCCATGACCCGTTAGTCATTGACATGATGGATGGCAATGTTCCAAATAAAGAGACAGGGAGTACAGGTGCCACAGGAACCAAGGGTGGGTCCAACAGATTCGTGAGTGGAGGGTTAAAGGGAGGAAGAAATCCTTCGGTAAATAAATCCTCCAGTAAACTTGAATCGTCGGTTGTCCAAACAGATTCCGTATGAGATCTAGTAGACTGATTCCCCAAGGATGGGGAATATGGTTCACTGGAGCTCAGCTGATCTTCCACAATGAGTGGAGGAAGTCCTAAAAATCGTCTAGATTGACGACGAGGGTCGGATGTAGCCATAGTCACTGTTAATTTTTATCAATAAATTTTGTCGTGATATTTGTTAAAGTCTCAATGATAGCACACGAGTACCTAAAAAATAGAAAAAATACACTAAGTTGATCAATCAGCAAACAGAGGGAAATGACCCTATATGATAAGCACTGATCACTGGAGATGAAACCTAGTATCACAATGAATAATAGAGAGGGCTGACCAAATGTACAATTATGGTTACTCTAGAGCTTTGCTCGAACCTCAGATTGAGGGGCCAAGTACTGTCATGAAGATGAGCGCCCTCCCAAAAGCTGAAGACAGAGTAGGTCCTTCTGTGTTAGGTACGAGGGCAACTTGCCCCAGTCACCTTGTGTAAGTCCCTAAAAGCTTGGCCACTAAGGATACCTCAAATCACAGACACTATAGGGGGGGTACATAGTCATAGACAGTACGTTGTGTGGGCAGGATGCCTGAGTCCACGAATCAGCTCCAAAATCCCTGAAGGGATCCATAATATACAAAATACCCAAAGGAGTTGCAAGCGAAGGTAGGCTACCTTCACTTACAGTTAAATGTTGTCTCATATTTAGCTCCGCTTTGACTGGAGTGGTCCCAGTAATATGATTGCAAAAGGAATTTTCTCTCTTTTAATGACACTAGTTTTGGTTTCTGATCTTGGGCAGTTTACTCACATTTCCTATCCCAAGATCCTAGCCTGAATTAATGTTTGTTTGCTCAATAAAGATTTATTGATTGATTTTAGGTAAATTTTATGTGTACTTTTTTAGTGTCTTCGATAGGGGAGTTGACGTGTGAAATGTGATGGGACTCTGACTCAAAAATTATGCACAAGAGAATGCTTAAAAAGTATTCAATTCGATGAAAACAAGTTGTATTCTACAAGTGAGAGTCTTTAACATATTCATATTTTTTCCATGCATCCTAGTCATTATAACACATGCATAACCAACACAAATCTTTCCAATGCTTTCCTAACAACTATCTGAAACCAAAATAAAGCAGATTTTAAATAGCTAAGCAGAAGAATGAATAAAAAATGTGGATTTTTCTTTCATAAAAATGTTTTAAGAAAGAAAAAAACTTATTTCCTAAAAAAAAATTATTTCAGGACACCGATCTTGCTAAAAAAATGTAGCTGCAGATCCCTTTCAGTCCATGAGCAGGCTTCCCATCTCTTTGAGTTTACAACACAATTGTATGTCAAGATTTGGGGGACTAACACTCTGTAGCAGTGGCCACAGAGAGTTACTAGGTCCACTAATGCTCTGTGTGTGCAGACACAAAACTTTATAAAGCACTGTGTAGTCTGCTAACCTACATTAGTGTGGGAAATCAACACAAAACAGGGCTTTTAGGATCAAATTCAAGGCTGAATATATGAAGGAATAATGCAGCAAGGTTTTGTTGGGTTGGAAAGGGAATGTAGAAGTATACGGAGGTCTTAGAAGGAGGAGGAAACTGAGAACTATTCGGGTGAACTAGGAACTAGATGTATAGTCCCCTGCGGAGTCACCAATTCTACTATAGGATAAAATGCACCATGTATGGAGAATGGAGATACCCTCAAAGGTCTTCCCGAGACCTTTGGCATACTCTAAGATTATCTGCAGTTGTCACAAAGTTACATGCATGTCCATAAACATTAACTAACTATCAAAGAAAAATAGATGGATTACCTCAAGCCTCCTTTTAGATTTGCTGGAGAGCAAAATGCAGCTAGGTGGAAGTCCCCTAAGCCGACTCCAGATCAAGTCCTATACATATAAGATACAAGCATAATCATAGCATACAACCTTCATAACTAATACATGAATACATTAAAGACATCTAGTTACACATAACTAAGCTACTCATGCTAAAAGTTATTGGACAAACAAATAAATGAATGATAGTGCCAACACCATGGAGTAGATAGTACAACTGTAGTTCTATATTAATGTTGGAAGAGTTATTACAACCATCTGTTGCATCAGCCTTCCCTTACCCCTCCAGCTTCTCTCTCTCTCTCCCCCTTCTTACCAACTTCTTATGCTTGGATTTGAGACTATGCTCAACAATCAAGTAAGCTATCCTTTCAAATGATCTGACCCCTATCACCATAGCCCTAGCTTTCCTTATGTAGCAATCGAGTTAGGGTTGCCAAGTTCCTCCATAAGTTCCTTAAGGTAAAAGCAATGAAGCTACCATGCTTTTCAGCTCTTTCCCATTTGCCTCCTTCATTAGGATTAGAAATCCTGCAAATAGGTCGAACTTGAGATGTTTCCTTGTTTTTCTTGGGTAGATTTTGGAGAAAATATCTAGATATTTATGAGAAAATTCACCCCTTTGACCTTTAGAACTTCATTAAGATCCACTAACGTTGTTCCCAAACTAACAACTAGATTTAGTAGGGTCACTAACGCACCCTTAGGCTTACAAACAAGCTTTATAAAGAAGGTTGTCAGTGTATAGCTAGCATTAGTGTGAAAACAAGGCATGTGATCTTGGTATTTTCTTCAGCTATCATGTCTTTCCCCACTGAGCTAATGAGGGGGTCATTTTGCTATATATCAATACACATATTTCTAACTTAGAAATTGTGTATATACACATCTGTACTTCATACCATCTGTGCACAAAAAGTAAAACGTAGTAGTTTACAGTTACAACTCACCCTAAACACAATAAACTTGTTAAAACAATTAGCAGAGTGATTAGGAAGGAACCATTCCTAATTTATGTATGAGATATTCAAAGGAATCACATGGAAGTGGATTTGTAAATATATCTAGAACTTGTTCCTTTGAAGGGAAATATTCTAGTTTGGCCTTTTGTTCAAGCACTTGCTCTTTCAGAAAATGATATTTGATAGGAATGTTCTTTTTTTTTTAGTGCATGACAGGATTCTTAGAGATACTTATGGCACTAGTGTTGTCACAGAGAATAGGTACATGTTGAGGACAAGTGACTTGAATACCTTGCAATGTTTGCATCATCCATAGAAGTTGAGTACAACAAGATGCATAACAACATATTCTACCTTAGCAGTAGATAAAGTGATGGAACTTTGTTTCTTGATGAACCATCAAAGCATGGTCCAAATAAAATTCTCCTCCACCAGTACTCTTGTGATCATCAATATTACCTACCCAATCTGCATTTGTTTAGGCATGAAGTGAAAAGTCTGCATTTTTTGGATACCATAGACCAAAATATTAAGTTCCTTGTAGATACTTGAATATTGTCTTAACTGCTTGTAGATGAGTTTCCTTAGGATTTGCTTGAAAATATCTAGCAATTCCAACCGCATGTGTAATGTCTGGTCTTGTACCTATAAGATAGAGAAAGCTACCAAACATAGATATGTAGTCTAGTTGTTTGACTAAAGGAGAATCATCATTTTGACTAATATTGTACCCTATTACCATTGGTGTGCATATAGGCTTGCATTCTTCCATTTCATATTTCTTCAAAATTTGTTTGAGGTACTTGGTTTGAGAAAGAAATATAACATTTTTAGTTTGTTGAACTTTAAGACCAAGAAAGTATGTTAGTTCACCAAGTAGACACATTTAAAATTATTGGTGCATAACTGAATAAAATCCTTGACTCATAGATTCTACCTTCCTTCCGTATATGATGTCATCTACATAAACAACAACTATCAATAGTTTGTCTTTATCAAATTTGATATATAAGTTTCTACCTGCAGATCCGTTTTGAAGCCTTGTTGCTGAAGATACCTATCAACATGATAATACCATGCATGAGGAGCTTGTTTTAACCCATACAATGCCTTCTTAAGTTTGCATAAAATACTTTTATCATTGCTAAGAATGAATCCTTTAGGTTGTTTAATATAAACTTTTTCTTATAGATCCCCATTTAAAAATGCAAATTTAACATCCATTTGATATACTTTAAAGCTATGAAAGATGGAAAAAGAAAGAAACATTCTTATGACTTCAAGTCTAGCTACAGGTGAAAATGTTTCTTCAAAGTCTATCCCTTCCTATTGATCATAACCTCTTCATACAAGTCTTGCTTTGTTTCAAATTACTTCCCCATTTTCATTTAGTTTGTTCTTGAACACCCATTTTGTCTCGATTAAATTTTTATCATGAGGCCTTGGTACAAATTCCCATGTATGATTATTTACTATTTGATCAAGTTCTTCATGCATCTCCTTAATCCAACATTAATATTTACTTGCTTGATTCACATTTTTAGGTTCAATTGTGGATAGTAAGGCTAAGTGACTGGAAGTCTGAATAAAATTTATTCTACTTTGTATTTCTACTTCCTTTTCACCTAGAATTTGAGACTCAAGATGATTTTTATGAATATTCCTTGATGGTGTCTTTTCTAATATATCATTTCCTTCTTCTAATGCTTCTCTTTCTCCTTCTCCTAAAACCTTTTGGTTTGAAGTAGGGAGAGGTTCATCATCTGCTTGTGCTTCCTCTTTTGTACCTGTGGATGCTTCATCAATCACAACATCTATGCATTCAACAATCTTTTGAAGCCTTTTATTGTAACATTTATATCCTTTGCTTCTAGAAGAGTATCCAAGGAGGATTCTTTCATCAGCTCTAGATTCAAGCTTTCCAATCTTATCATCATTTTTATTTATGAAACATTTTCTTCCAAAAATTCTAAAATGTTCGGAAATTGGAGGCTTACTAAACAAAACTTGATATGGAGTTTTATCAATGCTTACTCATACATGAGCTTTGTTAAGTATATTCATGACTATCTGAGCTGCTTCCCCCTAGAAGGTGTGAGGTGTTCCTGACTCATCAAGCATGGCATGTGTCATTTGTTGAACTATCATGTTCATTCTTTCTACCACTCCTTTTTGTTGAAGAGTTTTAGCTAGGGAAAATTGTCTTTTGATTCCATGTTGTTCAAAAAGATTAAAGAGTTCATCTGATACAAACACTCCTCCTCTAACAAATCTAAGACATTTTATTTTTATATATAATTCATTTCTACCAAAGCCTTACATACTTTAAATTTATCAAATGTATAATCTTTATGCCTTAGTAAGCCAATCCAACACATTCTTGAAAAGTCATCAACAGATAATATGAAGTATTTTTCACCACGAAGAGTCTTCTTTCTCATAGAACCACATAAATGAGTGTGAAGAAGTTCAAGGGATTTACTTGAATTACCTTTTTTATCTTTAGACTCAACTTTGGATTCCTTTCCAAATTGACATGATTTGCAGATGTGATTTTATGGTGGATACATGTTGGGAAAGTCACAAACTCCTCCCATCCTACTTGATTTGTATAACTGAGAAAAGATGAGGTACCCCAAACTTTTGTGCCAAAGCCAACTTTCCTCATATTTTCTCAAAAATTAGTGCTATTTTCCATCCTCTAGGACATAAACATTACGTGGAGTTCTTGTTCCCTTGACTATGATCTTACATGTATTCAAATTTCTTACCACACAATTTTTTAATCTAAAAATAACTTCATGCCCTTGATCGCACATTTGACTAACACTTAGCAAGTTATGTCTTAACCCATCAAGAAATAATACATTCATATCCTTAATATTTTTCTTTAAAATCACAAATATTTTCCTTTTGATAGCAACAGGGGAGTTATTACAAAAATTCACATTATTTTATTTCTTAATTTCATTAAAAGAAACAAACTCATCTATGTCACGTGTCATATGCTTTGAACATCCATTGTTTATGTACAATATATTCTCTTGATCTTCAATAAACAATGCTAGACCACAATTTTCAGAGGAAATATTTTTCTTTTTCTATACCTTGGGTGGTATTGTCTTCTATTCATGTTGATAAGATGATTTCAACTTTCTTCTTCATTTAGTTTCTTCATTACCAAAGTTAATGCAAATAGAACATTCAATTTAATTTTGTAGAGGTGATAAAACATTATATGAAGATTTCTTTGTCCCCATTGCATTTTGTTGTTTTCTTTCTTCTTTAGTTATAATTGTTTTATAAGAAACATAATGAACAACTTTATGACCAAAATTGTGGTAAGTGAAGCATTGACCATTGAAGTAAGAATACCTATGAGTATAACACCTTCTTGGGTAGCTTTCCTTGTGTTCATGGTAAGGTTATTTTTCATGGGAAGGGTTTGATCCTTCATTCTTTTGCTAAGTTCTATATTTCTGATGACTACATCTAGACCTTCTTGAGTAGATTTCCTTTTTTTCATGGTATGGTTGGTTTTCATGGGAAGGATTTGATCCTTCATTCTTTTTCTGAGTTCTATAATTCTAATGAATCCTTCATTTTACCACATTTACATAGCTTCTTGTACCTGTTTAAGAAGACTTCATAGTTTTAATGTTTCAGCGTTTGGGTTGTATACAAGGCCTATCTTGATTAGAGGAGAGCATTCCACTTTAACGATTTATTATTAAGTCTCAGAACCTTTAGAAAATCTAAGATTTAGAGCCTTTGTTTTCTCGAGTTCCTTTCTTAGACCCACAATTTCAAGTTCTAAATTTCCATAGTGCCTTTATTTTTCTAAAACTTGTATTTTAAAATCTTCTTCAGCTAATTTAGCTTCCTCTAGACATATTTTTAGCTCAGTTATTTCTTTAACAAGGGCATTTTCCTTATACATATTGATTTTCTTTTCTTGATTCTTGTTTATAACCCTAAGTCTATCAATTTCTTCTACATAATCCATAAATACATCATCAAATTCATCTACACATTTTTCTTCAAATGCCATAAGTAACGGATAATCCTAATCTAATTCATCATCCTCATTATTGAAAGAATATTCAATGTCAATCTATTCTAGAGAATCCATAAAGACATCATCATTTAGCATAAGCATACCTTTATTGTCCATTGTTTCTGACTTGCCTTGTTATTCTGCTACAAATTGTCCCTGACCCATAAATGCATAATTGTCACTACTTTCCTAAATTCATTTCTTCCTTTGAGTTGGATTCTTATTTTTATTCTTCCCTAGCATCCTCGATCCACTTCAAGTGGTTAAGCTCTAACTATATTGACTTGATTTGATTCCAATTGTTAAGAAAAATACTTGGGGGCGGGGGTGAATCAGTATTTTAAACTCACTTTAACCTTTCATTTCATATTCTGATTTTTTTGTGGTACTGTCATTCATGAATCCCATGTCTATACACAACAACTATAAATGCAAACCATATATATCCAAATAAGTAATTTTTATATGTTTCATCAAATATTCACCTTCAACCAGTACTTCATTATTTCATTATTCATTAACTAAATAGAAACCATGAGCGATAAGAGAAGAATAAACCATCTCACATAAGCAACAAAACAACACATGAGAACACTAGGATTTTTAGGTAGAAACCCAATGTGGGAGGAAACCACTGTTGTCTTCATCTTTGTATTCTTCTTATTATATAAATAAAATATTCTTACAATATTATGTTGGCGCAAACTCTTACCATCACACATATACCCACCTACTGAAGGCTACAAGATTCTCTCATTCTCCGACACCCACTAGAAGGGAGCTACAACCCCCTAATCTCGCTTACTAGCTTCTACTGGAAGGGATCACCTACCCCCTAAACAACTTTACTAGCTACTACTGGAA
This sequence comes from Pinus tabuliformis, assembly GCA_031772625.1. Lineage (NCBI taxonomy): Eukaryota > Viridiplantae > Streptophyta > Pinopsida > Pinales > Pinaceae > Pinus > Pinus tabuliformis. The sequence continues at coordinate 165,789,281 of CM062812.1, read as the reverse complement.
GAAAGCTCTGACTCCCTACTAAAGCCTCCAACCCTCAATACCCTTTGGAGCATGTTTTATAATATTTCATGCTAAATCCACCTCACTCAAAACATCAAAACCTGTAGGCCAAAAACGTAGCCCTGGCCAGAAGTGCAACAAATGTGTAGTGTGCTAGGAGACAAATTCATTTGCTGAGGAAAATGAAGGCTCTGATGGTTGAGATGAAGGAGAATGGTGATGACGATTTTATTGGAGAGATGAATGAGTGAATGAATTCTTTAGATGGTCCTTATAGCCTGAAAAGGTGATTTTTTGCATAGGTATGGTACGACATCACATATGCTTTTTTGAAGAATGATGAAACGTAATAGTGCATTGCAACTTTTTAACTTTCTTATGCAAGGTTACATCTTAATGAGGTGAGAAATGTACCTTAGAAAACTATTTGAACACTTTTGCCCATATTACTACTCCCAAGATGATGACTATGGTTATGACATGGCTCCTATATGGCTCATTGATGATATTACCTAATGATGACACCAAATGGATATCTAAGACCATGATTAAGCACGTTTGAAACCTTGTAGTATGCATGACAATGAAATTTTGACCTTTAATGATGACCAAGACACTCTTTAGGTGACCCATCAGAAGGAGTGATGACAAGACCATGACAACATATTATGACCTTGAGTATGGAGGGAGTAGTAATGACCTAGAACTGACCAATGATCAAATTTTATTTGAAACTATAACAATTTAACCTAGGACCCTATCAAAAGACATTGAAAGAGTACATTTGATCACTAGTGACTCATAGACACTAACACATATCACATGTAACATATGTACCAATCTACACGTGTTCCATGTTGAAAGATTTATTAGGTAGGTTTCCATCAAGGACAACACATTAGCCATAATTCCAACAGTTTTTTTCTAATTTATCAATGTTGTGTCATCATTTGTTTTGAGAGCGTGATCATTTTCAAGTTTTTTGCTTATTCACTTTGACCTTACTGATCCCACACAGCCAAATTCAGAAACAAATTCTACCCAAGCAACTTGTATTCACTCAACCCTCCTAAAATGTGCACTGTGCAGTCTCATCCCTCAAGCTCAAACCTTGCCTCTTGGAACAATGCAATACGTAGTTCTTTCCTTCTAGAATTGTGCACTACAAAGTCTGAGTGCTCAGCCCTAACCCTTGAACTTCGAAACTGCAGAACCCTGCCTCCTAGTTAGCACGTCCTCTGCATTGCACAGTCTCAAGCCTCAATCTTCCATCCTAACTCTTTGAATTGAAAAAATACACAAGCCTTAGGAATTTATCCCTCCAGAACTGTGCAATGGGAAACCTCAAGCCTCAAGGCTGAATCTTTCCTCCTTGAGGACCTCGACTCTGTAGTTAGCTTGTCTTGGCCTTCCTAAACTATGCACTACATAGTCTCTAGCCTTAGTCCTGGACTTTGACCTCTTGAGCTATGCAACTGTGTGATCCCTGAGCTAATATCTCAGTCCAACACCCAGTTCCAGCTAAGTAAATGATTTTCATGAAGCATGTTAGACTAGAGGTTTTTAGACTGATGTCATTTTTTCATGAGTGGATTTCAGTTGCAGGTATTATATCTTGTTATGATAAGATGTTGATGGACGAGATGAAGGGGGAGACCCTACCAAAAGACACCATTGTAGCTTCAAATACAAGTTGATCATTGAATAAGAAGAAGAAGGGACACCATATTACGATGACAACTGGAGATCAAGATCATAGTGAAGACTTCCTATCTTCAAGCCTTATGGAGGAAGAAGTATAAGAACATGCACCATATTTCAAGAAGGCCCAAAGATAGCAATAGAAAGAATGGATTCACACCGAAATATCAGCATACAATCCATGTCATCAATGTCATGTCATGTCTTCCCAAGGTGTTATGTCAAGAGGATATATGAGTCATCATTTGCCACATCATTTTTGGATTATGTAATTTTTAGTATGCGAGAAATGTAATGTAAAGTGGAATTCCAAGAGTCATCTATAAAATGTGAAAAGTCATGAAGAAGTCAAAAGGTCATAGAGAATTCAAACAATGATGAGGGTAGTCCAAGAGTCACAAGGAAGGTGAATAGTCACCCGATTTGTTATGTATACACCCTCATAACTCATGCAAAGGAAATTTTGACCTTGGCTCCTCCTACTATGCTATAGGGAGGAAAATAGTTCTTTTGGAGGAGCAAGTGGTTGTTATAATGCTCCATGATTGGAGCAAGTGGTGTTCACTGTATTTATGTATCTTATAACTTTTTATTAATACTCGAAGCTCATTAAGCCAACACACTTTCATGTGTATGCCATAAATATTGTAATAATATTCTTCGAATGTTTGCGATGTATGTTTTTTTCATGTATACTAAGGAAATTGAACTATTTCGATGGATTTGGTACTTATCTTGTTGAAGGTGTGTTGTATGTGTTTTAACAATCGTTGCTTCAATGTGAAATATTCCGCTAGTTGATCAACGATTCATCCATATGTATATGCTTATTTGCCTTTACTAGATTAGTATGATTACTCTTATTTTAAAGGCTCTCTTTTATATCCCCTTTGATATAAGAACCTTGATACATTCTACATTTGAACATTCCATAAGGCATACTCACATGTTCATTTCAAAGTACATGCAACTTACTCTATTGTGCTGAATACTATAGCCAAGGAAAATCTCTAAGAACATATGGCAGTTGGGCCTTATTTCCAGAAGGCTTTCCACACCAAACGGTGAAGTCTAATTGGGATTTTTAATTGGGGAGACCCCCTTGCATGTTTGCGGTATCTAGCACCATCAACATTCAGGATCTAGAAGTAGCGAAAGCACCTTCTTATGGTTGAAAATGCACCACATCCTAACAGACAAACTTCCACACAAGGAAGTAACATCACCATTTCCACTCCCACTCATACTCATGAATTAGAAGAAACTTCTCATTCTAGTATGGGACAAGCCTTTGAGGTTACTTATGATCAGATTTGAACTATTCGGCTCATCACTCGTCAATTTACGAGAGCTCTTGGTTTACTCCCTGTTGTTGTGTTTCTACCTCATAAGCATGTAAAGAAAGAAATAATTCCCAACAACGTACTAGCTTCTTCGATAGAATATTTGGTTATCGAAACCCTTCAGGATTTGGTTGAACCTACATAAAATCAAGGGGAACTTCCACCCATTGAGGAGAATCCAGATAGTGAAGGGGAAGAATTTTCCATTTTCTAATGAGGAACACCCTGATTACAAGGAATATCTAAACGGTGAGGGGGATGCTTCTTCAGATTCAAAAGAAGACGAGGAGGAAAAATACAAAGACATGGTTGATGCATACTTGGATTGGATTTTCCAAGGGCCACTCACTCTTCTAGACAATCTTCACAATATGTTGAAACATCTGGAAAAACTATTGTCAAAGTTTGATCCTAACAAGAAGACCAAGGTTGAAGACCATCTAGACGATTTCTACATGCATTTACAAATTCTTAAGGTAAATTTCGATGATGTTTCTTGTAGACTCTTTCTATATAATTTAGAAGGTAGAGCGTATGTATGTTATCATAATATTCCATCCAATTCAATCCATAGCTAGATGAAGTTTAAGAAGCTATTTCTGGAAAAAAAAATTGACAATAAGAGTCCTGCCATGTTATTAAAAGAACTCGGGAACCTAAAAATTGGGGACAAAGAAAGAGTTAAATATTTTAACTAGAGATTCACTCATTTTTTGAACAAGTTCCCATTGATGTATAACCTCACAATGATATTACTAAGGATTATTACACAACTACCTTGCCAATGAACATTTCTGTATTTATTAAAAGAGTCATGAAGAACAATTTGGCCTTAAAATTCATAGAATCTCTTGTTTTTCAAAAATATTTGTGTTCTATTGGAGTAACCAAAGGCACTAATGATCCAAAAGACTAAATAATTTGGTAATAAAAATCAAGCCTCTTCTGGTAAAGCTAAAGACAAAGATTCCCTCGATATGGAAATCTTGACAAAGTCTCTAAAGTTTCTCATGAACAAAGTATCATAGTTAAAGAGAAGGTGAAGAGAGGCATCCGCTACCACTAAAAAGTATTTCAAGCAGCCTTTCTTTAAAAAGAACAATAATTCTGGGAAAATCTAATCAAAGTTCTAATGGGGTGTTCAATATTGGAAGTTTCAGCATGGATAATTTCTGCACTTTTCATTAGGAGAAACATTCAGAAAACGCATGCCCACAGTGGAACCACGACGTGAACACCATGATGCCCAATTTGGTAGATACTTTATTAGGAGAAGAAAAACCTGAACAAAGTGAAGAAACAAATGAACCTACCATGAACAAAGAAAGTTTGGGTGCTGGATATTCAATGAACATGTTCAATGTCATATACAACACTAATAATAAAAGTGTTGATAAATTATTAGCGAGTGAAGCTCCTCCTAAGTAGTCAAATGACTGTTATAACTTGAGGAGAAAAGGACATGTTTCTGAGTAGTAAATTAAGAAGCAATTGCTATGTAGAATTCTACTATTTTCCAATCCAGCTCAAAATTCTCAGAACAAATCTGGAAGTGCACCTTCTACCAATAACACTTCCAGTAGCAATAAGAACAAGTCCACCAATCCTGTTGTAGTGGATAAAGTTATACCACTTGATTCATCAGTACAACCCATTAAGACATAAAGCATTGATTATAACATTCATGAAGATATGAAATAAGTTTGCACATAATTTCACTCTTGGAGTTCACAAAGATAATGGGTCAGCAAGAACTGGTTCTCTAGGAACTCTCATCACACACTTCAGCAGGTAAAGAAGTTTCTGCTTCTCAAGTAATGTCTGATAACTCTTGTGACATCATCAAATCTATTGTTAATGTTGTAAACTTGAGTTCTAACAATCTCTACCCTTTATTGCTATTAGCTTTTAAAATATTTAATTATAATTTTCACAACTGTTTGGTTGATTCAATTGCATCCGTGAATGTTATGCGATTGTCGGTTGCTAAGAAATAAATGCCAAATGGGACAAAACTATTGCATGGATCATACAACTGGAAAGATAATTTGTCTAGGCCATTGGTAAACTCAACAATGTTATTATTTGTTTGTCATTTGATCATAGATTTTACTAGTGTATAAATATTGTAGTTGTGGACCTTCCCGAAGCCTATTGCTTACTTCTTAACAAATATTGTTCCAACAAACTCCTAGGATACTTTGTGATAGTTGTGTCTCATTTATGGATTCCATATACGGGTATAAATAACCAACTTCAAGGTGAAAGTGATCCTTACATGGAGCATACCGTGACACAACTTGAGGAAAAAAAATGAGCAAATGGGATTTGCAGAGGTGATTTTTGGAAATTGTTTTTTTGAAGTATATCACATATGTTATATGGCACAAACTTCACCCATCCCACCTAATACATAGTTGGAAATCCTTCCTCGAAATACAACTTGATCCTAACTTAAACAGGAACACAAAAAATTACAAATATAATCATAAGTATAGAGATGCAACAGAAAAACACTTCATTTCATTAATAGAAAAAGATTGAATTGTGCTTATAAACAGAATGTAAATAAAATAGCTCGGGTGATGGTAGATTATCTCTAAGAAGAGATGTGGGAGCTACATGCCTCTGAACTATGTTACAATGAGGCTCAAGGGTCTATTTATTATTGAAAAACATGAGAAAAACCTAAGCAACCAAAACCCTAACCCAAGAGATGTAACACCAAAAGTTTGTGGGCCTCGTTGGGGTTACTTGGGTAGCTAAATTCTAGGGGTCGTGACTTGGTCATATTATCTTCGTTTGGTGCATACGATACCTTGTTGGAAAGGTCTCTCTGAGTACTGCAAGTTTCACCACATGCCCTTACTTATGGGTATTGGCTTGCAACAAACCTGAAAAAAATTCTGTTTCATGGGTCAAAACTGCTCCGGAAGTTTAGGACCTAAAAAACTGCTAAAAATAGTAAATGTTGAAATAAACAAGGAAACATGTGAAACTAACTGGAGGGTCTAGGTGGAATAGGCAGGTGGCCACGGATATCCACCTCGATCATTCCTCCCCCCTTAGGAAGCACTGGTCCCCATTATGTGCAGGGCCTCCATGAGGTGACGAAATTTCTATTGAACCTGGTCCTTGATGAACCACTTGCCCTAGTGAAGGAGTTGGCCTGCTTTGAAAACTTGATATAGTTGTATCCTCTATTGGCAAGATTTCTTGATATGTGCATCCATGATCTGATCAGTTGTGACCTATTCCATGTAGTCTAAGTTGAGCTTTGTTGGTGTTAGTGGTTATACAATGTTGAATGTGTCCAACAATGGTGGAAAGCATGGCTGAAGGTGGTCTACATCGAACACTAGGTGTAGACCAAGGAACGATGGGATGTTGAGCTTGAAGGCATTATCAATGATAGCCTTGTTACAATGTTACAATGTTACAATGTTACAATGAGGCTCAAGGGCCTATTTATTATTGAAAAACATGAGAAAAACCTAAGCAACCAAAACCCTAACCCAAGAGATGTAACACCAAAAGTTTGTGGGTCTCGTTGGGGTTACTTGGGTAGCCAACTTCCAGGGGTCGTGACTTGGTCATATTATCTTCGGTTGGTGCATACGATACTTTGTTGGAAAGGTCTCTCTAAGTACTATAGGTTTCACCACATTCCCTTACTTATGGGTATAGGCTTGCAACAAACCTGAAAAAAATTCTATTTCATGGGTCAAAACTGCTCTGAAAGTTTAGGACCTAAAAAACTGCTAAAAATAGTAAATGTTGAAATAAACAAGGAAACATGTGAAACTAACTGGATTGTCTAGGTGGAATAGGAAGGTGGCCACGGATATCCACCTCAATCATTCCTCCCCCCTTAGGAAGAGCTAGTCCCCATTGTGTGCAGAGCCTCCATGAGGTGATAAAATTTCTGTTGAACTTGGTCCCTGATGAACCACTTGCCCTAATGAAGGAGTTGGCCTGCTTTGAAAACTTGATATAGTTGTATCCTCTATTGGCAAGATTTCTTGATATGTGTATCCATGATCTGATCAGTTGTGGCCTATTCCATGTAGTCTAAGTTGAGCTTTGTTGGTGTTAGCGGTTATACAATGTTGAATGTGTCCAACAATGGTGGAAAGTATGGCTGAAGGCAGTCTACATTGAACATTAGGTGTAGACCAAGGAACGGTGGGATGTTGAGCTTGAAGGCATTGTCAATGATAAACTTGTTGATTGTGAATGGTCCATCAGAGTGGGAAAAGCTTGTAGTGGGGTCCAACGAGGTGCTCCTTCTGCAAATGTAGAAAAACTTTGTCACCCACCTAGAAATTGTATAACACTTGATGTTGATAATGACGCTGCTTTTACTTAGCATTGGCTCTATCCAATATATCATGGACCTATTAGTGGATGTGTTGAATGCACTCAATGAAGTTTTTAGCCCTTTTGGCTTCAGACTAAATGTGAGACGAATCTGCCTGAGTGGCTGCAAATGGTATCACCATATCAATGTGACATAATGGTTGAAATCCAAACCCTACCTAAAAGGTGCTATGTGTAGTTGAGCCATAGAGAGATTAGTTGTAGCAGTGTTGGACATAAGGGATACTTTCATCCCGTGTGCATGGATGCTTTGAGTTGTACATGTGCAAAATGTGTACAATCATCTTGTTGAAAAACTCTATTTAGACGTCAGTTTGGGGATGGAAAGACATGGACTTAGTAAGTTTTGTATCCAGCATCGACCAAATATTGGACCAAAATGTACTCAGGAATATTTTGTCCTGGTCTGAGAAAATGGATTGTGGGATCCCAAAGTGTACCCACACTCACTCAAAGAAGAGCTTATTAGTGGCCTCTGATGTGATAGTCTTCTTACAAGCTGCCATGATAGCCATTTTAGAGAATCTGTTGACAACTAAGAAAATGCTATCATTGTCATTCTTAGTAGAAGGAAGACCTGACATGTAATCCATGGAGATAGATTCCCAAGGCTGACTAGGACTAGGTAGAGGAGTATACAAGCCTTGCTTCTTGATGGTTGGTTTGGCAATGGCATAGGCGGTGAAGGATCTAATGTATTTCTGAACATCCTGATGAAGTTTCAACCAATAAAAATACTTCTACAATACCTCCATTGTTTTCTGCACTGTGAAATGTCCAGCGACCTGACTGTAGTGCGCCTCCCAAATCATCTTTGCACACTTGCGTGAATGAACACAGATATGTCCTAGGTGGCATAAAAATGCATCCTGAAGGTGAAAATTTGGAGCTTGCTTCCCTTCAAGGAGTGTCTGGTATGTGCTACCAAATTCTGGATCTCTCTTTTAAATATGCAGCCACCCAAAAGTATCATGCCCATAGGATTCGAGCACAGTGATCAGCGTCATGACTGGTGCTTAACTGAGGCAATCAACAACATTATTGGTGCTTCCCTCCGTATACTTAATGTTCAAATGGATCTATTGCAAGCTGGTGGACAATTTTTTATGGTGATCATTCTGCAACTTCCCTTGTGTCTGTATGAACTGCAAGGCTTGGTGGTCTCTATGGATGACTGTTTCCTTCCATAAAATGTAATTCTTCCATTGACGGCAGACATGCACAATGGAATACATTTCTTTATCATAAGTGGGATACTTTTGAACTGTGTCTAAAAGTGTCTCACTGTGGTAAGCCACTGGATGCCCATGCTAAGTAAGAGCCACACCAATAGCATAGTCATAGGCATTTATCTCAATCTCAAATGGTTTTTGCAAGTTTGGTAATGTGAGCCCAAGTGTAGAGCGGAGGTGATGCTTCAACTTGGAAAATGCCTATTGTTTGGTTTGAGACCAAAAAAAATTTCCCTCGCTCTGCCCTTAGTGACTTGACTTAAAGGCCAAGTGATATGAGAGAACACCAACACAAACCTGTGGTAGAAATTGGCAAGACCCAAAAAGCTATGGAGATCTATTAGAGTGGTTGGGGCTAGCCAATCGTGAATGACTTGTATCTTGGTTGGGTCCACATGTACACCCTAATCACCAATGATTTACAATAGATATTGAACCTGGGTCAGGCAAAAAGTGCATTTCTCTAAGTTACCACACAGTTTTTGTTGTCACAAGGTTTAAAGGACCTGTCAAATATGGTGGAGGTGCTCTTCCTAACTCTAGCTGAATATCAAGATATCAGTTAAATATACCACCATGAATTCATTGGTGAAGGGTTGCAAGATGTCATTAATTAGTCTCATGAAGGTTACAGGGGCATTTGTTGATCCAAACTACATGACCAACCATTCGAAAAATCCCTCCTTGGATTTGAAGGTAGTCTTCCACACATCAGAGGGTTCGATAGGCACCTAGTGATAACCTTACTTCAAGTCAATATTGCTTAAATATTCCCCACCTTGAGCTGATCCAGAAGGTCATCAATCTACGGGATTAGACATCTATTCCAAACAATGATCTTGTTTAGCACTTGATAGTAAATGCAAAGTCTCCAGGTCCCATCCTTCTTCTGTACCCATACAATCAAACTCCCATAGGGTGATGAGCTTGGCCTGATGTGCCCTTTCTGCAATAGTTCCTAAATCTGTCTCTTGATCTCATCAATCTCTAGAATAGAGCATTGATAGATTGGTCCATTTGGCAACAGCGTGCCTAGGGTTAGATTGATGGAGTGCTTGACTTGACAACATAGAGGTACCCCTCTAGGTGAGGTGAAAATATCCCTCTACTCCTCCACGACCTTGTCCATCTATTGTTGCTATGGAGAGTAACCTTGCCTGGAAGCTGTGGCCAAAACCATCTTCTTGCTCTGAGGTCGAATCATAAGGAAAAAAAATTCCTAGTTTGGGAAATGATCTTACTGCATTGCTTTCCAGTGACCAAAGAGATGGAGGTAGGTGGGGCTACCTCCTGTATCCTATACAACTTATTGGAAAAAGTAATAATCATAGAGAGAGGTCTAGACTCATATACAACATGTCGGTTCCATAAGTATGGTTTTCCTAACAATACATGACAAACTTCAAGAGGAGCAACATCACACAGTACCTCATCTATGAAGAGCTTGATTTTGTAGGGAAGGAAACACTGCTAGCTAATGTAGAGATCTTGTCCTTGGTGAAGCCATTTGATTGTGTATGGATATCGATGTGTTGTAGTCTTTAGGCCTAGCCACTTCACGACCTCTATTGAAATGAGATTCTTTTGGCTCCCGTTGTCAACAATGAACTGCAACGGAAATTGTTGGCTTGATGGCGCTTGACCCAGGTTTGGAGTTATTTAGCCAAACAAATCCCTATACTATTGGCCCTTTCAGCAACAACCCGTGGAGTACAGACTGAGGTCTCACCTGAAGCCGTATGGGGGTATGCTAGAACCAAGTTTCCACACCCTTGAGATGTCTAAGGGGTCGATCTACTCTAACTATAAATACCTTCACGCAGGTCACTCCATGCACTTTCTTGACCCGTGAGGCCTTTGCAACCTGTTATAGTCGACTTCGCATAGCCCTAACCAGGGGCTGAGGAGCTTTCACACTGCTAAAGTAGTGATCTGCCCTATATCCCTGAGTTACATTGCGGATCTTACTTACCTTCTTATAACAATTAGTTATCTTCACGTAAACAGATACTTTATCTTATATTCACTTATTCAACGTATTCATATAAGTTCCCACAACAAATAAATAGTAAACTTGCAATTCATACACAATATACTTCAATGCATAAAACAAGAAAAGATACATAGAAATAATGTAAAACTTCTCTTTATTAATGCTTCAATCAGTTACAGACTCAACTTGCCCAACACACTCAACTACACGGGTCCATGCACTCCGATGAGGACTACTAGGCCTCTGTGCACTCAGCTACAGAGCCTTTTCCTACTCTACTACCTAAAGACTTGACTTTACACTTAGACTCAATGCTTCCTCATTTATTATGTTCTTCTCTCTTCTTCGGTTCTTCTCTTATAGCCTTGCTCTTTTTATACAATCCCATGGTCCGTGGACCATGGGTAGAACTCTCAAGCCGACAACACATTACAAAAGTAAGGGCAGACAACCCTATGACTTAATTACAACTTTGTGCTCCGCACCCCCAAATCGCAGAGTCTTTACATCGGACTTAGTCAAAACTTGGGCTTTAAGCCCCAAAACTTGTCTTGGGGGGATCTCGCGCCCAACAAGCCCTCAACACAAACATCGTGGCTTGCCCTCCAGTCACTCTGCTTGGACTACTGCAAGGTTGGCAGTGCTCTAAGCCACTGACTGTTGTATCTCTTGGACACGCTGTTCAAAGACCGCGGTGTTTTCACTACTTCCGTGTATCTGCTCCTGCATCCCCTACATCTGTTTATAGTCCCATGCCTCCTTTTAGCTACCTGGAGTGCTAAGATTGTGCTTCTATCAACTAGTCAAATAGTTGGGCCCCCCATGTATGGCTTCAACCGACTTCCATTCACTTTGCCTAGGAAAGGTTCTTCATTTAGCTTTACCAACTACAGCGCGCCTCTGTCTGTGACCTCCTTAATAACATACGGTCCATGCCAATGCATTTTGAACTTTCCTAGGAATTTATCAAACTTACTATCATAGTGTAACACCAAATCATTCACCTTGAAGGTGCACAACTTAATATGTCGATCGTGGTAGGCCTTTTCATGCTACTTTTGTACCTATTGATGGAATCCAGCCAAAAACCATTCCTCTTCAAGTTCCTCCAACTGGGCAAGCCTCTCCTTGGGAACTCTACAGTCTATCATACCTGTGAGCACTGTTATGCGTAGACTAGGGAAAATATACTCCATCGACAATACCGCGGTTGCTCCATAGGCCATCCTAGAAGGCGTCTATCCCGTTAGTTTTTGCACATTGTCCTATAAGCCCACAAAACTGCTGGTATTCGCAGGTCCCAATCACTTTGCTGCATGTTATATACCCTATTCAGTGCTTCACATACTTTGTTAAATGCTTCTGCATGGGTAACCTTCTGTGCACTCATTCTTTCAACCCTCTGTCGTTCCAACTCTAGGGACTGTTCACACAATTGGCTACCCAACACATGCTTATTGATAGTGTTCCCCAATGTGAAGGCCATGTGCATCCTCACAGGTTTTTTACCATATTCCTATACCCACCTAGACAAATGTGTGCGTGGACCATCCTGTACATTGTATTTATTTGTTAGTCGCATCTGAGGCTTCCCAAAGCACATGCGCATCATTCTCCTGCATTCGCGCCAGTCCTTAAAGCTTCCTTGGTGTGTACCCCACCACCTCGTGGGTGTAGCACATAGTACCCACTTCAAAGCTTGGAAACATTACTTTTCCAACACCTCCCTTTCAAATCTGTCCAAGAAAGCATCTACCTCACCTAATCCATCATAAGTAGGAAAATCTCTCACTTCTATTGATACGCAGCACAATGATCTTGTCATCATGTTACATTTCAACATGGTTACCTCATGTGGCTAGTTCTACCATCACTCTAACTCTTCATCTAAATCCGACGTACAGGAGCTTTCATGCTCCCATGAGATCTATCCATCCATGGTGGGATTTACCTAGTCTTGCTCTCGCGCGGTTATCTTGTAGATGCAGTCCAAATCATCGTCACTTTCATGGTCGTGCACTGACTTTGTGTAGCGCGATCCTTCTACAGGGGCCAAGGGTATGACTACCCGTAGAGACGTTTTCTCAAAAATCATCTTGTGCTTCTTCAAATTAATCACACAGTTCATGTCAGTGGCCCAATCGATTCCTAAGAGCACGGGGTAGGGATTGCTGTCATCAACAATCTTTATCACTTCAAAGTCTGCTAGTGCGCTTACCCCTTCAATATCCAGGGTGATTCCCTGTAATATCCCCAGAGGTATTATATTTTGTTGGTTCACCATTTGCAGCTAGATAGGAGACCATTATAGTGTAGCCCTTCCCATGTTCTCCCATGTCTGCTTTGGCAAAACGTTTGCATTTGATCCTAAATCCAAAATTACCTGGTCCATCTCATATTCTCTAATCTCTATGGCCAACCTCATTTCTCTTCCTGTCCTTGTCGCATGCTTTCCAATCTTCAGGACTACGTGTGGCTCTCCTAGTGCAGTCCTAGTGCATCTGTTAATGAGTTCCTGCAATCCCTTTACAGCCTTACTGTCGTGAAATAGCTTCATGCATGTTTCTAGGAACGTCATAAGCATAGATGGGTCCATTTCTGGCTCTGATCTATCTTTGCTTCCTGAAGTGGAGGCATCAACGAATCTCTTCTTAGCTTCCATGAAGGTTTCCTTAGCGTGCTCCAAATCAAACTCTGCTACTTTCATTGAAGCCTTGGGAACCCAAGTACCATCTTCAAGGTGGTTTCCTTTATCATCTCCCATCGTAATTTCACTTCGGAGCACAATGTTCACATTTGGATCTTCCTCACATGGCTCAAACCTCATCATCTACAGGATCCGAGTCGGGGGAGGTTGTAGCGCTCCCTTGTTGCATAGCCTAGCTATCACCATAGGACAATCCTCCATCTCGTGATCAAACAAGGTACAATACAAACATGATGGACATGTTGGATTCGTACAATCATGAGCATAATGTCCTGGCCCTCTGCAATTATAGCATATCAGTTGTCAACGACCTCTTCCAGGCCATCCTCCACCTCGGCCTCATCCGCACAAATGAAATCTGGTTCACACCACTCTTGCATTCTAGACAAGGGGCCACGTTTTGGCCTGTACTCTGTAGGTGCGCGTTCTATCCAGCATCAGCTCATAGCATCTACAGGTGCACTCATTGTGTCCAACTGATCTACAAAAATTATAGAACAACTATTGTGAATTCTGTGTGTACTTCTGTAGCAAATGGCAGTTGTCTATAACATGATTTCCTCCTATTTGACAAATTGCGCATCATAAAGCAGGCGCCGCACTAGGTTCTACTTTTGCCTCTGGTCTTAATGGCATCGGTGCTCATCCTGCGAGGTAATTCATGAACACCGGGTAGTGGTCCTTGTCATGACCTTAACTCTTACATTTAACGCACCATACCTCTTCGCGCACTTCTGGTCAGGCTGCCTTGTCCTGTTTCAGACTTTGCATCTCAAGGCATAAGTTTTTCAACTGCGCGTGGATCTGTTGAACTCCCAAGTTAGGATCTTGTATCAGGGTCTCATGCAGCCTCATCACAATCTCCAAGGCCTTTTCCTGAGTCGTTAACCTCTGTTGTGATAGTGCGTTCATCAAATGCAGTGTCAGCGATGCTACAAACCATTCACAGTGTTGTCCATCCATAAGAGTCATATTAGTTTTGTGAATTGTGCACTTCAGTCTCTGATCCAACTCCCAAGGAGTCTCGCAGGGTAGCATTGTGATCTCTTTGAATCCAATGATTGATTGCACCTCTGACTTCAGCCTACTAAATTCTCTGATTAGTTCAATTTGGATATCTTTGATCCCCGCATTTAGATTGTCATTAGAATGCTTAATATACCAGGTCAGCGCGCGATCCTGTAGAGCATTGACTAGCCTCACTTTCTTTATATTATCATCCGTCACTCCCTATGCTTCGCATATGGCTCTGATCACGAACCAAAACTGGTCTGGATCATCATTTCCCACTCCCTTGAACAGGGGCAACTTTATCGTGCTTGTCATATTGACTCGCGGCGGTGGTGGAGGTGGTACAGGTGGAGGTGGTATGGGCGAAGATGGAGGTGAAGGCAGTGAAGCTGGTGGTGGTGTGGGTGGGGGAGATATGCATGAAATCCTCTACCTTATTAAATTGATCACACTTTGCGGCGAGACCTTCATGAGCTCTTCATGTCCCCTCGTGGAGGTGAAATCAAATAGCTATTCTCTAGTCCATTACTTCCTTCGTTCCTGTAGGTTTTTCCACTTCGTGTGGCTCCGGACATCAAGGTAATGGCATAGCCCAATTTTCATACAATAACATTTTAATCCAACTATCTAGAGAATTTATGTACTTACCTCGTGGTCCTTTGAGAAAGCATCGCTCTGCCTCACTATAGCTGACTGAAGTATCTACCGCGAACTCAGTAATGAATTCTCCTATAATCCAATCGAGCCAGTGATCAATAGCACGTGCAATATTATCCTCCGATGCTTCCAATCTGCACACCAACTCTGGGGTCCACACAATAGGATTTTCGAGCTTGCACCTCCCTTGGCTATCTACTAGCTTTACAATCCACTCGTACAGCTCAGTAGGGAAATATGAGAAGAAAATTTCATGGATCTCTGTGTACAAGTAGCAGTCTAACCACTCTTCATTTGATATTCATGGATTCTTGTTCTCCTGTGCCGCGAACTTGTGAATTCTCCTGTACAACCAACCTTCAATTTCTTTATTAGTTGGATTACAATGATGCGACATCAGACATCTCTATGCAAATTCCGATCCCGGCAACAGAACCATTTTTTGGCTTGATGGGGCCTGACCCAAGTTCGGATTTATTTAGCCAAAAAAATCCCTGTACCACTAGCCCTTTCGGTAACAAATTGTGGAATGTGGACTTAGGTCTCACCTGAAGCAATATGGGGGGATGTTGGAACCAAGTTTCTTCACCATTGAGATGTCTGAGGGGTCAATTTAGTCCAACTGTGAATACCTTCACGCAGGTCACTTCACACACTTTCCTGATCTGTGAGGCCTTCTTGCCCTGCTATACTCGACTTCGCGTAGCCGTAACCGGGGGTTGAGGAGCTTTCATGCTGCCAAAGCAGGGATTTGCACTATTTCCCCAAGTTACACCACAGATCTTACTTATCTTCTTATAAGAGTTAGTTATCTTCGTGTAAATAGATACTTTAATTTATATTCACTTATTCAACATATTCATATAAGTTCCTACATAAAATAAACAGTAAACTTGCAATTCATACCCAATACACTTCAATGCATAAGACAGGAAAAGATCCACAAAAATAATGTAAAAATTCTCTTGATTAATGCTTCACTCGGTTACAAATTGAACTTTCCCTGCGCACTCAACTGTAATGGTCTGTGCACTCTGATGTGGCCTCTACGCACTCAGCTACAGAGCTTTTTCCTACTCTACTACCCAAAGACTCGACTTTAGACTTAGACTCAATTCTTCCTCATTTCTTTTGTTCTTCTCTCTTATTCAATTTTTCACTTAGACCCTCGCTCTATTTATACAATCACATGGTCTGCAGACCATGGGTAGAACTCTCAAGCCGACACTACATTACAAACATAAGGGCGGACATCTCTATGAATTAATTACAACTTCGTGCTCCGCGCCCCAAAATCATGGAGTCTTTACATTGGACATAGTCAAAACTTAGGCTTTAAGCCCCAAAACTTGTCTTGGGAGGATCCCACTCCCAACAGAGAACCCTTCACCCACATCTATGATTGAAAGAGACGTTCTCCCTCCTCTTGATGTTCAGGCTCAACTTCTAGATCTTGGTGGTGGTCACAGTGGCATTGTGCTCTGCATCAATGATATTCTTCCCTTTTTCATTCCCCTTATCAAGTTATAATTTAGAGTTGGAACATGCATCTGATTGGGAGGCCTTCAGCTCAGCCACTAGTGATTGCTTGGCCCAACACTCACTTGTGTTGTGACTGGATCTCTTATGGAACTCACACCATTTTCCCGTGTCCTTCTTTGTATTCGTGGTGTTTTTCTTTTCTTCCAGCTTTGGTGGACTATTCTGGGTAGCCCACCTTGGCTCTGTCCTTTTCCCTATGGTTTGGGGGTGCCTTTTCCTTGCTTTGGATTCAAAGATTTGAAGTCCCTCTTCTTCCGTTTAAAGTTATGCTCAATCTTGACAGCATGTCGGTATGCCATGCCAAGCGAGGAAATATCCAGTAACTCCATCTCAACCTGGATGTACTTGTGTAGATAGCCACGGTACTTGAGTACCAAATGTCGCTCAGTATCCTTGATGCCCAACTTCATGCGAAGCGTATGGAATTTATTTGTGAACTTTGGCACATCTTAGTCTCTTCCTTGCCATAGCATGGTCCAATTTATGCATTTATCTTCATATCTCCTGAAAGGGTAATATTGTCCCTTGATGGCGTCTCAGAAAGAATCCCAAGTGGGTGCAACTAAAAATAGTGAGGGTTCACTCTCATATTTTTGTTCATATTAGGTTTCCCATCAATCCTTGACATGTGGAGCAAGTTTGAGAAGTGAAAAAATAATCTTTTCCTGATTGGAAAAGTCATGAATTGAAAAATATCCTTCCAATAGACTTAACCATTTATCTATGGTGTCTGCATCTATCAGACCCTCAAATATGGTAATATCAAAGTTAACTTGTACCTTAAAAGGAGTGGTGCCTCCATAGTGGCTGTTGAATGAAGATGCATTGCTTGTGGGTAGTCCTCAAAGGATTTGGGCAAAGTTATCCATCATCACATTCCTCTGTCACTCGAGGGCTTCCTCGAGCAACATTTTCAAAAGGATATCCTTCCCCCTCATATTTCTTTCCTTTCGCCATGGGAGGTCATCGGGGTTTACGAGGCTGATCTTATAGTGGTTCAACCAGATCAAACCCTAACTCCTTATACCTTGATCTCATTGGGGACATGCACAGAAAAACAAAGAAAGAGAGGAATGCTCTGATACCACTAATTTGAACTTAAACAGGAACACAAAAAATTACAAATATAATCTTAAATATAGAGATGCAACAGAAAAACACTTCATTTCATTAATAGAAAAATATTGAACTATGCTTACAATTAGAATGGAAATAAGATAGCTCAGGCGATGGTAGCTTATCTCTTAGAAGAGATGTGGCAACTACATGCCTTTGAACTATGTTACATTGAGGCTCAAGGCACTATTTATTATTGAAAAATATGAGAAAACTATAAACAACGAAAACCCTAACCCCAAGATATTTAACACCAAGAGTTTGTGGGCCCTGTCAGGGTTAGTTGGGTAGCCATCTTCCCGGGGCCGTAACTTGGTCATATTATCTCCATTTGGCATGCACGATACCTTGTTGGAAAGGTTTCTCTAAGTACTACAAGTTTCTCCACATGCCTCTACCTATGGAAATGGGGTTGTAGCAGACCTCAAAAAAAATTTGTTTAGAGGGTCAAAACTGCTTCAAAAGTTCAGGACCTAAAAAACTGCTAAAAATAGTAAACGCTGAAATAAACAAGGAAACATATGAAAATGAGTGGAGGGTCTAGGTGGAATAGGCGAGTGGACACCAATATCCACCTGGATCACAACCAGTGCTAATGAATTTTGTACAATAGATAGTAACATGTGTAGTACAGGACATAGCTTTATCATTTCTAACATTTGGATTTTATACTTTGACGATTCGAAAATGCAAGAGGGCTCTAGATTTGGTTGCATTTTTAAAGACATGCAGTAGACAAAATATTTCATCTCTTTCTTGTTGGAGTTTGAGTGCACCAATAAGTTGTTGAACTTGAAGCACTCATCCTGGGTTTGAAGAAAGCCATTGACCTCAAAGTTGAGGTACTCAAAGCAATAGGTGACTCTAAAATTATTACATGTCACGTATAGAATACAATACCCTATGTGTCACCAAATCTCAAAAGTATCAATAAGAGGTATGGAATTTGATTTCACAATTCCAATCTTTTAATATTATTTATGTTCCTATAATACGTAATTTTTTTGTTGATACATTAGCAAATGTTACTGCTAGGCTGTCAAAGCTAAGGGATAGATTTTCTATTGAAATTATTTATGGGCCAACCATTCTTGATAATATTACTAATTTTCACGTTTTCAATGATGACCAAAATATACTGGATTTTATGGAGAAAACTAATGTATTCAAAGATGTAGCTATCGATGAAGAGGAGCGCAAAACAACATTGCAGGATGCAGCTCAAGGAAGCAAAAGAAACCCCTTTCCCAAGGGAATGGTGTCACTTGAAAATTTGTATGACTTGTAGAATCGCTTTAAGGGACCAGTCAATGCAAAAACCCATAACTCCACTCTGTCACATGAACTGATAAACCTTGGTACGAAAGAGGATCTGAATTTTGTTAATCTCGGTACTTGTTGCACACCTCAAGAGTGGCAAGCTTTCATACGCCTCTTTAAATAGTACCAAGATGTTTTCGCATGGACATACGATGATCTCAAATATTTGGACACATGAATAAGCCACCATGTGATTCTAGTTAAGGAAGGGGCCAAGCCTTTTCAGTAGGAGTTGTGGAAAGTTCATCCAACTCTTTAGAAAGTTGTTGGATGCTCAAATCATTTTCAAAGTTCATCATTCAACATGGGTCTCAAATATGGTTCCCGTAAGGAATAAGTCTGGGGAAATACGCCTGCGCGTGGATTAATTCACAATCAGAATCACACCTCAGACAAAGATAATTATCCATTGTAGTTGATGGAACAAATTTTAAAGACAACATTTGGGTCTGAAATGTTTTCATTGTTGTATGGATTTTCCGATTACAACAAGGTTCTATTTTCAAAACTTGACAGGCACAAGAAAACATTTAGAACTAAGTGGGGTACATTTTCTTTTAAAAGAATTCCTTTTGGACTTCTCAATGTGGGTGTAGGCTTTCAATTTTCTATGGACATCAAATTCCATAGTTTTATTGGATAGAGCATTTTGGTCTACCTAAATGATGTGATGGTGTTTACAAAAGGAATATTAGACCACTTACGCCATTTAAATCAAATTTCCAAGTGATGTCACAAATACATGATATCTATTAATATCAAGAAGAGAATTTTCACAGTGTTTGAGGTGAATATCTTGGTACATATCATCAAGCAAAGTGTGATTAAGGTGGACCTTGAACTAGTCAAAACTATTACTTAGATTCCTTTCCCAGTGAACAAAAAATCTATGCAGTCCTTGTTAGGGAAATTCAATTTCCTTCGCAAGTTCATCTCAGACTATGCACATATAGTGAAACCATTTCAAGAGATGATAAAGAAGGATGCAATATACAAATGGGATAAATGGGAAAAGGATGCATCACCCATATAAATAAAGAAATCATAGAAACACTAGCACTATATGGTCCAAAATTCAACAAAGATTTCTTGTTGTACACCTTCACTTCTAATACTTCTCTTGGCCTGATGTGCCCTTTCTGCAATAGTTCCTGAATCTGTCTCTTGATCTCATCAATCTTTAGAATAGAGCTTTGATAGATTGGTCCATTTGACAATGGTGTGCCCAGGGTTAGATTGATGGAGTGCTTGACTTGACAGCATAGAGGTACCCCTCTAGGTGAGGTGAAAATATCCCTCTACTTCTCCATGACCTTGTCCATATGTTGTTGCTATGGAGAGGAGCCTTGCCTGGAAGCTATGGCCACAACCATCTTCTTACCTTGAGGTCGAATCATAAAGAAAAAAAATTCCTAGTTTGGGAAATGATCTTACTGCATTACTTTGCAATGACCAAAATGATGGCAATAGGTGGGGCTAACTCTAGTATCCTGTACATATTATTGGAAAAAATAAAAATCACAGAGAGAGGTCTAGACTCATATATAACATGTCGCTTCCACAAGTATGGTTGTCCTAACAGTACATGACAAACTTCAAGAGGAGCAACATCACAGAGTACCTCATCTGTGAAGAGCTTGATGTTGTAGGGAAGATAACACTGTTGGTTGATGCAGAGATATCGTCCTTGGTGAAGCGATTAGATTGTCTATGGATATGGATGTGTTGTATTATTTAAGCCGAGCCACTTCACGACCTATGTTGAAATGAGATTCTTTTGGCTCCCACTATTGACAATGAACTACAATAGAGAATGTTGGCTTGATGGGGCCTGACCTAGGTTCAGAGTTATTTAGCCAAACAAATCCTTGTATTACTAGCCCTTTCGGCAATAGCCCATGGAGCACAGACTGAGGTCTCACTCGAAGCTGTATGGGGGAATGCTGGAACCAAGTTTTTGCACCCTTGAGATGTTTGACGGGTCAATTTAGTCCAACTGTGAATACCTTCATGCAGGTCACTTCACACACTTTCCTAACTTGCAAGGCCTTCATGGCCTATTATACTCGACTTCGCACAGCCCTAACCAAGGGCTGGGGAGCTTTCGCACTGCTAAAGCAACGATCTACGCTATATCCCCATGTTACACTGCAGATCTTACTTACCTTCTTATAACAATTAGTTATCTTCATGTAAACAGATACTTTATCTTATATTCACTTATTCAACATATTCATATAAGTTCCCGCAGCAAATAAATAGTAAACTTGCAATTCATACCCAATATAATTCAATGTATAAAACAGGAAAAGATACACAGAAATAATGTAAAACTTCTCTTTATCAATGCTTCAATCGGTTATAGACTCAACCTGCCCAGCACACTCAACTGCAGGGGTCTGTGCACTCCGCTACAGACTACTAGGCCTCTGCACACTCAGCAACAGAGACTTTTCCTACTCTACTACCTAAAGACTTGACTTTACACTTAGACTCAATGCTTCCTCATTTCTTCTGTTCTTCTCTCTTCTTCAGTTCTTCACTTAGAGCCTCACTTTATTTATACACTCCCATGGTCCACAGATAATGGGTAGAACTCTCAAGCCGACACCACATTACAAAAGTAAGCACGGACAACCTTATGACTTAATTACAACTTCATGCTCTGTGCCCCCAAATCACGGAGTCTTTACATTGGACTTAGTCAAAACTTGGGCTTTAAGCCCCAAAACTTGTCTTGGGGGGATCCCACGCCGAACAAGCCCCCAACACAAACATCGTGACTTGCCCTCGAGTCACTCTATCGGTGTGGAGATCTTCACATGGAGACCTTCCAACTCTGCTCGGACTGCTGCAAGGTCGACAACGCTCTAAGCGGCTACCCACTATATATATGGATGCATTGTTCGGAGACCACGGTGTCTGAGCTGCTTCCCTGTGTCTGCTCCTATGTCCCTTGCATCTGTTTATAGTCTCGCGCCTCCTTTCAACTACCTGGAGCACTAATATTGCACTTTTTTCAGTTAGTCAGATAGCCGAGCCCCCCGTGTATGGCTTCAACCGACTTCCATTCACTTTTCTTGGGAAAGGTTCTCCATTTAGCTTTACCATGTACACCGCACCTCTGATTATGACCTCCTTAATAACATACGGTCCCAGCCAATGCATTCTGGACTTTCCTGGGAATTTATCAAACTTACTATCATAATGTAACACCAAATCGTTCACCTTGAAGGTGTGCAACTTAATATGTCGATCGTGGCAGGCATTTTCATGCTGCTTGTGTACCTGCTAATGGAATCAAGCCAAAAACCATTCCTCTTCGAGTTCCTCCAACTGCACAAGCCTCTCCTCTAGGACTCTATGGTCTATCATACCTGTGAGCATTGTTATCAGTAGACTAGGCACAATATACTCCATTGGCATTACCGCAGTTGCTCCATAGGCCAACCTAGAAGCTGCCTGTCCCATCAATTTCTTGCATATTGTCCTATAATCCCACAAAACTACTGGTACACGCAGGTCCCAATGACTTTGCTACGCGTTATATACCCAATTCAGTGCTTTGCATACTTCGTTAAATGCTTCTGCGTGGGTAACCTTCTGTGCACTCGTTCTTTCCACCCTTTGTCATTCCAACTCGAGGGATTGTTCGTGCAATTGCCTCCTAAACACATGCTCATTGACAGTGTTTCCCAACGTGAAGGCCATGTGCATCCTCGCAGGTTGTTTACCAAATGCTTGTACCCACCTAGACAGATGTGCGCACGGAACATCCCGTACACTGTATTTATCTGTTGGTCACATCTGAGGCTTCCAAAATGCATGTGCATCATTCTCTTGCATTCGTGGTAGTCCTCAAGGCTTCCTTGGTGTGTACCCCACCACCTCGTGGGCATAGTGCGTAGTACCCACTTCAAAGCTTGGAAATGTTGCTTTTTTGGCACCTCCCTTTCAAATCTTTCCAGGAAAGCATCTACCTCACCTAATCCATCATAAGTAGGCAAATCTCTCACTTCTGTTGATACACAGTGCAGCGATCTTGTCGTCATGTTACAGTTCAACATGGTTACCTCTTGTAACCGATTCTACCATCACTCTAACTCTTCATCTGAATCTGACATATAGGAGCTTTCACACTCCCATTAGATCCGTCCAACTGTAGTGGGATTTACCCAGTCTTTCTCTCACGTGATTATCTTGTAGATGCAGTCCAAATTGTTGTCGCTTTCATAGTCATGCACCAAATTTGTGTAGTGTGATCCTTCTGCAGGGTCTAAGGGTACGACTATGCGCAAAGACGTTTTCTCAAAAATCATCTTGCACTTCATATTAATTACCCCATTCATGTTAGTGGCCCAATCGATTCTTAAGAGCACGGGGTAGGGATTTTTCTCATCAACAATCTCTATCACTTCAAAGTCTGCTAGTGTGCTTGCCCCTTCAATATCCACGGTGATTCCCTGCAATCTCCCCATAGGTATTATCTTTTACTGGTTTGCCATTCGCAGTTGGATAGGAGACCATTGTAGTGTAGGCCTTCCCATGTGCTCCCATGTCTGCTTCGGCAGAACGTTCACATTCGATCCTAAATCCAAAATTACATGTTCCATCTCATATTCTCTAATTTGTATGATCAACCTCATTTCTCTTCCCGTCTTCATTGCATGCTTTCCAATCTTCTGAACTATGTGTGGCTCTCCTAGTGCAGTCCCAGCACCTGTTAATGAGTTCCTGCAATCCCTTTACAGCCTTACTATCATGCAGTAGCTTCATGCATGTTTCTAGTAACATCATAAGAATAGATGGGTCCATTTCCGATATATCTTTGCTTCCTGAAGTGGAGGCAACAATGAAGCTCTTCTTAGCTTCCATGAAGGTTTCCTTAGCATGCTCCAAATCAATCTCTACTACTTTCGTCGGAGCCTTATGAACCCGAGTACTATCTTCGGGCTAGTTACCTTTATCATCTCCCATTGTAATTTCACTTCGGAGCACAATGTTCACATTTCAATCTTCCTCGCGTGGCTCAAAACTCATCATCTACAGGTTCCGAGTCGAGGGAGGTTGTAGCGCTCCATTGTCGCGCAACCTACCTATCAACATAAGACAATCCTCTGTCTCGTGATCAAATGAGGTACAATATAGACATGATGGATGCATTGGATTCATACAATCACGGGTATAATGTCCTAGCCCTCCGCAATTGTAGCATATCAGTTGTCCACAACCTCTTCCAGGTCCTCCTCCACCAAGGCCTAATCCGCGCCCCTAAAATCTGGTTCACGCCACTCCTGCATTCTGGTCAAGGGGCCAGGTTTTAGCCTAAATTCTATAGGTGTGCATTCTATCCATCATCAGCTCATAGCATCTATAGGTGTACTCATCATGTCCAACCGATCTACAAAAATTATAGAACAACTGTTGCAAATTATGTGTACTTCTGTAGCAAATGGCAATTTTCTATATCATGCTTTCCTCCTATTTGATAAATCGCGCACCATAAAGTAGGCACCGTGTTAGGTCCTGCTTGTGCCTCTAGTCTTAACAACATCATTCCTCGTCTTGCAAGGTAATTCGCGAACACTGGACAGTGGTCCTTGTCATGACCCTAACCCTTACATTTAATGCACCATACCACTTCGCGCAGTTATGGTCGGGTTGCCTTATCCTGTTTCAGACTCTGCATCTCAAGGCATAAGTTTTTCAACTATGCATGGATCTGCTAAACTTCCAAGTTAGGATCTTGTATCGAGGTCTCATGCAACCTCATCGTGATTCCCAAGGCATTTTTTTGAGTCGTTAACCTCTATTGTGATAGTGCATTCCTCAAATGCGGCGTCAGCGATGCTACAAACCATTCGTGGTGCTACCCATCCGTCAGAGTCATATTAGCTTCGCAAATTGTGCACTTCAGTCTCTGATCCAACGCCTAAGGAGTCTAGCAAGGTAGCATTGTGATCTCTTTGAATCCAATGATCGACTGCACCTCTAAGTTTGGCTTGCTAAATTCTCTTATCAGTGCAATTTGGATATCCACGATCCCCGCATTCGGATTGTCATTATAATGCTTAATATACCAAGTCAGCGTGCGATCCTACAGTGTGCTGACCAATGTCACTTTCTTTATATTATCATCTGTCACTCGCACTTCACATACTGCTCTTATCACAAACCAAAACTAGTCTGGATCTTCATTTCCCACCCCCTTGAACATGGGCAACTTTATCACGCTTGCCATATTGACTTGTGGTGGTGGTAGAGGTGGTACGAGCAGAGGTGGTATGGGTGAAGATGGAGGTGAAGGCGGTGAAACTGGTGGTGGTTTAGGTGGGGGTGGTATGCATAAAATCCCCTGCCTTATTAAATTTATTGCACTTCGCGATGAGACCTTTGCGAGCTCTTCATCATCCCCTCATGGAGGTGAAATCAAAGGGCTATTCTCTAGTCCCTTACTTCCTTCATTTCTTTAGGATTTTCCACTTCGTGTGGCTCTAGACATCAAGGCAATCACACAGCCCTCTTTTCACACAATTACATTTTAATCCAAGTATTCAGAGACTTTATGTACTTACCTTGTGGTCCTTTGAGAAAGCATCACTCTACCTCACTATAGCTGACTAAAGTATCTACCACGAACTCAGTAATTAATCCTCCTATAATACGATCAAACCAGTGATCAACAGTGCGTGTGATCTTATCCTCTGATGCTTCTGATCTGCGCACCAACTCTGGGGTCCACATAATAGGATTTTCGAGCTTCTACCTTCCTTGGCTATCTGCTAGCTTTACGATCCACTCGTATAGGTCAGTAGGGAAAGATGCGAACAAAATTTCATGGATCTCTATGTACAGGTAGCAGTCTAACCACTCTTCCTTTGATAGTCATAGATTCTTGTTCTCCTGTGCCATGAACTTATGAATTCTCTTGTACAACCAACCTTCAATTTCTTTATTAGTTGGATTCTAATGATGTGACATCAAACATCTCTATCCAAATTCTTATCCTGACAACGAAAACATTTGTTGGTTTGATGGGGCCTGACTGACGTTTGGAGTTATTTAGCCAAACAAATCCCTGTACTACTGGCCCTTTCGGCAAAAACTCACGGAGCGCGAACTAAGGTCTCACCTGAAGCAGTATGGGGGGATGTTGGAACCAAGTTTCCACACCCTTGAGATGTCTGAGGGGTCAATTTAGTCCAACTGTGAATACCTTCACATAGGTCACTTTGCACACTTTCCCAACCCGTGAGGCCTTCGCACCCTGTTATACTCGACTTCGCGTAGCCCTAACTAGGGGTTGAGGAGCTTTCGTGCTGCTAAAGCAGTGATCTGTGCTATTTCCCCAAGTTACACCACAGATCTTACTTATCTTCCTATAATAGTTAGTCATCTTTGCGTACACAGATACTTTATCTTATATTCACTTATTCAACATATTCATATAAGTTCCCACAAAAAATATATAGTAAACTTGCAATTCATACCCATTATACTTCAATGCATAAGATAGGAAAAGATCCACAAAAATAATGTAAAACTTCTCTTTATTAATGCTTCAATCGGTTACAAACTCAACTTGCCCTACACACTCAGCGGTAGGGGTATACGCACTCCACTGCTGACTACTAGGCCTCTGCACACTCAGCTACAGAACCTTTTCCCACTCTACTACCAAAGACTAGACTTTACACTTAGACTCAATGCTTCCTCATTTCTTTCGTTCTTCTCTCTTCTTCAGTTCTTCACTTAGAGCCTCTCTCTATTTATACAATCCCATGGTCTGCGGACCATGGGTAGAACTCTCAAGCCGACACTACATTACAAACGTAAGGGTGGACAACACTAGGACTTAATTATAACATGGCATTTCATGCCCCCAAATCACGGAGTCTTTACATCAGACTTAGTCAAAACTTTGGCTTTAAGCCCCAAAACTTGTCTTGGGGGGATCCCACACCCAACAAGAACCCTTCACCCACATCTGTGAGTGGAAGAGGCGTTCTCACTCCTTTGGATGTTCAGGCTCAACTTCTAGATCTTAGTGGTGGTTATGGTGGCATTGGGCTCCACATCAATCATCTTCTTCCCTTTTTCATTCCCCTTGTCAAGTTTTGATTCAGAGTCAGAACACGCTTCTGACTGGGAGACCTTCAGCTCAGCCACTAGTGATTGCTTGGCCCAACACTCACTTGTGTTGTGAGTGGATCTCTTATGGAACTCACAGCATTTTCCCATGTCCTTCTTTGTCTTTGTGGTATTTTTATTTTCTTCCAGCGTCGGTGGACTATTCTGGGTAGCCCGCCTTGGCTCTGTCCTTTTCCCTATGGTTTGGGGGCGCCTTTTCCTTACTTTGTATTCTTAGATCCAAAGTCCCACTTCTTTTGTTTAAATTTATGCTCAATCTTAATAGCGTATCGGTATGCCATGCCTAGCAAGGAAATATCTAGGAACTCCATCTCAACCTAGATGTACTTTTGTATGGAAATTATTTGTGGACTTTGGCACATCTTGGTCTCTTCCTTATTGTAGCATGGTCCACTTTATGTTTTTATCTTCATAGCTCCCAACAGGGTAATATTGTCCCTTGATGGCATCTAAGAAAGAATCCCAAGTGGGTGTGACTGAAAACAGTGACGGTTCACTCTCGTATTTTTGTTCATAGTAGGTTTCTCATCAGTCCTTGACATGTGTGGCAGCTTTGAGAAGTAAAAAAGTAATCTTTTCTCGATTGGAAAAGTCATGAATTGAAAAATATCCTTCTAACAGATTTAACCATTTATCTATGTCGTCTGGATCTATTAGACCCTCAAATATCATAATATCAAAGTTAACTTGTACCTTAAAAGGAGTGGTGCCTCCATAGTGGCTGCTCGATGAAGATGCATCGCCTGTGGGTAGTCTTTGAAGGATTTGGGCAAAGTTATCCATCATCAAATTCCTCTGTTGCTCGAGGGCTTCCTCAAGCAACATTTTGAAAGGATATCCTTCCCCCTCATATTTCTTTTCTTTCGCCATGGGAGGTCGTCGGAGTTTACGAGGTTGATCTTGTAGTGGTTCAACCAGATAGAACCCTAACTCCTTATACCCTAACCTCATTGGGGACATGCACAAAAAAACAAAGAAAGAGAGGAATTCTCTGATACCACTAATCTGAGCTTAAACATGAATGCAACAAATTACAGATATAATCATAAATATAGAGATGCAGCAGAAAAACACTTCATTTCATTAATAAAAAAATATTGAACTATGCTTAAAATTAGAATGGAAAATAGATAGCTCGGGTGATGGTAGCTTATCTCTAAGAAGAGATGTGGCGACTACATGCCTCTGAACTGTTTTACAATGAGGCTCAAGGCCCTATTTATTATTGAAAAACATAAGAAAACCATAAACAACCAAAACCCTAACCCCAAGAGATTTAACACCAAGAGTTTGTGGGCCCTGTTGGGGTTAGTTGGGCAGCCAACTTCCCAGGGTCGTAACTTGGTCATATTATCTCCATTTGGCATGCATGATACCTTGTTGGAAAGGTCACTCTAAGTACTACACGTTTCTCCACATGCCTCTACCTATGGCAACGGGGTTGTAGCATACCTCAAAAAAATTTTGTTTAGAGGGTCAAAACTACTTTAGAAGTTCAAGACCCAAAAAACTGCTAAAAATAGTAAATGCTGAAATAAAGAAGGAAACATATGAAAATGACTGGAGGGTCTAGGTGGAATAGGCGAGTGGCCACCAATATCCACCTAGATCACAACCGGTGCTAATGAAATTTTTACAATAGATATTAATAGGTGTAGTATAGCACATAGCTTTATCATTTCTAACATTTGGATTTTATACTTTGACAGTTCGAAAATGCAAGAGGGTTCTAGATTTGGTTGCATTTTAATAGACCTACAATAGAGAAAACATTTCATCTCTTTCTTATTGGAGTTTGAGTGCACCAACAACGTTGTTGAATATGAAGCACTCATCCTGGGTTTGAAGAAAGCCACTGACCTCAAAGTTGAGGTACTCAAAGCAATAGGTGACTATAAAATCGTTAGATGTCAGGTATAGAATACAATACCCTGTGTGTCACCTAATCTCAAAAGTTATCAATAAGAGGTATGGCATTTGATATCACAATTTCAATCTTTTAATATTATTTATGTTCCTATAATAAGTAATGTTTTTGTTGATACATTAGCAAATGCTACTACTAGGCTGTCAACGCTAAGGGATAGATTTTCTATTGAAATTATTTATAGGCCAACCGTTCTTGATAATATTACCAATTTTCATGTTTTCAATGATGACCAAAATATAATGGATTTTGTGGAGAAAACTAATGTGTTCAAAGATGCAACTATCGATGAAGAGGAGCACAAGACAACATTGCAGGATGCAGCTAAAGCAAGCAAAAGAAACCCCATGCCCAAGGGAGTGGTGTCACTTGAAAAGTTTTATGACTTGTAGAATCGCTTTAAGGGACCGGTTAATGCAAAAACCCATAACGCCACTCTGTCACAGAAACTGATGAACCTTGGTATGAAAGAGGATCCGAATTTTGTTAATCTCGGTACTTGTTGCACACCTCAAGAGTGGCAAGCTTTCATACACCTCTTTAAAGAGTATCAATATGTTTTCGCATGGACATACAATGATCTCAAATATTCTGACACACGAATAATCCACCATGTGATTCTAGTTAAGGAAGGGGCCAAGCCATTTCAGTAGAAGTTGTGGAAAATTCATCCAACTCTTGAGAAAGTTGTTGGATGCTCAAATCATTTTCAAAGTTCATCATTCAACATGGGTCTCAAATATGGTTCCCATAAGGAAGAAGTCTAGGGAAATATGCCTACGCGTGGATTAATTGACAATCAGAATGGCACCTCGGACAAAGATAATTATCCATTGTAGTTGATGGAACAAATTTTAAAGAAAGAATTGGGGTCTGAAATGTTTTCATGACTGGATGGATTTTCCGGTTACAACAAGGTTCTATTTTCAAAACCTGACAGGCACAAGACAACATTTAGAACCAAGTGGGGTACATTTTATTTTAAAAGAATGCCTTTTGGACTTCTCAATGTAGGTGTAGCTTTTCAATTTTATATGGACATCACATTCCATAGTTTTATTGGATAGAGAATTTTGGTCTACCTAGATGCCATGATGGTGTTTACAAAAAGAATATCCGACCACTTATGCCATTTAAAGAAAATTTTCAAGTGATGTCACAAATAAGGGATATCTCTTAATCTCAAGAAGAGAATTTTCGCAGTGTTTGAGGTAAATATGTTGGTACATATCATCAAGCAGAGTGGGATTAAGGTGGACTTTGAACTAGTCAAAACTATTACTTAGATTCCTTTCCCAGAGAACAAAAGTCTATGCAATCCTTCTTAGGGAAATTCAATTTCCTTTGCCAATTCATCTTAGACTATGCATAGATAGTGAAACCATTGCAAGAGATGATAAAGAAGGATGTGATCTACAAATGGGATAAATGGGAAAAGGATGCATTCACTCATATAAATAAAGAAATCCTTGGTAAAGAAACTCGGCTTAGAAACAAAAACACACCCGAAACCTTACCCGCTTGGATGGATACATGATAAAGCAAAACTAAATGTAACCAAGCAATGTAAAGTCAAATTTGGAATTGCTTCTAAGCTAGTGAATGAAGTAGAACTGGATGTAATAACATTCGATATCTGTGGCATGGTGTTAGGGAGCCCATATCTGTATGATAGAAAGGCAATATTCTTTCGTCATGAAAACAAATACCAAATCACAAAAGATGGGGTAGAATATATAGTAAGGGCTCATCAAAATAAAATCAATGCCAACCTTGTAAGTGTTGGACAAATGAAAGGACTGGTGAATTCTAGTAAGGGTTGCATGCTTATGGTTGTAAGGGAAAAAGAGGCAGAATTCGTTGATGCTTTCTAGGGCTGTGATCAGGAACATAAACAAGAATTATTTGAAGTAATTTCTAATTATGATGAGTTGTTTCAGGAACCAAAGGGATTCCCTCCAAAGAGGGAAATCCAACATGAAATCCATTTGCAGCATGATGCTCCTTTTCCAAATATTGGCATGTATAGGATGTCGACCATTGAGATGGACGAAATCAAGAAACAGGTGTAGGAATTGCTAGACCAAGGAGTCATCAGGCTGAGCACTTCTCCATGTGGTTCACCGATTGATTAGTTCCAAAGAAAGATGGCACATGGAGGATGTGTGTGGATTACCGCGCCCTAAACAAAATTACGGTGAAAAATCACTACCCTCTTCCATGCATAGATGATTTATTAGATTAGTTAAAGAATGATGTTTATTTCACAAAATTGGATTAGCGTGGTGGTTATCACTAGGTCTGGATTGCAGAGCAGGACATGTGGAAAACAACCTTCAAGACCAAACAAGGGTTGTTCAAATGGATGGTGATGCCATTTGGGCTTTGCAATGCTCCAGCCACTTTTATGAGGGTCATGAATGATCTCTTTCAACCTTTCATTGATGAATTTGTTCTTGTATATTTAGATGATATACTTTTCTTTAGTAAGAGTTGGGTTGAACATGTGTGTCATGTAAAGAAAGTGCTTGATGTACTAAAAAGAGAAAAACTCTTTTTAAAATTGTCAAAGTCTGAGTTCGGGAAAACCTCGTTGGGTTACCTAGGTCATATTGTTGGTCATGTTCAGTTAAAGATTGATCCTTCTAAAGTTGAAGCAATTGTAAATTGGCCTAAGCCTACTAGTGTAACTGAGGTCTGCAGCTTTTTAGGTGCAGTCCAATAATGGAGGAGATTTATTGCTAATTTATTTGTTATTGCAACACCTTTGCACACATTGACAAGTGTGAAACAAGTCTTCCAATGGGGAGGAAGACAACAAAAGTCCTTCAAAACATTGAAGTAAAAGATCAGCACCGCACCAATCTTAGCCTTACCTGATCTCCAACAGCCATTCGAGATCGAAACCGATGCCAACGGTTATGCCATGGTAGTTGTACTGATGCAGCAAAAGAAGCTGATTTGTTGCCATTTTGAGAAGTTTTCTCAAGCTGTGATAAACTATCCCACTTATGACAAGGAGCTTTATGCCTTGGTGCACAGTGTGAAAAAGTGGGAAAATTACCTGATCGGCAAGGAGACCATCATCCATATGGATCATTAGCCCTTGCAGTACCTTCAGTCACAAACCAAGTTGCAGAAATCTCGTCATTTCAGGTGGATGGGTTTTCTTCAATAGTTTCATCTTGTAATAAAGGATAAGAAGGGCACTAGCAATAAATTGGTTGATATGCTATCTCGCCCTCCTATTTCTGCTTCTGTCATTTTGCATAATGCTTCACTGTCTTTTGAGAGTTATGCTAAAAATATGCTAACGATGATGACTTTAAGGAAATTTATGCAAAACTAACCCATGGTTCACAGATGGAAAACTATCACTTGTAGGGGAAACTATTGTATCACCTTGGTCAATTGTGTATTCCCACAGGGGAAAGTGTACATGTAATTCGAGAGGCCCACACCTCTCTTGTGTCGGGACACTATGGTGTCGAAAATACTTTATGTCATGTACAAATATTTTGTTTTTGGCCTCATATGAAAAACATTGTGACTTGCTATGTAAAGGGTTGTGTGAAGTGTTATGTTTCAAAGCCCTCTAATAGAAAACTCAGGCTCTACACACCACTCCCTATTCCAATTTGTCCATGGGAAAGTGTGTCAATGGACTTTGTAGGAGGTTTTCCATTGTCTAGGAAGAGTCACGACTATTGGTATGTCATTGTTGACAATTTTAGCAAGATCTATATTCTTATGCCTTGTAAAAAGCAGATCACTGCAGAGCAGACTGCTTCTCTTTTCTTTCAGCATGTTTGGGTCCATTTTGGATTACCCACATCAATTGTGTCAGATCGGGACTCTCGCTTTCTTGGAGAGTCTTGGACCAGCTTGTGGAAGATGATGGACACGAAATTGAAAAGAAGCATGGCATTTCATCCATAGATTGA
Organism: Pinus tabuliformis; assembly: GCA_031772625.1. Lineage (NCBI taxonomy): Eukaryota > Viridiplantae > Streptophyta > Pinopsida > Pinales > Pinaceae > Pinus > Pinus tabuliformis. The sequence continues at coordinate 165,756,257 of CM062812.1, read as the reverse complement.
CACACAGACAGAGGTTGTCAACCGTACCGTAGGACACTTGTCACGAGGCTATTGTGGGAAACATCCCAAGTTGTGGGATGATCATCTCCCATATGTACAACATTCCTACAACCAAGTAGTGCATTCATCTACGTAGCATTCACCATTTGAGACATGTTTTAGTTACCTACCAGAGGACCCTTTTGATATGGTCTTTGGAAGGGAAGATGGCTCCAGTGGACATAATGATAGGGACAAAGCTCAACAGTTCATTCAGCGAATCCAGTTGATTCACCAAGCATTACAAGAGCATTTAGAGAAAATTCAAGCCTGTTACAAGGCTCGACATGAGAAACACCAAGTCAACCATCAATTCCAAGTGGGCGACAAAGTGTGGTTCCACATCAGCAAGGACAGCATGAAGGGAGAAGGGAAGAAGTTGCGACCCAGCTAGTATGGTCCATTCACCATATTGGAGAAGATTGGAAACAATGCCTTTTGTCTTGATTTGCCGATATATATGCAAATGTAATTAGTAGTGAATGTAGAGAACCTAAAGTTGTATGAACCTCCATTGATCATGGACACCGATGAGGTGGGCACAGTTCCTACAGTTGATGATTTTGCACCAAACTATCTCGATGAGTTATCGGAAGACATCATCCTTGACAGAAGGATGAGGACTTCACCACAAAGAGATGTGGAATACCTTCGAGTGGGTTTTAAGGGAATTCACCCCACCAAGGCCAAATGGCTAGAGAAGGAAAAGGTGAGGGAAAAATCTCCTCACTTGCAAATTGACTAATGAAATCTTTTGGCAGTCCAAAAGCTCCTCAATGGGGAGGATTGATCCAGGTGGATCTTCAGATACAATGGCATGGAAAATATCAAAATTCAAGGTGGCAAAAAAGCAGGTATCTTGACATGAAATTGAAGTGCTCATCACCCTGATTCCAATGATGCAAATGGCACTCCAATCCGAATCGGATGATGAAGTTATGGCAGAAAGAAGATTTCCTTGCTCCTTTGGAAAATGAGGCATTTTCTCCTAAAAATGGGTTTTTAGCCTTTAAAAATGAAATCGCATCGGAAAACGTGCAAAGAGCAGACTTAACAACCCTCGATCAGTGATTGTTGATATATCGGGTCGAAGGAAGGTAGGCAATCGGCGATATCGAGGACTTTAGACCTACGATGTAGTGATCACCAATATCAGCGTCGGCAAATTGGGTCGGCGAAACATAAGGGAAAAAGACCAGGACCTCCAAACATTGTGATCGCAATTTGCCGATTAGTGACGTGCAATCTCAGTCGTCAGATCAGGAAACAGATCAACGACCAGGATTTAATCAGTGATCGACATATCGGCAATTGGAGGATCGGCATATTGGCGATCGGCGATTGATGATCGATGATCAAAGGATCCCCAATATACAAGGCCATTGACATCAACAATAGCGATTGGTGATAAGGACCACACCTGATGGATTTATATGTCTAATTTGATATATTTTGAGGTCTGGCCTTTTGGATTTTCCAATGTTTTTCAATGTTTTTTGTGTATATCGCTTGAGCGAAAAAAAGGCTATTTTAAAGGGTTAGTTGTGACTGCCAACCCTTCTAGCTAAATGGCTTCTATTCTGAATGAACAGACCCCCAATTTATAAGCGGCTTTGTGCTATAAAACCCCATCAACATGGAAAATTAAGGGGGAGAGGATTTTCAGCACACTGTTTGAGGTAGGAGAGCTTTCAGGTGGCTGATAGTGCATTTTGTCTAATTTGGACAAGTTTTATATGTTTTCAGCCCCTCTCAGTGCCACGGACGCACTAGTGCTATCCATTTCTCCATCTGTGGTCTCCATTTCATAGCCATTGTCCAAAATGGAGGTATAAGCCACCTTTTATGTAATTGATGATTGTAATTCACTTATTTTCATTCCATTTAATATATGAAGACCTCCCCATTGATTAAGTAGGGCCCGGAGATGTGGTCCAAGTTGGATGAACTCCATTATCAAGTCTTATTATCTTCTTGTTGTGCCTTTATGTTTTTTCTTCTTCTTTCTTTTGTGCACATTAGATTTCTGTGTTAAGATACAATTTTCACATGTGATTCGTTCCATACATCTATAAGCAAAAGATCCATGGATCATTCATTTTTCTTGTGGTGTCTTGCAGTGGATTTTGGGTGAGAGATTATTTCGGAGAGGAGGCATCAGAGGATAGTTGGAATTTTTGAGAATTTTTGAGGTGGAGGAGTGTGCTACCTTGTAGGGTGACTTTCGCACTTCCTGGGCCAGCACAGAGGCAACACTAGGTGCCCATGTGGAGGGTAGAGTATCAATATGTGAGGCTGAAATTCACCATGGAGGTTAAGGGAAATATTGGGAGAGGTGATTGCTGCATTTTTGGAGCTTGGAGGAGGATTTCGTTGGTGTTCCTTGTGTTGGCTTGATGGGGCCTGACCCAGGTTCAGAATTGTTTTAGCCAAACAAATCCCACACTACCGGCCCTTTTGGCAACAATCCATGGAGCGCAGATGGAAGTCTCACCTGTGGTAGTAGGGGAGGGTGCTAGAACTAGGTTTTCGCACCCTAGGGATGTCTTAATGGGAACTGGAAGGGTCGCCAACCAATCTACACACTCACGCTACCCTGTACAGCTTGTCTAGCTTTCGCGTAGCTCAACGATGAGGCACTTCTTGGATTAATGCATTTATTATAGATCTAATCTAATTCTTAAGGTCTTAATCAAGCACTCAACAGTAATAAACATTGCGCGCAATCATAGATATGCATAAACTCAGAACATAAGCAAGAAAAACATATAGATCTGCGATAAAACACACAATATTTCCAAAACAACTTATCTTTTATTAACTTTGATCCAGTACATTCCCATTCCACCCTGCACACTCAGCTGCAAGTGTTTGCACACAGAGCTACAGACTCTACCAGGCCTCTACACACACAGCGGCAGACCCTTTATCTATCTACTAGCACCCTCTACATGGGTTTATAGAATTAGAGCAAATATTGCAATTACAAACCCATAATACATCAAATCTTCCCAAAAAAATACTCTCTACCCTTAGAGCCTTGCTCTATTTATACATTCCCATGGTCCATGGACCTTGGGCAGGCTAACTCATTTTTTATTATTTTACATTATTTTTGGGCAGACAACCCTTTGACTTGACCTATTACATTTTGGGCTTCGAAAACTTCGCGGAACTTTTACAATATCATTACCCTAAATTATGGGCCTTAAGCCCCAAAACCATTATGCGGGGCCTCCGATACCCAACAGGCCCCCAACACAATCATTGTGACTCATCCCAAGTCACTTGGTGCAGTGAGACATGCTATCAAGGCTTCACAATCCACCATCCCTGTGAGTGACGCACTACGTTCTGCTACTCCCTCCTTGTCTCCTGCAACTCTTCTTCAAGCTCCTGCTCCATTAATTCGCGCAACCGATGATTCTCATTCTCCTCTGCTCGGTTAACATAAAGCACCCCCACATAGGATATTAGCTCAAGCTGGGGTGCCGCATGTAGGAACTCTTCGTGCCAAAGTAGCAAGTCTCCAATTTCTGGTCTATTATATGCATTGTCTGCTGCATCTTGTGTTGCATTTTTGCAAGAAAGATGTTGTTGTCCACGAGATCCCAATTGTCAAGGTGAATCAGAGACAAATTGTTAACTGCAATTCCATCATTTGTCTCAATATTCACAGTCTTTCCCTTATCTTTCATTGGTCGCCGTCCAGCTTGTGGTTTAGGCAGCGGCATCTAGACCAATTCTACTTCGTGTTTAAGAATTTCTTGTACATCCCATACCGTCAGTGCTGAACTCGGTGTGGCGTCTGCGGCTGTCTACATCACACTCTCTAGAGGGTCCTACATCTCCATTGGCCATATTACAACCCTTTGGCTTACTTCTTGAGTGTCAATGATCATCAATTCCATACCAGTAGGAAGGCACAATAGCTTACTTCTCTCGATACCACAGATCATTTGGTGGGCGCCCCCCTATGATTTATAGATGTGTTAAAGTTCAAATTCAGTCATTCCCTCCTTTTCTGGCGCATTAACATAAAATCTACAATAGATCGTTACGGATCTGGTTTGTACTTCATATTTTAATTGCCTGTCGCCCTCTCCTTTTCACCAGAACTCAGACATTGTGTCATGAACAGTGACAGCAATTGTTGCCTCCATGTTTATACATGCAGCAGCACAGCCCCTTCTTAGCAACCGCGACCCTTGTGACATATGAAGCTCTTTAACAAACTATTTTACCATCCCATGCTCTCTTTCAACTATCTGAGGCGGTGAGACTGTGATTTGGTCAGTTAGTTAGGTAGCCGACCCACCCGTGTAGAGCTTCAGGAAACTGCCATTTACTCTGCCTGGGAAGAGCTCTCCATTAAGTTTGCTGAGCTGGACCGCACCTCCATTGGTGACTTCTTTCACTACATAGGGTCCCAACCAATGCATTCGGAGCTTACCAGGGAATTTCTCGAACTTGCTGTTGTATAGTAATACTAGATCGTTTTCTTTGAACATGCGCAACTTGATGTGGCGATCATGCTAAGATTTTTCTCGCTACTTCTTTTCCTGCTGATGGAATCCTGCCAGAAACCATTCCTCCTTGAGTTCTTCTAGTTGCGTGAGCCTCTCCTCCAAGGACCCACGGTCTTCCATTGCTGCTATTCACAAAATGGGTACAATGCATTCCATCGGCATGACAGCTTTGTGCCATAAACTAACTGAAAAGGTGTCTAACCCGTCAACTTCTTACATGTGGTTCAGTATGCCCATAGCACAATAGGTATGCGCAAATACCAATCGTTTCGTTGCAAATTACATACCTTGGCCAACGCAATCTCCAAAATCTTGTTGAAGGCTTCAACAGTTGCATTCACTTGCAGATGGTACGGCGTACTCTGCTGATGATATATGTGGAATTCCTCAGTGAGCGCGTTGATAATTTCATTTAGGAAGTTTGTTCCACGGTCGCTCATTAGAATTTTCGGGCATCCAAACCGCGTTAACACATTCTCGAACAAAAATTTCACAGCTGTAGCGGCCATGCAGTCCTTAACCGGCTGTGCTTCTGCCCATCGAGTCAACTATTTTGTCGTGGTGATGATATAGCACGCACTTGTCTTTCCTTGAGGTGTGATAGGCCCCACAAAGTCGATCACCGATTTTTCAAAAAGTTGTAGTGTCATCTGTGGATTGAGTGGCATTTCGTCCCTCCGTAATGATTTCCCAGTCTATTGACATGCGTCACAGGCCTGACAGTACGCGTTTGAGTCTTGATGTAGAGTTGGCCACCATAGTCCAGCGTGAAAAATCTTCGGTGTTGTTGCGCGTCCCGCATAATGTCCTCCTGCAACCCCCCCCATGTGCTTCTGCAAGAATCTGTCCTCGCTCAAATTTAGGTACATATCTTCGTAATATTTCATCATTGCCCATTTTGTAGAGGTGCCCTGCTATAATAGTAAAATCCGCCACGCGTATCACCAATTATTTCCTCTATTGAATTTAATATCCCTGTGGCGCAGTCCCTGTGGTTATGAAGTGGATTATGTCCTCAAAGTGCTCATCTACAACACGCACTGCATAGAGCTTTGCATCGGGTAGTCCTTCCTCCAAATTTGTTGGTTCCTCACCATTCTCAATTCATGATAGGTGATATGGACTGGCATTTAGGCGTCCCATCTTCACGATGACCTCGAAGTCATATTCTTGAAACAATAACAACCATCTACAAATGCGCCCCCCCAACACAGGCTTATTCACTAAGTATTTCAATAGAGAATGATTAGTATACATCTTAAAATGCCCACCGAGTAGATAGTGGTAGTATTTCTGGAGCGTTTATACCATCGCCAACCCATCATGCTCAGTAGTGGATTAGTTCTTTTCAGCTTTGGACAATCGTTGACTCACGAAGGCAATCGGGTGATCAATTCCTTCCGCTCATTCTTGTGTGAGTACAGCGCCTAGCGCGATACATGACGCATCAACATGGACATGAAATTCGATGTCCCATTCTGGAAAGACCAGAATGGGAGTAGATACCATTTTTTCCTTAAGAACCTCCAGACTCTTCTTACATTCCTCATTCCAACAATATGTAGCATCCTTTTTCAACAATTGTTCCATTGGTGCCATGATTTGTGCATAGCTCTTAATGAACTTTCAGTAGTACCCAGTGTGTCCCACTGTGGCGCGAAGTTGTTTGACACATCGTGGTGCATCCAGATTAAGTATGACAACAACCTTCATGGGATCCACCATCAGGCCTTGTCTACAGACCACATGACCGAGCAAGTTTTCGAAGGGGATGAGGAAAGTGCATTTCTTTAGATTTAGTGCAATATAGTGTCGTCAGCAAGTATCCAGCATCAACCATAAGCTCGCGATATGTTTCTTGACTAGCCCAAATACATTCCAATCATCAAAATAAACTTCCAAAAACTTATGGATGAATTCCTTGAACGCGGCCACTACTACGCGTGAAAATATCGCTAGGGCATTCTTTAACCCAAAGGGCATAACCATGTACTGAAAACATCCCCATTCGGTCGCGAAGGTGGTCTTGCTTCTATCTTCTGGTGCAATCTTGATCTGATGGTACCCTGAAAACCAATTCATAAATGAGTACGCTTCCTGTCCACCACCATTCTCTAGGATTTCATCTGTAAACGGCGTCGGGAATGGGTCATGAACCCAGGCGTCATTCAATTTTTAGAGGTCCACACAAATTCGAATTTTTCCCTTCTGTTTCTTCTCCCGCACTATCATAGGACTCACCCAATTAGATTCTTCCACAGGATCAATAATTCCTGCTGCAAGAATTTTGTCCAATTCTTCGCGGACCTTTTCCTTGTACTTTGGATTCAAATGGTAGGGATGCTTCTTAACTAGCTTTGCATCCAATTTCAGAGTTATCTTCATCATCCCTAGATCACCGAGGATCCCTTTTAACTCAATTATTTTGGTTGGGAATAAGTCTTGATATTCGTGAAGTAATTCGACGACCTTATTGACTATGGCATCGTCCCAATAGTCCCCAAGCATTGCATACTTCAACTCCTCCTCCGTACCAATGTTTACTTGTTTTATTTTCAATGGTGTGGTGATGTCAGGGTCCTCGATCGCTGGTCCGTGAACCTCACGACTCCCCTCTGTTTCCAGAATATTGATATTTTTGGCGTCATCATCATCATATTTTACTTGCACGTTGTAACATTCTAGGGCCTGGATCAACTGATGCGACCGCTCTGGCTACACTATTTCTTGTGGTTCCAAGAGTATTTTGAAAATGGTGGCCTTCACAACTTGCATCACATTATCAACAGTATCCATCCATTGGTCATCAAATAAGAACGTTAATAAAAATCCTTCACACAAGATATCCCATTCGTCAATACCATGTCAGAGTTCTATTTCCATATACCAATTCCTTGGGATGACATCCAAGGTATGATAAAATAAGTGTACCCACTCCGGCTGGGGTTCTTCTCCATAGGCCTTGGTCCATTTGGTGAGGTGGATGCATAGGTCATCAAGTCCATCGTATTTCTCAATTATTCATAGTTCCAGCTTCCCAAACCTTATCTGCATCATCCGCCTGTAGTTGTGCTAGCATTCAAAGGTTCCTTCATGTGTTCCCCACCAACGTGTAGGAATTGCGCACAATGCCCATTTTAATGCATTGAACCTCTAGTGCTCTGGTACCACGCTCTCAAATTTGTTCAGGAATTTGTCCACCGCTGCCAACCCATCATACATCGGTAGATATCGATCTTGAACTGATATGCAATGCAGTGATTTAGTCATCATATTACAGTTCAGCATCGTTACCTGGCTCAACTGATTATGCTAGTGTTCGTCTTCTTCTTCTGAATCTGAGAAATCTGCACACACCCATGGTATACACCCCTCCACAGTTAGATTTACCAAATCCCGATCTCACACAGTTATTCTGTAGATATAATCTGATTCATCATCACTTCCATCATCGCATACAGGTTCAATGTAGCATTCTCCTTCAGCTGGATCTAGTGGATAACTACGCATAGGGACTTTTTCTCAAATATCATCTTCTGCTTCTTTAAGTTAATGACTCCATTCATATCTGTGGCCCAGTTTATTCCTAACAATGTGGGGTAAGGGTTACTATCATCCACAATTTCTATTACCTCAAAATCTATTTGTGTGCTCTTGCCTTCGATGTCCATTGTGACTCCTTACAATCTCCCCATGGACAAGATATTTTGTTGGTTCGACATCTGTAATTGAATAGGAAACCATTGTAATGCAGGCTTTCCCATGCATTCCCATGTCTATTTAGGTAGCACATTCGCATCCGAACCTAAGTCTAGGATGACCTGATCCATCTCAGAGTCGCCAATCTGTGCTATCAATCGCATTTCCTGCCCAATGTGCAAAGCATGCTTTCCAAGTTTTCGGATCACACACGGTTCACTTGACCCTGCACACCTAGTTATTAGCTCCTATAATCTCTTCACTGCTTTATTGTCCCGTAGCAGCTTTATGTATGTCTCCAAAAAGGTAGTTAGCATAGAGGGATCCATTTCTGGCTCAGGTTGATCCTTACTACTTGAAGTAGAGACTCTATGAAGCAATTCTTAGCTTCCATAAACATCTCCTTTACACATTCCAAGTTGAACTCAGGTTGCTTTGTAGGGGCCTTGTGAACTCATGTATTCTCTTCAGGTTGTTTCCCTTTATCTTCCCCTATGGCAGTGCCACTTCTAAGCATCATGTTCACATTGGGGTCTTCTTTACGCGTTTCAAACCTCGTCATTTGGACGTTCTACGTTGACGTAGGCTGTGCTACCCTTTTCTCGCATATCTATGCTATCAGTGTGGGACAATATATCATTTTATGATTGAACTGCTCAAAGTATGGACACAATATTCTAGTTGGGTTGGTACAATCAAGCGTGTAGTGCCTAGGTCCTCCACAATTGTAGCATATTAACTATCCGCAGCCTCAACCAGGTCCCATTCCTCCCCATCCTCATCCTCACCCCTGGAACCCACTGTGCACTATTGCTGCAGCTGGATCCTAACCTCGCGCCTCAGTCTGCATCCTGTAGGCAAGCGTTCGGTCCATCAACATTTCATAACTCTAACAATCTCGTTCATCATGGCCCACCGATCTACAAAAATTGCAAAATAGTTGCCGCGGAGTCTAGGTATATTTCTGCAACAGGTGATAGTTGTATGTTGTGTGCTTCCCCCTACCTAAAAAATCGCGCACCAGAGAGCAGCGGATGCACTCGGACCTACCTGCGCCTCTGGTCTCAACAGCATCGGTCCCCCTCCTACCAAATAGTTCACGAATATAGGACAATGATCCTTATCGTGACCTTGGCCCTTACATTTTATACACCACACTTCTTCTCGCGCCTCTGACTGGGGTGCCCTATCCTTCTTCAAACTCTGCATCTCTAGGCATAGGTTTTGTAATTGCACGTGGATTTGTTGGACTCCCAACCCAAGATCTTGTATTAGAGTTTCATGCAACCTCATCACTATCTCTAATGCTTCGGCCTAGGTCAAGATCTTCTACTATGATAGCACCGTCCTTAGGTGCGATGTTAGGGATGCCACAAACTAGGCACGGTGTTGCACATCTGAAAGTGTCATATTAGCCTCACGGATCATACTTTTTAGGTGCTGATCTAGATCCCATGGAGTCTCACCTGGAAGCATCACAATTTCCTTAAATCCGATGATTGACTGAATTTCTGGTTTTTCTTGACTAAACTCTTTGTTCAATGCATCCTAGATCTTCTCTATTTCAGCATTCGGATGATCGCTAGAGTGCTTAATATACCATGTCAATGTGCGATCCTACAGCGTTCTCACTAAAGTAGCCATTTTAATGTGATCGTCTGTAATTCCTTGGGCCTCCCATACCACCTTTACCACAAACCAGAGTTGGTCTGGTTCCTCATTTCCTATGCCTCTAAGCACAGGCAACTTGATCACACTCGCCATTCCAACCCTTGGAGGTGGTGGAGGTGGGGTAGGTGGAGATGGGGTGGAGGTAGGTGAATATGGTGACAGTGTGGATGGGGGTGGTAACTGTGCAATGTGCTACTTTATCAACCGGACTGCACTTCTCGGAGAAAACCCAGCAAGCTCCTCCTCATTTTCTCGCAAAAGTGAAATCAAGTGACTATTCTCTACTTTGATCCCTTGATAGACTCTTCCACTTTGTGTTACCCAAGACATCAATGGATTCAAATAATCTATTTTTCACATAACAACATTTTAATCTAGGTATTCAATGATTTGATGTACTCACCTCACAATCCCTTGAGAAAATGCCTTTCTGCTTCACTGTAGCTCATAGTTCTATCTATCATGAACTCAGTGATAAACCCTCCTATTACTCGATCCAGCCAATGATCTACTGCCCATGCGATTCTATCTTCAGAGGCTTCTAGCCTGCATACCAACTCTGGAGTCCACGCTATTGGCTGATCAAGCTTGCACCTTCCCTGGCTATCTGCTAGCCTCGTGATCCACTCATATAGCTATGACGAGAAAGACGTGAAGAAGATCTCGTGGATTTCCATGTATATGTAGTGATCCAACCACCTTTCCTCAGATATCTATGGGGTTTTGTTTTCCTGCTCCATGAACTCGTGAAGCTTCTAATCCAACCAATCTTCAATCTCTTTTTTCGTAGGGTTCCAGCATCCCAACATCAGACATCCCTTAGGTAGATACCAGTCCCAGCAACGGAACCATTTGTTGGCTTGATGGGGCCTGACCCATGTTCAGAAGTGTTTTAACCAAACAAATCCCACACTACCTGCCCTTTCGGCAACAATCCGCGGAGCGTGGATTGAAGTCTCACCTGAGGTAGTAGTGGAGGGTGTTGGAACCAGGTTTCTGCACCCTAGGGATGCCTTGATGGGGATTGGAAGGGTCGCAAACTGATCTGCACACTTGTGCTACCCTGCAAAGCTTGTCTAGCCTTCGCGTAGCTTGGAGATGAGGCACTTCTTGGATTAATGCGTTTATTATAGATCTGATCTAATTCTTAAGGTCTTAATCGAGCATTCATAGTAATAAATAGTGCACGCAATCATATATATGCATAAACTCAAAACATAAGCAAGACAAACATATAGATATGTGATAAATCACACAATATTTCCAAAACAACTTATCTTTTATTAACTTTGATCCAATACATTCCCATTCCACCTTGCACTCTCAGTTGCAGGGGTTCACGCACATTGCTGTGGGCTCTACTAGGCCTCTGCGCACACAGCTGCAGAGCCTTTATCTATCTGCTAACACCCCTGACTCAGACTTATAGACTTAGAGCAAATATTACAGTTATAAACCCATAATACATTAGATCTTCCCTAAAAGCTACTCTCTAGCCTTAGAGCCTCGCTCTATTTATACATCCCCATGGTCTACGGACCATGCGCAGGATGACGCATTTTCTATTATTTTACATTATTTTGGAGCAGACAACCCTATGACTCGACCTATTACATTTCGTGCTTCGCACACTTTGCGGAACTTTTACAATATCATTACCCTAAATTATGGGCTTTAAGCACCAAAACCATTACGCGGGGCCTCAGCTACCCAACACCTTGCATGCCATATTTCTTGAGTAGTTTAGAGGGTGTAGGGCCTATTGGAGGCCAAATTTGGAAGGTCAAAATCTAGCCAAACCATTTCTATGCTTTTCTAGCTGTTTGACAAGGATCCAAAATATACATTTTCAGAATTTTCGGAGCACTGTAATTGGGATTTCCAGCTGTATCTTTGCTACAGACAGTGTAGAATTGTTAGAGATTGCACAGCGCCATTGGGGGTTGATTTTGGGAGGTCAAAATCGAGCCAAACCATTTATGAGTTTTTGTGGGTTTTGGTCAAGGAGCTTGGGGCTGAATTTGTAGTATTTTATGAGCAGTGCAAGTGGAGTTTCTTGCAGTTCCTTTCTAGCTAACAGTGTAGTTTTCTATGCAGCACAGAGCATTAGAGAAGCAAACATTTTCTAGTACCTGATATCATTGTCTCATCACCTATATTCTGTCATGCTTGCCACTGAGGCAAGCCCAAGTGCATTCATCCATACTATTTTACTTCTCCATTGATTAATAAAATGGCTCCACTACTTCTACTTCTGGAGTTTTTATGAGCAAGTGTTGTTTGTTAAACTTTTATGTGTCGAGAATCGTTCTTTCTTTATATATCACTATTTGTTTAAGTTAAGAAAATTACAATGGTATCAAAGCCATAATCTTGGCTCAGCTCGTGGGAAACCTTTCGTGCTATGACAAGACTAGAATAAAAGCTAATAAATCATGGGATCCAAACAAATATTAGAACCAAATAACATGGCAGTAACCTTAAATGAGGTGATGAGGACAAAACAAATGATCATTGATGTGGGGGAGAAGTTGATTCATTCCTTAGTTGGTAATTCAGACATGATTGCAACAAATGTGGAGTTATTGTGAGAAAACTGGAGGGTCTACCAATCATTGGGTCATGGCATTCAAACATGCCTCTCTTTTTTGGAATTCTATGAACTAAGGGGCATGCAAAAACCAATGGAGATTTAGTAGGATTTTGCAGGGATGATGAGGAGTATTAAGGAAGAAGAGGAACGAGTAGTTCAAGGGGCCATGGTTGGCAAGGAGACAATTTAGCATACACCCATTGATGATATGTCATCTGTTGTTGAGGTATCCCAGGTTGTGATTGAGATCTCATGTGATAGTAGTGCACCACAGGTTGATGAGGTGTTGGGAAACATCCCCACTATTAATGAGGAGCCAATAGGTACAGAGGTATCTAGATCTATGACAGAGTTTCTAGACGACATTCACCTACATCTAACTAATGATCATGTCTTGCACGATGGGTTGTCTAGGGAAGAGCAGTTGGAGGCTCATGTCGAGCCCATGATGGACAAGGATGTGTAACCATCCTTTAGGCTAGCCAGTGATGAGGGGCAACATAGAGACCACACATTGGGATTTAATCATATTTTTCTTTAGAGGCACACTGATAGGATCTACAGTGTTATTAGCCCATCCTTACGCATTGGATTGAGAGAGGAAAAGTTGTCTAGACATACCAGAGGAGATGACTAGGTTAGAAGCACTATTGGGTCACCTTTCCCATTGGAGAGAGAGAGAGACAAATCTACCTAGTAAGATCTCATGTGTTGACCTGGGTAGTGGGATGAGACAATCAGAGTTACACAAGATGCAACATCTGCTATCTGTTGGAGTTTGTGCACTTGATCTCTATCTTGGGGTTTGATGGTGAGAGATTCTGAATTAGTACCAGGTGCAATGGGCTATGGAGATGGTAGTGGACTCACATGAATCTTAGCAATAGCTTTCATGCATTGGGGATACCAGAAGCCCAAACTAGCATTGGGATCCAGGTGGTACTACCTATCATTCCCAAAATATACCGGTTGACTGCGACCATGGTGGTGTAGTTGGCCTAGCGGTTGAGTACACAGATTCTCTAGGGGATTTTTGGCTAGTACCAACGGCCAACCAGTTTGTGGGCAAACTCCTTGGGTTTTCTTGGTATGAAAATTGTACATGGGATCACATCATGATCATCATACTCTGGTGGGATTTTTTCAGAGGAGGTGGCACTTATAGGCCACCAGACAGTGCCCTGTATAGAGTTGGGGATTCTTCACAATTACGTGGGGAATGGAGGACATGGAGGAGCATAACAGTGGTGGAATTATTACTAGTACCTAGGGAGATTCACTTCTTGGGTCCCTTAGGGAGGATTCAGAGAGGATATCCCCTCATCAGCAAGCATAGTGATGTGATGGTGGAGGTGATGATACAGACTAGATGCAGAGGACACCGCTTTAGGCCATCACATCTAGGGATGCGTAGGAGCATCTAGCGTCGAAAAATGTTCCGCAGATAGGCATGGAGACACATGGGGGTGTGTCGTAGTATGTTGGACTGTGTTATGGAGTGGGAGTGCCTCACACTGCATTGAGAACATGCAGAGAGTGACAGATGAAGTGACACAAGTGGGACACAAGTGGGACACAAGTGGGACACAGGATGGTACATGATGGTATAGCCGTAGCTGGAAGTATCCAATGGTGTACCGGGACAAGCTACGGCATATAGTGGCATGTCAAGGAGTGTGGCCATACTTGGTGGTATGAAATGGTAGATGATGTGGTGCAACAAGCACGTGGAGCGTTTCCTCCCAAGAGACTTATGGACAAAGGCATTACGTGTACCATTGGATGCAGGCAACCTAGGATCGATGAGGAAACTAATGAGCATCTAGGGACACCATGTTTAGCGGAGACAGGGCTTCGAGGAAATTATTAGCAGATCTGAGATAGAGAGGGAGTCATCTGTAGGATTACTCTTGAGAATTCTGGCAGACTCTTGACCATACTCTTTGGGACATACCCACCCATCATCCTCTAGTGTTTCTTATAGTCACAGAGGGTTCAATTGTTTCCCTTTAACACTCTCCATTCAGTTAGTAGGGCATGGGAGGCTTACCCTTGGAAGTTGGATGAGACACCATGTGTCATGGGCCGAAAGGAGATTCTCTAGTTGAGACATTTGGTAGGTGGACGAGTTTACGGTTACAGGCTTAGGGATGGAATGGTTGATTGTCGAGGTAGCATATGTTCCACCCCTAGGCTCACACTTGGGGAGGTGACTGATAGGGAGTTACATGGTGTTTTTTCAGCTGGGCGGCTCGAGGTGTTAGGTGAGTATGAGGTGTAGAGGACGATAGTCCTTGTTGGCACGATGATTCCTAGGCTTCCGGTAGTAACCAGGCACATCATCAGGAGCTGGGATATCATATCTCATTGTGTGATTTTACAGGCACAGAGTAGTTGGATATTCACGGTATAGGTTCTTAATCCCTGATGCCTACCTATTGGATACCTACATGAGGTAGAGATGGGGTACAGAGGGGTCCCAATAGCTAGCAGCATATCACAAAGGAAGGAAGAGAGGATTGGGGGTTCTGGACCTCTAGTATGGTTATGGGATCTAGGGATCCAATGTATTGGCGAGATACTCCACTCCTCAATGAGCATGGTCGGGATGAGAGGCAGATTGATTCATTCACAAGCAGACACATGGGAGATCACTGAAGCTCTCACCATAGGACTAGGCAGATTGCTTCTCAGGATTGGGGTTAGCCATGGAGTGATAGGCACCAACATTATTGAGTCTCTTTGGAAAGATTGGCCTAGTCTCCATCATCTCATAGATTATGGATGAGAGTTATGGGAGAGGAGGATCTGGTACGAACATGCTAGGAACTCAGTCATTACCAAAGTGTCACGATGTCAGCAAGATAGGTTCCTTCTATGACGAATAAGGGATTCTAGCATAACAGGGTTGAGCAGTTTAGCTACCCGTAGAGGTGAGTTGGTCTCTACAAGAGAGGGTCATCTAGATTTTCCACCATGTTTTTGTGATTCGCTGATGGCATGGGAGACTTCATCAGCATGGCAGGGTGACCAACAAGAGGATTTCCAGAGGAGTTCATGTAGGAGAGGCATCATTCGCATGGGGATTGAGTTGTATCTTCAGGGGCCCACAATTAGAGTGTATGGGGTTGACTATTCAGTAGGGAAACTTCATGAGGATTTGGATCAAGTTTTACATTGTCAGGATGCTCTACTTATTGGCAGTAGGCAAAGGGGTTCTAACACCCCTATCTGGAAGGATAGTGAGTGGAGCAAGGGGTGCTCCATGTTGATCAGGTTGGCTTGGGATCCTGGTATCGAGGAACTCCTTCACTATATGATAGTGTAGTGATCAAGGACAATCCAATGGCATATTTGGGACCCTGGTGAAGTTTGCAGTGATAGTGTGGATCTAGAGTCAGAGAGGGCACTTGTTTAGACACTGCCTGAGGACAAGAAATTTTTGGTGCATTGGATGAGCCTGCTAGATGACGATGCTACTTGGGAGGGCAACCACATGCTTTAGCATCCAACACTCAAGTTGCTTGGCGACAAGCAACATTTTGGAGGGGAGAATTGTAATGTCCCTTCCTAAATTAATTTGGAACAAGGCTAATTATTACATTTTGGCACCAATTTTGGAGATAGTGGGGCCATTCAATTTTTATTAGGATATTAGATTTAGGATAAGTTACTTTGTTGTGGTTAAATTACACTTGGGGGCCACCCACTCTAGGGAAATATGCACTCGTTAGTTCAATTTGCATGGAGGTGGTTAAGTGAGGGTCCACGATAGAGGTAAAATTTGAGGGAAAAGTGCTCCATGAAATCTATATAAGGAAGGCAGCTCTCCTCATTTCATTCATCTTTGGAATATCAAATTTCTCTCTGGCTACTCGAGTTTCTTAGCCAAGTCACTTGTTGTTTAGAAAGAGTTATTCAAGAGAAGATATCACCCTTTCTTTGAGGGACTTCGAGTGCCACCCTAGGAAGGTTTTTCTTCATTTCTTCAAGAGGAAAATCTCATTATGATTTCCAGCAATTGCATTCATCTCTAGGTGGTGTGTATTACTATAGGGTACAGTGAAGAAGAGGTTGATTTTGCTTGTGGTGACTTGCAGTGGATTTTTGATGACAGATTTTCTGCAGAGGAGGCATCAGAGGATTGTTGGCATTTGGGAGAGTATTGTAGGTGGACAAGTGTTCTACCTTGCAGGGTGACTTTCACACTTCCTGGGCCAGCGTAGAGGAAGCACTAAGTGCCCACGTGGAGGGTAGAGTATCAATATTTGAGATTCAAATTCACCGTGGAGGTTAATGGAAATATTTGGAGAGTTGATTGCTGCATTTTTGGAGCTTGGAGGAGGATTTTGTTGGTGTTCCTTGCAGGTCGTATTCCTTGAGAAGTTTGGAGGGTGTAGGGCCTATTGGAGGCTGAATTTGGAATGTCAAAATCTAGCCAAACCATTTCTGGATTTTTCAAGGTTTTTGACAAGGATCCCAGATATATTGTTTCATAATTTTCTAAGCACTAAAAGTGGGGTTTCTAGCTGTATCTTTGTAGCAGATAGTGTAGAAATGTTGGGGATTGCACAGTGCCTTTGGGGTTCAACTTGGGGAGGTCAAAATCGGGCCAAACCATATTTGGGTTTTTGTGGGTTTTGGTCGATGATCTTGGGGTTGAATTTGTAGCATTTTCCAAGTAGCAGAAGTGGAGTTTCTTGCAATTCCTTTCCAGCTAATAGTGTAGTTTTCTGGGTAGCGCAGAGCATTAGAGGAGCATACATTTCTAGTACTTGATATCATTATCTCATCACCTAGATTCTGTCATGATTTACACTAATGCAAGCCTAGGTGCATCATCCATACTATTTTACTGCTCCATTGATTGATAAAATGGCTCAGCTGGTTCGACTTCTAGAGTTTTTATGAGCATGTGTTGTTTGTTAAAAAAAATTGTGCTGAGAATCGTTCTTGCTTTATATATCATTGTTTGTTTAAGTTAGGAACATTACATGGAGCAAACCAGATCCTCTTAAACAAGTTAATGATCAGGAAATCATCAAATTCCTCAAACAAAACACTATCACTAGGTTTGGCATTCTTAATTCACTTGTTTTTTATAACGCAACATATTTCTCATCGCTGCAACTTTAGGATTTTTCATTATAAAATGGCATAGTATTGAAGAATTAAAATAAATATTATCGAAAGGGAAACATTCTTGCTGAGTCAGCTAATAAGAACCTTATTCACATTATCAAAATGACCATCTTATCTAAAATAAGGAATTGGTAGAATGCTTTAGTGAAAACTCTATGGATTGGTCGTGTTACACCCAAACCTTCTTTGAACACCTCTCCTTACATTTTGGTGTATGTAAAAGAAGCCATCCCACATCTGAAAATTTTCCTTCCTTCCCTTCAAATGCCACAAGAGTCTCATGGTAATCCTTGTCTTTTGGTTCAGAGGAGGATAGACACACCCTTAAAGTTACAGGAAGAAAGGAGAAAAGAAAAGGAAAAATTGTCTCTTCATCATAATCACATCAAGAGATGGTTTGATAAGAAGTCTGTGAGGAAGAACGAATTCAGTGTGGGTGACTTCGTATTGAAGTTGGATAAATCCAATGAATAGAAGCCAAAAAACACTAAGTTCAGTTCCTCATGGATCAAACCTTTCGTTGTTTGTTAGAAGCTTGGTCATCATACCTATTATCTGTAATATTTGGACGGGAAGACTAACTCTCTTCTTGTAAATGACCTATATTTGAAACAATATTTTCAATGATAGTCTAGGGTTGTGCCCTATCCTATGTACATAACCTATTTCTTCTATTGGTTTGTTTTTCATGTTTATTCCTTTCAGTTTTTATTTTCGTTCATGGGAATAAACTTTGTGTGCAAGTGTGTTTCTAGTTCCAATGTATGTGGAAAATAGAAAAGGGCCTTCTAGCACTGCAAAATTTGGCTAAAATTTACTCCTTCTTTGTCTTGGTTCATACATTTTGGTCAATGATGTTTTCACGGAAAATACGATCCTTGCATAAAGGGAGCTTTTTGTGAAACCATGACACATGTATCTATTCTAGGAGCCTCATTTCTATGCTCGGTTCTTTATGTTTCGATGTTTTTCACACTAATCCAATCTAGTAGGGAAGCAAAAGGGGAAACTCTTAACTAGAAAACTCATATCAGAGGTCTATATATGCTTCTCTAAAGGAAAAACCTATTCTACTCTAAATAATTCAGGATCCCTCTTCCACCCCATGAAATAAATAAGTTTTGAAGCACAGTCTTAGTAAACTTAATAAATAAAGGGTGAAAGAAGAGTAAGGCTTCTTGCATAGGGAGGTGAAGCAAGTAACTTCGCTAGGGTACTATCCAAACTCACTAGGAGTGAAGCAGATCTTATTATCCTATAGTGACTCCACTAGGGTATTGTACAGGTCTACTAGCAGTGGAGCAACACCAGACATGAAAACTCTTACTCTAAATATTTAATGCTCTTGAATTACACTACCCTTCTTCTGAATCAAAACATTGTGTTCAACCAAGAAAGAGATGAAGGGGAGTATATATATAACCAGGTTAACTGGGGAAGCAAAACTGATCTACACAATGAATCAATACTTCCTGAAGAAATAGAACTTGCACAAAATATTAGACCAAGGCAAAGAAGTTGGAGTTCTTTTAGTGTGTCATCAAGTGTTGTCATTGCTAATACACCCTCCAAAATTTTGGCCTACATCCAAATTTCAGAGCATACTTTGAACTTGCATGTTGTCATTTCAAGTATTAAGAGTGAAGCCATGTTTTTTATTTAAGTTCTAAAGTCCCATTTCGAAGGAAACCAAAATGTCATCTTTTGGCATGGCAAGTATCGCATATCACACAAGCATAGTTGTGGTTCATTTCAAGGGATAAATTTGGTGCCAATGAGTCATGTTTATCAAGTAGACATGTATTATACTCATTCCCAAAATTTTATGTACTGTCGCACAAGTGTCGTCATTGTCGTCACAATGTGTACCTTTAGTTTTTCACTTGGGGAAATTTTTCATAGTGTCATCACATTGAGGGGATCATTTTTTTCTTGTCTTCTGAGTGATCATTGTTGTGTCATTAACTTCTCTGAGTGTGTGATCATGTTTAGGTTCTATCCTTGTTCAATTTGAACTTACTAATCCAACACCTAGCCAAATTATGAAAAACTCTCTACTTAAGAAACTTGGCTTCCCTTAACCCTCATATACTGCACATTGCACATTCTCTACCCTAAAGCTCATATCTTACCTCTTGGAATTACACAATGCATAGTTCCTACCTCCCGGCACTATGCACTACGTAGCATCATTGCTCAACCTTGTACCTTGCATTGGGAAAGGGTCCCCAAGGTTAAGTTTTGTTAAGTCTTAAGTTAAATTTTTATAATATATTGTAAAGTCTCCACATTTTGAGGAGGAGAGTGTGATTAGTTGTTGAGATAGGGTACCGCGGGTCAAATGTTGTTAAGTTTTGTTAAATATTGTAAAGAATCCACAGTTTGAGGAGCGGAGCATGAGTAGTGTAGGTCGATAGGAGTCAAAGGGGATTTAGGAAGGTCAAAACCCCAGAGTTTGTTAGATGCAAGTTGTTTTGAGACTCGCCCATGGTTTGCAAACCATGGTATTGTAATGAAGAAGAATATAAAAGGAATTCATAGAAGAGTCATAGGATAGCAGAAGCTAATTAAGAATAGTGCATGATTTTGGTTTGAGTCCACATCTGAGTGTGCGGGCCCCTGCAGCTATGTGTGCAGGTTTGGGAAGAGATGTAATTGAAGATCTGAAGCATAAGAAAATTCTTATTTTGAAGAACTATCTATGTATCTGTGTATCACTTTTTTGTCTCTAAATTGACTGTATTTTTTATCTATTGGATGCATTTAATTAAGAAAAGTACTTAATAGATTCACGAAGACATAGATATGTTTATTTATATGATGTTATGAATGTTTAGTGCAATCGACGAAGGACATAATCTGCTAAATGTTAGTTGATGTAAATTATGGGTTTCGAGGGTTAGGGTTCGCGAAGGTCAAGATAAAGCCCCAAGTTTTACATAGACACATCACATAGCTCTCTGGATGCAAAAACTTGGTTCTAGCATCCCCCAATACTGCCTTGGGTGACACTGCAATCTGCGATATGCAAGTTGTTACTGAAAGGGCCGGTAGTGTAGGGTTTTGTAGGTTAGTATAGCTAACTCTAAACATGGGTTTAAGTACCCTCAAGCCAAAAAATTGTTTTTTTGCTGGTACAAGGATCTACTAAGGAACGTGTGATGAGACATAAGTGGATGTCAACTAAGAAGGAGATTGAAAAGTGGATAGATCAAAAGTTGCACAAGTTTATACCCCAAGAAAATAAGAATTTTCCCCTGTCGAAAGAAGAGTGGTTGCAGAGATATATTTATATAGACAAACACGAAGTTTTCTTTTTCACTTTCCATGTGAATTATATGAATGGTTGGCTAAATTTACAGATGGTCAACCTACTTGGAAACTAGATAACCCTATTGTGTGGACTCCAGAGTTAGTGAAGTGCCTGGAAGGATCAGAAAACAAGGTTGTGAAGGTTCTTGATTATTGGATCGATAGTATTTTGGGTGGATTTATTACTGAGTTCGCGATTAGTACGTATGCTAGTTATAATGAAGATGAACACCAATTTTTCAAAGGACCAAGTGGTAAATATTTGAAGTCTCTGAAAAGCTAGATTAGAATGCTATTGTGTGAGAAATGGGTTATGCCACTAAATTTATGTTTAGAGGAGACTCGACTGGAGCTACGCGAAGTGGGAAATATTTTAGAGAAGATCTAGATACAATTGTTGAGTACAGTCCTCTTTTGGGAGCATCTAATATTGATGAAGAAAGTAATAGTCCTAAGACACACCGAGGTGCACCACAATCGATAGATCAAGGTACTGCGGGGGTACCACATCCATTCACTCCACCTCTTCCCTCACCTCCACCTCACACACCTATGCTTCCACCTCCACCCCCACTATTCAGTATGGTGAACACTGTGAAGATGCCTATATTTAGGGGTCTAGGGATAGAAGATCCTAATCAATTATGGTTTGTAACATATGCTGTGTGGAAGTCACAACAGATAATGGATGACAATCTGAAGAAAGTGTAGTTGGTGAAAACATTAAAATATAGGGCATTGAGTTGGTATATTAAGTACAACATGACTCATCCAGCTGTGTCATTGAAAGACACAAAAAATGCGCTGAATAATGACTTCAAAAAGCCTAAGTCTCAAACCTAGTCAATGACTGTGGTCAAAGAAATTAAGCAAAAGGTGAATGAATCTGCATGGGATTTCGATCAAAGGTTCAAATATATCCTACAACAGGCAATCTACAGATCTCAAATGAGAAACATATGGATTGGTATATTGCTTCACTATTACCTCATTTGATATTACCATTGTCACAGCAGAAGCTTGGATCACAC
Source organism: Pinus tabuliformis (assembly GCA_031772625.1). Lineage (NCBI taxonomy): Eukaryota > Viridiplantae > Streptophyta > Pinopsida > Pinales > Pinaceae > Pinus > Pinus tabuliformis. The sequence continues at coordinate 165,734,241 of CM062812.1, read as the reverse complement.
GCTGAAGCGTTGGAAATTGCTATCAAGTTAGAGGCTTTGCCTATTCAAGAAATGAATCTGGGAGTGCAACAGATTTAGTTGCAATTGGTTATCCTACATATGGAGTTACACGATCTCAAAAAGGGGAAAGAGGTCCAAAATGTGATCCATTCTGAAGTATGCTACTTAAAATGCAAGGGAAATGGTCGTGATAAGGATCATTTCCTGGTATAACAGAACTATCTAATTAAGGGAGGTCCTATCCCCCTGAAGCTAAAAAAATACCGCTGGATCGAGAAACAATGTAGTGCCATGGTGCACTATCTGCCAAATAACAAGGAAACACTCAATAGATAATTGCCATTTGTTGTAGAATTTCATGCAGACTCCCCAAAAACTATTCTGCAATTTTTGTAAGTTTGTAGGCCATGATGAGCGCAATTACCGAAGCTATGAGTTAATGATGGAAAAATCTCTAACATATAGAGTACAGGTTGAGACACATCCTCAGCAGGATCCAGGAGCACCTGCAACACGTAGAGGATTCCAAGGACAAGGAAGAGGATGAGGTGGAGGAGTTGGAAGAGGTTGCAGATAGATTATTTGTTACAATTGTGGGGAATGAGGCCACTTTGTGCAAGATTGTCAGAACCCAACACACCCCTCTTGTCAATATTTCCGACAGTTTGACAACATTATAGAGAATTGTCCCATACTCATCACAAAGATTTAAGAGAAGAAGAACTAGCAACCCACTCAGAACATCCAGATGATGAAGTCAAAACAAGGCAAAGATGGCCCTAGTGTTAATATAGTAATGCGAAACGGTATAGCTACCAGGGAAGATAAAGCTGCAAGGAAACAACCAGAAGAGAATACATGGGTGCGCAAGGTTGCTGAAAAGGATACTGAATTTGATTTGCATAAGGCAAAGGAAACATTTATGGAGGTGAAAAAGAGCTTTATGGATTTAGGGGCTTCCACATCAAAGAATCAAAGTGCACAAATGGAAAAGCCTAAAGAATTCATTGCTGCATAGGAAAAAGATCCTTTAGTATTGACATCCTTCTTACAGAGACCTGCATGAAGCTCTCAAGGGACCAAAAAGAAGTGGAGGGATTGCAAGAGTTAATAGCTAACTGTGATGGCAAGGGTAAGTCACTACCTAAACAATGCGCAATGCATAAAAGTACACAAAAGTAAGAAAAGTACTGGTCAGGAGATGAGATTGACTAGAGAGATCAGATAATTTGAAATGGACTAGGTGATCCTAGATTTGGGATTTGATGTGAATTTTTTTCCTAAACAGAACTGGAAAAGAATGTGAAAGTTGGTGCTACAATGGTCTCCAATTTAGCTATGAATGGCAAACCAACAGAAGATTATTCCTACGCGACGCCTACATGGAGTAACTGTAGACATTGAAGGGGTGTCCACTATAGCTGATTTCGAGGTAATCAAAATAGTGGATGATATTAATCCCTACCCGGCGTTGCTTGGAATCAGTTGGGTGTTTGATGTGAATGTGTTCATCAACTTGAAGAAGTGCAACATGACGTTTGAAAATAAGAAACTAAGATTCATTGTTCCATTCAATCCAGCCGAGGGTGTGCAGTATACTGAACCAGTCTAGGATTACTATGATGATGATATTGAGAAGATCTATAAGATTACTACTCAAAATGAGGATTGGATCAACCCGATGGTGGATGGAAGAATTACTTGGGAAAAGGACAAATCTTGCAACTCGGATTCAGATGAGGAGCTTGAACATTGGTAGAATATAATGCATGAAGTGTCAATGTTGTGATGTAGTAGACTTACTCAATCACTCTGGTGTATATCCAATGAGGTACACAATTTACCATATTATGATGGCTTAGAAGATGTAAATTTGTTTCTTGATAAATTTGGAATGGATGTACCAGAGGAGCATCGGTTCTAGGTATTGGACATCACGCTGAGAGCTACACCTACCAGATGGTGAGGTACACATAAGAACAGTTTTGTAGACTGGAAAGAGTACCAAAGGAAAATGAAGTTGTGATTTGGCTATGTCAATACCTGCATTACTGAAAAATATACAAGGAAGGATGATCTGCACGAGCATTTGGCTTGTCGGACGAAAGCATGGGGAGAGGAACCACAACATGAATGGGTACATATATTTTTCCATACCTTGGATACTATCCCAATGAATTAGGATTTAGAAACAATGTTGCAACATGGAACCATGAAGTGGGACCTTCTCAAGGAAATATTTCTGCTAACATTTAGTTCTAAGGATGGATTCAAATGTATTGGTGAAACATTATAGGAAATCAAATATGCGATAGTTAGAACGACTTTCTAGCCTATCTCATGGGTAAAACTTGACTGGAGTATGTAGTTGCGTTATTCCCTCGAGTGTTACAATGTTACCAGAGAAGAGGGCGAGGAAGATCTTAAGAATATCAATATCTCTGAGTCAGAGGTACATCGTGAAGTCCCTGGGTCTAAGGTAGAGGTTCCTGACATTTCAAAACCATTGAAGATCAATCAAGTGAACATTGGGTTGGAATCACAACTGAAGTTCACAAATATAGGTGATTACTGGAATGAGGACACAGTTGACAAGGTCATAGAGTTGTCTTGTGGAGATCAGGACTTGTTTCCAACAAAGTTCTCTGATTCAAAAGGGATATTAAGTGATTTTGGTGTTATGAATATCAATCTGAAGCTAGATGCCTAACGGGTAAAACAATGGCCATACCGATTGAATCCTAAGTATAAAGAAAAGGTGCGTGAAGAGTTGGATAAGATGCTCACAATAGGAATTATTGAGCCTATAGAAGAATCAGACTGGGTTATTCCTATGGTAGTTCAAGAGAAGAAGACAAAGGGCGACATCAGGATCTGCATAGATCTAAGGAAATTGAATGATGCTTGTGTACATGATCCATTCCCTATGTCATTCACCGATGAAGTATTGGAGAACGTTGGTGGTCAAGAAGCATACTCCTTTACATATGAATTCTCAGGATATCACCAAATCAAGATCTTGCTATAAAATTGAAGTAAAACCACCTTCGCCATAGAATGGGGCTCTTTCTAGTATACAGTTATGCCCTTTGGCTTTAAGAATGCCCCTTTGATATTTTCTAGGGTGGTAGTTGCTGCCTTTAAGGAATTTAGACATAATTTTGTGGAGGTATACTTTGATGATTGGATGGTGTTTGAGTTAGTTAAAAAGCATGTTGCAAGTCTTCGCCTAATGTTGGATACTTGTAGGAAGTATAAGATCTCCCTAAATCTGAAGAAGTGTATATTTTCCTTACCATATGGAATACGTTTAGGCCATGTTGTTTGTAAGAAAGGGTTGATTGTGGAACCTACCAAAATTGCAGTGATTATCAATTTGAAGCCCTCGAGGATGTAAAATAGTTGTGTGCAACATTGGGCCATACAGGATACCACAAAAAGTTTATTAAGGCATACGAGCAGATCACTGTGTCCACGAGAAATTGCTTGAAGAAGTTTGCCAATTCGTAGCATAGGGAACAACAAATCTTCAAGTGTTGAAGACTAAACTCAATGGCCTACAAGAAAAGGTTGAATCAATACCACCAGAGTGACTCGGGACGAATCATGACTTTGTGTTGGTGGCCTTTTGGGACGGGGTCCCCCGGTCAAATTTTGTTAAGTTTTGTTAAATATTGTAAAGTCTCCATAGTTTGAGGAGTGGAGTGCAAGTAGCACAGGTCGATAGGAGTCAAAGGGGATTTAGTAAGGTCAACTCCCCTTATTTTGTTAGATTCAAGAGGTTTTGAGACCCGCCCATGGTTCTTAGACCATGGTATTGTAAGGAAGAAGAATATAAAAGGAATTCATAGAAGAGTCATAGGATAACAGAAGCTAAGTAATCATAGTGCATGATTTTTGTCTAATTTTATATATTTTGTACTTGGGCAAAGGGGAAGGCTCCTGCAGTCATGTGTACATAGATCTTAGTAATTCCGTAGCTAAGTGCGTGGGCCCCTGCAACTGTGTGCACAGGGTTGGGAAGAATTGTAATTGAAGATCTGATGCATAATTAAATGTTTTTTTTGAAGAACTATTTGTGTATCTATGTATCACTATTTTATCTCTAAATTTATTTTATTTTTTATCTATTGAATGAATTTAATCAAGAAAAGTACTTAATCGACTGGTGAAGGCATAGATATGTTTATTTATATGAGGTTATGAATGTTAACCGCAATCGGTGGAGGACATAAATATGCTAACTGTTAGTTGTTGTAAATTCTGGGTTTCAAGGGTTAAGGTTTGCGAAGGTCAAGATAAAGCCCTATGTTTTACAGAAACACATCACATAGCTCTATGGATGCAGAAACTTGGTTCTAGCATCTCCCAATACTGCCTCAGGTGAGACTAAAGCCTACGCTACACAGGGTGTTGCCAAAAGGGTCGGTAGTGTATGGTTTTGTTGGTTAGTGAAACTAACTTTGAACCTGGGTCTAAGCCCCCTCAAACCAACAGTAGCACAGGTTGTTAAGAGTCAAAGTGGATTTTAGGGAAGTCAAAACCCCTTATTTTGTAAAGGGATGAGTTCTATTAAGCTCTGCCCATGGTCCACGGACCTTTGTAATGTAATGAAAACACTATAAAAGGGAGTCATTGAGGAGTCATCAGGTAGTTAAGTTTTGTGTCATGATTAATGCATAGAGTCTAAAATATTATTTTCTATATTCGGGTGAAGGGGAAGGCTCCTACTATTGAGTGCACTGAGACCTTGGTAGGCTCGTAGCTGAGTGTGCAAACCCCTTCAGCTGTGTGCGCAGGGTTTGACAAGTATATGTATTGAAGATCTAGAATAATAAAGAGTATTTGAAGAAATTTTGTGTCCGAACTGTATACTTATGTTCTTTCTATATTTATACTCAGTTGAGTACTATTTATCTGTAAGATTGTCTTAATTACTCTGCAAATATCTAGATCTATTGTTATATGTTACTTTATGCATGATTAAGACCCTTAGGTGAAGCTTATTACTTTATTTAATTGGAATTTTCTTTAAGTTTGGGGATTTTGAGGATAAGGATTCGTGAAGGTCAGATCAAGCCTTAAATTGAAGAAGCGCCTTACCCTCACATCACATAGCCATATGGATTTAGAAACCTAGTTCTAGCATCCCCCAATACTGCCTTGGGTGAGACTACAGCCTACACTAAGCAGGTTGCTGCCGAAAGGGCTGGTAGTTTAGGGTTTTGTTGGTTAACACAACTAACTCTAAACATGGGTCCAAGCCGCATCAAGCCAACAAATGGTTCCGTTATCGGGGCCAGGATCTATGTGAGGGATGTGTGATGTGGCATCCATGGATACCAACTAAGAAATAAATCGAGAAGTGGATGGATCAGAATTTGCACGAGTTTGCAATTCAAGAGAATCAAAATCCACATTTGTCAAAATAAAGGTGTTTACAAAAATATATCTGCACACAAGTACATGAAGTTTTCTTTTTGACGTTCCCTTGTGAATTACACGAGTGGATGTCCAAATTAGTCGATAGTGAACCTACTTGGAAGCACGAAGATCCTATTGTGTGGACTCCCAAATTGGTCAAACATATTGAAGGATCTGATTATAATGTTGCAAGGGTTGTAGATTAATGAATTAATAGTATCTTGGGTGGTTTCATCATTGAATTTGCATTCAATTCATTTCTGTCTTATAGCGAGGCTGAACACTGATTCTTCAAAGGTCCAAGAGGTAAGGACCTAAAATCGCTAAAGACTTAGATTAAAATGTTGTTGTGCAAAAAAGAGTTATTCCTTTACATTAATGTTTAAGAGAAGTCAGACTAGATCTATGCAATGTGGAAAGTGACTCAGAGTAGATCTAGACAAATTCGTCGAGAGTGAATACAATCCTTTATTGAGAGAGTCTGGAAGTGAAGAAGAAAGAAGTAGCCCTAGTATGCCCAGAGGTGCGACATATTTAGTAGATCAGGATACTTATGGAATTATACATCCATCCACTCCACCTCTGCCTTCACCTCTACCTCATACACCTATGCCTTCACCTCTACCTCGTACACCTATGCCTTCACCTCCACCTACACCTTTGTTATTCATTACGGAGAATACAGTGAAAATCCCTGGATTTAGGGGTCAGGGATTAGAGGACCCCAATCAGTTCTGGTTCGTCACAGAAGTTGTGTGGAAGGCACAACATGTCAATGATGATGACATGAAGAAAGTGCAACTGGTTACAATGCTACAACAAAGAGATCTTACCTAGTATATCAGATATAGTATGACTCATCCGACTTCTTTGTTAGCTAAGACGAAGGATGCGTTGAATGTAAATTTTAGGATGTCGAAGTTGCAAGATTAATCTGTGACCGAAATAAAGGAGATCCAACAGAGGGTTAATGAGTCTGCATGGGATATAGATCAATGGCTGAAGTGTTTAATGAGCCAAGATAATCTTCATATTTCAGCTGAAAAACATAAGGACTGGTACATAGCTATTCCATTTTCTCACTTAAGATTGTTTTTATCTTAGAAGAAGATTGGGTCTCAGGATGCAGCATCTTTGTCGATCTAAGACATGAATTTAGGAGTTCAACAGATCCAAACGCAGTTAGCAAGTTTGCATATGGAATTGTAGGATATGAAGAGGGGAAGGGAGGTTAAACCAGAAACACATTTTGAAGTTTGGTGCACGAAGTGAAAAACTGAAGGTCATCATAAAGATTAGTGCCCAATATTCCGAGATTATATAACTCTGCAGAGTCCCAACCCACTGAAGCTAGAATATTCCGATGGATCAAGCACTGGTGCAAGTGCCTGGTGTAGCATCTTCCAAGTGTTAGCGAAACATTTGACAGATAATTTTCATTTATTACAGAAGTTTGTACAGTCTCCAAAGAAACTCTTTTGTAACTTTTGTAAATCGGTTAGTCATGATGAAAGGAATTGTCGAAACTATGAATTAATGATAGACAAGACTCCATTGTATAGAATGTAGGTTGAACACCATGCGCAAAATGATTAAGGCTCACCCGTGATTCATGGAGGATTCCAAGAATGAGGAGGAGGAGCTGGAAGAAGTCGAGGCTAGATCATTTGCTACAACTGTAGAGAACCAAGACACTTTGCATGTGAATGTCAAAACCCAACTCACCCTTCTTGTCAATACTGTCAAAAATTTGATCATGTCATAGAAAATTTCCCGATATTAATAGCGAAGATTCAAGAGAAGAAGAATCAACAATAAACGCAGAATATTCAAATGATGAGATCCAACTCGCGCCATCTCAGTATAAATATAGTCACATGAATTGGTATAGTTACTGGGGAAGACAAGGTCAAAGGCAAACAACTAGTATCAGATATATGGTTTCGAAGAGATGGTGAGAAGAATGTTGGGTTTGATTTACATAGAGAAAAAGAAACATTCATGGAGGAAAGATTTTTTTTATGGATCTGGGTGCTTCTACGTCTAAGAATCAGATGCTGCTAGTCCCACGATAGGAGAAACCTGAGGAAGTTACTGCGATGCTGGATTCAAATCCCACGGTGTTAAAATAATTTATGCAGACCTACATAAAGTTATTATGAGATCAAAAGGCAGTTGAAGGGCTACAAGAGATGATAGATAACTATGCCAGCAGGGATAAGCCATTACCAAAACAAAACACAGTCAATAAGGTGAACCGAAGAAAGAAGAGAACTGGTAGGGAGATGTGCTTAACACTGTAGATTACTGATTTCAAAATGGACCAGGTAATCCTAGACTTGGGTTGTGATGTTAATGTAATACCAAAGAAAACTTGGGAACAAATGGGGAAGCCTAAGTTATAGTGGTCACCAATTTAGGTGTGCATGGTGAACCAACAAAAAATAATTCCAATGAGTCTCTTGCATGGAGTAACTATATATATTGAAGGCGCAAGGGCATTGGCACATTTTGAAGTTATTGAGATAGTGGATGACAATAATCCATACCCAGCGTTGCTTGGGATTGATTGGGCCTTCAACATGAACGCAATCATTAATTTAATGAACTGAAGCATGGTATTTAAAAAGAATGATCTTCAAGTGATTGTTTTGTTGGATCTAGCAGAAGGTGTGTGATATACAGAACCGGTCTATGATTATTATGAAGACGAAGACATTGATCACATATATAAGATAACTACCTAAAATGAAGATTGGATCAACCCCACTACAGATGGAAGGATCATCTAGGAAAAGGACAATTCCTATCATTCATATTCAAATGAAGAGTTAGAAAGCTAGCACAATAGGTTGCATGAGGTCTCTATGCTACGATGCAATCAACTTAAAAAGTCACTACGTTGTATATCTACCTAGGTATGTAAGTTGCCTTATTATGATGGCTTGGATGATGTCAATATGTTTGTTGACCATTTTGAAAGGGATGTACTAGAGGAACATCAGTTCCAGGCCTTAGATCTAGCATTGAGAGCTACGCCTGCAAGATGGTGGGGTAAGCACAAGGATAATATTGTTGAGTAGAAGGAATATCATAGAATGATGTGATTAAGATTTGGCTAAGTAAATGCCCAAATCATTGAAAAATGCATAGGAAAGGATGATCCACAGGAACATCTGGCTCGATGGAATTAGGCGTGGGGTGAGGTACCTCAACCAAAGTGGGTGTATATCTTCATTCATACCTTGGATGTTATCCCAATGAATTTGTATTTAGAGACAGAGTTGTGACACGAGACTATTGATTGGGATGAAATGAAGGAGAGTTTTGCTGACATTCAATTTTGATGATGGGTTTGAATGAATTGATGAAGCACTTGAGGAGATTAAAGAATCAATATTTCAAACACCAATAGAGTCAATCACTTGGATAAAGTCTAACTGGAGTACAAAGCTACAACATGCTTTGGAATGTTACAATGTCACTATGGAAGAAGGTGATGAGGATTCACAGAATATTAATATCACTGAGTTAGAGAGACTGCACGCAGTTTCTAGACCTGATGTGGAGATCCTTGATATTTCACAGCCAATGAGCAGAAAACATGTAAATATTGGCTCGGAAGAAGAACCGAAATTCATGAACATTTGCGACTGTTGGGATGAAGACACAGTGGATAAGGTCACTGAATTATTATATGAATATCAAGATTTATTTCCAACTAAGTTCTCTGGCTTGAAGGAGATAGTAGGAGATTTGGGTATGATGAAGATGAATCTAAAACTAGACGTGAAGCTGGTTAAGCAACGCCCATATCAGTTGAATTCAAAATACAAGGAAAAGGTAAGAGAAGAACTCGATAAGATGATCGTGGCAGGAATAATTGAACTCGTGGAAGAATTAGAATGGGTCAGTCCTATGGTGGTCCAGGAGAAGAAAATGAAGGGTGATATTAGGATCTACGTTGATCTGTGGAAGTTAAATGATGCATGTGTACATGATCCCTTTCCTACACCTTTTACATATGAATTTCTAGAAAATATTGGTGGGCAGGAAGCTTATTCATTCACAGATGGATTTTTGGGATATCACCAAATTAAGATTGCACTAGAGGATAGAAGCAAGACTACCTTTGCTACAGAATGGGGGTCTTTCCAATATATACATTCATGCCTTTCAGACTAAAAAATGATCCTACAATATTCTCAAGGGTGGTAGTCACAGTGTTTAACGAATTCATTCATAAATTTTTGGAAGTCTACTTCAATGATTGCACAATGTTTGGGCTACTCAAGAAGCATGTCTCTAGTGTGCGTGTGATCTTGGATACAAGTAGAAAGTATCAAATATCCTTGAATTTGAAGAAATGCATTTTTTTGTACCTTATAGAATGGTTTTGGGACATGTTGTCTATAAGCAAGGACTGATGGTAGATGTTGGAAATAATACTAAGAGCGGGGTGAATCAGTATTATCATATCAATAATTTTATTTCCTAATTTATATATGCTACTTCAGTGAATTGAACTAGCGTGTACACGCGACTATGCTTAAAGAAACCAGCGTATATGCAGAGAACTTGTGATTTAGACAGTTTATCATGTGTTGAGCTTAAACCAGTATATCAAAGATTTATTAGGAAATTCAATAAAACATAATAAAGCATCACACATAAGCAACACACATGAACACCAAGATTTAAGGTGGAAACCAAATGTGGGTAAAAACCACCTGCTTTTGTCATCTCTCTCTTCTTTTAATAATAAGAAAAATTGTTTACAGTCTTGTACTGGGGTAGACTCATACCAGTACACAGGCTTCTTCCTGCAAAAGGTTACAACCTTCTCTCAGTTACAACCTTCTCTCAATTTCTAGCTTCTACTGGAAGGGAGCTACAACCCCCTAGCTCTTGTACTAGCCAATATGTTTTACTAGTACGTAGGTGCCAGCCTACAAAAAACTCCACTCTTCCACCAGGGACCACGTTTCATGAATTTTCAAACTGGATACTCCTGGATCGCAACACCACAAGCTGAAGGCCACATTTCATCAAATTTTCACACTAGACCCATCAAAGTCTTTTAAACTTAAACTGCATCAACCAATATTCAGTTAATCTGAACAATCAGATCACTAACACCAGAACATTGTGTTGAACCCATAACCCTGCATCGTCATCTAGAACCAACCGTAACCTAAAAAATCATGCATTAGAGTTTATACGCTACTTAGTTAAACCTAACCTGCATGTATATGCTACCTCCTTTTAACCCAACCTCTGTATATCTCTAGAGATACTGAATCATAAACTTCTGAAACACAGGCTATACCAATCAGTGACATTTTGAAGATCTACTGTCATATTATAGAGTTTAAAACAGATAGCAGCAAGGATCACCCTTCCTTCTCAATCAATCAATCAATCAGACTCAATTTCCTTATACAACAATTCTACATTCATATCTAAGAGGACTTCATTAAAAGACAGCATTAAAACAATAGAATTTGATCAGATAGATTAGTTAGATCTGAACATAAGTTTTTCTTTTTGTGTACGCTACTTGAAAGATTCGAACTTGTGTGTACATGCGCTTTGGCCGAGACAAACCTGCATATAGATCTACAAATTTTGATTCAGAACTTTGTTGTAATTTCAGACTTCAGACAACCCCAGATCATGATAGATAACAAGTAGAACATGCACAAAACATCAGATCTAGTCTCAACCAATATCAGATCATTCAAGAATAAGTCATTTCAAGTCTCATGATTCCTGATCTAATTTTGAACTCAAGGTGCGCATGAAAATTTCAGATCCAGTCCCAGACATAACCCTGCAACATAATATATACTTCAGATAGAAGTATTCCTTAGAATCTCATTGCTTGCACACCCTGGCCTAACGATCTTCTCCTCCTTATATACTCTTAGGCCTTTCTCAATACCTTGGACCACAACCACTCAGGACCAATACCTTGGACCCAATACCTAGGGTCAATACCTTGGACCAAATGCCTCGGACCAATTACCTTGGACCAAAATATCTTGGATCAAATACCTTGGACCGAAAACTTGGTTTTCCAACATGTACGTGCTTTTCCTTCTATGAAAGTGCATGTATGCGTTATTCGCTACTTTTGTTCTATTAAACCGCATGTATACATGCCTTGGACAAAGTGAACCAGCGTATACATCTCTTTTGTCATTCTTTGGAGTCTGATCTGTAATCCTTTACTATTGACCTGCTGCACTATGAACATTTATCTGAGTGAGTTTCCATCAAGGACAACACCTGTATCATAATTCCAAAAATCTCCTCCTTTGGACTTGATGGCAACAACAACACCAAGACACTCTCCCCCTTTGACATCAAGGGCAAAGGGCAGACCAAGATATTCTCTCCCCTATGCTGTTCATGCTCCCATGAGTACATGTTGAATTGTTTGATTGAGCTCCCCTTTGTAAATGCTAATATGCACTAAAACTGTCCATGCTCCCCCTGAGCACAAGCAGAGTCTACAAAAATATTCTCCAACATGACTCTATAACTCAAGTATGTGAGTATGACCTTCCTATCACCAATGACTCGTACATACATTCATCTCCCAACCAAATGGGGACATACCAAATTTGACTCATCCACCCAACCAAGTGGGGATATACCAATTGTTTATACATGACAGAAATATAATTACATCATCCATCTTATGCAAAGTGGGGATACAAATTACATCATTTGTCCAATAGGACTCATTCAAATGTATGAGAAGACATATCACACCCTAGACTTTTACATGACTTAAGCAACAAAAGGTATAAATATCTGAAGCCATAGCTGGACCCAGCAACCATAATGCCAACAATGTAGAATGCAAGTGAAGGCTAATGCTCCCCTTGAACATGTGCTACCTGTGCATTGTTAACAAATCAATGATCAAGGCATATTTTTTAGTTAGATAAAAATTAATGAATAGAGCATATCAATAGATTATAATCATCAACATCAGACAGAGCACCCATATCAGAGCCTGCCCCACTATTTTTTCTTGTTTAAAAAACATATACACTCCTTGACCCACAGAAACCCACGTGTGTATGCGACTAAACTTCATGGAACTTGTGTATAATAACCTTTCTCTGAAAAATTAGATTTAACAGCAGGATGATGCAGCAACTACTCCCAGCTTTTGTCTGAGGTATTCAAATGTTTCTCTGGGCAGTGGTTTAGTGAATATATCAGAAACCTATTCTTTGGAGGGAAAATACTCCAATTTGACTTTTTGTTCAAGCACTTGTTCACGTAGAAAATGGTATTTGATGGGTATGTGCTTGGTCTTGGAGTGCATGACTAGATTCTTTCAAATACTGATGGCATTTGTATTATCACATAGAATGGAGATGGGTGGAGTATATGTGATATTAATGTCTTGCAAGGTTTTCATCATCCAAAGTAGTTGTGTGTAGCAAGATGCAGGAGCCACATATTATGCTTTAATTGTAGATAAATCAAATGAACTTTGTTTCTTATTGTACCAAGACACTAACTTGGACCCCATATAGAATGCACCACCACTAGTTCTTTTTCTGTCATCAACACTTCTTGCCCAATCTTCATCTATATATGCATGAAGAGTAAGATCTGCATCTCTAGGATACCATAAACCAAAGTCTTGAGTTCCTTGAAGATATTTAAAAATTCTTTTGACTACCTGAAGATGTGATTCCTTTGAATTTTTTTGGAATCTTCCAACTATTCCTACTGCATGCATCATGTCAGGTTGGGTACCTATTAGATAAAGCAGACTGCCAATCATAGATCTGTAATTTGGTTGATGTACTATTGTTGATTCATCATTTGAGCTGAGACTGCATCCTGTTACCATTGGGGTACATACAGGTTTAGAATCTTCCATTCCATACCTTTTCAAGATATGTTTGAGATATTTGGTTTGTGAAATAAAAATACCATCTTTATTTTGTTGAACTTGTAGACCAAGAAAATAAGTAAGTTCACCAAGCAAGGACATTTCAAATTCTTGTTGCATTACTGGAGCAAAATTTTGACTCATGGATTCTTCATTGCTACCAAAAATGATATCATCAACATAAACAATAATAATTAGCAATTTATCAATTTCAATCTTTTTATATAGATTGCTATCTGTTGAACCTTTTGTAAAACCTTGTTGGTGTAGATATTTGTCAAGGTGGTAATACCACGCCCTTGGAGCCTGTATTAGACCATAAAGGGCCTTTTTGAGTCTACATACAAGTTTTGCATCATTTCCAAGAATTAATCCTTCTGGCTATTCAGTATAAACTTCTTCTTCTAAATATCCATTCAGGAAGGCTGATTTTACATCCATTTGGTATATTTTGAATTTCTGAAAGCTAGAAAGAGCAAGAAACATCCTTATGGCTTCAAGTCTGGCAACAAGTGCAATTTTTTTTTCAAAATCTATACCTTCTTGTTGAGAATACCCTTTACAAACAAGTTTGGCCTTCTTTCTAATGACTTCTCCATTTTCATTTAGCTTGTTTTTGAATATCCATTTAGTTCCTATAATATTTTTATCATGAGGTATAGGAACTAATTCCCAAGTATCATTTTTTTCATTTTTCTCAAGTTCTTCATCCATGGCCTTGACCCAACATTCATCTTTGCATCATTCTTTTACATTTTGAGGTTCAGTGGAGGACAGTAATGCTAGATAGCTTGAGGTCCCTATAATCTTTCTTATTTTCTATACACCTGCCTCTTTTTCCCCTAAAATTTGAGTTTCAGGATGATTTTTCTGAACATACTCGGACGTAGTATTTTCTTCTACCATTATCGCTTCTTCTAGTGCTTCATTGGTTTCTTCTTCAATATGATTTTGATTTGATATGGGAAAATAATCCCCATCTTCTTCATTGTCATCATCTTTTGTTGACTTTATTTGTTTTTTATTTTTGCATGCTTCATCAACTACAACATGAATGCTTTCAACAAATTTTCCAAGTCTTTTATTATAACATTTATATCCTTTACTTCTAGAAGAATAACCAAGAATAATACCTTCATCTTCTCTTGGTTCAAACTTACCAAGTTTTTTGTCAGTCCTTTTGATATAAAATTTGCTTCCAAAAACTTTAAAGTATTTTATAGTAGGATTCTTACCATACCAAAGTTCATGTGGAGTTTGAGTGTTGTTTACCCGAACATTTTTTTGGTTGAGAATAGTTACGACAGTGAATGCAGCTTCACCCCAAAAAGTTGCAGGATTTCTAGAATAATCTAGCATAGCTGGAGCCATTTGTTGAACTATTTTGTTCATTCTTTCAACCACATCATTTTGCTGAGGACTCCTTGTAGTAGAGAATTTCCTTTTTATTCCATGTTGTTCACAAAAGTCAAAGAATTCATCCGAGGTAAATTCCCGTCCTCGATCAAATCTAAGGAATTTGATTTTTTGATCTGATTCATTTTCAACCAAAGCTTTGAAGGTTTGGAAATTTTCAAAAGCTTCATCATTATGCTTTAGAAGACCTATCCAACACATTTTGGAAAAATCATCAATGAACAAAATAAAGTATTCTTCTCCATGAGGTGACTTTTTCCTTGATGGTCCATGTTATGCTCCTATACCAATAGGTGTCATATATCATGATTGACTTGATGAGCTATGTAATATGTTCATACCTTTACTTGTTGCAAAGGTTTTCCATATTTGCCCAAAAATCAAAAAATTTTAAAAATGTAAAGAGGGTATACCCTAAAAGAAAAATCAAAGGGTGAAAATACTAAAAGATGGTCAAAAAAATCAAAGAAAATGAACCCCAACGAAAAGAAAGACCAAGGAAAGTGTGCAAGTCCAAATACCACTACTTTTTACTTTTGTATAATAAACAATTCTGTGAAATTTGTCACCTATGCTAGAATTCATGAATAGTCAAACAATGTAAGCCTGGCTAGTTCATATTTCAATTTCATGTTGTAGAAATAGAGAATAAAGATCTGACAAAACAGTGTAATCTTGGCAAATAAGCAGATAGGTAGAGAGAAAAAAGGAGCTCAACAGTTTAACCTGAGCCCTTGGATGTAATAAGTGTAGACTTAGATAGGCATTTCCATGTAAAAGAAAAGAAAGTTTGATAAGGGTTTGCCATTCTAAGTGCACCCAAATAAAGAAGTAAAAATGCTAGGATAACGTAGGTAGGGTAAATAGATGATGGTTGCAGAATAGATGTGTGATGAATGGTTAAGTTTAATGCTTAAATCTTTTGCTTTCATCACTTGGACAAAGCACAACTAACATTGGAGACAACACATCAAGGAGACAAAGTCAAATTAATTAACTTCCTTACTCCATTTTTTCCAAAAAATTCACTAATTTCCCCTAAGTACTAAAGGTACCTATAAACAAGTTAGGGGGGCTCAGAGCATTTCTCTGACTTTTGGAGGGACCGGACCCTTGGACAAATAATTTGAAATACCTAAAGCACTTAAATCCCCCTCGTCAATATTCACCCCTTCATAAAGTCACTCATTCCCTTTATAAATCTTTTCCTAAGTAAAATCCTATTTTACTTAAGAAAATTAAAAACATTCTATCTACATGAAACCCTCATATATCATTAGCCTAAGGTATAAGTGTTGTATGATGAAATGCATTTTCGGAAAACATTAAACTTAGTGCTTTCCCATTCATTTGGTCATATTGACCACTAATGTTATTATTATGTAATTCCCAAATAAAACAACATTACCAACGGCCGTATTGTTATATTAAACAAAACCCCAAATTTTTACATATCCCGCCCTGATGGTTAGTTATAACCATAATATAGTTTAAATAGGAATTAATTACTTAATCAGTAACTAATTAATAACCCTAATCCCCCGCCTCATTAATAAAGGATTAATTAACCCTCACGGTTAATTAACAGCCTCCCCATCCAATCCCATCAACCCCAATATAATTAATTAATCCTTAAATATATTGGGCTAGCCTCCATTATATCCACATCACTTCAGAGCCCCGACAGTTGTCTAATCAGGTCACCGAGATCTAACGACTATTATGCATATCGCGTGACCCTTTGTGACCGCGCGTTAGCATGCGATGACAAAGCAGTTTTTGCACAGTGCCTCCGCCACGCGTCGAACGCTCTATGGAATCGCTAGCCCAACACTAAATATCACCTTTCCCCATAAGCGGTGCAATAGAAACTGCTTACTACCTTCTACTAAATGAAAAAATGTCTCATCATTTAGTTGCCACCAATTGTCATTTTCATTCACCTGCCAATATCAACCATTTACCCATTTAAACACAAAAACCCCAGTTTTGCTTGTTTTCACCTGATTGTGCGGTAAAACCCATGTAACCCATCTGCACCACCTAAAGCATCTGTTAACCGATTCAAGCATGGTTTACCTCCCAAAAATCATTCTAGACTCACTCCACAGACCTCTCAAGCTCAAATGAAACCTTTTCAACCTCCCCAGCAAACCAATGCTTTCTTAAAAATTTGTTTTGTTTTACAGGTGATCAGAAGACCACAACCTTGGATAAACTGTCTTAATACTAGTTATAAGACCTGTTACTCCAAGAGTGTTAACAAATCTATTCAAACATAGATGGAAGATAAAGCATATAGTTGAAAGATAAGCAAAGGAAACAGGAAATTAAACGATTTACTGTTGAAACAGACAGTAAAAACCTAAACTACACATTGAAGGTAAAAGGACACAGTAAAGAACAGTCAAAGTGTATCAGGGTTAAAGAGTATCAAATTGAAGACCAAGTCAAGTAAATCAGCTAGCATGAAGATAAACAGCATAGAAGACAGTTACAAAGCATAACATACAAATTCATGTCAAAGTGAAGACAGATGAAAAAACAAAGCGGTAAAAGTAAAACGTAAAAAATAAAAAGTAAAAGTAAACATGAAGACATTAAGGGTTAAACAAAGATAAAAAAACTTTCACCAGCTATAATGAAGTTTATCCAAAGTAAAAGTGAAAAACAACTGAAATAAATTTAAGGTTAAAAGATGAAATCAGAGCAAAAATGGTACATTCTTCAGAAATTTCCTATTTAACTCATAATTTTTCATAAATGATTGTGGCCAATCCAAGAAGTATTTTGAGAACATGGAGGGGTTTTTTGTTCCCAAAGGGCTCATCTACAAAAACCTCTCTCACTTTGTACACAAGTATTACCAAGAGGGAGATAAGTGAATATCTTCACAGCCTATTTTTTAGTTTGTGCAAAGTCCTGTTTTTAACATCTTTTTGTAGAAAATATTGTGAATAGCTGGAGCTGAAGTTCGGGAAACTGAGAGAGGTTTATCTCAAAAACATTCTTATCAACAAAACCCTCTTTCACTATTTCAACATCTATCATGGATTGATATATAAAAGCGTATCGTTGGACCCTAAGTTTGCAAAATTTCTAGGGCAGAATGCACAAAGGAAGGATGCAGTTAGTGACTGGGATGCCTCATCATCAACTAAGAGTTGCTATCAAATTAGACTTACTCTTTTTTGTCCCAATAAGTCCATAGAAATAGTGCCAAATAGATTCATTAGTTTTGAATGTCCTTTATTTATGTTCTATTAATGTAAACAGTTGGAGATATTTGTGAAACTAATCTTGATATTTTTTCAAGATATTTTAGTTTACAATTAGTATAAATACTTCTTCATTTGAATTATTTTGGTGTGGATTCTTAGACATTGATGTAAATCTAATTACTTTGGAATAAATTTTTGTTGGACAAATCTTGCATGGCTGGCTAGATGAAGAATTAATGCAAAGGACTTTTCACAGGATTCATGTGTCAAACACTGCACAAATGAGTATCTTATATGTCATGTGTTATTGTTTTCTTGTTTATTATATCAATTGTGTTTCATATCTGAATATTAAAACGAAAAAGAATATTTCAGAAAGTGCATAAGTGCAATCTGTCTTCAATCATTTTTATTCTAAATGTTTTCTTCTAAACTAGCATAAGCAGTGAATTCTTAATTGATCATGTTTCCTAGCTTACTCATTTTGATCATTTAGTAAAGAATTCTTAATTTCTCTTTATTGGTAATCATCCAAGTTCCCTCCCCTTAAAATATGTTAAAGGATTCTTAATTTCCCTTCATCCCTTTTAAGTCCATTCCATATTTTCAAGTTTCTATTTTCTCCTCGTTTAGCTATCTTGCCCTGTGAATCCATCCTTTGTTGAAAAACCAAGTCCAATTGAGCCATGTTCTTTGACTCCGTTAGCCCAATGGCATAAACTATTCAGTTCTACCCCTCTACTACTGAATTTCACCACCAGACACAATCAAAACCCTTAAGCTTTCATAACTAGCCTAACGTCTTATAAAACCAAGCTAAATTTTAAAGAGAGAGCCCTCTCTGGGTACAAATTGGCTAGATTCTATACCTAAAAGTTGGTTTGTGGTTACCTCAGACCCCTTTCTCTCTTCTTACAACTTCTGGGAAAATCTGAGTGATAACAGTCCATATAAATCAATATGGACAAGTTCAAGAGGCTTACTAGCTTACCCTTCATTTTCCACGAAGTGAACTCTTGTTTGCTTGCCGATTTGACATGGTTTGCGGATTTTATTCTCTGGGAGGATGATATCTAGAAGATCACGAACAACCTTAAATCTGCATGCTTTTCTTATTTGAGAAAAGCTTAGATGTCCCAATCTTCTATGCCACAGCCAGTTTTCATCATTTTTGCTTAGATAGCACTGTCGTTGTCCTCCCTTGAGTATGTATAAGTTGTTTGGAGTTCTTGTAGCTTTGATCATGGTCTCTCTTTTATCAATCTCACGAACAACACATTCGTTTGATCGAAACACCACTTCATTTCCTTGATCACACATTTGACTGACACTCAACAGGTTATGCTTTAAATCACCTACATACATAACATTTCCAACTTTAACCTTTTCTTTCAAGAAAACAGAGCGTTTACATTTTATGATAGCAGGAGTGTCATTTCCAAATGAGACATTCTTTCCTTTTCTAAGGCATTATATGAGTGAAGTTTTTCTTTGTCACTTGTCATGTGTTTTCAGCATCCACTGTCAATGTACCACTGATTTTCTTGTCCTTCTACATACAAGGCTATACCACATCTTTCGGTTTGAGATTCTTTCCTTCTCCATATCATGGGATTTAATGGAGCTTTCTCCTTTTGATATGTTTTCCGAAATTTTCTCCTGCATTCAGATTCTTCATGACCAAAGTTGTTACAGATTGAGCATTCTATTTCATTTTCATGAAGAGAAATTTTATTATAGGAACTTTTCTTGATCCCCATTACATTCCTTTGATTTCGTGCTTCTCTAGTCATGATGGTTTTGTAAGAAACACATTGATCATCTTTGTGTCCAAAATTATGGCACGAAAAACATTTCCCATTAAAGAATTTCGTGCGACTATTGAATCTATTGACCTAGTGATTGTAGTTTCTATTGATATTCATCTTTGGAGCAAATTGAGTATGATTTACCTGAGGTTGGTTCTGGATTCTATTCATCCTTGGAGTAAATTGAGTCTGATTTACCCGGTGATCTACTTTATGCCTTTGCTGACGATTGTCATACTATTCACTGGTCTTTGCTGCATCAAGATAGCTTTTGGTGGAGGTTGACGGCTTCTGTGATTGAGATGCTTCTTCAGTATATCCAAGACATGTCTTTATCAAAGGAGAACGTTGAACTTTGATAATTTCATTTAAAGTTTCTGATCCTTTAGCAAATCTAAGATTGAAAGGTTTCGTTTTCTCAAGATCCTTTCTTAGACCCACAATTTCACATTCTAGTTTTTCATTGTGTTTTTATTTTTCAGCAAGTTGGTATGTTAAGGTATCTATAATCATATTCTTTTCTTCTAAACAGATTTTGAGTTTAGATATTTCTTCATGAATGTCTTCCTCTTCTAAAGCATCCTAAAAATTATCATCATCATAAGCCATAAGAAGTTTGTAATCTTGTCCAGTTTCATCTTCATCACTATTAGATAAACCATCGCTATCTTCATGAGTATAGTAACTCCTTTTATTCACAACTTGTTTTCTATTCCCTTTGGCATATTCCTTTCCTTTTTCAAATTTATCTTTATGAGGACATCTAGCAGCGTAATGACTGACTCTGCTACAAGAAAAGCATTTGAAGGGTAACTTACCTCTAAACCTTCCAGAACCCCGTTGAAGATTTTTGACAAAGTGTACCTCATCTTCTTCTTCTGAAATATTTCTTGATTCATTGTGTTCTTTCTTTCCTTTTGTTGAAGCTTTGAATGCGGCTTCTCTCATATATGATGGTCCTCCTTTTCTCATTTCAAAGGAAATTAAGATTTCGTGAAGCTGCGTCATAGTGATATTCTGCAAATTTTGTGTTTCTTCTATGGCAGACACTTTGGATTCAAATTTAGTAGACAAGGATCTCAAAACTTTCTCAAATAAGGTAACTTAATTTCTTCACCCAGATTCTTCATACAATTGACAACCTCATCTATACGTAGGAAGTAACTAGCTATGCTCTCATCACTATGCATCTTAAGAGTTTCATACTAAATTCTGAGAGTTTGAAGCTTAGCACGTTTTACTTGAGAGTCTCCTTCGTAGCTCAGAACGATTTTCTCCCATATTTCTTTGGCTGATTTGAGCTACATGACTTTGAAAAACTCTGATTGTGACAGACTAATAAAGTATTGACAGCTTTGGCATTGGTTTCATATTTCTTTTTACCTGTCGTATCTGTAGGAATTGTTGTTGGAAATGTATAACCTCCTTCAACAATTTCCTAGACATCTATTCCGAGCAATTGTAAATAGGTTGTGGTTCTTATTTTCCAATAAACAAATTTGCTCCCATCAAAGATGGGCGGTCTGATGGATCCCATGCTTTCTTGATTATTCATGTTGATGGATCTCCCTTCAAGCAATCAAGCTTCTTTTGAAGGATCTGCTCTGATACCAATTGTTGGAAATAATACTGAGAGGGTGGTGAATCAGTATTATCATATCAATAATTTTATTTCCCAAACAGATTTATATATGCTACTTCAGTGAATCGAACTAGCGTGTACACACAACTGTGCTTAAAGAAACCAGCATATGTGCAGAGAACTTGTGATTTAGACAATTTATCATGTGTTGAGCTTAAACCAGTATATCAGAGATTTATTAGGCAATTCAATAAAAGCATAATAAAGCATCACACATAAGCAACACACATGAACACCAAGATTTAAGGTGGAAAACTAATGTGGGTAAAAACCACCTACTGTTGTCATCTCTGTCTTCTTTTAATAATAAGAAAAAATGTTTGCAATATTGTACTGGTGCAGACTCATACCGGTACACAGGCTTCTTCCTGCAGAAGGTTACAACCTTCTCTCATTTTCCAACTTCTACTATAAGGGAGCTACAACCCCCTAGCTCTTGTACTAGCTGATATGTTTTACTAGTACATAGGTGCCAACCTATAGAAAACTCTACTCTTCCACTAGGGACCACGTTTCATGAATTTTCAAATTGGATACTCCTTGATCACAACACCACAAGCTGAAGCCCACGTTTCATCAAACTTTCACACTAGACCCATCAAAGTCTTTTAAACTTAAACTGCATCAACCAATATTCAGTCAATCTGAACAATTAGATCACTGACACCTGAACACTGTGCTGAACCCAGAACCCTACATCATCATTCTGAACTGGCTGTAACCTCAAAAATGATGCATTAGAGTGTATATGCTACTTGGTTGAACCCAACCTACATGTATACACTACTTCCTTTTAACCCAACCTGCGTATATCTCTAGAGATACTGAATTATAAACTTTTGAACCACAAACTGTATCAATCACTGACATTCTAAAGATCTACTGCCATATTATAGAGTTCAAAATGGATAGCAGCAAGGATCACCCTTCCTTCTCAATCAATCAATCAATCAGACTCAATTTCCTTATACAATAGTTCTACGTTCATATCTAAGAGGACTTCATTGACAAACAACACTAAAATAATAGAATTTGATCAGATAGATCAGTCAGATCTGAAAATAAGTTTTTCTTTTTGTATATGCTACTTGAAAGAGTCGAACCTGCGTGTATACGTGCTTTGGCTAAGACAAACCTACGTACAGATCTGCAAATTTTGGCTCAAAACTTTGCTGTAATTTCAGACTTCAGACAAACCCAGATCACGATAGATAACAAGTAGAACACGTGCAAAACATCAGATCTGGTCTCAACCAATATCAGATCATTCAAGAATAAGTCATTTCAAGTCTCACGATTCCTAATCAAATGTTGAACTCAAGGTGCACATGAAAATTTCAGATCTTGTCCCAGACACAACCCTACAACATAATATATACTTCAAATAGAACTATTCATTAGAATCTCTTTGCTTTCACACCGTGGCCTAATGATTTTCTCCTCCTTATATACTCTTAGGCCTTTCTCAATACCTTGGACCAAAACCACTTAGGACCAATATCTTGGACCCAATACCTAGGGTCAATACCTTGGACCAAATGCCTCAGACCAATTAACTTAGACCAAAATACCTTGGATCAAATACCTTGGACCAAAAACTTGGTTTTCCAACATTACGCACTTTTCCTCCTATGAAAGTGCGTGTATACGTTATACGCTACTTTTTTTCTGTTAAACTGTGTGTATATGCACCTTGGACAAAGTGAACCCGTGCATACCTCTCTTTTGTCATTCTTTGGAGTCTGATATGTAATCCTTTGTTGTTGACCTGTTGCACTATGAACATTCATCTGAGTGAGTT
The DNA here is from genome assembly GCA_031772625.1 of Pinus tabuliformis. Classification (NCBI taxonomy): domain Eukaryota; kingdom Viridiplantae; phylum Streptophyta; class Pinopsida; order Pinales; family Pinaceae; genus Pinus; species Pinus tabuliformis. Next base: position 165,711,005 of record CM062812.1, on the reverse strand, counting down.
TCCATCAAGGACAACACCTGTATCATAATGCCAACAGTAGACCCTGCTAAGATTGTTGTGATTATCAATTTGAATCCCCCTAGGAATGTAAAGCAGCGACACACAACTTTGGTTCATATTGGGTACTACAGGAAGTTTATTAAGGCATACACACAGATCACTGCGCCCATGGATAGGTTGTTAAAAAATGATGCTACGTGTTAGTGTCAATATCTTCATCCCTCCGTCAGAGATCAAATCCTCTTGTTGCATTGCATATTAGGTGTCCCGCCCAGTCAGCTGCATTCCATTAGGCACATGGATTGTCTGATGGTAGTGGCTTCTCCTACAATCTCCCTCATGTCATTTACCTGTTGGATCATGTTTATTCATAAAAAATTGTATACAGTCACCTTTTTGTCTTAAAGATTGCAGAAGTCTTTTCTAGGGTTTTATTGTCATTTAGGTCTAGGGTTTCATTAGGGTTTCATCTAAAAGGGTTTCAAAAAGTCCAATAATAACCAGTAGGCACATGAGGAGGTTCCAGTATCAATAAATTTCATAATCAAGTGTTCAGAATGTGTAAAAACAGGGTATTTTTAGATTTTATTGTACAAATTCATGTAATTGTATTCCCTTCATATGTAAATTACTTCACCTACAGCCTTGGTCACTTTTCCTAGCCTTAGTAGCTCCAACCCCCTGTAAAGAAAACAAGACACATTTCATTCAGTTCATCACAAGCTCAAAGAAAGTGAAAAATCTCAAAAACAGAGTTTGAAAAATAAAGTCATTTTCCCAAACATTGTAAAGTGGGTTTTATAAACCAAAAAATTAAAAGCTCCTTGTATATAAGTTATTTCTTCCATTGAAAGGTCCATTTGCATTTCAAAGACAAAGTTGGGCAAAGCAAAGTCATGTTTGTGAGCAAGTAAGACAAATTTGGAGAAATCTGCCCAAAATCAGAGGCGCGACGCACTAGGCAAGTGGTGTGGCGCACATAGCAGGCACGGCGCATAGGGCCGCGATTTCCAGTTCAAATTTACACGGGCGCAATGCACACACAGGGCATGGCGCGTTGGGTTTGATGCACGGTGCATAGAGCTGCCAGGCCCGAATTCTACAACAACTCACTCCAAATCATCCAAAACACTCGGATCTTCTTTTGTGCAAGTAGGTTGAGCCTCTATCACTACTTTTCATCCAATTTTTGGTGGTTGTTTTATGGTGGTTGTCTTATGGTGGTTGTGTGAACAAAAAACCAAACCCTACCTCTTGCATCTTTCAAAGGAAATAGTGCCTAGGGTTTGTACTGTTGTTTTGGCTGCCAAGTCATTCCCTCATCTTTCCACTCCCTCACTTATTTTCCTAGTGTATTCCCCTATTACCTAATTCCCATATTCCCAAAACAAAATCATATATCCCTATCCCCAATCCTATTTTTCCCAAAGTCCCAAATATAATTCCCAAACCCTAGTGCTATACCCAAAACTCCTAAATTATTCCCTAATCCCCTGTTTCCCTAACTAAACCCTATCCCAACAGTCCCTAAAATCCCTCATTTTTTCCCTCCCTATACAATCCCTTATATCACTTTTCCCTTGGTGGCAGAAGTAAAAAAAACATCATAAAGCACCTACTTCTCATCAAGGCAGCTCATCCACCTAGCAGAGATGGAATCTAATCCCTCATATTCTTATGAAGAGGAGACACACAGTGACTCACCTATAGAAGTACATGCACCCAGGAGGCCTCATAGAGGTGGCAAGCATATTCGAGAAGAACCAACCACTCTTGCTGAGTTACAGGCCTGCCCTCTTGCCATCACTTGTTTCCAACACCAGTCCTGCTATGAATTTTGTGAGATGGTTGCTAGAATTCAGTTTCATCATGAGTTGGCTCGTTTGTTTGTGCTTCATTTACATGATGGCCAAGCCACTCTAGCTGGTGTCACATTCACATTAACACCAGAATCTATTTCACTAGCAACCGGTATTCCTAACATTGGAGAGCAATGGAACAAGAGGCAGCAAATTGATAGGTAGCATGAATCTCATGGAAAATTTTAGGGGCTAATGTTCGCCCAGTGGGCTAATTTTCCATGATTTTTCCACAAAAAAAATTCGCCAATTTTCAATTTTATAAAAGATGATTCGCCCAAATTTTAGAATATAAAATTATTTTACCTTAAAAATCGCCAAAATTATATAGAGGCTATATATAAAATCATTAAAAATTTGAATGATTTTACAAATACATCAATAAACATTTTATAGTTTGCATATTATAGATTAGTGAGATTCGCCAATGTTTTTAAACTTCAAGAAAATTTTCCATCCTTAAAATTTTCCTTGAGCATGATGAACCATACATTAAGCCCGGTTGTTTAAGACAACTCAGTAGAGTGTTCCCTTTCCGGTACTTCAAAGATTCTTATGCTCCTTTGATGAAATTGATAATGAAGTATTTCAGCTGTGAGGACCGGTTTTCCCGTTTATATGCTTATCATATCAGGCTGCTGATGCATTTTACCAGGGTGAGGATGATGAACCTCCCCTACTTCATGTGTTGAAACATTGAGAAGATGACCACCCTAGTACAGCACAAGGCTCCTCAGCAGCAGTTCAACAATATATATCATTTTGCTCTCATTAAAATTGTAGTCATCTATCAGCTTGGCTTACAGGGCATCACTTGGGAGGACTTCATTTCTCGTGAGTTTTTCACAGCTCCTCAGGGACCTTCAAAGATTGTACATGAGACAAGTGGACCTTCATATCAGCATGAGGGTCATGAGACACAGACTTCTAGTATGTCAGTGTTTATCACTTATCAGAAGGACACTGGATGGTTGTTCGCAGCAGCCAAGCGAGTATTATCTCCACCCAGGGTGGAAGGGGTCTCGCTTCCGTCATCAGCACAACAGGTTCAAGACAAAGGCAAGAGGCCATTACAGGATGAAGGACCATCAGGTGAGCGTGAGACTGATTTCATTCTCATTGAGGGTGATGATACTGATATGGGCCTGCAAAGCACAAATCTCAAAGAAGTCATTCAAGAGCAGCAGGCGGACATCAATGCCTTGTCCCTCAACTTGGATAGAGCTAAATGGAAAATACAATACCTGGAGCAAAGAAATAGGTAGCTTGAATATCAACAAGTGATTATGGAGTTGCAAAACATTCGGGAGAATCGCTAAGCTGCCCAAAGGAGGAGGGTGGAGTTCACTTCACTTGAGCAGGAGGTCAATGCCGATCGGGAGCCATGGCTTGAAAGAGCCAATATCCACTTGGAGATGAGGTTATAAAAGGCCATAAATGAGAAGAATAGGTTGAGAAACATGGCATATCATTATTTGTCAAGGAATATGGTGTTCCAAGCTAGAATCAGGAGCTTGAAGGCAAAATTGAAGAGAGCATCAAGGAGGCAAAAGGACCATGAAGGACCTCAAATATTGGCTAAGGGTTCCTTGGCCCAGCACAATGATTGATGAAGAAAACTCAGCCCAAATTTCAAAAAATTTGGGGCATTTTTTGCATTTTTGGCACAAAAAACAGGTTTTTTGCTCTATGCGCCGCGCCACATGGCGCTCGCTTTTGATAGGAGCCTCCAAATGAAAAAAACTCAACATTTTTGGATTTGGCACGAAAAAATATTCTTGCCTACCAATGGCCAAGAAAGTTGGACAGGTTTTGAGCCCTCAAAAAGGTCTAAAACACTCAAAAATGACGTCACTGCCCCTATTTTGGCACACAGGAAGCAGTGTTGGGAGAACTGAAGTTTGGAGCGGTAAATGGAGGCCAAATTGAAAAATTACACTTGGGCTGGAAAATAGACAGGTAGACCTTTCCAACAAGCACACTTGGATCGAATTTTTACACTAGGAAGACCTCAAAAAGTGGCTCCAAACAGGTGCTACGCATAGAGAATTTGGCGCGGTGCATAGGGGAAATTTGGACCAGTTTGACCAAGAATGCTCTGTTTTTCACCTAGATTTTGCCAGTTTGACTTTTACACCTACTTAGTGTAAAATTTGTGATGTAATTTAATATAAATTGATGGATCATGATGTAAATATGTCAACTTTTCACTTATGGAGGGAGATTCATCTGTTAAAAAGTTGTTTGAAACTGAATGAATCAGTTCCCTTGTTTCTAGAGGCATGTTGTTCCACTGCTTGATTTCCAGTTCTCAATTTAGAATTAGTTGAAACAACACCTAAAAATGTAAGCTTGACCCCTAGAGGCTAGGATGAGCTATGGTTTGTCTATATTATGTTTTTTTTAGTCATTAGCATGGTTGGACTCTTGAGAAAGCAAGGAGCTTCATTGTACACCCATATCAACATTTTGGCTAAGGAATTGAGACCAAGGTTTGTAGCACTCTTTGGGATCCCCGTGGCATTTTTTTTGGTACATTTATATCTTCTGTATTTGTTTATGTGTTATTTATGAAATTATCTATCTTGTTTCTTCGTAACTAAATCAAACAAGAGGGAAAGTAGAATCCATTATAATTGCAGTGCGCTACTTGAGGTTTGCTTTAGTTTCTTGATGTTTCCAGCTGTTTGGAGAGGATCCATGGCTTCTCTTGCCATCTTCAACTCCTCACCTATCTAATCCCTCCACCTCATTCAATTTCAAGTGCCAAAATTAGTTGCCTACCTTGCCGCATTGAGATTTCTGCAAAGCTGAGCCTCATTCCCTGCACCCAAAATCTGCTTTTCCATTTGAGCCAACAAAAACATCATTTTATTTAATCAAAATCTCTTGCACACATACCTAGCCTAAAATGTAGTTACATTAGTCATCTCAATCCTTTAGTGATTATATTTTGCTGAGATTGACCCAGAGAGAGCCCTCTCCCGACCTGGTAGGGCTAGCTACCAGGTTAAGCATGGTTTGATGTTGGCCCTAGATCCTACCTTTCTCAGCCTGAGGTAAATCTAGGCTCTAACACTACGTTTTGTTGGGATGATGACTATTAGAAAAGATTGGATATTCTTAAGGAAAACATGGTTACGACACCAATCCTCATATTCTCGGATTAGAAGAAGGAATTTCATGTGCATGTGGATGCATCTTGTATAGTGTTGGGAGTTGTCTTAACTCAACCACAGGCAGGAGATATGGATCACCTGATTACCTTTAGCAATAAAAAATTATCTAACTCAAAGAAGAACTATTCAAGCACAGAGTGAGAAGGATTGGCCATGGTTTATGCACTACAAAAATTGAGGTATTACAAGCTAGGTGTGCACTTTGAAATGTACATGGACCGTTTTGCTTTGAAGTACCTATTCAATAAGCCTATGTTGGGGGGCGGGGGGGGGGGGGGGGAGGGGGGCGAATATGTAGATGGTTGCTTCTTTTCCAGGAGTATGATTTTGAAGTGACAGTTATGCCCAAGAAATTGAATGTTGGACCAGATCACCTCTCTTGGCTCGAGAATGGTGAATAACACACTAATATTGATGAAGGGTTACTTGACACGCGACTCTTTGATGTTAGAGTTGCAGATGAACATTTTGTAGACATTAGTCATTTTTTCGCTACTGATTAAGCTCCTAAAGGTTATACGACACAACCAAACAAGGAATTAGTTGTCAGGAATGCATATTTTTCCGTGATTGCAATACACTTATATAAGATAGGATCGAATGAAGTTCTACGTCGATATGTGCCTGAATATGAAAGACACAGTATTCTAGCTAAAGCACATGGTGGTGTTGCTAGAGGACACTATGCAAGCAAGACAACTGTGTAGAAGATCCTACGAGCAGGATTATGGTGGCCTACGTTACATAAATATTCTGAGTACTACAGTACATGTGATGTGTGTAAAAGGACTAGGAGGCCATTGCGCAAGGATGAATTGCCCTTAAATCTACAAGTCACACTACAAGAATTTGATAAATTGGCAGTTGACTCCATTGGACCTATTCATCCACCAGGGAAGAAGACAGGAGCCCGTTAAATTATCACTGTAGCAGAGTACTTAACCAGGTGGGCCGAGGCACAACCTATGAAGGATTGTAACATGGAAACTACTGCGAAGTTTATATTTTAATTTATTCTGTCAAGGTTTGGATTCTTGAAGATTTTAATGACTGATAGAGGTTTACGCTTCCTAAATGAGACAATTTCGTCTTTAACAGAAGATTCTAGATGTACCATGAGAAGAGTACACTGTATCATCCCTAGGAAAATGGAACTATTGAAGCTTTCAACAAGATCTTGGAGAATTCCCTAAAAATTTTTACAATGTTAATAGAAATTATTGGGATGTGCACATACTGACAGTTCTATGGGCATATAGGACGACCTGTAAGAAATTGGCAAGCCAAACACCATTTAGACTAGTTTATGAACCAGAAGCAGTGATGTCGATGGAATATATAGTGCATAGCCTCAGGATTGTAGTAGTAACTGAGATGGCGGATCACAATGTAATGGAGGAATGCCTCACACAACTACTTGCATTGGAGGAAGAACGCTTTTTGGCTGGCTTTCATAAGCAAGTGCAGAAATCTAGAGAAAAGGTGTGGCATGATCGTGACATTAAGCAACGTACTTTTAAGAATGGAGATTTGGTCCTGGTACATGACAGCAATTTGACCAAATTTCCGAGGAAGTTTCAAATGTATTGGCTAGGATTGTACATGATTAAGGATATTTTGGATGGTGGCACATTTCATCTTGTGAAGCTGAATGGGGAAGTGTTTCTTGGCAGGATTGATGGGAGTAGATTGAAGGTGTACAGGGATGATCCCACCCCTGCACAATGACTACATGACAATAGGAAATTCTTAGTGCTTTTGGCAGTTGAAAGAGAGTGCGGAACTATAAACTACTCTGTTAGGGAAAAATTCTATCAACGAAGGAGGGTTGTGTGCTATTTAGGAAGATGGCACAAGTGGAAGCTGCGACAAGGTAGTTGCGCCATAAGGAGGTATTGGAGTGTTTTCTTCTTGAAGGTGTATGAAAATAAACCACTTTAGACTGTGGATGAAAAAAAACCCTAATAATAAAAATGGTTGTTAAACAGTGTGGATCTGCAACAAATGATAGAAACAAAACCTGCCAAAGCCCTAATCTATGCAATAGAAATAGTTAAACAACAAAATGGAATAAGAAAATATGCGGAAGCAACTCCAATAATCCAATGGAAGCCAGATATATAAAGAATATATTTTATTAAATGACACCTGTGAAGGGAAAAAATAATGCTACGAGTCCCCCTCTATGGGATGGGTTCTTGGCTATCCTCAATTTCTTCAGCTTTTTGTAGAGTCTCTCTCCTCTATAATGTGTAAAACCCAGCAAACAAAACATTTTAGCTCAATGAGAACTCAAATGAAAAATAAAATGGTGTATGACAATGATAATAAATAGAACTACAATAGTGAGTGCAACAATGAAAATGATCAAAAGTGAAGAATGAATGTAAAACCCTCCAATTTATAGCAAAATACTAGGTTATCCTCGCATAATGGGAAATAATAAATTATTATTAACCATATTCTAGAATTAACCATTTGGAATATTTTATTATATTTGGTTGGAGGGAAAAAGTATTTAAATGGGTTAAATACTTTTATTTAGGAATAATAAATAAGTAAATGTTTTATTTATTATCCCAAGAAATATGGTTAAGGAATAATAAACAAATAATGATTTATTTAAATATTTATAGGGGATTTAGTTAAATTTGACAAGGAGTAATAACTAATTAGTGATTAATTAATTATTCCTAGAGAAAAATAAGATAATGAATTATTTATCTATTTATTTCCCATAACTCAGTCAAATATGACAAGGAATATTAGTTAAACAATGGTTTAATTAATTATTCCTAGAATATAATTAAATAAATAGTGATTTATTTAATTATTCTTCATGGGTTTAACCAAAAATATTTTAACAGATGTGGTTTATTAAGTGATTTCTTATAGTGAAAGCAATTTTACTATGGTAAAATTGGCCCTACATGGTGTACTTTGATCCATCTAGTAAATTATGGCTAGATGATCAATTTTTTTGTGATAACAGATTGCCCCCCAACGTAAAAGTGTTAGGAGAAAAACGTATGACTAAAGTACGTTGTAAGGACACAATCACTAGAAACCGAAGGGGACTCAGAGAGAGAGAGAGAGAGAGAGAGAGTAATGGAGCCTAATCAAAAGAGGATAGTGACAAAGCGGGCAAGACCAACTAACTAATGTAAGTCTCCTTTTATGCTGTGGTATCTGATCTCAATGAGGTGAGGGAGGCATACCTATACTCGTCGAGATAACTTAGTATAAAAAATAATGATGCACCCAGAAAAATGAAACTGAGTAATAAAGTACATGTTGAATGGTACATGTCATGATGACATAAATGAGCCAGAAAATAATACAATGTATCCCATATACATAATACGCCTGCAAAAACATGATCTAGGACTGAATACAATAACATATGAGTACATGAGATATAATGGCCCTTCCCTCACAAAATGGGTGGGAGGGAGGGTAGAACAACCAAAGAAGCCCTGCTGAATAGGAAAGGGCTCTGCAAAAATGAATGGTTCGTATGAAGGAGACATGCATTCTATGAACACTGCAAGGGGGAGGAACCAAATCCATCAAATCTACGGAACTACATCTGAGGTTGTAGCATAATATGAAATCATCTGGGCATGTGGGGGGATACCTAAAGGGCCACCCACTCATGAGGTCTGAAACATCTCACACACGCCCGAGAATCACTGGTACAATCACTACATCACTGGTACATCAAGTGTATGAATCACGAGCATGAAACAATCAAGTAAAATGGAAATGATGATTCCCTTTGCTTTATTTGAGGCACCGAACAAGAGTGGAAGCTCAAACCAAGATACACACCCTCTAGGTCGTTCCTCTAGAATATATGTCCTAATGTCTATAGAATAGGGCCTGCCATAGGTGAGGCAATGAGGATCCTCAACTAAGGCATGAGGGAAAATAGTAATGTAAATAATGGATTGATACCAGGGAAAATGGGACTGAGTGAAAAACAAAAGACTTCCCTTGTCATAGCATAAAGTGCATGGTTGACCTGGCAGCGACTGACTCGACTCCCGAGGGGATGAGGGACTGTATGAATGAAGGCCAAAATGGGCGATGCAGGATGAATGCTATGCAAATATGGATGGAACACTACGACATGATACAATGGGATGCACAACAAACTCCATGGATGCAAAGGTGACTCATCACGGATGCTCTGAACAAGGGTGACTCGATGATGCTGCCACACAAAATAGGCCTTGGGGACCATGAAAACATGAGAAAATGATGGTTTCCCATGACGAAAATTGACACTTGAGATGAAAATAACCAAGGGAAGGTGGTTCTCTAAGTACAAGTGTTGCACATGAATAAATTTTATTTTAAGAGGCGACGAAGTGACCCTTCTTGGAAAAATGGCTTCTAGGTGAAATGTCAATTCATCAAAAACTAGGAAAGACCCATTCTAGTACTCGATGAGAGATTTCCAATGGTGTTAATGGTTTTCCAAAATGAGCTATGGTTTAGTCACAATGGGCGATAGAAAAACTTTTGGTTTTTCCATAAAAGGACATTTTCCCTCCAATTTGAATTCATTTGCTAAGTGAGTTGTGGTGAATTTGAAGAGGAGGAAAAGGCCCTAAATCTTGTGGAGATCATAGCGAGGAAACTGACCATTGGAATCAAGATCTGTGACTTTCAAGTAGGTGGCCTTACTCATTTCTTCAGTTTCAGTGGTTTATTTTTTAATTTTGGTGGCTCACAGCTCCCTGGGAGACCCCTACTACTCCTCACGGTTGGCTTGCGCTTTTTTGGGCCTGAAGTGTGATTTGACTCATGGGAATTGGTCAATGCTCACACTTTTCTAGATGAAAGTTGTGAGCTAGACCTAAGAGGAAGGGTGATCTACTAGCCTGATGGGGGCTATAAGCTAAATAGTCAAGACCAGTGTTTTCATCTCTGAACTGAAAATACATGTGGGGTTTGGCAGGTATGGTAGATTTGAAAATAAACTAGTGTGAACGAGATTTGGAAACCCTTCGACCTGAGATTCATGGGGATCAAGTGGTTTGAGAGGCGCTAACTCACTACGGGGTTCTCAGGTTGTTAGAGAACCCATTTATGAGGGTAGGTGAGCCCTTGTTATCAAGGATCGTGAGCTATTGGGACCCCGACCAAGAGATCTTTATAGTGCAGGGGAACAGGATCGAATTCACTTTCCAGGATATTTATTTCTGGACCAGACTCCCCCCTAGGGGTGGTGGGGGATATACATCTAGTGTTGCCTCATGGTATGAGCATTATAGAGTTTATGGATCACCATTTTCCATAGATTGTTTGTGTGAAGGGAACGACCATCCCAATCAGTGATCTAGATAGGCTAGAGACACGGGTTGTCGCCACAGTAGTGCTACAGATTCTGGGAAGCCAGACGTTCCACCACATCACTGGTGGGAAGATGATGCCTGTTGAGAGTGTATTAGTAAGGACCTACTATGGGTGGTTGTTGGCTTAAGGGGGGCCTGACCCAGGTTCAAAGTTGTTCATGCTAACCAACAAAACCCTAACTGCTGGCCCTTTTGGCAAGAACCAGCAAACATAGGTTGTAGTTTTACCCGAAGTAGTATTGTGGGATGATAGAACCAGGTTTCTGCATCCATAGGTAGTGTGATAAGTGGTCTTAAGCTTTTATAGCTTAGATCTGCCTTTGTGCAGATCGGTAACCTTCTAGGGCTCGCTACTGTAACTCAGGTAAAATGGCTTCTAGACCTTTGCGAAGGTCTGCGATCAGTCTTTGTGGACCTTAAACAAGCAAGTTATCCACTTTCATGCATTAATCAATAATCATATATCTGCCTTTGCGCAGATCTATTCAACTCATTAGAAATCACAACAGAATTAACCCTTAACTTAATGAACACAAATAATTACTTAGTTCATGCATAAATATTATAGATTCAATAGATTTGTGCAGCGATTACACATTATTTCATGAAAAACACTCCAGTAAGCGATAGAACATAACATAAACGGAACTTGTAATAATTCTTAGATATAAAGTATTTCTTCAGATTCAATCTTTATTAAGCTTCAATGTTGAGATTACAGACTCCTTTACCCTGAGCACTCAGCTGCAGGGGTCTGCGCACTCAACTATGTACTTAGCAAGGCCTCCTGCTCACTCAGCTGCAGGAGCCTTCCCCTTTCACCTAAGTATAGGAAGCAGAGCTTTCCTGCCTTAGCACTTGCCCAAAAATAGTCTCTATCTTCACCTACTTGCTCTTTGCTGCCTCTTAGACTCGCTATGACTCAACTATATATAGCTTTCTTCAATACAATACCATGGTCTGTGGACCATGGGTGAGTCTCAAAACCAACCTATTTACTTATTCAAACAAGGGGCTAAAACCTCTTTAACCCCTATCTACCTGCAAGCTCTGCACCCACATTTCATGGAGACTTTACATCATTTACAAAAACATATACAAAATTTGGGTTAACTAACCCCAAAACTAACCTTGGTCTTGAATAGAGCGGATATAATATCTGTGTGACTTATTAATGATCCCATATTTGGCCTTCATCTTGTCTGATAACTCTTTCTCTCCACGTTTCCCTCCACAATCCTTGGCAGGGTCCGCCCCTTGTAGGGAAGCTTTGTGATTCGATGAATTAACATGTCTATAATCGGATTGGGCTCCCCAACCCATAGGCACCCATCATGCACTAGTGTGAGGAGGTGGTGCACACACACCATGTTGATAGTTGACCTATGAAGATGCAGCACGCAGAGCATGTGTAGCAACCCTGCCTGCTCAACACCTCTGACCCACTTCATGGGTTCCAACCGCGTAACCCCCATCTCTTCGTAGTAATTTTTCATCATATACTTGTTGGTTGCCAAATGTGGGAACCTCTCGTGGTCCGCGCGGTCTCAATCCTCCATTTTCAGCACAAGATTGCACACTAATGTCATGCCTTCAAATTCCACCTGTTTAGGAAATCGGGGTGTCAAAACCATAAATTTCCTGGAATCTAGGTCCTAGGTAACTTGGGTTTTTCCCTTTCATGATGCGGGGAGTCTTGAGGTAGACTCGATCTCTTCGGTGTCCAATTCCTATACACCTTGGTATTCTTCGTCCTCGAAATCGACCACTTTCTCCGGTTGTTTATCTTTCTTTTTGATCTGAAAATGGGGCACTTAGGCTTCTTGTCTAACTTAGAAGAGACTCTCCCACTTCCAAAGATTATTTATTCCTAAGTCTTTATGATTAACCAATGTGGAATTAAATATGTGCTTGAAAATAAGGTGTATTCTTATGTCTGTTTTAGAACTATTTATGTGCTTTAATATTCTATTGTTTTTGCTAATACAACATATATATAACAATAAACAATGCAATAATAAAACAAAACACACAGAACAGCAATTTAATTAGGATTTCACCCAAAACTCTTGGGCTATGTCTCTGTGAGCTCTATTCAGCTGAAATAGGCTCTTTGGGATTATGGCAAAGTCATTTTTTACAAGCTATTGGCTCAAATCCACTGTCTTACATAGAAACAATGGGTTTAGACACCATTTTATCCATGGCTCTTGAAGCTCTCGGCTTTCTGGCTCTCGGCTCTCACTCTGGTTCTCGACTCTCGCTCTAGCTCTTAGCTCTGGCTCTTGGCTTTGGCTCTTGGCTCTGGCTCTTGGCTCTAGCTCTGGCTCTTTAGCTCTGGCTCTAGCTCTAGCTCTTCGGCTCTAGCTTCTTTGGCTCTCTGGCTTTTCACTTGATCTCCAAGTGACCCCAAAGGCTCCCTCGTCTGCTCTGCGCAGTAGCTTTTCACTCTCTCTACTCTCTTGACTCTGCAACTGCCTTCAGCATTCATGTCTCCCTTAATTGAGCTCCCTGGTTTCCTTTGAGGCATTTCCCCAGCTTTTTTGCTTCCCTGGCCATTTCCCTGTGTTCAATCATTTCTTTGTGCCTCTTCGGCTTTCCTGCTCCTTATTTGTTTAACTGGCCATCTAGCTCTATGGCTTTATGGCTTCTAAATGCATAATTTCTTGTAAAAATTCTTGCTGCAACATGGCATGATGATCAAGAGCAATTACAGAAGGAATCGGGGTCATTTCATAGGCAACAACCCGAAAACTGAGAAAACTGCATTACATAGAGATGTCTGGAAAATACACTGTCAGGCGTGATTTGCGGACTTGAAATCCCATTCAGTCGCCCCTAAATCCCTATTAGGTCTACCACTAGGCATTAAATCACATCGCATTAGTGTTTTGGGCAAAATCCCAAATACACGAGAAAACGATGAAAAACTTGTTAAAATCCTTTTTATTAGACTTCAAATATTATTGTGTCCACCCTATAAACACATCGGGTCTGCCTTGGGCCACTGTCACAGCTCCACCATCGATCTACAGGATCTCCAATCCAACAGTCACCATTTAATTTTGAGCAGCTTAAGGATATGGAGGTTACCCGCCTGAAAAGGTGGTTTCCCTATTCCTTCACCAAGCCACGCATCGTTCATTATGTGGGATCAGGTAGAGCCAACCCAAAACCATTTTCTGCTTGAGGCCCACTCGAAATTTGCCTTACGAAACCTAAAATTTATGCAATCAAGATTGGAATTCCCCTTCAGGTCAGTTTTTATCACTTTGGCATCTTTCCTTTGTGTTTCGGTTCTTACACCGAAAAGTATTAATACACAGAAAAGTCTCATTACCGGAACTCAAATTTTATAAACCCACACCTATAGAATCCATCGAGTCCGATTATCGTAAGCCATATGTATATCAGCCTCGCTCCATTGTACTACTCCGACGCGATATTGCTATGTGACTTGTCACAATCGCATATCGCAAAGTCCTGGGGTCTTTCCATATGGCATCACCGATGCCGATTCACTGATCCGATCATCGGCGATCGACGTATCGCATGATCGCAATCACCGATTCCATGGTTCCAATGTCACATGTGTCTGCCTCTGATCCAATCGATCGAATCACCTGATCAGAATTTCCTCTACCTTTTCTTAAATCTGGCCTTTGCATTTTTCCGATGTGATTCCCTTTTTAAGGGTTTTTTTCCATTTGTATGTGTTTTTGCTTCTTTTTCCAAAGAAACAAGGCATCTTCTTTCTGCGATAACTTCTGCACCCTAAGTCCATTTTAGCCCATTCAACTTGTAGTAGATTCAAAATGAAAAGATCTCTGCCATGGGCTATTTCTAGGAACTTCTTTGGACTTTCATCTTTCCTCTCTGAGGAACACTTAGACTTAGGAGTCTATCCAAAAATCCATTTTGGATCACTTTTCCTTCTGTCGCACGTCTAGGTTCTTCCTCAGTGAATGTCTCACCGGCATTGGCTTCTTCTTCTCCTCTTTTGTGGTTGATTGCTTCACCCTAGGCGACCTCAGTGCAATAGGCACAGGGGATGTGGCTTCCATACTTGAGGTTTCAAGGCCTGACACGTCAAAAACGACAACTTCAGAATTTACATCTTCTGCGTGGTTTGTATCAGTCATTCATTCTATGAGCAACTCTTGGGCTTCTATAATGTAATTTTCAAATGAGGGGCACGTCACAAACTCCTCCCAGAATTGATGATTCATAAGCTTCAAATAACAAAGCTCCCAGACAATTCTCAAAATGCAAAGTGTTCTTCAGTGGACCAACATCCGTAATTTATAGGAATTTTTGAATTCAAATCTGACTGTTCCCCCCAAATTCTGATCATAAATGCATCTTTGGCAGTAGATATCCAAAGATATTCACCATAAATAGTGCCTACCTACTCCTCTTAACTAATTTTTGGCCATCAAATCATGAATAGTAACCCCAACGACTACTTTTGGACCGATCTACATGACACCACCCTCCATGGCACAGCTCATCTAACGTAGCTCATCCAACGCAACTTCACCTATCACACCCTTGTCATCAATCGCACAACCTCCCTACCATGTTCTTCACTTAGTCGGGTAGTGTAGTTTATAGTCCCGCAATCCCTTGCAGCTGCCTGGATTACTAAGACTATCCTGCTTCCATATAGTCATTGCATAGGGGTAGGATCCCCTGTGTATAGCTTCAGTCTACTTCCATTCACTTTTCCAAGGAATGGTTCCCTATTTAGCTTCATGAGATGAACTGCACCACCATCGGTGATCTACTTAAGAATGTATGGCCCCAACCAGTGCATTTGAAACTTTCCTGGAAATTTCATGAACTTGCTCTCATACAAAAACACTAAATCATCTACCTTGAACATGTGAAGCATAATATGCCAATCGTGCCATGCCTTTTCGCATTCCTTTTGCACTTTCTGGTGAAATCCTACAAGGAAGCAATCTTCTTCTAACTCCATCATCTGTGTGAGCCATTCCTCCAAGGTCTTGCAATCTGCCATTTCTGTCAATGCTACAATTCGTAAACTTGGGACAATATACTCAATATGCATTACTTCTTCAATCCCATAGACCAGTCTAAATGGTGTTTGGCTTATCAACTTCTTGTAGGTTGTCTTATAATCCCATGAAATAGTAGGTACGTACATGTCCCATTCATTCCTCTGCGCATTGCAGACCTTCATTAATGTAGACTCCAAAATCATGTTAAAAGCTTCCATCATTCCATTTTCCTGTGGGTGATAGGGCATGATCTTCTGATGATAGCCCTGAAGTCCTTCACGCATTATGCTAATCGTTTCATTTAGGAAATATGTACCCCTATCACTCATCAAAATATTAGGGCATCGAAACCTTGTTAAGACATATTCAAACAAAAACTTCACAGTAGTGGCTGTTGTACAATCCTTCACTGGATGCGCTTCCGTCCACCTAGTTAATTACTCAGTTACAGTAATGATATACCATGCGCCCATCTTCTTTCCTGGTGGTTGTATTGGACCTATAAATTCAATGGCCCATTTTTCAAATACCTAAAGTGGGACTTGAGGATGTAAAGGAAATTCAACCCTTCGTGAAGGCTTCCCCATTCTTTGGCAAGATTGCATGCCTTGAAATATGCCTTAGAATTCTTGTGTAATTTTTGCCACTATAATCCAGTGTGCAAAATCTTCTTTTTTGTTACTTTCCCTGCATAGTGACCTCCTACCACTCCTCCATGGGCTTCAGCTAGGATACTAGTATGTTCAAACTCTGGAACATACCTTCGCAGTATCTCATCTGTTCCCATATTATACAAATTACCCACAATCACTAAAAAATCCACAACACAAACTACTAAATCCTTCCTTTATTGAGTGGAATAACCTTCCAAAGTTGTTCTCGTGTTAAAAATTGAATGATATTGGCAAAATGAATAACCACAATGCGCACCGCAAAGGGCTACGCATCCGACAGTCATTCCTCCAAACTACTTTGGTTCTTCACCTGTTTCAATTCTTAATAGATGGTCTAGACCTGCATTCAGCCTTCCAGGCTTCACAATTACTCCAAAATCATATTCTTGGAACAATAGTAACCATCGACATATTTTCCCCCAACACAGGCTTATTGACCAGCTACTTCAGTGCAAAATGATCTGTATACATTTTGAAGTGTCCACCCAATAAATAATTCTTGAACTTTTGTAGTGCATAGACCATCGCCAGTCCTTCGCACTCTGTACTAGAGTAATTCTTCTCAGCTTTGGATAACTTTCTTCTCCCAAAGGCAATTGGATGATCAATCTCTCCTTCACATGCCTATGTTAATACATCTCCTAGCGTAATACAAGATGCATCTACATGCACATGGAACTCCTTCTTCCAATTTGAAAACACCAAAATAGGCGTTGTCACCATTATTTCCTTCAAAACATCTAAGCTATGCTAATAGTCTTCTTCCCAGCAAAACATTGCATCTTTCTTTAACAATTTCTCCATCGGCATAGTTATCTGGGAATACACCTTGATAAACTTCCTGTAATACCCAATGTGTCCCAATGTTGCGCGTAGTTGTTTCACATTCCTTGGAGCTTCTAAATTCACAATGACGGCAATCTTCACAAGGTCCACCATCAATCCCTGCTTACATACGACATGGCCAATCCCATAGGGCACACACAATATTCATTCTTCAAGTTCAACATGATCTGATACCTTTGGCATGTATCCAGCATGAGGCGCAAACTCACAACATGGCGCTTCACCAACCCAAACACAAGCCAATCATCAAAATACACCTCCAAAAATCTATGAATGAACTCTTTGAACGTCACGATCACTACTCGAGAAACGATTGCAGGCGCATTCTTCAATCCGAATGGCATAACTGTATATTGGAAGAAACCCCACTCAATCGTGAACATTGTTTTTCTTCAATCTTCCAATGTGATCTTTATTTCATGATATGCCGAAAAACCATCAAAAAACCAATACGCCTCTTGTCCGCCAGCATTTTCTAACACTTCATCAGTAAATGGTGATGGAAACGAATCATGCACACACACATCATTAAGCTTCTGCAGATCTATGCATATGCAAATTTCACCTTTTTGTTTCTTTTCTTGGACCACCATTGGGCTTACCCAATCAAATTCCTCTACTGGCTCAATAATACTGACATCCAGCATCTTATCTAGTTCCTGGCGCACCATCTCTTTATATTTTGGATTCAACCGATAAGGTCGCTGCTTAACAAGCTTCGCATTTGGATTCAATGTGATCTTCATAACACCTAAATATTTGATGATTCCTTTCAAATCTGAAAATTTCGTTGGGAATAAATCTTGGTACTCGTGTAGTAGCTCGACTACCTTATCAACCATATCTTTGTCCCAATAGTCTCCTATCTTCACGAACTTAGGTTCTTCTTCAGATCCAATGTTTACTTGTCAAGTTTTCAGAGGCTCTAATGTATTTGAGTTCACCATCTTTGGTCCTTCAACTTCACGCTATCCTTCTATTTCTGGGATGGTAATATTCCATGGATCATCCTCTTCTTCTTCAACAATTACATTATAACATTCTAGTACATGGCGCAACTGTGTACTCCAATCTGGTTGAGTCCATTCTACTGGTTCCTTCGGCCTTCTGAACATAGCCGCTTTTATCTCTTGTAGCGCCTCATCAATGCTCACAAACCCATCCTCAAATCTTAAGGTCAATAGAAAACTTTCCCTTAAAATGTCCCATTCGGTCGTGCCATGGCAAAGCTCCATCTCTAGATACCAGTTCATTGGGAAGGTATCTACTATTTGATAGAAAATATGCACCCATTCTGATTGTGGTTCTATCCCCCATACCTTAGTCCATCATGCCAGCTGTATTTTTCTATCATTCTAGTATTAGCATACCCAAACCTTAACTTCATCATTCTCCTATATTATTTCCCTCCATAAAAGTTCTCTTTGTGTGTACCCCACCAACGGGCAGGCGCAGCACGCAGCACGAATTCTAGTCCCCGAAATCAATGCTATTCTAGTACTTCTCTTTCAAATTCATTAAAAAACAACTCCACATCAGTTAGACCATCATAATGCGGAAGCTTTCTTACCTCAGTCAAGACACACCTTAGCAATTCGGTCATCATATTGCAACCGAGCATAGATACTTCATGCAGTGGATTCTTCCATTGTTCAATTTCTTCATCTGAATCTGAGGTGTAGGAGTTATCCCTGTCCCACGTAATTCATCCATCGGCTATAGGATTGATCCAATCCTCATATTGTGTTGTTATCTTGTATATTTGGTCCAGATCTTCAGCACTTTCTACATAGTGTTATAGCTCCAAGTCTCACTCTTGAGGTTTGTGATGCTGCACTCATGGCCCAGGGAAACCCCTCCTTCCAGACCTGGTCCAAAATTTAAAAAACAGTGTTTTATTCCCTATACGTGACATTGCCCTGATCTAAATGCATGTGTATGTGGGTCTGTGTATACCCAACCCACATATATGTCTTAAAACACTTTAAAAAATTAAATATCCTTAATTTCAGGTGGAGATCGCGGGTTTTACCTACTGATCACCTGCTAGTGCTCGTGGCCCAACTGTTCCCAACAAATTCCCAACTAAAAAACTAATTTGGGAGAAGTATAAAAAGGCTTCAATGGGAAGGCCTAAGGGAGGAGAGAAGAGATAGAAAGGTTATTATGCTGAGATTTCCCTGACCAGGTCTGAAGATCTTAGTGCCTCCTACACTTCCCCCATTTACAGGAAACCCTTCTTTCCTTGTGTGATGATGTCTATGTACTACTTGAGATATCATGGAGTAAGTCATGGAAGGAGTTTGTTAAAGGCTTGAGACTGGATGAATCCGGAGGACGGTTCCGCTTGGAGCCTGTGAAAGGACAGATCAGGTGAAATTATTCCTTTCTGTACTTTATTTGTCTGTAATAAAAGAAACACTTGTCTTTATTCCTAACATAAATCTTCTTCATGTTTATGATATCCATGTTATGATTCATATGTGAATGGTAGTTTAATTGCATAACTAGCTACCTTTCAATATACTATGAAGATGATTTCTTTATGATGTTTAGTCCATATACTGTTGTACTTTCTTGAATTGATTGTTTTTTAGGTTGAAGGAGCAAAAGGAACTCCAAGAGGGTTTGGACCCTGGAAGGATCTTCTCAAACAAAGGACCCCCAAGTACGCCCCTTATCGTACAGTTTTCTTATATTAGCATTATGGTTGTATCGAATGTGTGTTTCTCTATATAGACAACCTCTGATCTGCTAGGGTATCAACCCAAGACCCTAGGGGAATTTGTCCCTCAACACATAGTCGTGAACAAGTTCAGTAAAACACACTCCCTCTACAGGGTCTAGTGGCACCACAACCCTGAGATACTTCTTCTCAAACGTCATCTTGCACTTCTTCAAGTTGATGACCCCATTCATATCAATAGCCTAGTCAATTACTAGTAGCACGAGGTAAGGGTTACTAACATCCACTATTTCAATGACCTCAAAGTTAGCCAGTGCTCTCACACCCTCAATGCCCACCATTACACCATATAAGCGCCCCCTTGGAATAATCTTCTGTTGATTTTCCATGTGCAATTGAATAGGAGACCACTGCAGCACAGGTCTCCCCATCATTTCCCAAGTCTACTTAGGTAGGACATTAGCATCAGACCCCAAATTCAAGATGATCTGGTCCATTTCTTATTCACCTACCTACGCAGTTAGCCTCATCTTGCGCCTCCTTCGTGTCTTATTCTTACCAATATTTCTTACTGTGCGTTGTTCAGTAGAAGTCTTTTCTTTATTACTACACTTGTCTATTAATTCTTACAACCCTTCTACTACCTTCTGATTGCACAGAAACTTTGTACAAGTCTTCAGGAACGTAGCTAGGATTGAAGGATCTACTTCTTGCGTCACACTAGTTTCTGGCATTTTATCATGACTTCCTAAGGTGGAGGCCTCAACGAAGTTCTTCTTTGCTACCATGAAGGTCTCCGTAGCGCAATTAAGATGAAAATCTACTTCCTTCTCAGCAACCTTGCGCACCAATCCATCTTCCTCAGGCTGCTTACCTTTATCTGCACCAGTTGTCATACCTCTTCTCAACATGATATTTATGCTTTGATCTTCTTCATGGGGCACAACCCTCACCATCTGAATGTTCTATGTAGGCTACTGGGGTTGCACCTTCTTTTCTTGCATTTTTTCCATAAGGATCAGATATTCCTCTATGACATGGTCAAATTGTTGGCAATACTGACATGAGGGATGCGTGAGATTTGTACAATCTCACGCGAAGTGCCCTACTTCGCCATAGTTATAGCAGATTACCTGCCCATGCCCTCGACCTGGTCCAGTGCCTCTTCCACATCCTCAACCTTGGAATCCTCTGCGTGCTACAACTGCACCTTGATCCTGAGGCCAATTCTCTACCTGCATCCTATAGGTAGGGGTTATATCCAATGTCATCAAATAACTCTTATAGTGGTGTTCATCGTGTCCTACAGACTTACAGAAATTGCAAAACAACTACTGAGGGGTATGTACAAAATTATGAAGTAAGTGGTAGTTATCAGTAGCATGTTGTCCTGTAACTTGACAGATAGCACACCATAGCATAGATCTTGTGCTCATCCCAATGTTATTTTCTATTTTAAAGGGAACATTCCCTCCCCCTATAATATCATTCTTATAGAGCAAATAATGATACTTATCATGGCCATGGCTCTTACACTTCAGACACTAGACCTCAGTGTGCACCTCTAGTTGATATTCCTTTCCTTTCTTTAGGCTTTAAAACTCCAAGTGAAAACTTTCTAGTTGTGAATGAATTTGTTTCACCCTAAGATTCGTATCCTGGAGAGGCAAGGCATCCAGCTTCATCGCAATCTCCAAGGATTATGTTTGCATTGTTATATTCTGTTGTGACAAAGGTATTCTTAAATGTGGCAAGAGTGATGTTATAAAATAGTCGTGATGTTGTGAATCTGAGATTATCATATGGGAGAATATGAAATTAGTTGGAGAACAAAAAGCTACAGTCAAGGCCACCAAATTCTCCATCCTGTCATCCAAGGATGATGATGCTAAATATGTCAAGACTACAAAGAAATTCATGAGGTACCTCAATGAAAAATCATCTAATGACCTAAGAGAAATGGAAATCATTGATAGGAGAAGTGTAGTTATTGAATTTTCCAAAATAATTCAGAGAAAAGAAGCAAGGGATAGAGTTGAGGAATGTGTGAATGATTTAGCGAAGTTGGTATCAACATTTAATTCCAATTTTGATCATAGAATTAGAGTCAAGTTGCCTAGTTGTTGGGACTTTCAAGGGAACTTGCTACCATGGGAAAAATATGAGAAACTATTGGTTGAGGCCAAGAGTAAGGTGGATTCTTCACATGAAAATACTACCACTCTCAAGGGCAAAACCATAGTGAATTATCTATAGAGAGATTTTTAACTACTATGGCTCCTAAAATCCCTGTTCGTTTCCAAGCCTACTTACACTGAACTCACAAATTTCAAGATGGCCTATGGGCAGTCATTCACAACCCTACAATAGACCTAACATTATGGCAGAAGTGTGACCAATTCATCAACCCATCTCGAGTCTAAACAGTGGACTCGTGTCCACCTCAAGAGATCAAAGGAGTCAAAAATGAAGATATTTTAGTTTGGCCATCATGACACATTCATCTCATTTCTACAATTTTGTAAATATTTCATTTTCAAGAAAGGAATCAAGTTTGTTATGTAATAATTAGAACAATTGGACTAGTTACACGCTTGTACAGTTGAGTATTTTTTATAACTATAGCATTCCAAGATATTTTTGTAAATTGTTATTGTTTTGATTCTATCTATAAAAGGGAAGAAAGACTCATTAGTAAGGGTTAAATTATTTTGTCACAGAGGCTATAATTGTTCTGCAAGTTTTTTGGGCTTATAAGATGTATATCATTTTTAAGATTAATGAAGATATTTTCTGGTGATTCAGAGCATTGAGATGTGTAGTATGTGTTTCTATCTTTTTTTATCACTTCGTGTGCTTTTGTATTC
Organism: Pinus tabuliformis; assembly: GCA_031772625.1. Taxonomy (NCBI): domain Eukaryota; kingdom Viridiplantae; phylum Streptophyta; class Pinopsida; order Pinales; family Pinaceae; genus Pinus; species Pinus tabuliformis. Next base: position 165,688,507 of record CM062812.1, on the reverse strand, counting down.
TTCTAAAATTGTGTAATTATAGTTGTTGGATTCAATCTTAAATAGCATATTTACCTATGTTATGTTATGGAAAATGGTACCTATGATGTGATAGATTGAAGGCCTTAAAATGCATTCCATGTTTTCTACATTTCATTTCCTTAGCCTAATTCATGATTATGTTGAAATTTAGTGCATAGGATTATGTGTTCATCCCTTTGCACTTGGTTTCTTTTCTTGCATTTCCTCTTTCACCTATACTACAATAGTCAACAAAAACTACACTTTTGTGTGTAGGCCACTAGATCTAAGCATTAACTCTTTGGAATCATATATTGTTTATGTTTACATTGGATTTGCCTCTAAGTAGGGTAATTGAACTAGATTACATAAATTTATATCTAACTTTTGAGCAAAAAAAATCTATATTTAAGACATATTAATAAGTCCCAAGAAATGGCCTCTCCTCAACTGGAAGGTTGTATCTAGGAACCAAAATAGTAACAAGTTAAGTGAATAAGCTATAAAATCTTATAACTATGGTGGTTGGGAATCCTAGAGTCATTTTTTCCTTAGAAGACTGCCTCAGATGCTCCTGTAAATGGCATAGTTGGAGTGTTCTCAGAGAGATATTTCCAATGGTATGTTGAAGTTTGGAGAAGGCCTTCTAGAACATAATTTATTATCATTGAAAGGTGACTAACCCCAAGGTCAAAGTTGCTTCTCTCGATATTGTGTAGTGTAAAATTGGTGGAAGTTTAGCATTGTTTCCAAACATAGTGGAGTCATTGGAGAAGAAGCTAAATGAAGTCCCAAGAGAACATGGCTAATAGTACAATATCAAAGCAGGAGATGATTGTCCAACAATGTATCCCATGTTCACCTAACCCCGACGGAAGTTCCCCGTACGTTACAAAATTCACATAAAAATTCAAAGTGTCGGAATGAAAAGGCTCTTGGAGGACATGGTGTAGAAGGCAGGTGAAAGAAGTGAGCATTGATTTGTGGATGGAGTCTCCACAGACATGTAATCCTAGGAGACCTTCTCTGGAAGAACAAAAAAGAGGCACAAAGGTGAAGCCCCAAGATGAGTCGATGTCGGGATAACATGGCACAGAAGATGACCCAATCATAGAAGAGCTAGAGGGTTTGTAGTAGGCCCATATGTAACATGTCACCCTAGAAGGCCCGGTCTAGGAAGAATCAAAGACACAGTTGAAATATTTAGAATGACACGGCTCTAGGCATATGTCACATAAGACAAATGGCACACTCCTATTGAATGAGAAAAAATATGTTGAGAATAGTGATTGGTCCACGACTGTGGAAAAGGTTCCACCGGGGCACACCATCCCAGAGCACAGACCTGGGAGGCTTCATAGAAAGTGCAAGGAATGTATTACTAAGCTAAGTAGATACTAGGACAAAATGCTATTACAGTGGAGGTTACTAGTCATCCTAACTGTCTTGTAATTGGTCTATGTGTGTTGAAGACAACCCCACATGACACGTAATCCTAAAGGTTACTCCCCAATAGTTATAATTGCAACACATATGTGAAAATTTAGGTTAATAGAGCAACAAGACACGTTGGCATAGACATTGCATGACCTAGTAGTAGGAAGTGAAAAGGCCACATAATCCTGACAATTCATTGATTGTATCGTGAGTACAATGGGCGGTCCCACTCAGACACGTATGCTTGGAGGAATGACCTCGAAAACTTTAAAAGGTGGATATTTGTTTGTTCCTAGGGAAATAAATCCAGGGGCTAAGGTAAAGCCCATAACTTGGTCTTATGTGTGTTTAGTGACCATGAGCATAAAAGATTAATGTGTGTTGATTAAACCCTTAAGGGCTATAGTTTCAAGAGGCGCCCATGAGCCATTTTTATGTGGATTTCGCATGTTAATGATAATTTGGGACCACAAGCTTATTAATTGAAAGGAGGTCTTGAGGGCCTATTTCAAATACACTTAAAAGGGCACTACAAAAAAATGTATAAAGGGCCTTCAGGCTAATTATAATGGAAAAGGGTCGTTTGAAAATGGAGATGAGGGTTAGAGTACTAGTGGGATTATGTTTAATGACATTAAATGGATTGGTAGCTAGAAGTGAAAAATTGGTGTCAATGGTGATTTCCAAGGCCAAGAGATCAAGATAGCAAACGACCATAATCTGCAGATTAAGTCTATGGGTCTGGCTCAAATAGAACAAGCCATACCTTAGTTTCCTTGCACACTATCAAAAATTAAATATCCTTTGGACTAATGAATATTTAACCAAGGTCAGAGAAGCCATGTTGTTTTTGGACACTAAATTTAATGAAGGAACTGCTTGAGTGTGTAGGTGGGGTTGAGAGTTAATTCTTAGTAAGGAAAAACACTCAGGTGCCCATTACCTTATTTAATGTTGCTGCAGTTTCCAAGTAATTTGATCCAATAGCACGATGAAAAGCCATGCTGAGAGTACTCACTCAAGTAGTGTGTGATTAACAACATGAATTGCATTGTTCCCTGTGTTGCAGAGAAACAAAACCATGGATGGTCATTGTGCAATGTGGGGGATTGCAGTAGAGTATTGTTTGAGAGTAAGTTGCTGAGAAGAGGCTAAGAGTGCCTACGGAACAATGAAGGGGCTGAGAGCTGATACGTTGAGTGTATGAGGGTCAAGAGCTGAATGTGTGTTGTTGCAAGATGAGTAGTGTTAAAAACACACATGGGATGGTGAACACAATATGAAAGAATAAGTGTTCATTGAATTTATTATTCACAATAATGCACATTTATACATTTCCCTGTGACCCTTGGTCTTCACATACCAAGTGGTATCTTGGAATTCAATGAAAATTCACATTCCACACCAAACCTTAGAGGATTAGGTGTCCAATATTCCCCCCATTAATCTAAAGGGGTGTATGCAAGTCCAAGAAGAGAGTTGTAATGCAAAAAATACAACAATGTATGACACCACTAGGCTGAATGCACTCTTTGAAATGATGGAATAAGGTGGGAGAACTCAAGGTCTCAATTGGTAGTGGTTTAAGGATGACCACCATAACTAGAACGCTTAGTGCAGTTCCTGCAACTCTTCCAAATCTAGAAATAAGATGAATTCTTCTTCTAGAGGAAGTGCTCCTTAATTCCTTTAAGAGGGAGACCTTCAACTTAGAAAAAAGGGATGTCTTCAACCTTCTGTGGTTTAAGGAAGGCCACCAACCAAAGGAACACTTAGTGTGATTCCCATAATTATTCCAAATGTTGCAAGAAGTTGAAGGCTTCTCCTAGAGGAAGTGCTTCTTAATTCTTTGAAGAGGGAGACCTTCAACCTAGAAAAGGGAGGTTTGCAGTCTCTGATGGTTTAAGGAAGGACACCAACCAAAGGCATGCTTAGGGGCTTCTCTATCACTAGATACAACTATGAATTTGGGTATGGTTGTCTCTGGTTGTAGGCTCAGGCAGCAAGTTTAGGTTGTGGTTTAGGCTCACTTGATTTATCTCTGAAACTTGTAGATGATCATCAATTCCCCCCCTATCAGATACAAGGTGGGAAGATGAAGAGATATCAATTGAAAGAATTTTCTATATTCGGGAACAGATCCTGTGGTATGATTTAAATATCTTCTTAGATGTTGAAGCCCATTTCCAAGAAGTGATCCATCCAAGGTGAATCTTTGTTCTTGCAGGAGGCATTCTTCTGAAGCATTTGTTTGAATGAGCATTTTTTCGACCACAATGCCCACACGAATGAAGATCAAAATAGTGATATTTCCCATGGAAAACTCACTAACAATGTTGGCATCCAAAAATCTATTTTTACGGAGGAGAAGTAGGAACAAGTGAATATAAACTATCATTCAAAAACCCAACACTATGAAACTAGATGGGCTTGGAGTAGTTTGGAGTGTGAAGAGGAACCTCCTTACCATATCCAAGACCTGTTTTATGCTTGTTGTCGACAAGCTCTTCCCAAGGTTTGATTATGGGCTTAGGAAGTGCAAATTGAACTTTTGCATCTACATGCAAATATGCTCCTGAAATGGGCTCAATGATTTAAACAATTTCAGGCTATTGATGAGAGTCAAATTTGGACTCAAAAATGGGATTGTTCTGAATACAAACAAGCTCATAATGTTGCCTTTTCTGCTATAACTCATCTTGTTGAACTTGAGATTCAAGCTGAAAAAAGAAAATATTTTCATGTGCATTTTGAAGATAGACTTTAATATCAAAACGAGTGTCTTTGTTGATTTTTACCATCCCATGAATAGTGGAGACTGTCAGAGAATTTAGCAACTCTGATGTATCATCAAGTTTGGCCATTTTCTTAGCCAAAAATAAAGGCTCAACAAATAGAGTCAATTCAACTAGAAATGCACCTCAATATAATGTAAAAGTACCTTCACACAAGAATAAATATCACCATGTGTAGATTTATTTTCCTGCACAATTAATATACTTGAAGATTCAATGCTACAATATAGCAACACTCCCAACTTTATAAATGTTAGATTTCCATTTGCAACACCCAACACGCCGCATTCAACATCTAGGGAAAATAATATCACCAAGCCCTACGAGCACATCTTGAATGCCAACACAGGGTCCATAATCTAAAGGGATATTGTGGTGAGGGGCACAATGCTTGAATGTCCTAATATTTTAGTTTCTTTCTTAGAAAATTTTATAAAGCTATGAATATAAAATCTTCAACAATAATACAATGCAATACACAATTAAAATTGAACTCAAAATCCAATTGTTTTGTTGCATATGATAGATTTAGGTCGATGAGCCACCAAAGCCTGCATACATAGAGATTCCACAAATTTTATCATTGAAAGTACTTACAAATAGGTTGACAAGAAAACGAGAATTTTGTAATAAACTTCCAACTTCAATACTAAGTAATGAACCACCAAAACATTGTCCAGTAACTCAAGGCTCACTAAGGAGTGATCTAGTCATGAACAAATGAAACTTGAATATAGATATCACATTTTCTGAACTCAGATAATTGGCCTATAGTAAAATTGTTTCAGTGAACCATCATATTGCAGAAAAATGACATGGCATTATGCCAAGTCTAGCATTGACTCCAAAACACTCTAAGACAAGAATTCAAACCTTGTTGAGAAGTTTCCTATGACGACTAATTATTCTGAATCTTTTTACTCACTCTCTTTTCCATTGATCAAGAAATATTTGCATCCTCAAGGGAAACAAATCCAATTGTCTCTTGTGCATCCCTAATAAGCAATATCAAGCAGCTATAGAAGCTGGTGGGATCAATATCATTATCCACAAACCATCTCCATTGCTAAGATAAATTTCCATGCATACCACAAGAGTGTTGGTAAATCACAAATAAAGAATGGATTCACCTCCACTTACAGGCACATAGATAACCAAGGAACACATTAACCGTAACCAATGAACATGCACATAGATAATTGTAGAAATTCCCACTGTAGATCAACAGATTATGGAATAGACTAAAGCAAAATACAAGATCTACTTCTATAATAAAATTTGCAGAAGCTTAATAAATTTGAGCACAATCAATGAGAACACATATAACTGAGAATGAGAAATCAATCACACATAACACAAAAGAAATAACCAGGGGAAAGCCTCAGCCTAAAACCCCAATATCTGTATTATCATACAAGTGGAAATATTGTTCAAGTTACAAAAATAATCAGCTCTTAAGCTATCCTGCTCTCTCTGCAATCAAACAATACATCTCATAGACTGAATAGACATTGTATATGTCCTCCTCAAGCCCTCCAAGCCTCCTATTTCCTTGCATAGTTTTTCTTGTGGTCTAGTGAAGCCACATGTGTGAATTGGCCTCATCACACTCACAAAATCTAAAGAAGTAACTGCGCAATACTCAAGGAAAGAATTCCTCTTGCATGCAAGGAATATTCACAATGGAATATTCTAGCAACTGATAGTACACTACCCCTCCATCTAAGCTCAACTAGATATTTGTCTGAACTGACATGCATGAGTTATTTATGAGATAATATTTAGTTATCTGAAGTGCAGCAGTTACATGCATGCATGCATTAACTAACTTAACTCAAAATTAATTCAACAAACTATTTGAACTAATCTAACTGGACTTGACTTAGTTAACTAAGTCAACTAATTACAACTCATCCTTATCTCTTTAACTGATGGATAAATTCCTCAATTAATGGAGAAACTATTGCATGTCCCCACATAGACTTCATATTTGATTTGCTACAACTAATTAACTCATGGTGAATTAATTAATTATTTTACAAAAATTCGAATTTTTACTTCTCTATTTTAGTTCAAGGACTAACTAAAATAGGAAGGTATCCCGAAATGCTATTTGTAGCAGTACTAAATTTAGCACTTCTATATTTAGCATTTCTTGTTGCTATTTTCAACACTTCCTCTCAACAAGAAAGGGATTATCAGTAAGCCCAATCCTGGCTTTGTGGAACTCGAACTTGAAATTTTTACAATGCCTTAGTCAAAATATTTGCATCATGTTCCTCAGTTGAAACATACAGCAACAACATGATCCTCTTGACCACACAATCTTGAAGATGGTGATATCGGATATCAATGTGCTTGGACCTGTCATGAAAAACTGGATTCTCAAAGAGTTTGATACAACTTTGATTATCGCAATAGATCACGGTTGGATCCATCCTATGACAAAACAATCCCGCTAGAATATTCCACATCCAAATGGCCTCACATGCAGCCTGACTAGTAGCCATGTATTTAGCCTCTACTGAGCTAAGTGCAACTGATCTCTGTTTCCTGCTATCCCAGGAAACTGCAGCTGAACCAAGGTTGAAGATTCCTCCAGAAGTGCTCTTCCGGTTTGATGGACTCCCTGCCCAATTTGCATCTGTGAAGCCTTGAAGCTTCACTCCCTCTGTCTGATTGTACCACAATCCGAACTGAGATCTGCCTCTGAGGTATCTTATCACATGCTTCACTTCCTTCCAAAATAGCTTGGTAGGCTGAACCATAGCTTGACTCAGTTGGTTCACTGCAAAGCATAAGTCAGGTCGTGTGTTCACCAGATACATAAGTTAACCCACCAGCTTCCGATAAACAGTAGCAGTTACTACCTCACCTGAAGTAGCATTCTCCTTCCTCCAGTTCCCAGCTAGAGGAGTGTGCATGGCTTGCACTTCTGCATCTGAAAGCATGTGAGTATCTCATTGGCATGCTTGCCTTGACACACAAATACTTCACCATCTTTTTGCCACACCTTCATGCCTAGAAAGTAGTGCATAAGACCCATGTATTTCATTTTGAACTCTCGTGCACGGTCCTCCTTGCAAGACTGTATCAGCTGATCATCACTTGTCAAAATCAGATCATTGACATAAAGAACAATGATCAATGGTTTACTTTCTACCATGATGTGGTAAAGATTTGCATCTGCTTCACTCTTAGTGAAGCCCAACCCGATGAAATAGCTATCGATCCTAGTGTACTAAGCATGGGGTGCTTGCTTCAGCCCATACAAAGCCCTCTTGAGTCTGCACACATGTGACTCACGATCGAAGGTCTCAAAACCCTCTAGCTGCTCAATGTACACCTCCTCCTCAATCTTCCCATTGAGGAATGTTGTCTTCACATCCATCTGGTGGATCTTCCACCCCCTCTGAATTGATAGTGCCAACATCGATATAATCGATGAGTACCTTGCTACGGGAGCAAAAGTTTCATCATAGTTGATCCCCTCGACCTGTGAGAAACCCCGGGCAACAAACCTTACCTTATGTTTCTCAACACTGCCATCAACTACCTACTTTACCTTATAAAGCCATCTGAAACTCACCACTGACTTACCCTGAGGTCTTGGGACAACATCCCACACACTGTTCCGAATGATGGAGTCATACTCCTCTACCATTGCATCAACCCAGACTGGTTGCTACACTGCCTCCTCGAATGAAGAAGGTTCAATATCTACAGACTCGCTAACTAAGGCCATGTACCTGGTGTACCGCTCGGTCAACCTCCTCTATCTACGCTGAGAAGATGGCTATCCCACATTCTCTCACGCATCCAACATCAACCTGTCAGCTTCCCTTGAGCGTTTTTTCCCATGTCTGGAAGTCTCAACATGAGTGGATGTCTCCACTCCCAGATCCTCTACATGTCGCTGCTCTGCATCAATATGAGGTTCCTCCTCCTTAGGAACTGAAAGTTCCTCCTCTGCATGCAACTTGAGCTCCCTCTCAAGTGATAATCGCATGGCTTTCTACTCATCGAACTTTAGATCCCTGTATACCATAGTCCTCTGAGAGGAAGGTAGGTACACCCGATAGTTGTGAGGTGTATCCATGTACCCCACAAGTATTCCCAACTCAGCTATTGGGTCTAGCTTCTTCCTGGTATCTTTGGGCACATGATTCTAAATTGATGATTCAAAGATTCAGAAGTGACTTACATCAGGTTGCTTCCAAAAAAGGCCTCCATTGGTGTCTTCATCCCAAGTATATGGTGCGGGCTTCTATTCTCCAAGTACACTGTTGTATTGCATGCCTCAACCCATAAATGCAGTGGTAAGCTTTGGTCATGCAACATCGCTCAAGCTGCTCCCACAATCGATTTGTTCTTCCTTTCAGCCACCCCATTTTTTTGTGGGTTATGGGGTGCCATCAGTTCCCGTTTAATTACTTTTACAGCACAGAAATCTTTAAACTGTTTGGAGACATACTGTCCACCATTGTCACTAGGCAAGGATTTTATTTTATTTCCAGATTCTTTCTCTGCCAAGGATTTAAACTCACAAAACCTCAAGAAGGTCTGATACTTCTTTTACATAAAGTAGATCTAGCATCTACAAGAAAAATCATCAATAAAAATAACATAGTACCTTTGTTTAGAGATGGAGGCTGTAGAGAAAGGTCCACAAACATCTAAGTGGACTCACTCCAGGATTGCTCCAGCTCTATTGTCTTGATCTGAAAAGGAAGATTTTGCATACTTACCCAAGGTACAACCTTTGCATGTATTCGTCTGCTCAAGTTTTCCCTTGGGTAATTTGGTAGAAATCTACTGCATGATCTTCAAGGCTCCATGGTGCAAGTGGCCTAGTCTTCTATGACATAGCTCACCAACATCTTGGCTCTACACCATCTCAACTTTTGAACTCAATGCAATAAAGTTGTCTACCTCCAGCTTGTAGAGATTCTTTACTCGAATCCCAATTCGCTTTGTCTGTCCAGTATCGATATGCCTCAGGAATACCTTTCCTTTACTAAAGACTACATCATAGCCTTTATCTTCTAGCATAGCGACAGACACATGATTTGTCTTCAGACCTGGTACATACTTTACATCAATCAAGGTGAGGGGAGCTCCTTGCTCCCTCGAAAACATGATACTTTCCATCATCGCCCATCTTGATCCGCATCTGGAGATCCTTCTCCTCCAAGGTACTGAAATGATTCTTGTCACCTAACATGTGGAATGAAGCTCCACCGTCTAGGTACCACACACATCCCACCATGGATGAAGCCATGCATGTGATAAGTGAGAAATCTATCTCAAATTATTAAGCCAGTGCCTCACCATTAGATCCCTTCGAGGAACCCTTCTTAGATTTCTTTTGTGGATAATTCGTAGCATAATGGCCCACTTCATGATAATGAAAGCATCACACTTTTGATTTGTCAATCTTCTTCCCACTATGGGAAGAACCAGATTTGGGATGGGACGCCTTCCCTTTCCCTTTCCTCACCTTACTCACTAAGGCTAGATTTTCCTCATCATCTTGCTTCGATGAGGATCCATATCTGGTGCTTCTTCTAATTTCCTCCCGCATCAAATCCGACCAAATTTGTTCCCAATCTAGTAGTTTTTCTCTTCCATTAACTAAGTCTTGGTAGCTATGCCAGCTCTTAGGAAGACCTAGGAGTGCAAGAATCACCATGTCATCATCAGTGGTCGTGATCCCTACACTTCCAAGCTCATCCCTACAGGTGGTGAGCTTGTTCAGATATGTAGAGATTGTGTCTCCCTTTTCACACTTGATCTTACGAAGCTTGTCTTTCAATGCCAACTTCCTCTGATCGCTGCTATTCTGATATAGATCTTTCAATGTTTTCCACATCGAAAATGGTGTCTCCTTCCCATGGAGACTCAAGACAATGTGGTCTCGAACTCCCTCCAGGAGGATTCTCCTTGCTCTAGCCACACATTTCTTCTATTCTGCCAGTTGAGTAGCATCAGTCAACTTGGGGACTTCTTGATCAATGAAGTCCTTTAGACTATTATCCTCTAATACTAGTTCCATGCGATCCATCCAGGCTATATAATTCGAGCTACCATCAAGGGCATACTCAAGTCTTAAACCACTAAACTCCATTGGTGAAATTGAGATGTGATAAGAACTCGATTTCTATATTCAAGAACCACAAACTTCAAACTTCTCCCTTCTTGTATACCGTTCTTCTCCTTTGATCACCTTTGATCTAATACCATATAGAAATTCCCACTGTAGATCAATATATTATGCAATAGACTAAAGCAAAATACAAGATCTACTTCTACAATAAACTTTGCAGAAGCTTAATCAATTTGAGCACAATCAATGAGAACACATATAACTGAGAATGAGAAATCAATCACACATAACACAGAAGAAATAACTCGGGGAAAGCCTCAACCTAAAACCCCAATCTCTGTATTATCATACAAGTAGAAATCTTGTTCAAGTTATAAAAAGAATCAGCTCTCAAGCTATCCTACTCTCTCTGCAAACAAACAATACAACTCACAGACTAAATAGACACTATATATGTCCTCCTCAAGCCCTCCAAGCCTCCTATTTCCTTGCACAGTTTTTCTTGGGGTCCAGTGAAGCCACATGTGTGAATTGGCCTCATCACACTCACAAAACCTAAAGAAGTAACTGTACAATCCTTAAGGAAAGAATTCCTTCTGCATGTAAGGAATATTCACAATGGAATATTCTAGCAACTAATAGTACACTGCCCCTCCATCTGATCTCAATTGGGTCTCTGTTTGAACTGACATGCCTGAGTTATTTATGAGAGAATATTCAGTTATCTAAAGTGCAACAGTTACATGCATGCATGCAATAACTAACCGAACTCAAAATTAATTCAACAAATTGTTTGAATTAATATAACTAGACTTGAGTCAGTTAACTAAGTCAACTAATTACAACTCAATATTACAACTCATCCTTATCTCTTTAACTGATGGATAAATTCCTCCATTAGTGGAGAAACTATTGCATGTCCCCACATAGAATTCATGTTTGATTTTCTACAACTAATTAACTCATGGTGAATTAATTAATTAATTTACAAATAGCTGCTAAGATCAAATTCGAATTTTTACTTCTCTATTTTAGTTCAAGGACTAACTAAAATAGGAAGGTATCCCGAAATGATATTTATAGCAGTACTAAATTTATCACTTATATATTTAGCATTTCTTGTTGCTAATTTCAACAATAAAAAATAAATAGTGGATGCACCTCTTAGTGTGGAAGAAAAATCTACGAATAAGACTCTGGTTCAAAACCAAGGAAGCTCAAGGAATGCATTAATGGTATTTAATGAATAAAAAGGAGTAATAGGGTAATATTGTATGCATAGAGATGTCACATGGATGCTACCAGGACACATGTTAAATGAGAGCCATAAAATGGAAGGCAGCTTGGTGAATAACAACTGACAAAAATGACAAATCTTTATGGAGTGTGCACACGACCAAAATGGATTATTGAAATCATAAGAGTAGTGTATCTAAGTGTCATGAAAGTAAACATTACCCATAGATAATATGCTCCATAAGTATGTAGAGAGTTTCAGAGTAATGTATGGGAGGTTATTTGACATGCCTGAAACTAAGATGCACACAAAGATGGAAGATAAATTAGGTCGAGAGTGGAAGGTAGTATCGAGAAGACCAGAGGAGGGATGTTATAACTAATTTTGACAATGCTAACATCTGCAGAGTGCACCCAAATAAAAAGGAAACTCCTAAACAAAGCTATGATCATTAGCAGGCACAACAAGTGGAGAAAGACCACAAAATTAGTTGTTCAAATTTGAGCAGGGCAGGAATTCGCCTACTCTGGTACCATGCTAAACACACACATGGAATGGTGAACACAAAGAAAGAATAAGAATTCCTTGCATTTATTATTTGCAATAATGTACATTTATACATTTCCTTGTGACCCTTGGTCTTCGCATACCAAGTGGTCTCTTGGACTCTAGTGATTGTTCACATTCCACACCAACCCTTAGAGGATTAGGTGTCCAACAAGTAGAGTGAGCAGAAAACATAGTGTTGCATGAGTTGAATAAAGTGAAGGTTGTTGAGGAGAACCAAGAGTGAAAATTAGGCCAAGTGGGTCCTATAACAAGGAGAAGATATTTCCTTACTGATCATGGCCTGGAGCCTACAAAACAGGGAGTTGTAGCTTCCATCTTAGTGGTATCTGAAGAGATATTGGAGGTTGGTGCCTCCCACAAGTTGGTGCTTGAATAAATCCATGAAGTTACAATTTAGTTCTTGCAACAAATCCACAAAGTCAGTCCTTTAGTTGGTACTTCTAGTAAGTTGATCAGGTGTCTACCAAAGAAGGGAGTGGGTGCTAGCAAACAAACTAAGGGAGTTGGTGCTTCCTTTGAGTGGTGGCTTACAAAGATTGATGTGAATAAAGTAGGAGCTCATATTTTACATCATAATACAAATAACCTTTGGTGGTTTTTCTCCCCAAAGGGTTTCTACATTAAACCTCTATTTCTTATTTGTATGTTTCTCATGGTTTATGTGTTGATATGTTGATTTGTATTTATAGTGTACGATATGATGGTTGTTTCTCACATGAATGAATGGAAATCATGAACGAAAAATTATAAATCGTCATAAAAGTTTAAATTATCCTTAATATTGATTCAAACCCCTCTCAATATTAAACATTGTTCACAAAACCATTCTTTCCTATTCTACACATAGATACCTTTCCAATGCTACAAGAATCACCTCAATCGATGTCTATATGAAAAATTTATGTCATTCATAAGTTGTGTAGTATACCTAGGGGGGATATTGTGGGGCACTGAGGGAGGTACCCAAGGGAATAATGTAATAATGAGATGGACCATAGTTATAAGGTAAGCTCGTGGTATTAGATATATGGTATTGAGAGAACCATGGTAATGACCAATGGTATTGTACATATGAATCATATAAAGAAGATAGAGACTCCCCATTGAGATATGTCAAGGAATATTGTATGAACAAGCATATGGCTTGTGGAGTGTTCTCCTTCCTTAAGGAGTGATTGTATGGTGTTGCCCTACCTCAAGAATTTGATCAATAGAGAAGCATTTTTATATTTTGTGTTTTTAATTCTCTTGAGATTATTTACAATTATTGGGTTTATTTCCATTTTCATATATTTCTGGTTCAAATCCATTACAAGTGGTATCAGAGCCCTTTCTTGGGCAAGCGAAGAGATTTTTTTTTAATTTTTGTAGGAAATTTTTGGGGCGGAGAGCTTGCAAATCATATCTGTAAATTCTACTGCAAAATTTGAAGAAACAAATTACATATCTGGATTCTTTGTGAAAAAATACCCAATTTCAAAAAATCTATTGGCCGAATTGGAGTCCGGATGAGGGAGATATCGCTGATTTAAAAATTAGTTGTGTTGCAGAAATGTTTTTTCAAAAATTCGTGGATGGTGGATCTCTAGTTATTTTTTGTCATTTTTGCGGGGAATTTTGAGAAACTAATTGCAGATCTGAGATCCTCTTGAAAATTACCCAATTTCAAAAAAACAAATTGATCGAATCAAAGTTCAGATGAGGGAGATATCACTGATTTAAAATCAGCTCTTTTTCGGACTTATTTGTGATGACGGGATAGTTGCAGCGTGAAACTGCAATTCCAGAGTGCCTAGATTGGGATTTCTACTACATGGGAAAATGCAGATTGGTTGTTCCATTTCCAAAAATAGGTCATAATAAGGATTTTGAGCAATATTGACCAAATTGTGGCCATTTTAAATTTTCGCCAAGTAAGTGATTTTTTCAAAACCCTCTTCGTGGCTTCTAGCAAGATGTTTTTTATAGGAAAAAATGATGGGCCGACTATTGAAATTTTTATAGCATCTCAGAAGTTTGACTTCCCAAGGTGTTGGAAGGACAAAATAGGGTATTATTTGAAAGATGAGGCTGCTATATGGTGGAAATCACTTGATAGTGAGATTCTAAAGCTATGTGTGCTGACGAAATTGAAAAACTATTTTTGGACAAATGGTCTCATACTCGAAAGAAGGAAACCAAAAAACTTAGCAAAGATTTGATTTTTACAAGAAAAGATGATGGCCCTACTATTGAAGAATTCATAATTAGTGAAAAGTTCATATATGAGAAAGATAGGAAAGGTTTTGTATGGCTTGGTTTGCAGGATGAGGCTGCCAAATGGTTGAGATCACTTGACAGCAAGAAGTTGTACAACCTTTCAGATGAAGAATTTGAAAATTTCCTTTTAGACAAATGGTCTCATGCTGGAAAACAATATAATGAGAAACATATGGGGTTATTTTCTACTATTATATCCTTATTATAGGTTCATGGATATATTTAGAAAGAGAAGATCATTGTGTCTATAAATACTAGTTGCAAGCAAAATCTTATAAATGTTAATTTGGAAAAAAAAATGCAAGTTTTAGCGAAACACATGGAAAACACCCAGGTTGATAATGAGGATGTTCAAGTTTAGAAATATTTGAAGATTTCTATGGATAAGTATGTATTGCATTCTTACTTTTATGCTTCAGATATGGCTAATATGGATGTTGTTTTGGGATACCCTTGGACGGAATCTGTTGGTACTATCAATATTAATGTGTAGAATAAATTCATAAAGCTCTGGTATAAAAAGAAGGAAATTACATTACAGAATATTTCCATCAATAAATAGGTAAAGTCCAAGGAGGCTGAAGCAGAAGACATTCTAGGGTCTGACACATCAGATGAGGAATTTGTGGTTGAAGTAATACTGGAAGATAAGAAACAACAGTAGGCACCACAAGATGTACCAGATACCAATCAAGCTCAATTAGGTGGTGAATTAAAGAAAGATACACCATTGGTTAAAACTTCAACATATCACCACCCACATCACCCAACAAGATGGCAATGTATCAGAAAAATGACAACAAACCCCGCATGACAGATAGAGAGGGGCGATGATCCAACCACAAAACATCAACACAGAAGAGCCGCCAGGGACAACTTCCATCTCAAGCGAGCGAGGCACCAACTATATCGAGCATTCACATTTCTCTTGGATGGCTAGATGCACGTGCATGGTACCAGTGGACTACTCTTTTGATTAGATCTTATTATTTGTGTTCTTCTTATGTTTCGAGGATGAAAAATGTTTAAGGGGGGTGGAATGTAGTATACCTAGGGGGATAGTATGTGGTACAGAGGGAGGTACCCAAGGGAATAATGTAACAATGAGATGGGCCATAGTTATAAGGTAAGCCCGCGGTATTTGTTATATGGTATTGAGAGAACCATGGTAATGACCCATGGTATTGTATGTATGAATCATATATAGAGGCTAGAGACTCCCCATTGAGAGATGTCAAGGAATATTGTATCAACAAGCATATGGCTTGTGCAGTGTTCTCCTTCCTTAAGGACTGATTGTATGGTGTTGCCCTACCTCAAGGGTTTGATCAATAAAGAAGCATTTCTATATTTTGTGTTTGTAATTCTCTTGAGAATATTTACAGTTATTGGGTTTATTTCCATTTTCATATATTTTTGGGTCAGATCCATTACAAGTTGACCTTCCTTTTTTGACAACCATAATTTGAGGGGATGATATGTCAGCCCCCATAACTCATGGAAAAGGGGCTAGCCACGTGATTATGATGAATAATACTATAGAAGAGTCCATATTGTAACTTTGTTTAAGAGTTGAGGGATTCAAACCTAACCACTAGTAGGATATCAAGTTGTGCTTTAACCAAGGCACTATGAGGAAAAGGGGTTCCATTATTTTCTAGTGCATTTATTCCATAGACAAGAAAAGTAGCCAAGAGGGATAGGGAGAGAGCACATACAAAGGATTTGTGCACTGTAGTAGCTGACATGCCAAATTCCTTACTTCTTTGTACTTGATGTCATTTTCTATTTAGAGAAAGAGAGCAGAGAACCCTCACCTTCCAATAGGGTTTTCTCCCTAAAGGGTTGTTGGGTTCTAGATATGTTATTGTATTGGCTATCCAAACCTTTCATTTACAAGCCATATTTATACCCTTACAGCATATTCTGTAATTATTATATTACCAATTTTCACTAAATGCATTCATTTTACCTTATGGTTAATTATTAATGATTTCTTGTATTTTTAATGATTAAATGAGTTTTTAAGATGGTTTTTTCAATGACAGTTTACTAATATGGTTATGTGGCCAAGGAGCAAGTTCCACTACGAAAATTTCTATTTTGTATCAGTTCAACAGTTAAGTACTTAATTCTGCACTTGCACGAATGGAGGGCAAAATTCAAAATTATAAAATATGTTTTTCTTTTCTCTAAAATGGTAAATTAGGTGCCACATGGGCCTAATATGTTGGTACAAGCCTTGGAATATACCTATCTCACATGTGTGGGATCCTAGCACATGATTTAAGATACAACAACAAAAATAGGTAACAATTTTGAAACTACCATGTTATACCTCGATTTCCATGCATGTGATGGTGAATCTCAAGAATGTGGAAAATGGATTTTTGAAAAAAGTAACAATTTACTTGGATCTCAAACCGTTTCTGAAAATTCAATACGGTTTGAAAGTTACAGATGGTTCTTTAAAGTAGTTTTGTACAAAATTTCTGTAAAACCTATATTGGCAAAAGTATCTAAACAATCAACTTCATGCATAGTTTCGAAATTGAATCAGGAAATTCCAAGAGATATTTTTTTTTTAAGTATAACAAGGTAGGATCCATAGAAACAAATCCCCAAAATACATCATGGTAGAGAAATTATGGTTGGTTTTTTGACACCGACATGTATAAAATTACACAAAAATCAGAGTTCTGAGATTTTCCACTAAAGTTGTAAATTTGTTTTTTGAGTTTAGGGAATTGAATATTATCCTTCATCAATGTATTTTATGCATAAATAAAGCTTCAAAGGGTAGAGGAAGGATTTTTTTCATTATTGTAATAGAAGAGATCAACGATTAGCTTTTGGAGAGATTTAGAGAGCTGATTTGTAACAGAGTTTTTGATGTGAACAAAGAATAGATGGTTGCTAAATTGTGGTATATCTTCTTAGCTTGATCTGAGATTTTCTTAGTAGCACTAAACTCGTGGGAAGGGCCCCTCAGTGTGGGTAAGTTTTGTTATGACTCATGTGTTTTGTAGTTTAGTCTTACATCTAGCAATTTAGTTTTATTTTGCAATGACTTTATGTTAAATAAAACACATATCTATTCACTTTTATGCTTTCAATTTAGTTTGTAGTACTTCTCTTTAGGTTTAAGAAGTGAATTTTATTCCATTGATTCTTCTTTGTGAAAGATTAAGATCTTATTTTCAACATTTGATTGCATATTTTATTTGATGTTTCTTTTCAATTTTTCATTAGATTTGTATTTCACATAGTATTAGATTTATTGCTCTATTTTCATATCTGTTAAGTAGAATGCATTATGATCAAATTCAAATTGATTTTTCTCTGGATTAAGAGTCAAACAAATTTAAGTTCATTTCTTAATACGTTTTAATATTCAAAATTTCAATTTATAGAATTTTCATACTTAATTCAGTACTTATTCAGAATTTCAAATTCTAGCATTTCTAAACTTAATTCAGTACTAGGTTCTGTACTTGAATAGGGTATTAAAAATATGTAATTTGCAATTTAGGATTTTTTAATTGATTGGAGCTTTGCAACAACTTGATAAAATATTCCTATAGCAAATGAGAACTTACAATATATCTCAAAGCTCGCTTAACATTTATTTTTAATAGCTTGTTAATGCATTTCTTGTAGTTTTTTGCCTTGTTTTCTTTACTTATCTCGCACACTTTTGTTTATAGTTGTGGCCATTTACATTTCTGCAATTTACTTTTCTGCAATATGGTTAATTGGTTTTAACCACTATAGGATTAAAACTGCAGAAGTCTCAAGACCTAATAAGCTACATAAATAAAGCCACATGAACATTGTCTGTTAGTAATGAAAGATTGTGGTTTAAAACATGATAAACATTAGAGTTCCATAGTCTAGTGACAAGTGATAATCCTTAGTTCTTTATAGTGTTAGTTGTTAGCATGGGCTAGAATGAGCTCTAATCCTGCATTTCTTGTGCCTGCATCTCTAAGTCTTAGGCTCCCAGATTCGATAATTAAATGTTGGAATTAGAATACATATAATTCCACCAACAAGGGTTTCCCAGGATATATCTTATGTCAAATGTGGTTTCTAAGTTTTTATTTCGCTATTCTTTTTTTTTGTATAATTTTTAATTTGCATGCATACACAATAAACAATAATCTACAGATCTCAAAAATATAAAGATGAATAAACCCTAATAGTGTGGATTTTCGTGTTGTTAAGTGTTGGGCCATGCGACAAGTATAAATTTACCCTTGATTACATTATCTTTTTCCTCCTTTTTATGCATTTGTGCTATGATGTAATAAGATTTTGATAGAATTTCGATAGAAAGTAAACGAAATCACTTATAATATGATTTGTCTGTCAAAACTAACTTTCATTACTTTTTATGCAATGATTAATGAATGGGACAATTGTTGTTCAATCTATTGAACAACAAAGGCTAAACAAGGAGAAAAGAGCGTGTCTTGTGCGGTCAAGTTGAGAAGTGAATCAGAAGGATCAGCACAGGATGAAAGATTGCTCTGATAATAGCATATGGTTGCAAATTCCTCAAGATCTCTTGATCTTGAGGAATCGTAGTTATCTCTTTTCCTCTTTGACTATAAGAGGGGAAAACGAATAGAATAAAACAACTTTTGCCTTTTTACTTCGACTATAATTGTAAGAGATAGAGGGTTATTCTGAAGAACACATCATTATTGTAATGACATTTGGAGTTAATGAGTAATATATAATTTTTTTTTTAGTTTGTTCACAATATTCTGAGTAACCAGGCAGTAATCACTGGCTGCTTAGGCCCGGTCACTAGTGGATTTCACTGCTTTTCCTTGTGTTATATTTTTACCTTTTTACTGCAAGTCTAGTTGCTTTGTTTTATAGTTTTACGATTGGTCTATTTGATATATAAATCACCGGTGTTGAGTTTGTGCATTCTGCATGTTATTTATTATTTATGTTGATTGGTTTCATTTATTTATGTCGTAGATTGATTTAATTATTAGATAAGAGTTATTTCCTGTTAATTGAGAGCCAGAGTATTATTGGTTAGATCAGATGCATTATTGTTTCTATTCAGCTAAAAGAGCTCTGTTACCGCTACAGTGCACTCGGTTGGTGTGGTTATGACTTGTAATTGTAATTAGAGCCTTTTGATTAAGATTGAGTTTTGATTCTTGAATAGTTTAATTTCTTTGAAGTTACAGGTTTGGTAGTTTATTGTTTAATCTGTTTACTCTTGTATTGAAACCAATAAGTTATTTTATAACATTACTCTCTGTAGATCCAATGATTTACATCACTTGCACATGCTGTGTACACTCTTGAAACAAAAAGACTTAACCAGGTCGATAATTAATGTGAAGCATTTAGGAGTTCTAAAAGACATCTTATATGTGCCCAACATTTTGGTACTACTAAGGAGAGTGTTTCTATTTCACAGAAGGTGATGTATGTTAAATGTTTGATTGCTGTGAAAGAATTGGGTATTAAAAATGGAAGGTAAGAACCTGTGTACGAGCAAGTAAAGTGCTTTCTCCTTTGCCCGCTTTTCAGCAAAATTCCGTAGGAATTGAAGTAGAAATAAATGTTTATATTTCTGTATGAATGACTAAGAAGAAAAGAGTAGAAAAATATATAATTCCTCCACCCAAATCTGAAAAATATAAGGGATAGGTGCCCCTTAGACGATCAACCTTCATTGACGAAATCATAAGGAAAGCTAAGTCTCAATCATCAGTAGGACCCCAAACCATTTGTACAAGAAATCCTACTGTGACCCTTCAGGCCACGGGATCACCATCTATAGTTGACACTAAGATTCACAGAAAGACTAAAGGGTCTGAACAGAGTTTTTAGAATACTGAAAATTTACAGCCTAACCCTTTACAAGAAGGGAATTCTTGCAATCTCTGCAAAGGAGAAGGAGAAACAGGTAGTGCTGAAAAGGTTGAATCATTAGAACCCAAATCTCCTGAAGTAGTAGTTGAACAGAGGACACCTAGCATTCTGGACCAAGGTAGTGCTGTTAAAATCATTCTAAAAGTCTCTTCTGAACCCCTAGGAACAAATCTCCAACTTCAGAAATATCTGAAGGATATTTGCACGTTTTTTACCAAATGGCTCATAATTAGCAACAGCCTCAGACCTATACATTACAATACCCTATTGTGGATACATCTGTCAATTCTCCCATGAAAGCTATTCCATTACAAAATATTCGTACCTTCCATGGGCTAACTTCAGAGGATCCTAATGCATTCCTTTTCGAATTTAATGTTTTATGTAGGGGATATG
This sequence comes from Pinus tabuliformis, assembly GCA_031772625.1. Taxonomy (NCBI): domain Eukaryota; kingdom Viridiplantae; phylum Streptophyta; class Pinopsida; order Pinales; family Pinaceae; genus Pinus; species Pinus tabuliformis. The sequence goes on along the minus strand of CM062812.1, from coordinate 165,667,800 downwards.
ATTACACTACCGACCCCCAGAAGCTGAAACTGTTCCCCTCTACTCTGAAGGGAGCAGATTTAAGTTGGTTTATGGGGCTTGGTGGAGGTACCATTACTATCTGGGACCAAACGAAAACAACCTTTCTAAAAAAATACCAAGATTATTGCCGAACTAGAGAACCAAAGGATGAAATCTTTCAAATGGTAGCTAAGACTGATGAGACTCTTGAAGAATATGTAGAATGTTTTCAATATAATCTGAAAATATCTCCTTATGCAAATTTGCCTCCTGCAGTTCTTAAAACTACGATGATCAAAGGTATGAAAGACCAATGGGTAGCAACATTAAATTTAATGGGGAAGTGTGATATTTATCAAGATAATTATGACGATATTATACAATTGTGCATCAAGTGCTCCAGAGGAAGTACAAGGCTGAAACCAACTGGACATGATGCGATCACCAAAGACCGTAGAGCCTTAGGAGGAAGCATTACACGAGTTGAAATCGGCAATCTGCTGGAAGATTTCAAGACTGGTATCTTGGGGACCCTAATGATACAAACATGCACCATTTGCACTAAGGATCATGCTACGAAAAGTTGTCCATCGATTACTAGATTAAAAGCAGTTTTCAAGGAAGAAAAAGAGGAAGTGGAACCAGTATATCTACTGAACTAGCACCGTCAATGGCAAGCATGTCTGACAGATATTCCTACAAAACCATCTTCGTTCTTTCCTTCTTCGCAATTTAATTCTCAGCGGTATTCAGGGGTAGCATGGCAGAACCAACCACCTTTCTCTACTTGGCCACCTAAATCATTTTATATGCCACCATGGTCCAACCAATAAAATCCAGACAATAATTGGCCAAATTCCTCTTACCGTCCACCATTCTAGCAGAACAACCCTTATTCCTCTCAATGGTCTCCTTCTACCTCACAAAATTAGAACTAGCAACCAAATTGGCAACGATCCTCAAACCAGCCCATCGGAACAGTTCTTCGGCCTCAACCAACCTTACTAGCACCTTACATGTTGCAACAAAATCCTCAACCTAATATATGGCCACAACTCCCAGTACAACCAAATATGAATCCTAACAACAAACCAATCTAGTTAGTACAAATTATTGAAATTCTGGACCCTGAAGTTGAGTTCAGAGAATGTAATTAACTTAAGTTAAGATCTGGATGCGTAATTGCTCCAGATGAGGAACAAAATCTGCAACCTGAAGTTAAAGAAATGCATCTGAATAAGCCTTTGACTATAGATAACCAGCAAACAAAATAGGGAGAAGATACAGTCAGGCAGAAAGATCCTGAACAAATCATAATTACTTCTCCCCCATTCCCAGAAAGATTGATAATACCTCGACCAATTGAATATCCTGACTTTGATCTTCTGGGTGAACTCAAAAATCTCTGTATAAAAATACCCCTCCTCCAGGCCATTCAAGATATTCCGATATATGCTAAAACCATTAAAGAGTTGTGTGCAAAGAAGTCTGTGAGGAAAACAAAAATAACACCAACTGTCCATGTCGTCGGAACTTTGTCTAATTTATTACTAGGCAAAGAGACACCTGTAAAATACGAAGACCCGGGGAATCCCATTGTCACAATCCAAATAAATGACTGCTCTTTTCCCAATGCTTTAGTTGACTTAGGGGAAGCCATTAACATTCTTACAACATAAACTTGTGAAGTTCTTGGCATCACAGCCTTAGAACTAACCACTACCTTGCTGGAACTTGCTGACCATTCAGTCATTAGGCCTGAAGGAACATTACAAGATGTGATGGTTTCTGTGGACTCTTGGGAATATCCGACAGATTTTTTGATTGTTAACCACAGAAATCAGATATATGGACATCCCTTAATACTGGAAAGGCCTTGGCTACCAACAGTTGATGCTTATATAGGCCGCCAAAGAGGAAGTATGACCATAACTAGAGGAAATGCTATTAAGATTCTAGCTTTATACCCTCCTTCTCAGCCAACCCTGACCATTGTTTAAACTAGGAAACAACCAAAAACATATTTAAAAGAAAATATTCGTTCACCGTTGACTGTGGCAGATGTGATTGAATTCAAAATCAAACAGAAGATGATGTCATTAACACCTTTATCAATCACCATGTTGCAGTGTCTAATTTGAGATGTCACATGATTGAAGTAGTCCTTGACAATGAAATTGAAGAATGATATCAATGACCAACCGATACCAACAACCACTGTCTATAATAGCAAGCCTATTGAAATCGAGCAATGGAAAATCTTGAACATTAACAGTGATCTGAGTAATGACCAAAAATAGAAACTTATCCAAATCCTTAGGAAATATAAAGGGGATTTTGCATGGGACTACCCAGACATGAAAGGGATTGACCCTCAGTTATGCATGCACCACAGATACACTAAAAAGGATTCAAGACCCAATCGACAACCACAGCATAGATTAAATCCTCATCTAAAGGATATTTTGAAAGAAGAGCTTCAAAAACGGTTAGATGTAAATTTTATTTATCCTATATCTGACAGTAAATGGGTTTCTCCATTAGTAGTTGTCCCCAAAAAGAATGGAAAATGGTGGATATGTGTTGACTATAGAGAACTCAACAAAGAAACGCAAAAAGACCATTTTCCCCTTCCATTTATTGACCAGGTCCTTAATACATTGGCAGGAAATAAATTATTCTCTTTCTTGGATGGCTTCAGTGGCTACAACCAAATTCAAATTGCCCCTAAAGACCAGGATAAAACTACTTTCACCTGCCCCTGGGGAACATTCACTTACAGGATATTGCCTTTCAAATTGTGCAATGCCCCTGCTACATTCCAAAGAGCCATACTCAGTATTTTTGCATACTTGATAAATGAGGGATTGGAGGTATGCATGGATGATTTCACACCCTATGGGGATGACTTTGATCAGGCATTACAAACATTGGAGAAAGTTCTAGAATGGTGTATTTCTACTAGGCTATGATTAAGTCATGAGAAGTTTCATATGATGATGACAGAGGGCCTGATTCTGGGTCATTTCATTTCAGTAGCTAGAATTCAGGTAGATCTAGCAAAGATACAGGTAATCCTCTTATTAGCTACTCCCTGCACTCAAATAGAGGTACATAGTTTTTTGGGATTTGTTGGATATTATCATAGTTTTATAAAGAACTTTTTGCAAATTGCTGCACCTTTATATGCCCTGACAAGAAATGTTGATTTTATATGAACTGACAATGCCTTCACAAATCTGAAATGGTTAGTATCGACAACACCATATTACAAAGCCCGAATTGGGATATACCTTTCCATATTTCAAAAAATGCATCAGATACAACCATTAGTGTTTTTCTTGGCCAAGAAGAAGACAAGAAACCTTACGCTATATATTACATCAACAAAAACCTTACTCTTGCTGAGTTGAATTATACAGTAATAGAAAAGGAGTTTCTAATGTTATTTATGCTATAAACAAATTTAGACACTATATAACTAGATATCCTGTATTTATGTATACTAATCACTCTGCCATTAAATATTTATCCAACAAACCAATTACAAATGGAAGAGACTCGTTGGTTACTACTTTTGCAGGAATTTGACATAACTATAAGGGATCGACCAGGGAAGGAGAACCTTGTGGCGGACCTCCTCTCCCAATTTCCAAGAACAGATGATACAATGGTGGTAGATGATCAGTTCTCGGATGAAAATTTGTTTGTTGTGGCTGTAAAAATGCCATGGTATATGGATGTAGCAAATTACTTAGCAGTGGGAAAATTTCCCAAACATTTGACACCCAGAGAAAGGAAACTAATTGTTCAGCGTAGCACTCATTTTTCCTGGATTGAAGGATACCTTTTCCACACAGGATCTGATATGCACATCCGCAGGTGCATCAAGGAGGATGAAATTTATGATATCCTAAAAGCCTTCCATGATGGACCTTGCAGTGGACACTTTACAGACCGCAGAACTGGACATAAAATTCTACATATGGGCTATTACTGGCCCACTATTTTTAAAGATGCTAAGAAATTTGTCCAGGCATGTGATAGTTGCCAAAGGATGGGTTGCCCTGGCTAATCTGATGAAATGTCCCTACATCCACAACTAGTGATAGAACCCTTTGAGCATTGGGCATTAGCTTTCGTTGGGCCATTCAGACCACCATCCAACCAGAAACCATATATATTGGTTGCAACAGATTACGTAACTAAGTGGGTGGAAATAGTAATGTTTCCAAGAGCAACAGAGGAAACCGTTATTAACTTTCTTTTCAAAAATTTTGTGCAGTATGGCTTACCCAGAGAAGTAATTACTAATGGGGGACCACAATTCGTGGGTCACAAGATTGTTGCTACATTGAGAAATCATCATATGACACACAAAATTACTTCACCATATCACCCCCAGGCAAACGGGTAGGTGAAGAGCACCAACAAAGTTATCGAAGCTATTATAACAAAGACAGTTTCATCACATCAACAAGACTGGACTGCTCGATTGCCAGAGGCCTTGTGGGAGTATCACAAAACTTGGAGAAACATTACTGGATACTCTCTGTATCAACTGGTATTTGGTAAAGAACCCATTTTTCCCATAGAATTTGAAATACAAACTCTAAGGACAGCCCAGGAAGTGGGACTAGATTTAACCGAAGCCCAGGTTAACAGGTTACAACAGATGAACGAATTAGATGAAGTTTGGCTACTGGCTCTACAGCATACAACACTTATTCAATAGCAAAGAACCAAATGGAATGATGCCCTGATTAAGAAAAAGACATTTCATGAGGATGACTGGGCACTCCTTTATGATTCCAGGTTTCACAACTTCACTGGCAAGCTACAGACTAAGTGGTTAGGTGTCACACGGAATTTGTCAAGGGTGCGGACACGACTGACCTTCCTAGAAGTCTAAGACGTTCTAATGACAAACAAGACAAAATGGAGTGATCTTTCTCTAAATACACCTTTTACAACATGAAAGCTACAAGTGTTTAGGCTTACCTTATTCCAAAATGCTGTTGTTGAAGTCCGTTCTTGACGATCCGGATGAGCTCCTCCTTCAAGTCAATTCCTGCAACCACAAACCATCAAACAATTACCAAGCACTTGCATTTCATATAATAAAACATATATTCAACATGCAGACCAAGGAACACATGAAATAACTCATTAACACAAGCTATTGAGAAAAATAAACCAGTTTGTATTAATAACGAAACAAAGAAACTCTTACAACCTGGCCTTGGTGTTGTGCAAGTTCCTCCCAGGGTCCATCAAGGGTTTTCCTCTACTTTGACAAAGCTCACCCTCTCCCAAGTAGAATCAAGTGAAGACAATCTCTCCTCACAAAGGCTCTAATGGAAGACCTAAATCCTGCAGCATTTACCCAAAGAAAATGTATAGCTCCAACCTCCTCTCCTTCTGGCTCAATGCCTTTATTTATAGTGCTGTAAAGAGGTTATTCAAGTCCACTATCAATGGGATCATCCCCCTCTTTGGGTGGGATAGCTCCCTTATTGATGGGATAAGTTCCCCCTTAATAGAGATACATGAACCAACTGGAGGCGCATCCATTTCATCAAACCGACCTCTAGAATGTTCTAGAAGTAACCACAAGTAACTTTTTCAAGATAAAACTCGCGCATTTTGCCTTTTACAGAGGGACGCACCTGTCCCTTAACATACAGAGCGTCCATGGACGCAGATTTTGTGAACATGGTCAGCGTCCCCGCAGGTAAGGCTAGAGAGAACCTGCGACCCCAGAGATAAACATAGTTTTTACAAGACTTTCTCTCTTCTTTGAGTTTGAGATGGATAACAGAGGCATGAGACTTGCCTAAGAGGGTAGCATGACTGTTGATTTGAGCCATACTAACTGTAAGTAGTCAAGGTGACATTTTTTAGTGTAACAGATTGCCCCCTAAAGTGCGAAGCCTGGAATAGAATAGGGTTTTGTAATTCTAGGAAGGGTGAAGCGCTTTATCATTTCAAGGATTGTCTTGTGGATGGCCTGGTTGGAACCTGCAATTTTCAACACAAAATACATGGATAAGATTATATCATCACTGAGGTAGGCATTCCCATACTCAGATTCAAAACTTTAACTAATGGACTAACTATTCTGATACAGGAATGATCTTGCAGTACATCATTTTTATAGACTTTTGTAGATACAGTATGGACGCAGCCATCTGTTTATGATTAGTCTACATAGATAATGAATACAAAACTCCTCGCAGCCTGGATGGTAGAAACTAGATCCAGGGTCTTCACTTCTACTTCCCGAATTGGTACGATTCTAAGCATGTGATTAAATGGTTTGATGTTGAACATGTTAGAAACCACTTGATTACCAGTCGATGATGTGAACTGTTAACAAGCATGAGAGAGACCACCAGTAATGTCAATGGTTCTCAAAGTACCAAGCACAACCCGTGAAATGTGAATGGATGTTCTGATGTCGAACACTTCACGGAATCCTTTGATCGAAAGTCAATGATGTAAACTGACATCAAAGGCGAGAAACCTGCCATTGATGCATGCAGACTTCAAGGTACTGTCGATTCCTAAGTCATCTTTCTAGATAATGTGTCGATGTCGATAGAAAGCGACCCGTTGCAGGCAAGCCCGCAACACAAAATCATTGTTCAAGTTGAAGAAATGTTGCTGTAAGGACTGACTCAGGGATGGTCAAATGGATGACAAGTATTTTGCAGATGAAAGTTTTGCTTGCAGACCTCTTGAACACATAACGACACAACAGATGGCTTGGTGACGAATAACTCAAAGTTAATCCCTGAAACCCGGTTAAAGACTTTCAAAGTGATTTGGTCAACTGTGAAGTAAAAGATTTCCCAACCCAGGTGAATGAAAAGTGTCGTGTTCAAGAGCGGTAATAAAGTTTCTTTTGAGACAAAAGGTAGCAAATAGGCCCATTCTTCTCTCTTTTCCCCCACCATTTCTGGCAAGTACCTCTTTATTTTTAACAAGCTTGAGGAGGATAACATATGCTTGATTATAAGCTCGTCCTTCGGACGAGTCCAACCTAGTTTAAAATCGAACCCTAGGAAGGAGTGGTTCGTTCCTGTTTGTAATTGAACAGGTCCTTTACTGTAAAAGTTTAACGAGCCCAGTATAGGAGAAACTCAGCGTTTTTCATTTTTAGAGAGTCTGAAAAAACAAAAGGAGACTCCACGTTGAAATTTTTCGTATATTTGTGTCCCTCAAGCCCGAAAAAGTATAAAATAATACCTGGGGGAACCGCTTGATCTTGCGACCAAGGAGTACTTTCATAATAGTGTCGTTGACCTGAAAAGTAAAAAGCGATCAAGGACACGTCGTTTTATTTCCTTATCGAGTTTGAAACGACAAAAACCCGGCAATCTTTTCCTGATTTTACGGTCAGAAAAGAGCTATAAGGGGACCGCCTTTTAATTCCGTTTTAACGAGTGTAAAAGAAACGCTCGGCAATCTTTTCATGTTTTAGGAGTCTGAAAAGGGCTTAAAAGAGAACTCCAAGGTTTCACTTTTTCGTAAGTTTTAACGAGTTCGAAAAAGGGATAAAAATGTACTCATGGTTTTCACTTTTTCGTAAGTTTTAATGAGTTCGAAAAAATGATAAAAATGTACTCATATGGCCGACTTTCAATTTAATTTACGAGCAGGAAAAGACAGAAAGAACTCGGCATTTTCATTTGTTTTACGAGAATGAAAAATAGCAAAATAATCTCGGGATTTTCATGAGTTTAACGAGTCTTGAAAATAACTAAAATTGACTCAAAATAGGTTTCATTTTTACAAAAGCTTGAAACAGGGAAAAACTATGCTTCAAAGTAGTTTCATTTTTACACAAGCTTGAAACAGAGAGAAAACTGTGCTTGATGCCCCCTAAGCATAACTGTTAGAGCGCATGCCCCCCAGCTTCATTTCATTCAACTAAGGTGGATGAAATGAAGGTTCAAGAATGAGATCATTTGAAAGACTCGACCTAAAACTGTAAGAAAATTATGCAAAAACTGAAATAACTAACCTAAACGTACAACCTAACATCTATGAGGTCTAGTCAAACTCTCGACTCAATTAGAGGAGGATTTGTTTCATTTTTTAATGAGCTTGACAGAGGAAAAGAACTATGCTCGGATTCAGTTTCATGTTTATGCAAGCTTGAAACGAAAAACTATGCTTGTTATAAGTTCACATGCCCCCAGCATAATGATGCAAATCAAGGTACATGCCCCCCAAGCTTCATTGCATTCAATGAGGTGGATGGAATGAAGCTTTACTTTCAAGATCTTGGAAAGACTTGTGGGAGTTGTTTCATTTTTTAACGAGCTTGACACAAGACAAGGAACTTTGCTCATAACTACTCTCTACAATCTACCTAACAAAAACTTTACTCTAAAAACCTTGATTCATTTTTTAACGAGCTTGACACAAGACAAGGAACTATGCTCTAAAAACCTTGATTCATTTTTTAACGAGCTTGACACAAGACAAGGAACTATGCTCTAAAATCCTTGATTCATTTTTTAATGAGCTTGACACAAGACAAGGAACTATGCTCTAAAAACAACCTTGATTCATTTTTTAACGAGCTTGACACAAGACAAGGAACTATGCTCATAACTATTCTACAATCTGCCTACTTAACCTACCCTTGTTTCATTTGTTAACGAGCTTGACACAAGACAAGGAACTATGCTCAAAAATTTCGCATGTCCCCAGTTTAATGATGCAAAATGAGGTACATGCCCCCCAGGCTTCATTGCATTCAACCGGCTGGATGAAATGAAGGTTTACTTTCAATATTTAACTTGAAAAGGGAGTTGTTTCATTTTTAAGGAGGTTGACACAAGAAAAGAACTATCCTCATACCTGATTCATTTTTTAACGAGGTTGACTCAGTAACAGGAACTATCCTCGTACCTGATTCATTTTTTAACGAGGTTGACTCAGTAACAGGAACTGTCCTCGCACACACTTACTTTCTACAATCTACCTACATGTCCTAAAACCTACCTGATTCTTTTTTTAATGAGGTTGACTCAGTAAAAGAACTATCCTCATCAACTGATTCATTTTTTAACGAGGTTGACACAGTAAAAGGAACTTTCCTCAGACACACTGATTCATTTTTTAACGAGGTTGACACAGTAAAAGGAACTTTCCTCATTACATCCTAATTTCTAACTATCTATATGACCTAAAAACTAGCTGATTCATTTTTTAATGAGGTTGACTCAGTAAAAGAACTGTCCTCATGACATCCAATTTCATTTTTTAACGAGGTTGAGAGAGGAACAAACTATCCTCGTACTCACTGATTCATTTTTTAACGAGGTCGACACAGTAAAAGGAACTTTCCTCGTACCATCCAGTTTCATTTTTTAACGAGGTTGAGAGAGGAACAAACTATCCTCGTAACATTGATCATGGCTTCCAACTGGAGGAAAGACATGTCAATGGACACACCTTGATCATGGCTTCCAAGAGGTCTTCATCCGAAGGAAGAATACTTCTTGGGAAGGAACACATGTCAAGGGACTCAAAAGGGATAAGAACATCGTGTTCAAGTAATCCCATAGAGTTTTCCATGTCAATTACCGGAGCTAAATCAAAGGAAGATGAGCAAACAGTGAGAGGCTCACTTACGTCGGTAATTGAAAACATGGGACCAGTTGCCACATAATTAACCCGTGGCAGGGTAGATACCACTTTAGACTCAGGAACATTTAGGGCTGTCATATTATTGGTAGTTGAGACAAGACTAGGGAACGAAAGCTGGTCTACAGTCACAATACTGCCATTGTGAGGGAAAGACATCACGCGAAAGAGTGTCGATACGACAGCTTTCATTGCATAAACATAGTCTCGCCCAAGGAGTAAATTGAAATCCAAGGGACCTCGAACCACCATAATATCAATACAGACAGTTTTACCTTCCAAGGTAATAGAAAACTTAGGAAGGATTCCTAAAGGTTCACTAATTGTTCTGTTAAAAGCTTTCAGATTCTGCGTAATAGGCGCAAGCTGAGGGGAACCCAAAGCTTTCCAAACAACTGAGGATAAAATACTAACAGAAGCACCTTCATCTACCTGAGTACGATGTATGTCCCTACCACCAGCCTTGACAATGATTTGGAAAGGGATGGAGGAAGGAAGACGAGGTTCTGTCAGACTATTCCAATCAAAGGAAAAGACCTCAGTACTTGGAGGGGGTTCTGTAGAAACAGGTGAAATGCCCCCCGGCATAGAAGAATCTGATGTAACAAGAAGAACTTGAGCGGTATGAAATTGACTCTCGAAAGGGAGAGTGTGATCGACCGAATGTGAAATTGAATCGACCACTTGATCAACTAACGGATCATCAACCTGAGTGACATGAGTTTCACTCTCCAATGGGAGAGTGTGATCGACTGTACTTGAATTTAAATCAATCACTCCGTCAGTTGACGGTAGGTTGGGAGAAAGTTTACGGTAACCAGTTGGAAATTCTTGCTGTGGAACAGTAAGTTTTTCCAACAATGTTGAGGCTTCATCCATGTGAGGGCAAATGTGAGTTTGATGACTCCCTTTGCATAACTTACAAGGAAACCTAACTTTACCCTTTTTCCCAGAAACGTGACTATCACTGGTTGATGGATCAACGGAAAGTTGATGGGATTTTTCTGACCATACTTCCAAGACCTTTGGAATACCAGGACAATTGACAAGGAAGTGGTCACCCTTACAAAGCCTGCAAGGGTATTTGGGTTTACGATGCATGTCGGAATTTTCCTCAACACAACTAACACTTACAGCCATGGTTGGTTGGTTGACTTCTTTCTTATCTTGCTTCTTCTTCTTCTTCTTCTTCTCTTTCTTCTTCTTCTTAGCCTCCTGGTTACTAACATCAAGGCTTTTACCAGGTGAAGAGGAAGAAATGGAGGAAGAAAAATTAGGCGAAGAAGGTAAAGGGTCAACAGAAGGTTGGTGATGTTGAGATGGTGAACTCTGTTGAGGTGAAGCATCCGGTTGAGATGGAACAATTGGAGTATTTTGGGCCAACGAAGTTGAAAATAACCATATCGGTAATCCTATTGTAAATCCAGGTAATGACAAAGTAGCCATATAAGGAGGACCAACATTTCCAAAGTAAGGAAAAGTACTAGGATTCTCATTAGGAGGGGTTCCTAGGTTGATAAATTCCGGAACATTTGCCATTATATTCAACTTCAGTGAATTTTATTAACAATTTAAAACTAAAATTAACAATTCACAATTCACACTTAACAACTAAAATTCACAATTCACACCTATGGTCTCTAAAAGTAAAAACAAACAAAATAACACGCGCTATCAAATCTAGGAGTCAAACCATACACAAACAGTAGCCTTCCGGACCGAAAACACTAGTTGGTGATGAAGCCCAACATCGCCGAATTCAGTACAGAAGTGGTGGGTGGAACAGTTACCCCGACAACCTGCTTAATGAATAGACCGGCACAAGTTCCTCCACTTTAACCGTCTCGAAGTGAAGTGAACCCCCCGGAAAATCCAAGTGAGTATAACCGACGTCTGCTCCAGGTACAGTGGGACCTTCCCTCCACCGTCACCTCGGTAGAACCCTAAAGATTATGGTCACTAAAGTTACCAATCACAACAATTACACCTGGGGGAACAGTCTAAACTCCGACAGCACGCAAGGGCAGAGTAACAAGCTCAATCCCCTTACCGGCTCCTTGACAATAATCCAAGGTTTACCGATAAGTGACCCCTGGCTCCTCGACAATGGTTAATCCGAGGTTTACCGTTTGTAATACGTACTGTCTGGCATCGTTCCCAACGAGGGGGGAATGATCCCCTCACTGGTTCGGACACGAGCTCGTGCTTCTCCTTTAAGAGGAGCTTTCCCAGAGTGCAATTGAAACAATTGGATTTATTCTACTCAAGATAAACTATCTGTTTGGTTTTGTAGTCTTGGAGAGTTAAGTACTCACCTACTCCAAGACCCTAGCCTAAGCTATGTTGGTGTTTCAGAGCCCTAGAAATGTAAAAATTACTAGATGAATTTTAATTAAGCGCTGTGTTATTAAGGCTGTTATTACTCAAATGGGTAAATGGAGATGAAACCAATGGTGTTATGACCCGACTCAACTGAATGCAATCGAATATGATAATGCAATCCTTTCAATTCGATGAATCCTAACTAGAGTAAGGAGAGAGTTTCCATTCACTTCCAACAATGCAAAAAATTGATCATTAAGAGAAAATTTAACAAATTCTCTAATGCACTAATTTCATCAAGAAAAACTAATGCAAATCAATTCCAAACCAATTTTTATTTTTATTTTTGTGTAAATTCAAATCAAAGAAAGCTGATCTAAATCTACAATTGATTTTTCAGAATGTAAACTATGCAATTGTAATCTATGCACAATTCACATGAAAAGTATGCAAATGTAATCTATGCACATTTTTCATTCATATTCTGAAACTGAGAACTCTAATTGTGCAAATGTGATCTATGCAAAAGAATTCTCAAACACAAGACGATTCTAATGTGATCTAAGAACCAATCAAGTGCAAATTGAGAAAATTGGGTGAGAGTTCCAAAGATCAAAACATAAAAACACTCAAAGGCGATTAACACTCATACACAATTTAGCCCCCCCCGGCGAATGAGGGGGAAATTTTTTTGCAAAAACAAAAGCAAAAAGATGCAAAATTGTGAAAAGACTAAGAGAAACCTCCAAGTAATGACCAAAGGAAAACAAATCAAGAATTTCTCAAAAAGAGACTCAAAACACCCAATTGATGAAAGCTAAGAGCAGGAACAAGCTTAGGTGAAGATTTTTGACAGGGTACTAAAGGATCTGGGCAGAAAACACTAAGAAAAACCAAAATCTAAAAGCAATCAAAGCAAAAATGGAGTTTTCCTAAATTTTTACAGGAAGACGCAGGCAACCCGTTAGAACAGGCGCGGGCCTGCTCTGTGCAAACGGCAACAGCGCGTCCAAAGACGCACTATGCAGTACTCAGAGGGTGCGTCCTTCTGGAAAAGTTAAGAAAAAGCAAATCTAACTAAATCTAAAGCTAAGCCACCCAAATACTAATTCTCACAGTCAAAAACCAGAACATAAAAATGATTTTCTCAGAGCAAAGTTCACACAAAGGAAAAGACTTTCACATTAATGGATTCCCCAGCGGAGTCGCCAATTTGTCACACGGAATTTGTCAAGGGTGCGGACACGACTGACCTTCCTAGAAGTCTAAGACGTTCTAATGACAAACAAGACAAAATGGAGTGATCTTTCTCTAAATACACCTTTTACAACATGAAAGCTACAAGTGTTTAGGCTTACCTTATTCCAAAATGCTGTTGCTGAAGTCCGTTCTTGACGATCCGGATGAGCTCCTCCTTCAAGTCAATTCCTGCAACCACAAACAATCAAACAATTACCAAGCACTTGCATTTCATATAATAAAACATATATTCAACATGCAGACCAAGGAACACATGAAATAACTCATTAACACAAGCTATTGAGAAAAATAAACCAGTTTGTATTAATAACGAAACAAAGAAACTCTTACAACCTGGCCTTGGTGTTGTGCAAGTTCCTCCCAGGGTCCATCAAGGGTTTTCCTCTACTTTGACAAAGCTCACCCTCTCCCAAGTAGAATCAAGTGAAGACAATCTCTCCTCACAAAGGCTCTAATGGAAGACCTAAATCCTGCAGCATTTACCCAAAGAAAATGTATAGCTCCAACCTCCTCTCCTTCTGGCTCAATGCCTTTATTTATAGTGCTGTAAAGAGGTTATTCAGGTCCACTATCAATGGGATCATCCCCCTCTTTGGGTGGGATAGCTCCCTTATTGATGGGATAAGTTCCCCCTTAATAGAGATACATGAACCAACTGGAGGCGCATCCATTTCATCAAACCGACCTCTAGAATGTTCTAGAAGTAACCACAAGTAACTTTTTCAAGATAAAACTCGCGCATTTTGCCTTTTACAGAGGGATGCACCTATCCCTTAACATACAGAGCGTCCATGGATGCAGATTTTGTGAACATGGTCAGCGTCCCCGCAGGTAAGGCTAGAGAGAACCTGCGACCCCAGAGATAAACATAGTTTTTACAAGACTTTCTCTCTTCTTTGAGTTTGAGATGGATAACAGAGGCATGAGACTTGCCTAAGAGGGTAGCATGACTGTTGATTTGAGCCATACTAACTGTAAGTAGTCAAGGTGACATTTTTTAGTGTAACATTAGGCCCCTATGAAACAAAGCAAGTACATGACAATGGTACTCTTATGCTGACCACCATTGATGGGTCTTATTCTTCTTTTAAAGCGAATTGGCATCGGGTGCGCCTCTACCAAAAACCACTTACCAGAGAATCTTTCTCCTAGCAGATACATGAGGACCCCACCATGAAAGTTTTAGCTGCAAAAGGAAATCCTTCGACAGCTTCATCTTTATAAAATTTATATCTTCTCTGTAAAATATGTAAATATGATTGCTGATTTGATTTTCTTTTCTTTTTTATTTCTCTACTTATTTTGCTATTCAGTTAGTTGAACAGTTGTTGTTCAATCCAATTGAACAACACTTCCTTTTTGGCATGATTTTGTTGTTCACTTAATTGAACAAGCTATTGTTCAATCTATTGAACAACCGTTGTTCAATCCAATTGAACAACACTTTATTTTTTTTGCGTGATTTTGTTCTTCAGTTATTTGAACAACTATTGTTCAATCTATTGAAAAGCCATTATTCAATCCAATTGAACAACACTTTTTTTTGCGTGAATTTGTTGTTCAGTTAATTGAACAACACTTCCTTTTTTTGCGTTGTTTTGTTGTTCAATTAATTGAACAGCTAGTGTTCAATCTATTGAACAGCCGTTGTTCAATTCAATTGAGCAACACTTTCTTTTTGGTGTAATTTTGTTGTTCAATTAATTGAACAGTTGTTGTTCACTCTAATTGAACAACATTTTCTTTTTTGCGTTGTTTTGTTGTTCAAATAATTGAACAGTTGTTGTTCAATCTATTGAATAATGGTTTTTCAATCTATTGAACAGCCATTGTTCAATCCAATTGAACAACACGTTTTTATGTGATTTTGTTGTTTAGTTAATTGAACAGTTGTTGTTCAACCTATTGAACAGTGATTGTTCAATCCAATTTAACAACACATTTTTGACGTTGTTTTGTTATTCAGTTAATTGAACAACTACTGTTCAATCAATTGAACAACTATTGTTCAATCTATTGAACAATAGTTGTTCAATCCAATTGAACTGCACTTTTTTTGGTGTGTTTTGCTATTCATTCAATTGAACAGTTGTTGTTCAAACAACTAAACACCACTTTTTCTCTTTGCAGTTATTGTTTTCCAAACAATTGAACAACACTTTTTGTGTATCTCTATTATTCAATTCAATGAACAGCTGTTGTTCAATTCCAATTGAACAACAAAATTTTTCTTTTGTGTGATTTCTCTTCACTTGTCTAAACAATTGATGTTCACTCAAAATCTCAACCCCATTTTTCTTTTGTTTTCTATTTTGTTTTCTTTTCATGGCATGAAGTACATTACTTTTATGAGGACAAGAATTTATGGACTCTATTGAAGGGAGTTAATATCATTAATGTTATGATCTTTAATAGGACAGCTTCTTGATGATAGATTCTTTTCAAGGAAGGGATGCAATTATTTATATATTGCTTTGCTACATAGCTTTCTATTGTACTTGATACTGATTGGTCATCTTAATACCATGCTGGTTCCACCCCTCCTGGTTATAATCTTCTATGTATTTAATAAATAAGACTATGGGTGTACTTTTTTTATTGACATGTTAAACTTCTTCCACCATCCCTGCTCTTAAGGAGTATTCAGCCTCCCTCTATTTATCATAAAAAATGTGTAATAATAGCAAAATTTTGTTTTCAGATGGAGGATAGGGGGTCTCATTACGAGCTAGCCTACCATGTTCATAAGGATGTAGCAAAGTGACATTCCCACTATGGCCACCACACCAGGGTTATGATCCATTGGATAACAGGAATATCCTTGGAACAGGAGGTCTAATCACGAGCCAGCATGATCACTTTTGCTACATCTCAGTGAATGGCAATGTAGTCATCTGGTTACCATGCCAGCATACTGATCTCTTCTGTAGAATAGCATTGTAACTCTCCACTTATAAATTGAGGATCATAGCTCATATGGGTTAAAAATCAACCCTGCCGAGGCTATGGATGCCTGCTGGCAGTAGAGGCTCTGCTTATGGTATTGAAGTTATATCTTATCATCAATTATTACTATATTACCCTCTTCTTATTCTTTCTTTTTATCGGAGAAGTTATTTCCTTAATGTTTCCCTATTTTTGAACCTTTATGCATGAAATATAGTTTTCCGATCAATCGCATATTTTTGGCACATTGTTGTCCTTTTCTTTCTCGCATAACTTATCACCAATCCAACCGTCTTATCTTTTATTCATAACTATCTTTACACACTTTGCTCTCATTATAACCATACCTCTTTCCATCCTATCATTTATATGCGTACTCTATTTCATTTAATGTTGTACTATTCTTTCCCTTGCATTGCCATCAGAACAACCCTTTCCCTCTCTACTCGATCATAGGCGACTTCTCTTTTCAAGGAGGGGGGGGACTCCCAATGCACTTTTTCATGTGCTATATTTATTCTACTTACTGGACTTGATATGTTGCTGTGATATCCTATGATCAAATGGCATGTGGCAGTATGATAGTCTTAGAATTAATATCATTAATTATCATGGAAATTTCAATTGACATTATGGAATTTAGTTGTTATCTCTACTTTTTGTTCTATTTTACCAAAGCAATTGTTGTTCTCTGTTGCGTTTTTGCTGTGTTAATCTTTGAAAATTGTAGAGAGAATATTGGAAGAATTTAAGCATTATAGGTGGAAAATCGGTTCTCTGAGAACCCTCGGTGTTGGAAATTTCTGACAGAGCCAGGGAAATTTTGGTGCGCGTGGGATGGATTTCATATTTCACCAGGCTTCAGACCCCTAGCAGTGAAATCACTCTTGAATTTTTACAGCACTTACAGAATGGGCAGTCCACAGTAAAAGGTGTAAGCATAACAGTATCAAAAGCTGTGATAGCTGAGGTTTCTGGGTTGTCGGTAGAAGGAGCAGCATGGCCAGAAAAGCATGTAATGTTGCATGACACAGTGGAGATTTTCAAAGATGCAAGTGAAGAGCTAACCCGAAAAGGCAAGGGCATTCAACTATCCTCTCTAGGAGAACCATGGTGCGAATTGGCGAGTGTCATCCAACAATACATTACCTGTGATGGTTGACGAGATGTGGTAAAACCACGACAACTTAAACTTTTAGTTGTTTTAAAGAAAAAGCTTACTGTCAATTTGCCACTTTTCTTAAATTCATTGTTTCATGATATAGCTAATAGAGTAAGACAGGCTAAACATCCTGATACTGTAGTTAGTCATCATGGGTTGATTAGATTAATTGTTAGTCACAGTCTTGCTTAGCAAGATTTAACTTGGGATAATTTTATGACCCCACCAGAGATTAGGCCAAACCTTGTAGTCTAAAATTCTGCAACCTTTGAAATTGAACAGCAGAACCCTGTTCCGAAGAGGAAAAGAACTACTCGTATAGTAACAGGACCAAGCACAGGCGTTTTGCGAAAACAAATCCATTTCAGAGGACTTTCGTAGATCCTTAGGGTAGCATCGAGCGCCCGGCAGAGCCATCTAGTCCAAATGTTGTACATGACTCTGAACTTGAACAGGAGGAAGAATGAAACTTTGAACCTAAACAGAAGGAAGAATGCAATTTTGAACCAGAATAGGAGGAAGAACCCAATTTTGAACCTGAATAGGAGGAAGAGCCCCATTCTGAACTAAAACAGGAGGAGGAACATGATTTTGACCCAGAACAAAGGGAAGCACAATACATTCCTCAAGATGATGGTGAACCAGAAAATGAAGCAGGGCCTTCTCAAACACCACCTATGAGCCCCCAAGATGATTTATTGTAGGAATTTGAGGAAGGGATGGCCCAGGTTCTTGCAAATTTGAGCACATATATACAACCTGAAGGATTACTCGACCAGAGCCTAAACAAGTCTCAATCCACAGAGGATTCTGGTCACATGGAAATTTTGCCTTCCCCAGAAGCTGCAGACCAGGTCGAGGAAGTGGACACAGAAATAATTCATGAATTTGATAACTAGTCAAGTGACACGGTTATAGTGGAACATAGCCAAGACGAGCACCAAGATCCCTCAGACACAAAGGGTATTGATAAACCTATTCCTACAGAGGATGCTTCTCAAAAGAAGTAAGTGGATGAAATAAAGTTAAGAAAGCTAAAGAAGAAATACTAGAAGCTTCAGAAGACGGTTACGTGGCTGCGTCGGAAATTAAAAGACGTTGTAAATGAGGAAGCTCTGAGCATTATCCCTGAGTTAGTCACTGTGGTCGCACAAACAGAAGTATGTGAAAGTAAGGCAATATGAACCCAGATTGAATCTATTTCTCCTCAGACGGTAGCCACACAAACAAGCTTTCATATAGATTTAATAGATATGGTTATTCAGACGGAGGGTTTACCCTCTCACAACAAAAGCACCTGGATAGAAGAAATATTCAATGATGCGCCATCAAGCAGTGATCCTATTCTTCTAGAGTTATAGGAGGATCTGGTACAGGCCCAGCTTGCTTTAGCGCAATGTAAGAAGGAGACAGTTCCTCTGCAAAAGTACCAGGAGCTGCAACAGCAATTCAAGGATTTGTCCATAACTGAGGACGAAACTTTTGCTAAGTAAAGGCAGGAGGAAGAAAAGATGAGGAAAGTAAAAGCTAAGCTAGATAAGGTCGTGGGTCAAATTGATGTTATTTTCTCTTTATATTCTGATGTCTTATCTTGCATATCTCCTACTACAAACTATGTTTTGTTTTTGTTGGAAAGATATTTACTATTGAAGATTAAAGTTGTTAAGGCCAGCAAGTTAGTTGAATTGAAGACAACTGAAGAATTCATAAAATGTTGTAAGGAGCATGGGATAAAAGTCCAATGTCTTCTTTGTGAACTTTATTTGCATAACTTTTTATTAGACGGGGAGGTGGATAACAATCCTAGCCCTTTTATTGGGGACATTCAGTTCCAAGCCTTTATTTCCTTCGCAGTGAACCAACTTAAGTGGTCTAGGGCTTATAACACCTTTCAAAGGAAAGAACATGGACTAGATTTGTGGGTAAGGGGTGAGCCTACTCAACCCTTGCATCTTTTTGTTAGACACAAGAGGTTCATGAAACAGGAGGGAGTAATTAAGAATCTGGGGCCTATACATAAAGAAATTGTGCAAGCAGGAAGGGCGTATTTCTTATCCATATAGGAAAGGTCCTTACTTACATCCAAACAGAGATGGATAGTCTCCACCAATAATGTCAGGAATAGAGAACCATTTGGCTAAAGTTGCCGCAGGCCGTTTATGTTGAGGGAAGGACCACATTGGCTAGGATGTCGATTTAGGACCCCTGTTATTTGGTATCCTCCTAAAGGATATTGTTCTGATTACGAGTTGCCTGACGGTCATGAAGGGATAGCCTTTGCAAATTTAATACAAAAGCACGGTTTTAGGTTGTATAAGGAAAAAGTCTTTCTTGCTTACACTTTAATGGCATTACATAATAACTACTTATTTTCATGAGAACATGAAACAAGGTAAGTAGGGGAGTATGTTGGGTCGTGCAACAGGTATAAATTTACACTTGATTACATTATCTTTTTCCTCCTTTTTATGCATTTGTGTCATGATGTAATAAGATTTTGATAGAATTTCGATAGAAAGTAAATGAAATCACTTTTGATATGACTTGGCTGTCAAAACTAAATTTCGTTGCTTTTTATGCAGAGATTAGCAAATGGGACAATTGTTGTTCAATCTATTGAACAACAAAGGCTAAACAAGGAGAAAAGAGTGTGTCTTGTGCGATCAAGTTGAGAAGTGAACCTGAAGGATCAGCGCAGGATGGAAGATTGCTCTGATAATAGCATATGGTTGGGAATTCGATCCTAAGGAATTGCAGTTATCCCTTTTCCTCTTTGACTATAAGAGGGGAAAAGCGCATAGAATAGAACAACTTTTGCCTTTTTACTTCGATTGTAGTTGTAAGAGACAGAGGGTTATTCTGAAGAACACGTCGTTACTATAATGACATTTGGAGTTAATGAGTAATATATAATTTGTGTTTCAATTTGTTCACGATATTCTGAGTAACTAGGTAGTAATCACTGGCGGCTTGGGCCCGGTCACTGGTGGATTTCACTGCTTTTCCCTGTGTTATATTTTTACCTTTTTACTGCAAGTCTAATTGCTTTGTTTTATAGTTTTATGATTGTTCTATTTGATATATAAATCACCGA